>CM076683.1:129994330-131194330 GCA_038501925.1 Xenopus petersii
CTCCTAAAAACATCCTCTAAATAAAGCACCTTAATACAGCCCCTAAATGCATCCAATAAATAAAGCCCAAAAAACATCCCCTAAATAAAACCCCTAAATACATCCCCTAAATACAGGCCATAAATACAGGCCATGAATACAGCCCCTAAACAAATTCCCTAAATACATTCCTTAAATATAGTCCCTAAATAAACCCACTAAATGCATCCCCGAAAAAAAGCCCTGAAAAAATCCCCTAACTACAGTCCTTAAATAAAGACCCTAAATATATCCCCTAAATACCGCCCCTAAAAACATCCCCTAAATACAGTCCCAAAATACATTGACTAAATGCATCCCCTAAATAAAGCCGCCAAATACAGTCCATAAATAATGCCACAAAATGCATCACCTAATTAAATCCCTAAAAACTTCCCCTAAATAAAGCCACTAAATAAATCCCCTAAATAAAGCCCCTAAATAAATCCCCTAAATAAAGCCCCTAAATAAAGCCCCTAAATACAGTTCTGAAATAGAGTCCCTAAATAAAGGCCTTAAATACATCACCTAAATACAGTCTCTAAATAAAAACCCCAAAATACAGTCCCTAAATAAATTCCCTAAATATAGTCCCCAAATAAACCCTGTAAATGTGTCCCCTAAATAAAGCTTTAAAACATCCCCTAAATAAAGCCCATAAATACATCCCCTAAATATAGTCCCTATATACAGGCCCTAAATATACAGGCCATAAATACAGTCCCTAAATAAAATCCCTAAATAAAGCCCATAAATACATTCCCTAAATACAGTCCCTCTACACAGGCCATAAATACAGTCCCTAAATACAAACCCTAAATAAAACCCCCCTGGTTCTGCTGCCTATGAGGCCATAAATACAGTCCCTAAATACAAACCCTAAATAAAACCCCTAAATACAGCCACTAAAAACATTTCCTAAATACAGTCCCTAAATAACACCCCTTTATGCATCCCCTAAATAAAGCTCCTAAATACAGTCCCTAAATACAGCCCCTAAAAACATACCCTAATTACAGTCGCTAAATACAGTCCCTAAATAAAGCCCCTAAAATACATCCCCTAAATACAGCCCCTAAATAATCCCCTAAATAAAGCCCTAAAAACATCCCCTTAAAAAAACTACCTAAATAAAGCCCCTAAATACATCCCCTAAATAAAGCCCCTAAATACATCCCCTAAATACAGGCCCATACATTCAGTCAATAAATACAGTCCCTAAATAAAGCCCCTAAAAACATCCATTAAAACAGTCCCTAAATAAATTGCCTAAAGCCCCTAAAAGTATCGCCTAAATAAAAGCCCTAACAACATCCCCTAAATACAGTCCCTAAATTAAGCCCATAAATACATCCTCTAAATAAAGCCCCTAAATACAGTCCCGAAATACAGTCCCTAAATAAAACCCCTAAATACATTCACTAAATACAGTCCCTAAATACAGTCAATAAATACTGTCCCTAAATACTTCCCCTAAATAGGGTCCCTAAATATAGACCCTAAATAAACCCTGTAAATGCGTCCCCTAAATAAAGCTCTAAAACATCCCCAAAATACACTCCATAATAAAGCCCATAAATACATCCCCTAAATAACGTACCGAAATACAGTCCATAAATGCAGACCCTAAAAAATCCACTAAATACAGTCCCTAAATGCATCCCCTCTAAATACAGTCCCTAAATACATCCCCTAAATGCATCCCATACATACAGCCCCTAAATACATCCCCTGTATACAGCTCCTAAAATCATCCTCTAAACAAAGCCCCTAAATACAGCCCCTAAATGCATCCAATAAATAAAGCCCAAAAAACATCCCCTAAATAAAACCCCTAAATACATCCCCTAAATACAGTCCCTAAATACAGGCCATAAATACAGCCCCTAAACAAATTCCCTAAATACATTCCTTAAATATAGTCCCTAAATAAACCCACTAAATGCATCCCCGAAAAAAAGCCCTGAAAAAATCCCCTAACTACAGTCCTTAAATAAAGACCCTAAATATATCCCCTAAATACCGCCCCTAAAAACATCCCCTAAATACAGTCCCAAAATACATTGACTAAATGCATCCCCTAAATAAAGCCGCCAAATACAGTCCATAAATAATGCCACAAAATGCATCACCTAATTAAATCCCTAAAAACTTCCCCTAAATAAAGCCACTAAATAAATCCCCTAAATAAAGCCCCTAAATAAATCCCCTAAATAAAGCCCCTAAATACAGTTCTGAAATAGAGTCCCTAAATAAAGGCCTTAAATACATCACCTAAATACAGTCTCTAAATAAAAACCCCAAAATACAGTCCCTAAATAAATTCCCTAAATATAGTCCCCAAATAAACCATGTAAATGTGTCCCCTAAATAAAGCTTTAAAACATCCCCTAAATAAAGCCCATAAATATATCCCCTAAATATAGTCCCTATATACAGGCCCTAAATATACAGGCAATAAATACAGTCCCTAAATACAATCCCTAAATAAAGCCCATAAATACATTCCCTAAATACAGTCCCTCTACACAGGCCATAAATACAGTCCCTAAATACAAACCCTAAATAAAACCCCCCTGGTTCTGCTGCCTATGAGGCCATAAATACAGTCCCTAAATACAAACCCTAAATAAAACCCCTAAATACAGCCACTATAAACATTTCCTAAATACAGTCCCTAAATAACGCCCCTTTATGCATCCCCTAAATAAAGCTCCTAAATACAGTCCCTAAATACAGCCCCTAAAAACATACCCTAATTACAGTCGCTAAATACAGTCCCTAAATAAAGCCCCTAAAATACATCCCCTAAATACAGCCCCTAAATAATCCCCTAAATAAAGCCCTAAAAACAACCCTTAAAAAAACTACCTAAATAAAGCCCCTAAATACATCCCCTAAATAAAGCCACTAAATACATCCCCTAAATACAGGCCCATACATACAGTCAATAAATACAGTCCCTAAATAAAGCCCCTAAAAACATCCATTAAAACAGTCCCTAAATAAATTGCCTAAAGCCCCTAAAAGTATCGCCTAAATAAAAGCCCTAATAACATCCCCTAAATACAGTCCCTAAATTAAGCCCATTAATACATCCTCTAAATAAAGCCCCTAAATACAGTCCCGAAATACAGTCCCTAAATAAAACCCCTAAATACATTCACTAAATACAGTCCCTAAATACAGTCAATAAATACTGTCCCTAAATACTTCCCCTAAATAGGGTCCCTAAATATAGACCCTAAATAAACCCCGTAAATGCGTCCCCTAAATAAAGCTCTAAAACATCCCCAAAATACACTCCATAATAAAGCCCATAAAAACATCCCCTAAATAACGTACCGAAATACAGTCCATAAATGCAGACCCTAAAAAAATCCACTAAATACAGTCCCGAAATGCATCCCCTCTAAATACAGTCCCTAAATAAAACCCCTAAATACATTCACTAAATAGTCAATAAATACTGTCCCTAAATACTTCCCCTAAATAAAGCCCCTAAATACAGTTTCTTAAATAGAGTCCCTAAATAAAGGCCTTAAATACATCACCTAAATACAGTCTCTAAATAAAAACCCCAAAATACAGTCCCTAAATAAATTCCCTAAATATAGTCCCCAAATAAACCATGTAAATGTGTCCCCTAAATAAACTTTTAAAACATCCCCTAAATAAAGCCCATAAATAAATCCCCTAAATATAGTCCCTATATACAGGCCCTAAATATACAGGCCATAAATACAGTCCCTAAATACAATCCCTAAATAAAGCCCATAAATACATTCCCTAAATATAGTCCCTATACACAGGCCTAAATACAGTCCCTAAATACAAACCCTAAATAAATCCCCCTGGTTCTGCTGCCTATGAGGCCATAAATACAGTCCCTAAATACAAACCCTAAATAAAACCCCTAAATACAGCCACTAAAAACATTCCCTAAATACAGTCCCTAAATAACGCCCCTTTATGCATCCCCTAAATAAAGCTCCTAAATACAGTCCCTAAATACAGCCCCTAAAAACATCCCCTAATTACAGTCGCTAAATACAGTCCCTAAATAAAGCCCCTAAAATACATCCCCTAAATACAGCTCCTAAATAATCCCCTAAATAAAGCCCTAAAAACATCCCCTTAAAAAAACTACCTAAATAAAGCCCCTAAATACATCCCCTAAATAAAGCCCCTAAATACATCCCCTAAATACAGGCCCATACATACAGTCAATAAATACAGACCCTAAATAAAGCCCCTAAAAACATCCATTAAAACAGTCCCTAAATAAATTGCCTAAAGCCCCTAAAAGTATCCCCTAAATAAAAGCCCTAATAACATCCCCTAAATACAGTCCCTAAATTAAGCCCATAAATACATCCTCTAAATAAAGCCCCTAAATACAGTCCCGAAATAGAGTCCCTAAATAAAACCCCTAAATACATTCACTAAATACAGTCCCTAAATACAGTCAATAAATACTGTCCCTAAATACTTCCCCTAAATAGGGTCCCTAAATATAGACCCTAAATAAACCCCGTAAATGCGTCCCCTAAATAAAGCTCTAAAACATCCCCAAAATACACTCCATAATAAAGCCCATAAATACATCCCCTAAACAACGTACCGAAAAACAGTCCATAAATGCCGACCCTAAAAAAATCCACTAAATACAGTCCCTAAATGCATCCCCACTAAATACAGTCCCTAAATAAACCCCCTAAATACATTCACTAAATACAGTCCCTAAATACAGTCAATGAATACTGTCCCTAAATACTTCCCCTAAATAGGGTCCCTAAATATAGACCCTAAATAAACCCCGTAAATGCGTCCCCTAAATAAAGCTCTAAAACATCCCCAAAATATACTCCATAATAAAGCCCATAAATACATCCCCTAAATAACGTACCGAAATACAGTCCATAAATGCAGACCCTAAAAAAATCCACTAAATACAGTCCCTAAATGCATCCCCTCTAAATACAGTCCCTAATACATCCCCTAAATGCATCCCATACATACAGCCCCTAAATACATCCCCTGTATACAGCTCCTAAAAACATCCTCTAAATAAAGCCCCTAAATACAGCCCCTAAATGCATCCAATAAATAAAGCCCAAAAAACATCCCCTAAATAAAACCCCTAAATACATCCCCTAAATACAGTCCCTAAATACAGGCCATAAATACAGCCCCTAAACAAATTCCCTAAATACATTCCTTAAATATAGTCCCTAAATAAACCCACTAAATGCATCCCCGAAAAAAAGCCCTGAAAAAATCCCCTAAATACAGTCCTTAAATAAAGACCCTAAATATATCCCCTAAATACCGCCCCTAAAAACATCCCCTAAATACAGTCCCAAAATACATTGACTAAATGCATCCCCTAAATAAAGCCCCTAAATACAGTCCATAAATAATGCCACAAAATGCATCCCCTAATTAAAGCCCTAAAAACTTCCCCTAAATAAAGCCACTAAATAAATCCCCTAAATAAAGCCACTAAATAAATCCCCTAAATAAAGCCCCTAAATAAAGCCCCTAAATACAGTTCTGAAATAGAGTCCCTAAATAAAGGCCTTAAATACATCACCTAAATACAGTCTCTAAATAAAAACCCCAAAATACAGTGCCTAAATAAATTCCCTAAATATAGTCCCCAAATAAACCATGTAAATGTGTCCCCTAAATAAAGCTTTAAAACATCCCCTAAATAAAGCCCATAAATATATCCCCTAAATATAGTCCCTATATACAGGCCCTAAATATACAGGCAATAAATACAGTCCCTAAATACAATCCCTAAATAAAGCCCATAAATACATTCCCTAAATACAGTCCCTCTACACAGGCCATAAATACAGTCCCTAAATACAAACCCTAAATAAAACCCCCCTGGTTCTGCTGCCTATGAGGCCATAAATACAGTCCCTAAATACAAACCCTAAATAAAACCCCTAAATACAGCCACTATAAACATTTCCTAAATACAGTCCCTAAATAACGCCCCTTTATGCATCCCCTAAATAAAGCTCCTAAATACAGTCCCTAAATACAGCCCCTAAAAACATACCCTAATTACAGTCGCTAAATACAGTCCCTAAATAAAGCCCCTAAAATACATCCCCTAAATACAGCCCCTAAATAATCCCCTAAATAAAGCCCTAAAAACATCCCCTTAAAAAAACTACCTAAATAAAGCCCCTAAATACATCCCCTAAATAAAGCCCCTAAATACATCCCCTAAATACAGGCCCATACATACAGTCAATAAATACAGTCCCTAAATAAAGCCCCTAAACACATCCATTAAAACAGTCCCTAAATAAATTGCCTAAAGCCCCTAAAAGTATCGCCTAAATAAAAGCCCTAATAACATCCCCTAAATACAGTCCCTAAATTAAGCCCATTAATACATCCTCTAAATAAAGCCCCTAAATACAGTCCCGAAATACAGTCCCTAAATAAAACCCCTAAATACATTCACTAAATACAGTCCCTAAATACAGTCAATAAATACTGTCCCTAAATACTTCCCCTAAATAGGGTCCCTAAATATAGACCCTAAATAAACCCCGTAAATGCGTCCCCTAAATAAAGCTCTAAAACATCCCCAAAATACACTCCATAATAAAGCCCATAAAAACTTCCCCTAAATAACGTACCGAAATACAGTCCATAAATGCAGACCCTAATAAAATCCACTAAATACAGTCCCGAAATGCATCCCCTCTAAATACAGTACCTAAATAAAACCCCTAAATACATTCACTAAATACAGTCAATAAATACTGTCCCTAAATACTTCCCCTAAATAGGGTCCCTAAATATAGACCCTAAATAAACCCCGTAAATGCGTCCCCTAAATAAAGCTCTAAAACATCCCCAAAATACACTCCATAATAAAGCCCATAAATACATCCCCTAAATAACGTACCGAAATACAGTCCATAAATGCAGACCCTAAAAAAATCCACTAAATACAGTCCCTAAATGCATCCCCTCTAAATACAGTCCCTAAATACATCCCCTAAATACATCCCATATATACAGCCCCTAAATACATCCCCTGTATACAGCTCCTAAAAACATCCTCTAAATAAAGCACCTAAATACAGCCCCTAAATGCATCCAATAAATAAAGCCCAAAAAACATCCCCTAAATAAAACCCCTAAATACATCCCCTAAATACAGTCCCTAAATACAGGCCATAAATACAGCCCCTAAACAAATTCCCTAAATACATTCCTTAAATATAGTCCCTAAATAAACCCACTAAATGCATCCCCGAAAAAAAGCCCTGAAAAAATCCCCTAACTACAGTCCTTAAATAAAGACCCTAAATATATCCCCTAAATACCGCCCCTATAAACATCCCCTAAATACAGTCCCAAAATACATTGACTAAATGCATCCCCTAAATAAAGCCCCTAAATACAGTCCATAAATAATGCCACAAAATGCGTCCCCTAATTAAAGCCCTAAAAACTTCCCCTAAATAAATCCCCTAAATAAAGCCCCTAAATAAAGCCCCTAAATAAAGCCCCTAAATAAAGCCCCTAAATAAAGCCCCTAAATAAAGCCCCTAAATAAAGCCCCTAAATACAGTTTCTTAAATAGAGTCCCTTAATAAAGGCCTTAAATACATCACCTAAATACAGTCTCTAAATAAAAACCCCAAAATACAGTCCCTAAATAAATTCCCTAAATATAGTCCCCAAATAAACCATGTAAATGTATCCCCTAAATAAAGCTTTAAAACATCCCCTAAATAAAGCCCATAAATACATCCCCTAAATATAGTCCCTATATACAGGCCCTAAATATACAGGCCATAAATACAGTCCCTAAATACAATCCCTAAATAAAGCCCATAAATACATTCCCTAAATACAGTCCCTCTACACAGGCCATAAATACAGTCCCTAAATACAAACCATAAATAAAACCCCTAAATACAGCCACTAAAAACACTCCCTAAATACAGTCCCTAAATTACGCCCCTTTATGCATTCCTTAAATAAAGCTCCTAAATACAGTCCCTAAATACAGCCCCTAAAAACATCCCCTAATTACAGTCGCTAAATACAGTCCCTAAATAAAGCCCCTAAAATACATCCCCTAAATACAACCCCTAAATAATCCCCTAAATAAAGCCCTAAAAACATCCCCTTAAAAAAACTACCTAAATAAAGCCCCTAAATACATCCCCTAAATAAAGCCCCTAAATACATCCCCTAAATACAGGCCCATACAAACAGTCAATAAATACAGTCCCTAAATAAAGCCCCTTAAAACATCCATTAAAACAGTCCCTAAATAAATTGCCTAAAACCCCTAAAAGTATCGCCTAAATAAAAGCCCTAATAACATCCCTTAAATACAGTCCCTAAATTAAGCTCATAAATACATCCTCTAAATAAAGCCCCTAAATACAGTCCCGAAATACAGTCCCTAAATAAAACCCCTAAATACATTCACTAAATACAGTCCCTAAATACAGTCAATAAATACTGTCCCTAAATACTTCCCCTAAATAGGTTCCCTAAATATAGACCCTAAATAAACCCCGTAAATGCGTCCCCTAAATAAAGCTCTAAAACATCCCCAAAATACACTCCATAATAAAGCCCATAAAAACATCCCCTAAATAACGTACCGAAATACAGTCCATAAATGCAGACCCTAAAAAATGCACTAAATACAGTCCCGAAATGCATCCCCTCTAAATACAGTCCCTAAATAAAACCCCTAAATACATTCACTAAATACAGTCCCTAAATACAGTCAATAAATACTGTCCCTAAATACTTCCCCTAAATAGGGTCCCTAAATATAGACCCTAAATAAACCCCGTAAATGCGTCCCCTAAATAAAGCTCTAAAACATCCCCAAAATACACTCCATAATAAAGCCCATAAATACATCCCCTAAATAAAGTACCGAAATACAGTCCATAAATGCAGACCCTAAAAAAATCCACTAAATACAGTCCCTAAATGCATCCCCTCTAAATACAGTCCCTAAATACATCCCCTAAATACATCCCATACATACAGCCCCTAAATACATCCCCTGTATACAGCTCCTAAAAACATCCTCTAAATAAAGCACCTAAATACAGCCCCTAAATGCATCCAATAAATAAAGCCCAAAAAACATCCCCTAAATAAAACCCCTAAATACAGTCCCTAAATACAGTCCCTAAATACAGGCCATAAATACAGCCCCTAAACAAATTCCCTAAATACATTCCTTAAATATCGTCCCTAAATAAACCCACTAAATGCATCCCCGAAAAAAAGCCGTGAAAAAATCCCCTAACTACAGTCCTTAAATAAAGACCCTAAATATATCCCCTAAATACCGCCCCTAAAAACATCCCCTAAATACAGTCCCAAAATACATTGACTAAATGCATCCCCTAAATAAAGCCCCTAAATACAGTCCATAAATAATGCCACAAAATGCATCCCCTAATTAAAGCCCTAAAAACTTCCCCTAAATAAAGCCACTAAATAAATCCCCTAAATAAAGCCCCTACATAAAGCCCCTAAATACAGTTCTGAAATAGAGTCCCTAAATAAAGGCATTAAATACATCACATAAATACAGTCTCTAAATAAAAACCCCAAAATACAGTCCCTAAATAAATTCCCTAAATATAGTCCCCAAATAAACCATGTAAATGTGTCCCCTAAATAAAGCTTTAAAACATCCCCTAAATAAAGCCCATAAATACATCCCCTAAATATAGTCCCTATATACAGGCCCTAAATATACAGGCCATAAATACAGTCCCTAAATACAATCCCTAAATAAAGCCCATAAATACATTCCCTAAATACAGTCCCTCTACACAGGCCATAAATACAGTCCCTAAATACAAACCCTAAATAAAACCCCTAAATATAGCCACTAAAAACATTCCCTAAATACAGTCCCTAAATAACGCCCCTTTATGCATCCCCTAAATAAAGCTCCTAAATACAGTCCCTAAATACAGCCCCTAAAAACATCCCCTAATTACAGTCGCTAAATACGGTCTCTAAATAAAGCCCCTAAAATACATCCCCTAAAAAAGCCCCTAAATGCATTCCCTAATTCCAGTCAATAAATACAGTCCCTAAATACAACCTAAATATATGCCATAAATACAGCCCCTAAATACAGTCCCAAAATACAGTCCATAAATACAACCCCCAAAAACAGCCACTAAATACATCCCCTACATACAGCCTCTAAATACATCCCCTAAATATAGTTCCTAAAAACAATATCTAAATACATTCCCTAATAAAGCCCCTAAATGCATCCAATAAATGAATCCCTAAAAACATTCCCAAAATAAAGTCTATAAATAAAGCCCCTAAATACATCCCCTAAATAAAGCCCCTGAATACATTCCCAAAATATAGTCCCTAAATAAACCACTTAAATGCATCCCCCAAATAAAGCCCTAAAAAATTCCCTAAATACAACCCCTAAATAAAGTCCCTTACTACATCCCATAAATAAAGCCCCTAAATACAGTCCCTAAATACAGCCCCTAAATACATCCCCTAAATATAGCCCCTAAAAATCCCCTAAATAAAGCCCCTAAATGCATCCCCTAGAGTCCCTAAATAAAGGCCCTAAAAACATCCTCTAAATACAGTCAATAAATACAGTTCCTAAATACAACCCCTAAATAGATCCCATAAATACAGCCCCGTAATAAAGCCCCTAAATACATCCCCTAAATACAGTTCTTATATACAGGCCCTAAATACAGTCCCTAAAGCCCATCAAAACATCCCCTAAATACAGTCCCATAAAACAGTCAATAAATACAGTCCCTAATTAAAACCCCTAAATAGATACCATAAATACAGCCCCTAAATGCTGCCCCTTAATAAAGCCCCTGAATACATCCCCTAAATACAGTCCCTATATACAGGCCCTAAATACAGTCCCTAAATAAAGCCCATAAAAACATCCCCTAAATACAGTCCCTAAAAACTGTCAATAAATACAGTCCCTAAACAAAACCCCTAAATAAATCCCCTAAATACATTCCCTAAATACAGTCCCTAAATAAAACTCCTAAATGCATCCCCTAAATATAGTCCCTAAATACGGCCCCTAAAAACATCCCCTAAATACAATCCCTAAATAGAGCCCCTAAATGCGTCCCCTAAATACAGTCCCTAAATAAACATCCTAAATGCATCCCCAAAATAAAGCCCTAAAAACATCCCTTAAATACAGACCTTAAATAAAGCACCTAAATACATCCCCTAAATAAAGCCCCTAAAAACATCCCCTAAATAAAGTCAATAAATACAGTCCCTAAATACAACCCCTAAATACATCCCATAAATACAGCCCCTAAATACATTCCCTAAATACGGCCCCTAAAAACATCCCCTAAATACAATCCCTAAATAGAGCCCCTAAATGCATCCTTCTGCTCCCTACGTAGGTAGGCAGAATCACTCTGGGAATTGATGGAAGGGTGGTTTGGGAGGACTGGCTTTGGCAATGACCAGTTACTGACGCTTGGTAATTAAAAGGCATATTATCACTTTGGCTAAAAGGAAATAGCTATCTGGCTAAAAGGAAAAGCCGTTTTTTTCGGTGGCCTTTTGGGATTGAATATTAATAATATCTGCTATACATTGACAATAGCAAAGATAAACTTATATTAGCCTTATTACTGAATATTTTTATAGAGAAAGTGGCTGATTGGATATCAGTGCACTAATATCCCACTTGTCCATCCTATGTGGTTTTAACTTATGTGTATTTTTATGGACATTGTCCAGCTTCATTGTGGATGATCCCCAATGATGTGTTTGTGTAGCGTGTTCTTTTAAATGAGATTAATAAAAGTTGAGTTTTAATCAAGTAATTACCTTAGCACCTGAACTAGTTAACTGGAGGAATACAGGGAGGACACGGCAGTCATTGTGTGTTCCACCATGCTTTTCCTCAATAGATATATAATAGATAAAAATCCCCTAAATAAAGCCCCTAAATGCATCCCCTAGAGTCCCTAAATAAAGGCCCTAAAAACATCCTCTAAATAAAGTCAATAAATATAGTTCCTAAATACAACCCTAAATACATCCCATAAATACAGCCCCTAAATAAAGCCCCTAAATGCATCCCCTAAATACAGTCCCTAAATACAGCCCCTAAAAACATCCCCTAAATACAGTCCCTAAATAAAGCCCCTAAGTACATCCCCTAAATATAAATGCATCCACAAAATAAAGCCCTAAAAACATACCCTAAACACTGACCCTAAATAAAGCCCCTAAGTACATCCCCTAAATAAATCTCCTAAAAACAGTCCCTAATTAAAACCCCTAAATACATCCCCTTAAAACAGTCCCTAAATGAAGCCCCTGAAAACATCCCCTAAATACAGCCCCGAAAAAAATCTCCGAAATACAGTGCCTAAATAAAGCCCCTAAATACATCACCTAAATACAGTCCCTAAATACAGGACCTAAATACAGTCTCTAAATAAAGCCCCTAAATATATCCCCTAAAAACATCCCCTAAAAACAGACCCTAAATAAAGTGCCTAAATAAAGCCCCAAAATGCATCCCCTAAATAAAGCCCCTAAATACAGTACCTAAATAAATACCATAAATACATCCCCTAAATAAAGCCCTAAAAATATCCCCTAAATACAGTCCCTAAATGAAGCTTCTAACTACAGCTCCTAAAAACAAGCCCGAAATAGAGTCCCTAAATGCATCCCCTAAAATAATCTCCTAAATAAAGTCCCTAAATAAAGCCCCTAAATACATCCCCTAAAGCCGGTAAATACAGTCCCTAAATACAGTCCCTAAATAAGCCCCCTAAATGCATCCCCTAAATAAATAGAGTCCCTAAATACAGTCAATAAATACAGTCCCAAATACAACCCCTAAATACATCCCATAAATAAATCCCTAAATATAGTCCCAAAATACAGTCCCTAAATAAAGCCCCTAAATACATCCCCTAAATACATCCCCTAAATACAGCCCCTAAATAATCCCCTAAATAAAGCCCTAAAAAAATCCCATTAAAAAAACTACCTAAATAAAGCCCCTTGATACATTCCTTAAATAAAGCCCCTAAATACATCCCCTAAATACAGTCCCGAAACAAAGTCCCTAAATAAAGCCCCTAAATAAATCCCCTAAATACAGGCCCATACATACAGTCCCTAAATACAGTCCCTAAATAAAGCCCCTAAAACATCCATTAAAAACAGTCCCTAAATAAAATGCCTAAATAAAGCCCCTAAATGTATCCCCTAAATAAAAGCCCTAAAAACATCCCTTAAATACAGTCCCTAAATTAAGCCCATAAATACATCCTCTAAATAAAGCCCCTAAATACAGTCCTGAAATGCAGTCCGGAAATACCGTCCCTAGAAAAAAACCCTAAATACATTCACTAAATACAGTCCCTAAATACAGTCCCTAAATACTTCCCCTAAATACAGTCCATAAATTCCTTAAATATAGTCCCTAAATAAACCTCGTAAATGCGTCCCCTAAATAAAGATCTAAAACATCCCCAAAATACACTCCGTAAATAAAGCCCATAAATACATCCCCTAAATATAGTCCCTATATACAGTCCCTAAATACAGTCCCTAAATAAAGCCCCTAAATACATCTGCTAAATAAAGCCGCTAAATGCATTCCCTAAATAAAGTCCCTAAATGCATCCCCTACTGCCAGCCAATAAATACAGTCCCTAAATACAATCCCTTAATAAAGTACCGAAATACAGTCCATAAATGAAGACCCTAAAAAAATCCACGAAATACAGTCCCTAAATACGCCCTCTAAATACAGTCCCTAAATACATCCCCTAAATACATCCCATACATACAGCCCCTAAATACATCCCATATATACAGCCCCTAAATACATCCACTGTATACAGCTCCTAAAAACATCCTCTAAATAAAGCCCCTAAATACAGTCCCTAAATGCATCCAATAAATAAAGCCCAAAAAACATCCCCTAAATAAAATCCCTAAATACATCCCCTAAATACAGTCCCTAAATACAGGCCATAAATACAGGCCATAAATACAGCCCCTAAACTAATTCCCTAAATACATTCCCTAAATATAGTCCCTAAATAAACCCACTAAATGTATCCCCGAAAAAAAGCCCTGAAACCATCCCCTAAATACAGTCCTTAAATAAAGACCCTAAATACATCCCCTAAATACCGCCCCTAAAAACACCGCTTAAATACAGTCCCAAAATACATTCACTAAATGCATCCCCTAAATAAAGCCCCTAAATACAGTCCCAAAATATTGCCACAAAATGCATCCCCTAATTAAAGCCCTAAATAAAGCCACTAAATAAAGCCCCTAAATAAATAGCCTAAATACAGTTTTGAAATATAGTCCCTAAATAAAGGCCTTAAATACATCACCGAAATACAGTCTCTAAATAAAAACCCCAAAATGCAGTCCCTAAGTAAATTCCCTAAATATAGTCCCTAAATAAACCCCGTAAATGTGTCCCCTAAATAAAACTTTAAAACATCCCCTAAATAAAGCCCATGCATACATCCCTTAAATATAGTCTCTATATACAGGCCCTAAACACAGTACCTAAATAAAGACCCTAAATGTTTCCCCTAAATAAAGCCGCTAAATGCATTCCCTAAATAAAGTCCCTAAATGCATCTCCAAATTCCAGCCAATAAATACAACCCCTAAATACAACCCCTAAATAGATGCTATAAATACAGCCCCTAAATACAGTCCTGAAATACAGTCCATAAATAAAGACCCTAAAAACATCCTTGAAATACAGTCCCTAAATACGCCCACTAAACATAGTCCCTAAATACAGCCCCTAAATACATCCCTTAAATACAGTCTCTAAATACAGGAGCTAAATACTGTCCCTAAATAAATTCCCTAAATATAGTCCTAAATAAATCCACTAAATGTGTCCCCTATATAAAGCCCTAAAAACATCCTCTAAATACAGTCCCTAAATTAAGCCCATAAATACATCCCCTAAATACAGTCCCTATATACAGGCCATAAATACAATCCCTAAATAAAGCCCATAAATAAAGCCCATAAGTACAGTCCCTATATACAGGCCATAACTACAGTCCCTATATACAGTCCCTACATAACGCCCCTAAATGCATCCCCTAAATAAAGTTCCTAAATACAGTCCCTAAATACAGTCCCTAAATACAGCCCCTAAAAACATCCCCTAATAACAGACGCTAAATACAGTCCCTAAAAAATAAAGCCCCTAAAATACATCCCCTAAATAAATTTCCCTAAAAAAAGCCCCTAATGCATGCTCTAATTACAGTCCCTACAAAAAGCCCCTAAATGCATCCCCTAAATAAAGACCATAAATGCATTCCCTAAATAAAGCCCCTAAATGCATTCCCTAATTCCAGTCAATAAATACAGTCCCTAAATAAAGCTCCTAAATGCATCCCCTAAATATAGTCCCTAAATACGGCCCCTAAAAACATCCCCTAAAAACATCCCCTAAATATAGTCCCTAAATAGAGCCCCCAAATGCATCCCCTAAATAAAGCCCCTAAATACAGTCCCTGAATAAACGCCCTAAATGCATCCCTAAAATAAAGCCCTAAAAACATCCCCTAAATACAGACCTTAAATAAAGCCCCTAAATACATCCCCTAAATAAAGCCCCTAAATACATCCCCTAAATAAAGCCCCTAAAAACATCCCCTAAAAAAGTCAATAAATACAGTCCCTAAATACAACCCCTAAATACATCCCATAAATACAGCCCCTAAAAACAGTCCCTAAATAAGGCCCCTAAATGCATCAACCAAGTAAAGCCCTAAAACATACCCTAAATACAATCCCAAAATAAAGCTCCTAAATACAGCCCCGTACTACAGTCCCTAAATAAAGCCCCTAAGTGCATCCCCTAAATAAAGCCCATAAATACAGTCCCTCAAAACAGTCCCTAAATACATCCACTAAATACAGCCCTTAAATACATACCTTAATAAAGCCCCTAAATACAGTTCTGAAATGCAGTCCCTACCTAAAGCCCCTAAATAAATCCCCTAAATACAGTCCCTAAATGAAGGCCCTAAATACAGCCCCTAAAAACATTCCCAAAATACAGTCCCTAAATAAAGCCCGTAACTGCATCCCCTAAATAAAGCTCCTAAATACAGCCCCTATAAACATCCCCTAAATACAGTCCCTAAATAAAGCCCAAAAAATACATCCCCTAAATAAAGCCCCTAAATGCATGCCCTAAATATAGTCCCTACAAAAAGCCACTAAATGCATCCCCTAAATAAAGCCCCTAAATGGATTCCCTAAATAAAGCCCCTAAATGCATCCCCTATATAAAGCACTAAAAACATCCCCTAAATAAAGTCCCTACATAAACCCCCTAAATGCATCCCCTATATAAAGCCCTAAAAAAAATCCCCTAAATACGATCCCTAAATAAAGCCAATTCCAAGCAAATTAGCCAAGCTAATTAGTCAATAAATACAGTCCCTAAATACAACCCCTAAATACATCCCCTACATACAGCCCCTAAATACATCCTCTAAATACATTCCCTAAATAAAGCCCCTAAAGAAAGCCCATAAAAACAGTCCCTAAATAAAGCCCCTAAATCCATCCAATAAATAAAACCCTAAATACATCCCCTAAATAAAGCCTCTAAATACATCCCCTAAATAAAGCTCCTAAATACATCCCCTAATAACAGACCCTAAATACAGCCCCTAAAAACATTCCCTATATACATTTCCTAAATATAGTCCCTAAATAAACCCCCTAAATGCGTCCCCTATATAAAGCCTTAAAAAATCCCCTAAATACAATCTTTAAATAAAGCCAATAAATACATCCCATAAATAAAGCCCCTAAATACAGTCCCTCAATACGGTCCCTAACTAAAGCCCCTAAATACATCCGCTAAATACAGTCCCTAAAAACAGGCACTAAATACAGCCCCTAAAAACATTCCCTAAATACATTTTCTAAATGTAGTCCCTAAATAAACCCCCTAAATGCATCCCCTATATAAAGCCTTAAAAATCCCACAAATGCAATCCCTAAATAAAGCCAATAAATACATCCCATAAATAAAGCCTTTAAATACAGTCCCTCAATACATTCCCTAAATAAAGCCCCTAAATACATCCGTTATATACAGTCCCTAAATACAGGCTCTAAACACAGCTCCTAAAAACATTCCCTAAATACATTCCCTAAATATAATCCCTAAATAAACCCCCTAAATGCATCCTCTAAATAAAGCCCTAAAAAATCCCCTAAATAGAGTCCCTAAATAAAGCCCCTAAAAACATCCCCTAAATAAAGTCAATAAATATAGTTCCTAAATATAACCCCTAAATACATCCCATAAGAACAGCCTCTAAATGCATCACCTAAATATAGTCCATAAATACGGCCCCTAAAAACATTCCCTAAATACAGTACCTAAATAAAGCCCCTAAATACAGTTCCTAAATAAACCCCCTAAATGCATCCCCCAAATAAAGCCCTAAAAACATCCCCTAAATACATCCCATAAATAAAGCCCTTACAAACAGTAACTAAATAAGGCCCCTAAATGCATCAACTAAGTAGAAACCTAAAAACATACCCTAAATACAATCCCTAAATAAAGTACCTAAATACAGCCCCGTAATACAATCCCTAAATAAAGCCCCTAAGTGCATCCCCTAAATAAAGCCAATTCCAAGCAAATTAGCCAAGCTAATTAGTCAATAAATACAGTCCCTATATACAACCCCCAAAATACAACCCCTACATACAGCCCCTAAATACATCCTCTAAATACATTCCCTAAATAAAGCCCCTAAAGAAAGCCCATAAAACAGTCCCTAAATAAAGCCCCTAAATCCATCCAAAAAAATAGCCCTAAAAACATCCCCTAAATAAAGCCCCTAAATACATCCCCTAAAAAAAGTTCCTAAATACATCCCCTAAATACAGGCCCTAAATACAGACCCTAAAAACATTCCCTATATACATTTCCTAAATGAAGTCCCTAAATAAACCCCCTAAATGCATCCCCTATATAAAGCCTTAAAAAATCCCCTAAATACAATCCTTAAATAAAGCCAATAAATACATCCCATAAATAAAGCCCCTAAATACAGTCCCTCAATACAGTCCCTAACTAAAGCCCCTAAATGCATCCACTAAATACAGTCCCTAAATACAGGCCCTAAAAACATTCTCTAAATACATTTTCTAAATGTAGTCCCTAAATAAACCTCCTAAATGCATCCCCTATATAAAGCCTTAAAACTTTCATAAATGCAATCCCTAAAAAAAGCCAATAAATACATCCCATAAATAAAGCCTTTAAATACAGTCCCTCAATACAGTCCCTAAATAAAGCCCCTAAATACATCCGCTATATACAGTCCCTAAATACAGGCCCTAAACACAGCCCCTAAAAACATTCCCTAAATACATTCCCTAAATATAATCCCTAAATAAACCCCCTAAATGCATCCCCTAAATAAAGCCCTAAAAAATCCCTTAAATACAGTCCCTAAATGATACAGCCCCTAAATAAAGCCCCTAAAAACATCCCCTAAATAAAGTCGATAAATATAGTTCCTAAATAAAAGCCCTAAATACATCCCATAAGTACAGCCCCTAAATGCATCCCCTAAATATAGTCCCTAAACACGGCCCCTAAAAACATCCCCTAAATACAGTTCCTAAATAAACCCCCTAAATGCATCCCCAAAATAAAGCCCTAAAAACATCCCTTGAATACAGACCCTAAATAAAGCCCCTGAAAACATCCCCTAAATAAAGTCAATAAATACAGTCCCTAAATACAACCCCTAAATACATCCCATAAATACAGCCCCTAAAAACAGTCCCTAAATAAGGCCCCTAAATGCATCAACCATGTAAAGCCCATAAAACATCCCCTAAATACAGTCCCTAAAAACAGTCAATAAATACAGTCCCTAAATAAAACCCCTAAATACATCCCATAAATACAGCCCCTAAAAACATTCCCTAAATACGTTCCCTTAATATAGTCCCTAAATAAACCCCCTAATTACATCCCCTAAATAAAGCCCTAAAAAATCCCCTAAATACAGGCTCTAAATGTATCCCCTAAAAAGAGTCCCTAAATAAAGCCTCTGAAAACATCCTCTAAATAAAGTCAATAAATATAGTTCCTAAATACAACCCTAAATACATCCCATAAATACAGCCCCTAAATGCATCCCCTAAATACAGTCCCTAAATACAGCCCCTAAAAACATCCCCTAAATACAGTCCCTAAATAAAGCCCCTAAGTACATCCCCTAAATATAAATGCATCCACAAAATAAAGCCCTAAATAAGCCCCCTAAATGCATCCCCTAAATAAAGCCCCTACATAGAGTCCCTAAATACAGTCAATAAATACAGTCCCAAATACAACCCCTAAATACATCCCATAAATAAAACCCCTAAATATAGTCCCGAAATACAGTCCCGAAATACAGTCCCTAAATAAAGCCCCTAAATACATCCCCTAAATACATCCCCTAAATACAGTCCCTAAATAAAGCCCCTAAATAAATCCCCTAAATACAGGCCCATACATACAGTCCCTAAATACAGTCCCTAAATAAAGCCCCTAAAACATCCATTAAAAACAGTCCCTAAATAAAGTGCTTAAATAAAGCCCCTAAATGTATCCCCTAAATAAAAGCCCTAAAAACATCCCTTAAATACAGTCCCTAAATAAAGCCCATAAATACATCCTCTAAATAAAGCCCCTAAATACAGTCCCGAAATGCAGTCCGAAAATACAGTCCCTAGGAAAAAAACCTAAATACATTCCCTAAATACAGTCCCTAAATACAGTCAATAAATACTGTCCCTAAATACTTCCCCTAAATACAGTCCTTAAATTCCTTAAATATAGTCCCTAAATAAACCTCGTAAATGCGTCCCCTAAATAAAGATCTAAAACATCCCCAAAATACACTCCGTAAATAAAGCCCATAAATACATCCCCTAAATATAGTCCCTATATACAGTCCCTAAATTAAGCCCCTAAATACATCTGCTAAATAAAGCCGCTAAATGCATTCCTTAAATAAAGTCCCTAAATGCATCCCCTACTTCCAGCCAATAAATACAGTCCCTAAATACAGCCCCTTAATAAAGTACCGAAATACAGTCCATAAATGAAGACCCTAAAAAAATCCACTAAATACAGTCCCTAAATACGCTCTCCAAATACAGTCCCTAAATACATCCCCAAATACATCCCATACATACAGCCCCTAAATACATCCCCTGTATACAGCTCCTAAAAACATCCTCTAAATAAAGCCCCTAAATACAGTCCCTAAATGCATCCAATAAATAAAGCCCAAAAAACATCCCTAAATAAAATCCCTAAATACAGTCCCTAAATACAGGCCATAAATACAGCCCCTAAACTAATTCCCTAAATACATTCCCTAAATATAGTCCCTAAATAAACCCACTAAATGTATCCCCGAAAAAAAGTCCTGAAAAAATCCCCTAAATACAGTCCTTAAATAAAGACCCTAAATACATCCCCTAAATACCGCCCCTAAAAACACCGCTTAAATACAGTCCCAAAATACATTCACTAAATGCATCCCCTAAATAAAGCCCCTAAATACAGTCCCAAAATATTGCCACAAAATGCATCCCCTAATTAAAGCCCTAAATAAAGCCACTAAATAAAGCCCCTAAATAAATAGCCTAAATAAAGCCCCTAAATACAGTTCTGAAATATAGTCCCGAAATAAAGGCCTTAAATACATCACCTAAATACAGTCTCTAAATAAAAATCCCAAAATACAGTCCCTAAGTAAATTCCTTAAATATAGTCCCTAAATAAACCCCGTAAATGTGTCCCCTAAATAGAACTTTAAAACATCCCCTAAATAAAGCTCATACATACATCCCTTAAATAAAGTCCCTATATACAGGCCCTAAATACAGTCCCTATATACAGACCCTAAATACATCCCCTAAAAACATTCCTTAAATACAGTCCCTAAATACAGTACCTAAATAAAGCTCCTAAATGTTTCCCCTAAATAAAGCCACTAAATGCATTCCCTAAATAAAGTCCCTAAATGCATCCCCAAATTCCAGCCAATAAATACAGTCCCTAAATACAACCCCTAAATAGATGCTATAAATACAGCCCCTAAATACAGTCCTGAAATACAGTCCATAAATAAAGACCCTAAAAACATCCTCGAAATACAGTCCCTAAATACGCCCACTAAACATAGTCCCTAAATACAGCCCTTAAATACATCCCCTAAATACAGTCTCTAAATACAGGAGCTAAATACTGTCCCTAAATAAATTCCCTAAATATAGTCCTAAATAAACCCACTAAATGCGTCCCCTAAATAAAGCCCTAAAAACATCCTCTAAATACAGTCCCTAAATAAAGCCCATAAATACATCCCCTAAATACAGTCCCTATATACAGGCCATAAATACAGTCCCAACATAAGTCCCTTAATAAAACAGCTAAATACAGCCCCTAAAAACATTCCCTAAATACAGCCCCTATATACAGTCCCTACATAACGCCCCTAAATGCATCCCCTAAATAAAGCCCCTAAATACAGTCCCTAAATACAGCCCCTAAAAACATCCCCTAATTACAGACGCTAAATACAGTCCCTAAATAAAGCCCCTAAAATACATCCCCTAAATAAATTTCCCTAAAAAAAGCCCCTAATGCATGCTCTAATTACAGTCCCTACAAAAAGCCCCTAAATGCATCCCCTAAATAAAGACCATAAATGCATTCCCTAAATAAAGCTCCTAAATGCATTCCCTAATTCCAGTAAATAAATACAGTCCCTAAATAAAGCTCCTAAATGCATCCCCTAAATATAGTCCCTAAATAAGGCCCCTAAAAACATCCCCTAAATACAGTCCCTAAATAGAGCCCCTAAATGCATCCCCTAAATAAAGCCCCTAAATACCGTCCCTGAATAAACGCCCTAAATGCATCCCTAAAATAAAGCACTAAAAACATCCCCTAAATACAGCCCCTAAATACATCCCCTAAATAAAGCCCCTAAAAACATCCCCTAAAAAAGTCAATAAATACAGTCCCTAAATACAACCCATAAATACAGCCCCTAAAAACAGTCCCTAAATAAGGCCCCTAAATGCATCAACCAAGTAAAGCCCTAAAACATACCCTAAATACAATCCCTAAATAAAGCCCCTAAATACAGCCCCGTACTACAGTCCCTAAATAAAGCCCCTAAGTGCATCCCCTAAATAAAGCCCAGAAATACAGTCTCTCAAAACAGTCCCTAAATATATCCACTAAATACAGCCCTTAAATACATACCTTAATAAAGCCCCTAAACACAGTTCTGAAATGCTGTCCCTAAATTAAGCCCCTAAATAAATCCCCTAAATACAGTCCCTAAATGAAGGCCCTAAATACAGTCCCTAAAAACATTCCCAAAATACAGTCCCTAAATAAAGCCCGTAACTGCATCCCCTAAATAAAGCTCCTAAATACAGCCCCTATAAACATCCCCTAAATACAGTCCCTAAATAAAGCCCAAAAAATACATCCCCTAAATAAAGCCCTAAATGCATGCCCTAAATATAGTCCCTAAAAAAAGCCCCTAAATGCATCCCCTAAATAAAGTCCCTAAAAGGATTCCCTAAATAAAGCCCCTAAATGCATCCCCTATATAAAGCACTACAAACATCCCCTAAATAAAGTCCCTACATAAACCCCCTAAATGCATCCCCTATATAAAGCCCTAAAAAAAATCCCCTAAATACGATCCCTAAATAAAGCCAATTCCAAGCAAATTAGCCAAGCTAATTAGTCAATAAATACAGTCCCTAAATACAACCCCTAAATACATCCCCTACATACAGCCCCTAAATACATCCTCCAAATACATTCCCTAAATAAAGCCCCTAAAGAAAGCCCATAAAAACAGTCCCTAAATAAAGCCCCTAAATCAATCCAATAAATAAAGCCCTAAAAACATCCCCTAAATAAAGCCTCTAAATACATCCCCTAAATAAAGCTCCTAAATACATCCCCTAAAAACATTCCCTATATAGATTTCCTAAATATAGTCCCTAAATAAACCCCCTAAATGCATCCCCTATATAAAGCCTTAAAAAATCCCCTAAATACAATCCTTAAATAAAGCCAATAAATACATCCCATAAATAAAGCCCATAAATACAGTCCCTCAATACAGTCCCTAACTAAAGCCCTTAAATACATCCGCTAAATAAAGTCCCTAAATACAGGCCCTAAAAACATTCCCTAAATACATTTTCTAAATGTAGTCCCTAAATAAACCCCCTAAATGCATCCCCTATATAAAGCCTTAAAAATCCCATAAATGCAATCCTTAAATAAAAAAAAACATCCCCTAAATAAAGTCAATAAATATAGTTCTCAAATACAACCCCTAAATACATCCCATAAGTACAGCCCCTAAATGCATCCCCTAAATATAGTCCCTAAATATGGCCCCTAAAAAAATTCCCTAAATACAGTCCTTAAATAAAGCCCCTAAATACAGTTCCTAAATAAACCCCCTAAATGCATCTCCAAAATAAAGCCCTAAAAACATCCCCTGAATACAGACCCTAAATAAAACCCCTATATACAACCCCTAAATACATCCCATAAATCCCCTACAAACTAACTAAATAAGGCCCCTAAATGCATCAACTAAGTAGAAACCTAAAAACATACCCTAAATTCAATCCCTAAATAAAGCCCCTAAATACAGCCCCGTAATACAATCCCTAAATAAAGCCCTTAAGTGCATCCCCTAAATAAAGCCAATTCCAAGCAAATTAGCCAAGCTAATTAGTCAATAAATACAGTCCCTAAATACAACCCCCAAAATACAACCCCTAAATACGTCCCCTACATACAGCCCCTAAATACATCCTCTAAATACATTCCCTAAATAAAGCCCCTAAAGAAAGCCCATAAAACAGTCCCTAAATAAAGCCCCTAAATCCATCCAAAAAAATAGCCATAAAAACATCCCCTAAATAAAGCCCCTAAATAAAGTCTCTAAATACATCCCCTAAATACAGGCCCTAAATACAGACCCTAAAAACATTCCCTATATACATTTCCTAAATGTAGTCCCTAAATAAACCCCCTAAATGCATCCCCTATATAAAGCCATAAAAAATCCCCTAAATACAATCCTTAAATAAAGCCAATAAATACATCCCATAAATAAAGCCCCTAAATACAGTCCCTCAATACAGTCCCTAACTTAAACCCCTAAATACATCCACTAAATACAGTCCCTAAATACAGGCCCTAAAAACATTCTCTAAATACATTTTCTAAATGTAGTCCCTAAATAAACCTCCTAAATGCATCCCCTATATAAAGCCTTAAAAATTCCATAAATGCAATCCCTAAAAAAAGCCAATAAATACATCACATAAATAAAGCCTTTTAATACAGTCCCTAAATAAAGCCCCTAAATACATCCGCTATATACAGTCCCTAAATACGGCCCCTAAAAACATCCCCTAAATACAGTTCCTAAATAAACCCCCTAAATGCATCCCCAAAATAAAGCCCTAAAAACATCCCCTGAATACAGACCCTAAATAAAGCCCCTAAAAACATCCCCTAAATAAAGTCAATAAATACAGTCCCTAAATACAACCCCTAAATATATCCCATAAATACAGCCCCTACAAACAGTAACTAAATAAGGCCCCTAAATGCATCAACTAAGTAAAACCCTAAAAACATACCCTAAATACAATCCCTAAATAAAGCCCCTAAATACAGCCCCGTAATACAATCCCTAAATAAAGCCCCTAAGTGCATCCCCTAAATAAAGCCCATAAATACAGTCCCTAAATACATCCCCTAAATACAGCCCCTAAATACATCCCTTTTACATCCCCATTACAGTCTCTAAACGCAGCCCCTTTATGCAGCCCCTACATGCAGTCTAAATACAGTCCCTAAATGCAGCATCTAAACGCAGCCCCTAAACCCAGCTTTTAAATACAGTCCCTAAATACTGCCCCTAAATGCAGTCCCTTACTGCAGTCCCTAAATGCAGCCTCTAAACACAGCCCCTAAATGCAGCTTATAAACACAGCCCCTAAATAAACTGTCACGGTCGGCTCTTGCTTCCGCCTTTAATAGCCACCTTTCACCTCTGGAGGAGCCCTTGGCTAATCGGATGCCGCCAGGTCTCATTACGCCAGCACGACGCGCCGTGCGCTCCCTAAGGAACCGGTGCATCAGAGGAGCAAGACCGGAAAAAGATGTTTATTGTGGATAATAAATGTTTATTATGGATAATAAAATTGAGTCTCCCGCCTGATATTTGGGTGCCTCTCTACGAGACCTATCTGCCCTCTTCTGAGCGGCTGTAGCTGCAGAAAGCGTGTCATGCACCCCAGACCAAATTTTGGCAAATTGTTTGACAGAAGAATTGACAGAAGGTACAGAGGATAATGAACCAGAAAAAGAAAATGCTTTGGGATGTAAATCATTAACAATAAAAAATGGAGATTGACCAGTGGAAGCATGGGTTGCATTATTTTAAGCAAATTCTGCCCAGGGTAATAGTTCAGCCCAAGAGGATTGGTTGTCAGACACATAACGCCCTAAAAATTGTTCAAGGGACTGATTAACCCTTTCAGTTGGACCATTGGTTTGAGGGTGGTATGCTGTAGAGAATGACAACTCAATCCCAACCAAAGAGCAAAACGCTCGCCAAAATTTAGAAACAAACTGTACCCCTCTATCGGAAACATTATTGACTGGAAAACAATGTAATTTGAAAATATTAGAAAGAAATAACTCAGCCAGAGTTTTAGCAGATGGGAGGTGTGGGAGGGAAATAAAATGACTCATCTTGCTGAACCTATCCACCACCACCCCAAATAACAGTCTTCCCTTGAGAAGATGGGAGGTCAATAATAAAATCCATAGACAGATGGGACCAGGGTATGTCAGGAATAGGTAATGGCCTTTGTCAATCCCTGTGACAAATTCCCAGAGGCTTAGATCTCTGACAAACAGGGCAAGAATTAACAACATTTTTGACATCTTGATTAAATGAAGGCCACCACACCTCATGGGACAATAAAGACACCGTTTTGGAGATACCTGGATGTCCTGCCATTTTGAATTATGAACTTCCCTCAAAACCTGTTCTCTTAAGCCCTCAGGTACAAATAACCTCCAGGAAGGAGTATCTACAGAGGCAGACAATTGAGCTGGGGATGATAGTGTCTGATCCCAGAGCTCCCACAATTAATTCACTCGGAATGATGGGAATACACTAGGTTCAGACGGTGTAGATTCAAAACTCCTAGAGAGTGAATCATCTTTAGTGTTTTTAGAACCAGGCCTAAAATTGAGAGAGAAATTAAACCGTTAAAAATAAAAGCCCATCTAGCCTGCCTAGGATTCAATCGTTTGGCAGACTCAATGTACAACAGATTCTTGTGGTCAATAAAGACCGTTATAGTATGTAGCATTTCCTAGAGAAGAATGCACATTCACCTTGTTGGTTATCGGATGCCTTTGAGAAAGGACTGCCCCAGCCTCTGAGGCATCAACCTCTACAATAAAAGGAAGAGTGGTATCGGGGTGACACAAACTCTTTCTTTAGAATTTTCAAAAGCTTGAATAGCCTCAGGAGGCCACATACTTGGATCTGCACCCTTTTTGGTTAGATCCATGATTGGAGACACCACCAAAGGAAAGTTCTTAATGAATTGACGATAATAATAAGAAAAGCCTAAAAATCTTTGAGTAGCACGTAAAGAAAGAGGCTGAGCCCAATCCAGCACGACCTTAACCTTCCCAGGATCCATTTCAAGACCCTTACCGGAGATATTGAACCCCAAAAATTGGACAGAAGAAACCTCAAAAGTGCATTTCTCAAGCTTTGCAAATAAATTGTTTTGTCTTAACCTGAGCAACGCTTCCGGACATGTTTTCGCTGGTCATTCAAGTTAGAGGAAAAAATTAGAATATCTTCAAGATATACCACTACGAATAACCCCAGCAGGTCCCGGATGTCATTCCTGGAACACTGCGGGGGCGTTGCAAAGACCAAATGGCATCACTAAATATTCGTAGTGGCCATTCCTAGTGTTAAAGGCCGTTTTCAACTCATCCCCTTCCCTTATACGGATGAGGTAGTGTGCGCCTCTAAGGTCAAGTTTGGAATAAATAGTATCATTCTTTACCTGATCGAATAGTTCAGAAATCAGTGGAAGGGGATAGGGGTTTTTGAAGGCCCCTATAATCAATACATGGGCGAAGACCTCCATCCTTCTTGCCCACGAAAAAGAACCCAGCACCCACTGGGGAACTAGAAGGCCTAATAAAACCTCTTTTGAGATTTTCTTTGATATACTCTTTCATTGGTTGAGCTTTGGGCAAAGAAAGAGGATACATTCTCCCTCTTGGGGGAGTAGACCCAGGGAGGTCAATTGGGCAGTCTATGAGGAGGTAATTTTTCTGGGGGTTTTTTGACCCCAAAGGCTTTTTGTCAACGGCTAAGATTTTCATGGGAGGACTTAAAGGGGTTAAAGGAATATTAAACCTTAGTGCGAAGGCAGCATCCAGAAAATTCCCCGCCGCCCCAGCCGCCCCAGAATCCACAAAAAGCGGAAACCTTAACAGAGCCCGTATGCCAGGTTAAATTAACAGGTACCATGATCCTAGAGGAAATTGGGGAGAGGAAACTTCTCGACCCAAATGGAGCTCCCCTTCTCCATTTAGGCTTTGAAGTTTCTCAGCCTCTTAGGACACTGGTTACGAAAATGACCCTTTTCCCCACAGTAAATACACTGACCCTGAGACCGCCTGCGGGCCTTTTCCTCAGTTAGATGAGTTATGTACTAAGTTATGAATTTGCATGCGTGCGAATGCGTGAATTTGTGCATGTGCAAATTTGCTCTCACGTGCGCAGAAGCGCACAATGCGCGAAAAAAACATAGAGTCGGCAAGAGAAGGGACTGGACTTGGGGTAGGCGGCAGAGGAGGTACGTGTCTGGCGCCCTCCCAGCTTTGCGCCCTAGGCACGTGCCTACTCTGCCTACTCCTAGTTCCGGCCCTGGTGGATGGTCACAGTACAAGGCGTAGGCAGAATTGTAGTCAGATCAGGCCATGTCAGGGCAGGCAGAATAGAAAATGGAGTCAGGCAGGCAAGGGTCAAACCAGGAGATCAATAAGTAGGGATAAGAATAAGCAAGGTTGGATATCAGGCAAGGGTCAGGATACAGAAGTCAGGATCATCAGAAACAGGCAGGGGTCACAACAGGTACTCAAAATCACAGATAATCAGAAGCGCAAATAGCACAGAAGCACCAGGAACAAGATCCTCTAAGGGGCAATGTAAAAAATATGTTTAAATATGTTTGAATTTCGCGCCCTTGCGCGCTGGCGTAATGATTGCGCCTATAAAATGAGAGAAGACACACTGTGCACGCCCTAAGGAACCAGCGTCCCTGCCGGCCCACTAGACCACCAGGGTGAATAATCCTCATATAAAGCCCCTAAATACAATCCCTAATTACAGCCACTAAATACAGCCCCTAAATGTAGCCCCTAAAAGCAGTCGTGATGTCATTTTTGTCACATGACTCACTAAAACTTGTGTATTATAATAAATAAAGTACCCCTTGTTGGAAAATATGAGGATATTAAATAATATTATATGAGGATGTATAAAAGCACTCAGCCTTAGGTCATGGAACTCCTTGTTGACTTTTAATATCCTTAAATTTTAGGGGGTACTTTATTCACTATATATATATCTATATCTATATATCTATATCTATATATCTATATCTATATATATATATATATATATATATATATAACGCCCCAAAGGAATCCGCACTCACAGGTCTTAAGTTAAATTAAAAATATTTATTTAGAACAAACGACTAACGTTTCGGCCTCTCCGAGGCCTTTCTCAAAGTGATCATTTTACAATAAACATGCCTTATATACACCCAATCTGGCGGGAAACAGTAGCAGCTATGACGTCTACTGCTCGTCAGAACAAAGCGACTCCCTTCCTATTAAAAAGCACAGAATCATTTGTATTTCATTATAAGGTATGTATCACACTAAATCTAGCAGTATATTTTTAGCTAAAAACAAGTTAAAACCAATACATCAAGACACTGTTACTTTGTAACTATTTTGTAACAATCTAATAACTATTTATGCTCAAATTTATAACTCTGTTACTAGTGTCACTGATTAAACAAACTTTGAGGATGTCAAAAGGTCCTGACTAAAACGCTACCTGTTTCCACTGAAGGGGTGGGCTCGGCGGTGGTATCCGACGTCGATAACCATCTTTATATATGTTGTGGAAGCCTCCACAAATCCAACCTGCATATAACTGTTCTGCTGTTCCGCTGTTGGTGCACACTGAATGGCGTACCTACCTTAAATAGGTCTGGATATACGCTAATTGACTATGCTACACGGACTTGAACACTGGGTGGGGGTTTTCTTTTTTCTTTCCTTTTTTGGGGAACTTTATTTTTTTATATATATTTTCATTGTTCATTTTTTCTTTTTCACTGTAGAATAGTTTTGTTCATAATCGCATGAAACAGCCTACTGTTGATAATAAGGGGTGGATATAGAGCCACGTGAGGGGAGGTGGTTGATTAATGCCATATGTAATTAATGTTGGAGGATGACAGACAACACGTAGTTTTATCTGTTTTATTTATTATACATGAGGGTCTATATAGGGCCACACTTAAGTAGTGTCACATGAGGGGATATATAATGGATATAATTAGCATGATGTATATGAGTTGTGCACCCCAGTGGAAAGCTTGATTTAGCAGCACTCATGCGGTTAATGTTAGCACTACCGGAATAATGGAATAAATATATACAGTATATTAGAGCTAGGGGGAGGAATAATTATTGAGGGTTACGCATTGTAGGTATATAACAAGTGATGTAACAGGTAGCGTTTTAGTCAGGACCTTTTGACATCCTCAAAGTTTGTTTAATCAGTGACACTAGTAACAGAGTTATAAATTTGAGCATAAATAGTTATTAGATTGTTACAAAATAGTTACAAAGTAACAGTGTCTTGATGTATTGGTTTTAACTTGTTTTTAGCTAAAAATATACTGCTAGATTTAGTGTGATACATACCTTATAATGAAATACAAATGATTCTGTGCTTTTTAATAGGAAGGGACTCGCTTTGTTCTGACGAGCAGTAGACCAGGGCCGGACTGGGAGTAGAAAGCAGCCCGGGCAAAAAAATCAAAGCAGCCCACATGTAAACACGCGAAGGTCTTGTACTCATCCACTTATCTAGTATAGGTCAATCTAAAAACAACTGGACTTGCTGAGTAATCAATGAAGACGTTTCACTACTCATCCGAGCAGCTTCTTCAGTTCAACTGACCTATACTAGATATACTATGACCTGGATGAATGAAAATCTTCATAGTCATACTCATCCACTTGTTCAGGACCCCTGTAGCATTGGAATCCTGGGGCCCATCAACTCCATGGGCAGCAACCCCCCAACATCACTGGAATACCACATTATTGATCATTAGGGATCCACTATTTTGGATTCAAATCAGTGGTTGCTAGGGTAATTTGGACCCTAGTTACCATATTGAATTATGCAAATTGAAGAGCTGCTGAATAAAAAGCTAAATAACTCAAAAACTTTCAAAAATAAAAAATGAAGACCAATTACAAATTGTCTCAGAATATCCCTCTCTACATCATAGTAACAGTTAATTTAAAGGTGAACAACCCCTTTAAGTTAACTTTCAGTATGTTATAGGATGGCTCATTCTAATAAACTTTTCAATTGACATTAAGTTTTTTCTCCTTTATAGTTTTTTAATTATTTGCTTTCTTTTTCTGATACCGCCGGGCAGTGATGCTTTAGGAAATTGCATAATCCTTCCCCTCCGACCACCAGTCGGGGTTTCTGTTAAAGGAACAAAAGAGAATGGCAATAAGAAGCATTGGACTAGACCCTCCATTGCTGGGGATGTTTAATGGGCTCTAGGTCACCCCTATGGGGATTCTAATGACTCGGATGCAACATTCCTTCATACAGGCTGGACAGCAATAACGGAACTATTCTGCCCCTGCGCTTTCCCTCAGCCCCACCGCTTACCTTAGCAATGACACTTAGGTAATAGCACGCATAGGCTGCTCCGAAGCCCAGCACCAAGGACAAGCCCACCCCGGAGCCGAACAGACCCACTCGCACTTGGTTTTCGAGGTACAGGGAGAGGTCCCGGGTGAGCCCTTGCAGGTTAATGATTCCCAGCATGTTGATTTAACACCCGCTTCAAGCCTCGAAGGACTCGGGCACTGGGGTGAGCCGGAGGGAACAGACAGCAGGAACTGGTCGAGTAAAGGGATGGGGAGATTGTCCCTGCTCCTTCTTCAGCCAATCAGCGACTGCGGATGCATAAAATCCCCGCCCATATAATCCTTCTAACCAATAACATAGATTAGCAGGCCGCCTATTGGGAACCAATCCGAAAGCGATCCCTTGCCTATTGTTTCCGGGTATCAGCAGAGAAGGCAAGTACAAGAGGTGTGTCACGTGGAAACAGCAGTCATTAGTGTGGGAGAGACACTGCAGAACCATTTTAAATTAGGATCAGGAGCGAGCGGCCCACTTGAATGAAATATAAAGCAGCCCCTCGGGCAATTGCCCGAACAGGCAAATTGCCAGTCCGGGCCTGCAGTAGACGTCATAGCTGCTACTGTTTCCCGCCAGATTGGGTGTATATAAGGCATGTTTATTGTAAAATGATCACTTTGAGAAAGGCCTCGGAGAGGCCGAAACGTTAGTCGTTTGTTCTAAATAAATATTTTTAATTTAACTTAAGACCTGTGAGTGCGGATTCCTTTGGGGCGTTATGGATGAATTTATTGTTTCTGCACCCAGGCATATTAACATCATTTTTCGTGAGTGCCGACACCTTGGTGGAATATATATATATATATATATATATATATATATATATAGTGACAGGGGCGCTCCGCCAATGAGGCAAGCTGAGCAGCTCGCCTCAGGAGGCAGCGCCTGAAAGGATTCCAGGGGCGGCAAAAAGCCGCTCCTGTACCCTTAATAGCCGAATTTCCGGTTTTTAAACCGGAAATTCGGCTGTACTATTGCGAGACAGCGCAATTGCGCTCTCCGCAATAGTATTTCTGCCTCCCGACACGTAAACTGGTGAGGGGGGGCGGCATTGCAGGAGCCGCCTCAGGGGGCTCCTTTGTCAGAATCGGTGCTGCATACTGAATAAAGTACCCCCTCTTGTAATATTTAAGGATATTATAAGTTACCGAGGAGTTTCATGACCATATAAAAAAGGTCATGGAACGCCGAGGTAACTTCTAATATCCTCATATTTTGCAACTGGGGGTACTTTATTTATTATAATACACAAGTTTCAGTGAGTCATGTGACAGAAATGACATCAGAACTCACCGTTTATAACTGATGACATCAGAACTCACTCTTTATAAGGATATAATTTACAAGATATTCATGGCTTTTGTGTTTTGTATATATATAAAACAAACAAGGGAAAGTTGTGCTCACCACTAATTTAAAATCATTAAGCGGGATGCAATGAGACTGTGACCAAAAAATTCATACAGACAATAGAAGAGTGCAAAGGACCTCTTGTATTTGTCTATATGTATATTTATATTCACATACCTTTGCAAATATTACTGTAGATCGCAATTATCTTATCCGGAAAAAGGACATAACCTGCATTTATCAACATTGAACCTCATTTTCCAGTTTGCTGCCCAGTTTTCCAATTTAGTCAAATCACTCTGCAAGTAGCATCATCCTCCATGGAACCTATAGTTCTGCACAATTTAGTATCCTCAGCAAACTTAAAAACAGTACTTTCAATGCCCATCTCTGTGAAGCCCCTATAAATCTCTGCCAATAGGAGCCGATCCCCTCAAGATATTTAATAGCCCAACCCTCTACATATTCTACTTATTAATTCTGTTTTTTGAGTTATTTAGCTTTTTATTCAGCAGCTCTCCAGTTTGCAGTTTCCATCATCTGATTGACAGGGTCCAAATTACTCTAGACTGGAATATGAATAGGAGAGGCCTGAATAGAAAGATGAGCAATAACAATACATGTGTAGCCTTACAGAGCATTTGTTTTGAAAGCTGGAAAGAGTCAGAAGAAGAAGGCAAATAATAAAAAAAACTATACAAAATAAATAATGAAGACCAATTGAAAAGTTGCTTAGAATTTGCCACTCTATAACATACTTAAAGTTAATTGAAGATGAACCAGCCCTTTGATTGCTTCCTTCTGTTTCCCAGTTTAGTTGCACATCTCTCCTTCAAGCTCATTAATATCTTTTTTTAGGGCTCTTACACATGACCGTTCCGACCTGCGCTCCCCTGTGTTCCGTTTTTTGGCGTTCAGCCACAGGGGAGCGCAGGAATAGACGCAAGTCATTATTTGAAATGGGGCTGTACTCACTCAGGCGCGTGTAGGCGCCGAACGCAGGAAAAATGCAGCATGTTGCGTCTGAACCTGCGTTCGGCGCCTACACGCGCCTGAGTGAGTACAGCCCCATTTCAAATAATGACTTGCGTCTATTCCTGCGCTCCCCTGCGGCTGAATGCCAAAAAACGGAACGCAGGGGAGCGCAGGTCGGAACGGTCATGTGTAAGAGCCCTTAGGATGGTGGCCCAAACCTGCTTTGCATATTCAAGGTGAGACCTTGCCATTAATCTACAATATAAAGGGCACAATTATGCTCTCATCATTCAATGTCAGTGGATTTTTAATAGGATCCAAGTCATTCATGCTGGGTTTTCAGGTGTAGAGCAAATAGTTATTCCCAAATCTTTGCTGGCATTAATGTTGAGTCCCCTCTGCCACTGCTTTAAGCCTTTCTGGAGGGCTGCCCCACAGTTGGGAATACCTGGTTTAGACTTTAGAGGGCAGATGTAAATTCCTAGAGGTAAATTCACTAACCTCCGAAAATTCGCCAGCGACAACTTAGCTCACATTGCAATACTTCGCCAGGCGACAATTAGACAAAAATTCGTTATAATGCAAAGTTTCCAGGACGCCGAACGATGGCAAATTTTCGCTAGCGTTAATTTTGCAAGCAAAGCAAAGTTGCGCTAGCATTGGCTAATTTGTATACGGCGGGAAGTTAAAGTTAAATGGACGTATATGTTGCAGGAAATATATTACATTACACAAGTCCAGGGAACCTTAATAAAGAAAATAAAGTTGTTATAATGTCCTACACATGAGCCCAGTGTATAGTTTATGTGCCATATGTTGGGAAATGTAGGGGGGGGAAGCCAGGTACCTTAAAAAATTACGCTCTTTTGCAGCTTATCACCCTGAAAAACTGAAAAGTCTTAGGGACTTAGGGAAAAATTTGCAATTTTTTTTTTGAGGAACTCCTATCTACTCTATTGCACTTCGCCTGGTCTGAGGTGGCGAAGGCAAGTCTGGCGCAAGAGGTAACGTTCAGTAATTTGCGTAGTTACGTCCATTTGACAAAGCAAAAGTGTGCGAAGTAGTGTTAGAGTCTATCTCCTTTGCTAGCGAATTTATGCGAAGTACTGAAATAACGTAACGCTGCCGAATTTTCACAAGCTTTAGTCACTTCGCCCCCTTTAGTGAATGGTTTCTTTTAACTGGCGGGGGGGGGGATTTGTCGTACGGGCCCCGCTAATTCTGATGGTGGCCCTGGGTGCATGTATAATCAGTTAATGAACTTTATTGAAGAAAGAACTTTACATTATTAAGATTTTTTTTTTTTAAAATGTAGAGGATCGTGCTACCAAAAAAAGCAAGGAAAGAGCTACAAAAAATGAATATTATATTCTTAATCTTAAACATTGGCTTGAAGAGCTAATGTCTGGATATTTTTTATGGACAGTATAATTATATTTATATTTCAATGTTAGCTTGGCAGCGTTAGCCTGCAGCTTATGGCTCTAGACAGCAATAATTTTGTCAAACATAAAATTAATTATACAAGTCTTACTTTGTAGTTTGCAAAGTCTGTCATTAAAGAGACACTATTGCTCTAACCAGCGGCCATTGGGTAATGTAGGCTTAATGGGTTGGGACATCCATCTAATGTTGTTTGCTTCTGTATATGCATCAAAGTTTTGTAATATTGTGTCTTATTACAAGGAATCCTGAGGATATGTTGGAATATTTGAGCCGTCACTTCTCTATTGACTTTCAATTGTGTTGCCTCAAGGAGATCCCACCAGCCAATCATATTGTTCCTACATTAGCTGTAGTACTGGATGAGTATTGAATAATTTGTTCATTTTGTTCACAGTGGCCACAGGACTTGGAGCACTTTTTGTGGAACCCCCCCCCCCAGCACTTGTAAGTAGGGTAACACACAGCAGATGCCAACATTATGGCGATAGGCCAAGGGGCAGATTCCCTAAAGGGCGAAGTGACTAACGCTAGCGAAAATTCGCCAGCGTGATGTAATTTTGGAACTTCGTAGATTTCCTAATGGGCGCAGGCGTCAATTCGCTAGAGAAGGGGATAGACACTAAAATTGCTTCGCATTCTAACGCCAGTCTAATTTTCGCTCTGTTTAATGGACGTAACATAACGCAAATTCACTAAGATACAATGGAATGCATAGGACTTCCTCAATTTTTAGTCCCAAAAAACGCTGGCGTCTTCCTTTTTTATGAGTGATAGCCTGCAAAGGTCCGTAAATTTGTTTAGGGTAACCGGGTTCCCCCCTCCATTTTCTAACATATGGCACATAAACTATACAGTGGGCTCATGTGAAGGGCATTATAACAACTCTATATTTTCTTTATTTAGGTTCCCTGGAATTGTGTAATGTATTTGCTGCAACATATACGTCCATGTAACTTTATCATTTCCTGCCATATGCAAATTAGGCAACGCTAGAGCATCTTCGATTTGATTGCTGAAGTAACGCTAGCGAAAATTCGCCAGCGTTCGGCGCCCTGAACGCAACTTCGCCCTTTAGTGCACTGGCGTTGTCTTAGGGAATTGACACCTGGCAATATGTTGCGATGGCTGTGAAGCCGTTGCTGGTGAATTTTCACTTGTTACGGAATTTTTCCCAAAGATGGTTATTTAATCACATTATATCAGTGTTGCCCAGCCTTTCATGTATTAAGTATAACTCCCAGCAACCCCAGTAGCTGAAAAGACAAAGGCTGGTCATTCTTTTGTTATATAAAGTTAAAGGGGCAAATTCACTAAAGGGTGAATTTTTACCAGCGAGAGATCTGCCACACTTCGTGCCACTTCGTCAGGCGTAAATTTGTTACCACTACGCTAATTCACTAAAATGCATAAAATAAGTTGCGTCTCTGTAGATGAACGCTGGCAAAGTTAGCATTAATTTCTGTGGAGCGAAACTTCGTTAGTACACTTGCGCTTAGGTCAATTTGAATAGGGTGGGTACATATAGATCATATATATGTCTTTATTAGAGATGTTGGTGCAAATGCTTGAAGTGGCCACTTATTATTACACATGTCCAAGGAAGCAAAATAAAGACAAGACTCTAAAATTCGCCTGGCGATAGGGAGCGGAGCTACGAAGCAATGGTCTCTTTCGCTAGGGAATTGTCCGCTACTCCTGTTAGTAAATTGGCGATGTGTCTGCGGATGGGATTCCTGGCAAATTTTCGCTAGCGACGGCCAGTTCGCCCTTTACTAAATCTGCCCCAATGTGTTATCCAATGAGCCCTGTCCCATGAAAGTTGGCTCTCAGTAAACTGAAAGACACTGATGAGTTCAGCACATTCCACTCTTAAAGTCTGACCAGTATTGCATTTCTAAATTGCCAATAAACCAAATAAATAAATAAATAAAAAAATATATATCTATATATCTGTGTGTGTGTGGACTTAGATATTGGTTTTCTGAACTGACTGACAGGCTTATTGGGTCGCAATATGTTGCTTAGAATACATATTTGCAGATGCAGTCCTGCCGGCTCTTCATTTTAATCAGCTGGTAGAGCTCTGCAACATTATTTATTAGTTATCACCAGCAAGGGACAAAGCGCTTTACATTCATTTATAATAAACAGTAGCCTTAAAATGATGTAACAAACGGGTAAAAGAATTAGGGATGCACCGAATCCGGATTCGGTTCTGGATTCGGCCAGGATTTGGCCTTTTTTCAGCAGGATTTGGATTCGGCAGAATCTTTCTGCCCGGCCAACACAAATAAAAAAATGGGATCCAAAGGCCCTGTTCACAAGAGCTTGCAATGTGTTTGAACAAATATAAAAATCTCATAAAAAAATGTGGTGCCAGGACATTTAATACTTGCAGTGTCCCATGTAGAGGTGGGTTGTGAAGTTTTGTTGTCCAGCAGTAAGCGCAAGATGAGCCCATACTTAAAGGACATGTAAAGTCTAAAATAGAATGAGGCTAGAAATGCTGTATTTTGTATACGAAATATAAACATGAACTTACTGCACCACAAGCCCAATCAAACTAATAATTTATGCTTTCAAAGTTGGCTACAGGGGGTCACTTTGTTGAACATCTTTGCAAGACTAAGACTGTGCACATGCTCAGTGTGGTCTGGGCTGCTTTGGGATCATCATAAACAAAGCTGCTTGAGTTCTGCATGGCTGTGACATAAGGCTCCCCCTGCTGTTCATAAGTATGATTGTTTCCCTGCTGTCACGGCCGGCACCCGATACCAGAACAAATGCCAAGCACCCTGGTCTTGGCTCGGCTTCACCAGTAGTGTGACCACCGTTGGGCTTCGGGAGGAGCCCTCAGCTTACTTGGGTGCCACCTGGACTTAACGAGGGGTGCAAGGCGAGATGTTCTGGCTGGCGAAGGGGCACGGCTGTTAGCAGAGTCTTTAGGCCGAAGGTCACGGTACAAATGGAGCAAGCGAGAGAAACGTCAGACAGGCTGGGTCGAGGCAGGCAGATATCAAGAATTGTCAGGCAGGCAAGGGTCAAACTGGGTAATCAATCAGAGTAGGATCAGGCAGAAGGACTAGTCAAGATACAGGCTGGGTCAGATTACAGATATCAGGCTCAGAAGCACCAGGAAACAAGTCCTATCACGGGCAAAGAATACTGTGTAATGGCCCTTTAAATACCCACAAGGCCTTGCATCATTGCGCGCTGACGTCACGCGCCAGCGCGCCTTTAAAGGAACAGAGGCGCGCCACGCGCCCTTAACAGAACGGCGCATCAAGAGGAAAGTCGGCGTGTCGGGCGTCCCTGCCGAGAGCGCGGCAGGCGTCCCCGCCGGCCCGCTAGACCACCAGGGTAAGTTACTTTCCTTACATTACCCCCCTCTCTAGTGGGGGGGCACTGGACCCCCAGGCTTACCAGGAAATTTTAGATGGAATTTCTTCCTGAGTTTGTCAGCCTTGATGTCCTCTACTGAGACCCAAGAGTTCAAAGAGTTTGAGGAACTCTTGGATCTCAAACTCAGGCTGACCTTCAACCAACACTGGGGGAGGAACAGACAAAGAACGAATATCAGAGGCAGGTTTCAGGAGGGATACATGAAATGAATTGGAAATCTTAAAATTAACAGGTAATTGAAGGTGAACTGAAGATGGGTTAATGATTTCGGAAATGGGATATGGACCAATAAACCTGGGTCCTAGTTTGAGAGAGGGCACCTTTAACTTGATATTTTTGGTAGACAACCAGACCTGATCCCCCACTTTATACTGGGGTGCCTCTCTAAATGATCTGTCAGCAGTTTTGAGCAGCAGTAGCTGCTGACAGAGATTCATGCACTTGAGACCAAACCTTAGACAATTATTTGACAGAAGAATTGGCAGAAGGTACAGGGGAACCAGACCCAGAAAAAGAAAAAGCTTTGGGATGCAACCCATTTATAGTAAAGAAAGGAGACTCTCGAGAGGAAGAATGGGTAGCATTATTGTATACAAATTCTGCCCAGGGTAACAGTTCCGCCCACGTGGACTGGTTGTTAGACACATAACACCTGAGGTACTGTTCTAGGGACTGGTTTACCCTCTCAGTTTGACCGTTCGTTTGGGGGTGATAAGCAGAGGAAATGATAATTCAATCCCAACCAAAGAACAGAAGGCATGCCAAAACTTAGAAACAAATTGAACCCCCCTGTCAGAAACAATATTTTCAGGAAAACCATGAAACTTAAAAATGTGGGTAACAAATAGGTCAGCCAAAGTTTTAGCAGAAGGGAGGTGTGGAAGGGGTACAAAATGGCTCATCTTGCTAAACCTATCCACCACCACCCAGATCACCGTTTTCCCCTGAGAAGGGGGTAAATCAACAATGAAGTCCATTGACAAATGGGACCAAGGTTTTACTGGAATGGGTAAGGGGATTAACAGACCCTGGGAAGAATTTTGAGAAGACTTTGATCTTTGGCAGACTGGGCAGGAATTAACGTAAGCTTTAGCATCCAGTTTGAATGATGGCCACCAAACATGACGGGATAACAGGGACACCGTCTTAAAAATGCCTGGATGCCCTGCCATTTTAGAATCATGCACCTCCCTCGATACTTGCTCCCTTAACTCCTGTGGTACAAACCATCTCCCCAAAGGGGTATCTGCAGGAGCAGATGTCTGAAGAGGGAGCAACAAAGAAGAAAGGTCAGATTCAAGGGTTGCTATGATCATTTCTCTGGGAATAATGGGAGTACACTCACTAGAGTCAGAAGAGATGGATTCAAAACTCCTAGAGAGTGCATCCGCCTTGGTGTTTTTAATCCCAGGCCTGAAAGTCAAAGAAAAATTAAACCTTGTGAAAAATAGAGCCCACCTAGCCTGCCTTGGATTAAGGTGTTTAGCTGACTCTATATATAATAGATTTTTGTGGTCAGTATAGACCGTCACCAGATGTTTTGCACCCTCCAGGAGATGCTGCCATTCCTCAAAGCCCATTTGACTGCCAACAATTCCCTGCTACCTATATCATAATTCACCTCTGCGGGTGAAAACTTCCTGGAGAAGAAAGCACATGGATGTAACGTGTTGGTAGTCAGGTGCCTTTGAGAAAGGACTGCCCCAGCTCCCACCTCAGAGGCGTCAACATCCACAATAAAAGGAAGCGCAGTGTTGGGGTGATGAAGGATTGGGGCAGAACTGAATTCCTTTTTGAGGAATTCAAACGCTTGAACGGCCTCAGGGGGCCACATGCTGGGGTCAGCGCCCTTTTTAGTCAGATTAGTGATGGGGGCCACAATGAAGGAAAAGTTTTTGATAAATTGACGGTAATAATTAGCAAAACCAAGAAACCTTTGGGTTGCACGTAACGAAAGGGGTTGGGTCCAATCCAGGACTGCTCTCACCTTGCCTGGATCCATTTCTAGACCCTTGCTGGAAATGTTAAACCCCAAAAACTGAACAGAAGAAACCCCAAAAGTACATTTCTCTAGTTTCGCTTAAAGATTTCCCCTTAGCCTTCGTAAGACTTCACGAACATGATTTTGATGCTCCTTCACGTTAGAGGAAAAAATCAGAATATCGTCTAGGTAGACCACTACGAAGATCCCCAGCAGGTCCCAGAAGATGTCATTTACAAACTTCTGAAACACTGCAGGGGCATTACAGAGGCAGAAAGGCATAACGAGATACTCGTAGTGGCCATCCCTGGTGTTGAATGCAGTCTTCCACTCATCACCCTCCCTAATACGGATCAGGTTATAAGCCCCCCTAAGATCAAGCTTGGAAAAGATTTTAGCATCTTTGACCTGATCAAAGAGTTCAGAAATTAAAGGGAGAGGGTAGCGGTTTTTTATGGTGATCTTATTGAGCCCCCTATAATCAATACAGGGGCGAAGACCACCATCTTTTTTCCCAACAAAAAAGAAGCCCGCCCCCGCAGGGGAACTAGAAGGTCTGATGAAACCCCTTTCTAGATTTTTCCTGAGCTTCGGGCAATGAAAGAGGATAGGTTCTACCACGAGGAGGAGTTGACCCAGGGACCAGATCAATTGGGCAGTCATACTGCCGGTGTGGGGGTAAGGTTTCTGCTGCCTTTTTAGAGAAGACATCAGCGAATTCTGCATATGCAGCAGGTAACCCTTCAAGCAATGTAGTTGCTACTACAGAAGGAAAACATACTCCACCACACATAGTACCCCATTGAACCACCTCCCTTGAGACCCAGTCAAACAGAGGGTTATGCCTCTGGAGCCACAGTAATCCCAAAATAAGAGGAGAGGAAGCACCCTCTATGAGATAAAAAGCTATCTCCTCACAATGCAAATTATTAATACACATGGAAAGAATTACCGTCTCCTTGGAAATTACACCTGACCCTAAGGGTCTTCTGTCCACTGCCATTATTCTCATGGGGGCACTTAGGGGAACTACAGGGATACAGAATTTAGCTGCAAAAGCAGTATCCAGAAAATTACCCTCCGCCCCTGAGTCCACAAATGCAGACACCCTGACAGAGCCTGTAGGCCAGGTTAGTTTAACCGGTAACAAAACCTTAGAGGAAGATTGGGGAGAGGAAACTCCTGCACCCAAACAGAGCTCCCCTTCTCCATTTAGGCTTCTGAGTTTCCCGGCCTCTTAGAACATTGGTTCAGAAAATGTCCCTTCTCACCACAGTACATACAGAGACCCAGGGAACGCCTACGTGCTTTTTCCTCAGGAGTTAAGCGGGATATGCCTAATTGCATAGTTACATAGTTAGTTACATAGTTAAATTGGGTTGAAAAAAGACAAAGTCCATCAAGTTCAACCCCTCCAAATGAAAACCCATCATCCATACACACACCCCTCCCTACTTTTAATTAAAATTCTTTATACCCATACCTATACTAACTATAGAGCTTAGTATCACAATAGCCTTTGATATTATGTCTGTCCAAAAAATCATCCAAGCCATTCTTAAAGGCATTAACTGAATCAGCCATCACAACATCACCCGGCAGTGCATTCCACAACCTCACTGTCCTGACTGTGAAGAACCCTCTACGTTGCTTCAAATGAAAGTTCTTTTCTTCTAGTCTAAAGGGGTGGCCTCTGGTACGGTGATCCACTTTATGGGTAAAAAGGTCCCCTGCCATTTGTCTATAATGTCCTCTAATGTACTTGTAAAGTGTAATCATGTCCCCTCGCAAGCGCCTTTTTTCCAGAGAAAACAACCCCAACCTTGACAGTCTACCCTCATAATTTAAGTCTTCCGTCCCTCTAACCAATTTAGTTGCACGTCTCTGCACTCTCTCCAGCTCATTTATATCCCTCTTAAGGACTGGAGTCCAAAACTGAACTGCATACTCCAGATGAGGCCTCACCAAGGACCTATAAAGAGGCATAATTATGTTTTCATCCCTTGAGTTAATGCCCTTTTTTATGCAAGACAGAACTTTATTTGCTTTAGTAGCCACAGAATGACACTGCCCAGAATTAGACAACGTGTTATCTACAAAGACCCCTAGATCCTTTTCATTTAAGGAAACTCCCAACACACTGCCATTTAGTGTATAACTTGCATTTATATTATTTTTGCCAAAGTGCATAACCTTGCATTTATCAACGTTGAACCTCATTTTCCAGTTTGCTGCCCAGTTTTCCAGTTTAGACAGATCACTTTGCAAAGTGGCAGCATCCTGCATGGAACCTATAGTTCTGCACAATTTAGTATCATCTGCAAAAATAGAAACAGTACTTTCAATGCCCACCTCCAGGTCATTAATAAACAAGTTGAAAAGCAAGGGACCTAGTACAGAGCCCTGCGGTACTCCACTAACAACACTGGTCCAATTAGAAAATGTTCCATTTACCACCACTCTTTGTAGTCTATCTTTTAGCCAGTTCTCTATCCAGGTACAAATACTATGTTCCAGGCCAACATTCCTTAATTTAACCAGTAACCTTTTGTGTGGCACTGTATCAAATGCTTTAGCAAAGTCTAAGTAAATCACATCCACTGCCATCCCAGAATCGAGGTCTCTACTTACATTCTCGTAAAAAGAAATTAAGTTAGTCTGGCAAGATCTGTTACGCATAAAACCATGCTGGCACAAACTCATAGTATTATGATTTGCTATGAAGTCCAGTATTTTATCCTTTATTAACCCTTCGAAAAGCTTTCCTAATACTGACGTCAGACTAACTGGCCTATAGTTTTGAGGCTGAGAACGGGATCCTTTTTTGAATAGAGGCACCACATTAGCAATTCGCCAGTCTCTTGGCACAATGCCAGATCTCAATGAATCCTGAAAAATTAAGTAAAGAGGTTTGGCAATCACAGAGCTAAGCTCGCTAATTACCCTGGGATGAATACCATCTGGCCCTGGACCTTTGTTAATCTTAACATGTTCAAGTCTCTTTTGAATTTCTTCATGTGTGAACCATGCATCATTAGTTGTATTACTAGAATTGGGAGTGTTAAGAAGGAAACCTTCACTTACTGGTTCTTCATTTGTGTACACAGATGAAAAATACGAGTTCAGAATCTGCGCTTTTATTTTGTTTTCATCAACCAGCTGACCCCCCTCTGATAGTAAGGGTCCCACCCCTTCCTGCTTCATTTTTTTACTATTGACATATGTAGGGACCTATAGGATATCCTATTCCTATAGAGTTAATCCCCTACCTTTTGTATTAGTTCTCTTTTCCCCTGTTATTGGGCCAAGCCCTTGTAACTGGCAAAGTGTAACACCCACACCTATTGGACAAAGAGTGTAATGACACTCCCCTGCCACACTGCTATATAGTGTTGTGCAGGGAGTGTCCTCTTCCTCTTTGGCTCCTGGTGCTGCTGCTAGGTGAATCTCCACTGAGCCTGGGATCACCATAGGCCCCAGTAAAGCCTTTACCCTAAAGGGATCTGACACCTTTAGTGCCAAGTCGGGGACCAGGTAAACCCCGTGAACGAGGACCAGCTAGCATAGTAAGATATTGTTATAGTCTCTCTAGGAGAGAAAGACAGAGAGGTGTAGCCGAAAGAGCAGCTGTCGCTCCAACAAGGATTGTAGGAGGAAGTAGCTTCCCACAAGGCCTGTTTGCCTTTAGAGCAGGGACCTCAGTTGTTAGGGCAGTAGGTGAGCAAAGGACTACCTGAACCCTACCTGATTGATCCCGATCCCCTCACTGTGCAACGTCGGTTGAACTGGGATTTGATGTACACCTATCTGCAATATCTTTTGGGAGTCGCATCTGTTTGACTGTGAACCTTTACTGTCCAAAGTGATTCCACATGCTGTGTCCTCAGAACTATTGTAAGTAAACCTGTGGTCATTTGCCTCTGGCATAATAAATCTTGCTCCTGTTTTACCCTTTTAAAGAACCTCCTGGCGTCCATTATTCTATTTTTGTACTTATATGCCTGTGAGTTGTAGTTCAACTACAGTTTAAAGGGGAAGCTTCCATTTGGCGAAGGCTCTGCCCTGGGTGAGGATTCGCAATGTAACCCATGCTCACTACCTAGCTGGTCACCCTTAACTCCTAATTGGCAGAATAGGCCAAGAAAGCGTTACATTTTTGGCGCCCAACGTGGGGCCACGCCCCTAAATCCAGGCTATTTTTGTATTTTTGTGATTTAGTGTTTTTGTGCACTGTCGCTTTAAATTTTCGTGACAGGCGGCGGACCCGATTGGCAAAAGGCTGCCTGCACGTCTTTCTACTAAATTTGCTAGGTATTTTTCCCTAGTATCTCAGGGCCGTGGGTTCGGGCTTGGAGGTTCTATTCCCGATACACGAGCCTGCGCCATAGCTCAAGTCTCGCTAGCGCGAGATTTCGCTGGCGCCAATCTTTTTCCCGCGCAGTAACCTGTTGGCGCGCTTTGGGATTAAGGCGGTCCCTGACGTCACGTCCCGCCGCCATTTTGTGAAGGGACTTTGCAGAGAGAGGACGTGCGCATCACTACTCTACCTGTTTGTGCCTGTGGACTTCCGGCGGCTGCCTAGAAAGTTTCCCCGCACTTCCACCCTTCACGCCAAGCGGTACCTGCTTGCTACCGTTTCTCATTTCAGCAAACCGGAGGATTTCAGCATCGCTCCTGTTCAAGGTGCTGCACCATCACGGACCACGGCTGTGGCCCATCCACGTGCAGACCTTCCGGACCTCACTGCTAAATACCCTGCGGCTGCGGGTATAGTGGAGGACTTCCTACCTACATTCTTCTTGCCGGTAAAACCTTTTTCCATTATTATGGCTGACCATTCTTGGGAAGGTTGGGCGGATGCGGAGGAAAACCTGTCTGGGGCCCCGCTGTTCTCGGATGAGGACATAGAAGATGTAGACTTTGGCCTTAGATATATTTGGGCCGGGACATATGGTGAAAAGCTCAATGTCCACTTTAACCGGATAGTTGTTCCTTATTGCGGGCACTGTACCCGTGAACTATCCACAGAGACCTGTAATTTCCACTCTTCGTGCCCCCATTGCTTTCACGAGTGCTGGTTAGGTCCCTATGTACTTTATGCTGATCCTAAAAAGGGCATAAAGACCAAATCCATCGCCACAGACACAGATGGACTGTCTTCAGTGTCAGGAGACTCTGCTCCTGCACCTGTTCCCGCATATCCTCATCACCTCTCCTCAGTGCGGCCACCCAGCATACAGAGCCTGCCCACGCCTCTAAAGGCTTTGTCTATTTCCCAGTCACAGGGAGTAGGCGCTAGTGGGGATGCAGCCACACTGAGTGGGAAGCCACGTGTTCCACCTGGAGGGAGGGGGAGTTCTATGCGCAGGAACCCTGATGTTGTACCTAGGCCTGCTACTCCTAGGCCTGTTAAACCCAAACTGGCCATGCCTAGGCCTGCTACTCCTAAGCCAACCACTGCACCTGAGGATGAGGCTTCATCCACAGTGGTTCCAACAGAGTATTCCAATTCTCAGCAGCCTGTTGCCTGCTTGTCTAAACCATTGCTTTCTCCAGAGGCTCAAGGGTTCTGGGTCGCTCAGGGAAGGGCCGACCCCAAGAAGGCACGCACAGTTTCAAGGGTGCAACGTATTATCAATGCCCGTGTCCGTGACCGTTGGGGGTATCCAATGCCCTATGCACCTGAGTGGGTTTATGACGAAGTGGAGAAGAATTTGGAAGAATGGCTTTATGGAGAACTTTTAAAGAAAACAGATGTGGGACCCAAGGGATTGTTCCAGAGCGATCCACAGAAGCGGCAGCGTGACATGGTCTTCCTCTGTGACACCCTCAGCGAATGGTGGTATGGGCGTACCATCTTAAAGCACCATGTTAAAAGTTGTGGGAAGTTTCAAGAGGACCGCTTCTTCAGCTTGTCGTCCACTCTGCCTAATGGAGGGAAGGTAGAGAAGCCTCACCCTTCCTACTATCTATCCTATGAACATACCCTGGAAAAATATGGGATGATTTCTTGAGCTGTCCACAGTGGATCCGGCTGGACCCTGTGTGTTGTAACATTTTCAGTATGCCTCTATGAGTGAGTATTCCTCTTAGAGATGACTTGTTTACACTTGAGGACGTCGTTTGATTGCCCCAAGATTTGGGCCTTCTTCATTGTTCTTCAAGATTGATGCCCCAAGATTTGGGCCTTCTTCATTGTTTTTCAAGATTTGATGCCCCAAGTGTTGGGCCTTCTTCATTTTGTTTGTTCACTCATTGCTCCATTTCTGGACTTCTGAACATTGTCTGGAACTTGTAAATAGTTGGGTTCATGAGACAAAGACTGCTGAGCCCCCACCAAAACTCTTCTACCTCTAACTACTCGCTGAGTAGCACCTTTATTCTTCGCCTTACTACTCCCCAAGTGGCTCTCAGGGACTTGGTACACTTGGGTAGGGGGGGTGTGCTATGGAATAAAGCTTTTGGTTATGGTGGGGTCATGTAACTCAACTGCACTGAAAATGAGTGTTCAATTGTGAAAAGAAATGTATGCTAAAAATTTTCTTTTCAGCCAAGCCTGTGCCTGGACCTCCTGATACACTATGGATGGTTCAAGTTCGTAAGTCAAGTGCCTGAGTGTGCCTTTAAGGACCTCATGAATGTAATAAAGTTATGCAACTGATGTTATTTGCACTGAAACTTATCCAATACAGTATTGCACTTTTGCTCTTTACTGTTCTTTTCTCCACAGTACCCATTGTTACCAGGTATTCCTCAGGAGAGGGTACCAGAAGAGTGATGTTCAATGGTATTGTTGGTTTGCACTTATATATTCACTTTGTTACTATTGTGTTTATATCCTTTCACCATTGTCGGGACGAAATGGATTTTTCCCCCGGGTGTATGTAGGGACCTATAGGATATCCTATTCCTATAGAGTTAATCCCCTACCTTTTGTATTAGTTCTCTTTTCCCCTGTTATTGGGCCAAGCCCTTGTAACTGGCAAAGTGTAACACCCACACCTATTGGACAAAGAGTGTAATGACACTCCCCTGCCACACTGCTATATAGTGTTGTGCAGGGAGTGTCCTCTTCCTCTTTGGCTCCTGGTGCTGCTGCTAGGTGAATCTCCACTGAGCCTGGGATCACCATAGGCCCCAGTAAAGCCTTTACCCTAAAGGGATCTGACACCTTTAGTGCCAAGTCGGGGACCAGGTAAACCCCGTGAACGAGGACCAGCTAGCATAGTAAGATATTGTTATAGTCTCTCTAGGAGAGAAAGACAGAGAGGTGTAGCCGAAAGAGCAGCTGTCGCTCCAACAAGGATTGTAGGAGGAAGTAGCTTCCCACAAGGCCTGTTTGCCTTTAGAGCAGGGACCTCAGTTGTTAGGGCAGTAGGTGAGCAAAGGACTACCTGAACCCTACCTGATTGATCCCGATCCCCTCACTGTGCAACGTCGGTTGAACTGGGATTTGATGTACACCTATCTGCAATATCTTTTGGGAGTCGCATCTGTTTGACTGTGAACCTTTACTGTCCAAAGTGATTCCACATGCTGTGTCCTCAGAACTATTGTAAGTAAACCTGTGGTCATTTGCCTCTGGCATAATAAATCTTGCTCCTGTTTTACCCTTTTAAAGAACCTCCTGGCGTCCATTATTCTATTTTTGTACTTATATGCCTGTGAGTTGTAGTTCAACTACAGTTTAAAGGGGAAGCTTCCATTTGGCGAAGGCTCTGCCCTGGGTGAGGATTCGCAATGTAACCCATGCTCACTACCTAGCTGGTCACCCTTAACTCCTAATTGGCAGAATAGGCCAAGAAAGCGTTACACATATTTAAAAAATAATTTTGGATTTTTTTTACTGCTTGCTGCAATATCCTTTTCTATAGCAATTTTAGCTTGCCTTATAGCTTCTTTGCATGATTTTTTGGCCTCCTTGTACCTTATAAATGTTTCGGCTGTACCAGCTAACTTGAAAGCCTTAAAAGCACGTCTTTTCTTACCCACCTCAACACCAACGCTTCTATTGAACCAAAAAGGTTTTGCTTTGCAACGACGTTCCTTGCTTACAAGTGGAATATACTGACAAGTATATTTATTAAGCAGCATTTTAAAGACTTCCCATTTTTGTTCTGTGTTTAACCCTGTGAAAAGCATTTCCCACTTCATATGTTGCAGAGATGCCCTTATACTGTCAAAGTTTGCACGTCTGAAATTTAGTGTTTTAGTTACTCCCTTATAGAATTGCTTCTGCAACAGAATCTCAAAGGAGACCATGTTATGATCACTATTCCCTAAATGCTCCCCCACACAAATGTTAGAGATGAGTTCAGTATTGTTAGGCTCCTCCTGAGGTAGAGGCACAAAGGGGTTAGGAGATTTTACATTGGTCACCACATTGGATCTTATATTAGTAACCCCAGAGAAGTTTGTACTCCTCTCACCCCTTCTCTCACTTTGCCTTCTATCTACCTGGATGACGAGGGACATGAGACCATCCAGGTTAGAAGGTAACCCAGTTTCCACTGCCCACCAGAGTTCGGTGCAGTACACCTCCGCATTCCTTTTCCCTTGGCGCAACTTACGAATCGTGGTATCGGCAGACGATGCACGATCCGGGTCATCGTAAAGAATGGCCATGCTGTTAAAGAAGGTGTCTAGGGAATAACGAGCAGGGTCTGAAGAAGGCAGTCTGAGGGCCCAAATTTGGGGGTCACCCAAAAGCAGGGTCATTATGAACCTTACTTTCTCCTCATCAGATTGAAAAGAATGAGGAAAGAAACTAAGGTACAGCTTACAAGCCTCTTTGAAAACAAAAAATTTAGTGCGATCCCCACTGAACCTTTCAGGGAACGCAATCTTGGGTTCATGGGGTTTAGATGAGTTACCCCAACTAGCAGAAGAACCCGCAGGAGGTGAAGGAACAGGATTAGGCGGCTGCTGCGAAGGCCCCAACTGGCGGGTCAGATTGTGGAACCCTTGAAGCAAATTTTTGCTCTTGCTCCTCCAAACGTTGCAGCAAGGTAGTGAGCAACATCTCAGTGGAAGTTTGAGGTGTAGCAGAGACAGCAGTAGCTTCGTGACCATCGTCCTCCATGGCCCGTGATAATGTCACGGCCGGCACCCGATACCAGAACAAATGCCAAGCACCCTGGTCTCGGCTCGGCTTCACCAGTAGTGTGACCACCGTTGGGCTTCGGGAGGAGCCCTCAGCTTACTTGGGTGCCACCTGGACTTAACACGGGGTGCAAGGTGAGATGTTCTGGCTGGCGAAGGGGCACGGCTGTTAGCAAAGTCTTTAGGCTGAAGGTCACGGTACAAATGGAGCAAGCGAGAGAAACGTCAGACAGGCTGGGTCGAGGCATGCAGATATCAAGAATTGTCAGGCAGGCAAGGGTCAAACCGGGTAATCTATCAGAGTAGGATCAGGCAGAAAGAGTAGTCAAGATACAGGCTGGGTCGGATTACAGATATCAGGATGGTCAAACAGGCAAGGTCACAACAGGAGATCAATAATACTCAGGAACAGATGCACTAAGGCTCAGAAGCACCAGGAAACAAGTCCTATCAAAGAAACTGTGTAATTGCCCTTTAAATGCCCATAAGGCCATGCGTCATTGCGCGCTGACGTCACGCGCCAGCACGCCTTTACAGGAACAGGCGTGCCGCGCACACCCTTAACAGAACGGCGCATCAAGAGAAAAGTCGGCGTGGCGGGCGTCCCCGCTGGCCCACTAGACCACCAGGGTAAGTTACTTTCCTTACACCTGCTCAGCATTTAGGGACCATCTGACAATTCCTATCCACAGCAGTAAATGAAGGGAGAATTTCACTGCATACATTCAGGTTTCTTATAAAAAGGGTACACATTTTTTAATTAAAGTATATTGGGGATAGGTTTCTTTTTCATTAGAAAAAGAAAGTAAAATTTGGATTTTATTGTTTTGCCTTTACATGCCCTTTAAAAAGTTGGACATTCGCAATTCTGACTGTACATTAAATGCACTCCATCTTATCCATCTTTATAAATAGAATCATATTCAGGGCAAATATATTCACTGTGCAACCATTCTGGTATAGGTACAGGTATGGGACCTGTTATCAAGAATGCCAGGGACCTGGGGTTTTCTGGATAACAGATCCTTCTGTAATTTGGATCTTCATCCCTTAAATTTACTAGAAAATCATTAAATAAACTCATCAGGCTGGTTTTGCCTTCAATAAGGATTAATTATATCTTAGTTGGGATCAAATACAAGCTACTGTTTTCTTATTACAGAGAAAAAAAAATCAGTTTTAAAAATGTGGATTCTTTGGATAAAAGGCAGTCTATGGGAGACTGCCTTTCCGTATTTCTGAGCTTTCTGGATAACGGGTTTCCGCATAACGGATCCTATACCTGTACAGCACTGCTTGCATGGGACAAAAGAGATCTTTCAACTCTTCAGCTTTATATTTGTGCATTGGTTCCTCTCATGGCGGAGAAGCAAATCTATGAAATATTCCATTCCTTATTATTAGTTAAGGAATAATCTTTGATGTTTAGATGCAAGCAGCAAACAATTAAGGTAAAGTTAAACATTTCTGAAATTTCTATGATTCCTTCTAATCTTTTAAGAAATAAAGAATTGTCTCAGAAATGTCTTCTTTTGTTTATTAAGGCTGGAGCAGAATCCATTCCAAGCCTGTGTGAATAGCTCATTCTGTCCCTGGGTGCAAGTATCTGACTGATGTCATTTTTTATGTCTTAGAAAGGCGAAAAAATGCAGAGAAAATTGTCAAGTTGACTTATGTTATTGGCTCTAACAGTTTGCCTTGAGAACGAGGAGAACCGTGTAAGTCAGCCAACTGCCACTTTTAAAGCCTTTCCGTGAATCTTAAAAACCTTCTCTCCTCTCAGCAACGTGTATCCACACCAATAATTCTGGCATTTAGAGAATGTGAAACAGAAGTCGGCTGAAAACGTTCCAGCTCATAAAATATTACTCAACGCAGGCACTCTGCTGAAAAATAATACAAAAATGTAAAAAATCAAGGTAATGGGTTTGCAAATGGAAAGTGGAATGTGCACAGTGTTAGGTTCTGAAGTCAGTTTGTGTTTACGGCTACTGGGAGGCGCATTAAAACTTCATAAAAACAAGCAAGGCACTCATTCTGCTTCTAAGTAAAATGACACTTTAAAGGAGAAAATCACCATTCTATAGCTGCCAATAAATAAACCTAAACTGTCAAAATCATCAGACTGGACAATAATTAATATGCTGTGTAATTATATATATGTTATTAATTTTGTATACCAGCATAACTGTACTATGACACAACGCTGCTGTTGTACTTGTAGTGTGTGTGTGCATGGTAGTGGCCTAGGTGGATTAGGTGCATGGCAAAAAAAGATTTTTAAGGAGAAGATCTCAGCCTATTCTCACTAATATATTCAGCAGGATCCAGATATTCACGCAAAGAAGGCCAAGACTTTAGGGGGCATTTGGAAACCTGAACCCATTCCAGCCTAAAGCAGTTATACATGGTAGTGATGTTCTGGCCAGCTCAACACCCTCAGAACCTGGGGGTTGAGTTAATTTGTGCTGACTGTATTCAGTGGGTCACAGATGGGTTTGGGTTATGTTCTACTTCTGCTCTCCCCACCCACAACCTTACTCTGTCGTCCTTTGGCTCAGGCAGGGGATAACATTTTTACCCAACAGGTGCCCTTTAAGCTGCCAGTTGTCTCCTTCAGACCTATCTGCCAGTGTATGTGCCCTCCCTGACTGTCTCCCCAACAAATATTTGGCCAATAGTCAGCCAGATAACCATCCTGCAGGTTGGAATACCCCTTTGAGCAAGGGCTGTATTGCCACATTGATTCGGCCTTCTTCTGACAGGTCTGCATTAGGATCTAATTGTTGGCCTGGTTGTCAAACAATTGGATAAACCTGATTTCTCCAAGAATAGTGATCAAATCAGGCAAAGATCTATTTGTTTGGCAACCTCACAAAGCAAGCATACTATATCTTAAAAAAAAAAGAAGAACACAGCTGGCTCTAATCCCTCCTACAGCTTCGTGAAATTACAGTATCTAAGGTACAGAACAATTCTCTGCACCTAAAAACGTAGTGTCAAAAGCAATTGCAGAACTATAGCTCACCCGATGGGAGAGATGACCTGGGTGTAGAAACCCCAGGTCCGACACTTTAGATATCTCAATCCAAATTTACATTGTGTACATTAAAGTCAGCAGTAAGCACACTCACCCGATCATGTAAATGGCCCGGGTGCTGTGCCCCAAACCTGTAGCTTGAGACGATAATTCAGTCAAAGAAAATGCACGCACTCCTGCAGCCAGCCGGTGGGATAAAAATGAAGCTTTATTCCACTCTGTTAAAAGTTACACGTCTAACGCGTTTTGTATCGAAGGATACGTAATGATACGTAAACTTTAATTTAATTTAAAAGTTTGTAACGGTTTACTAGCATTTGTGCCTGCGATACGGAACGTGTTAGGACTTGTAACTTTTAAAGAATGGAATAAAGCTTCATTTTTACCTCCCGGCTGGCTGCAGGAGTGTGTGCATTTTCTTTGACTATACTATATCTTAGTGTGTATTGCCACCTTACGATAATGTCTGCAGCTGGAGAATAAAACCACATAATAAAGATTCTTGTTGATGCTTAAAGTATTGGAAGGTAGACTAGTAGGACAAGTCCAAAAGGGCTGATACTGCTCAAAGGACGCACTGAGTGAGTACTTTATTAGTGACTAGCTAGACAAGACATACCTGTTATCCAGAATGTTTGGGACCTGGGGTTTTCAAAATAACAGATCTTTCCGTAATGTGGACCCTCGTACTTTAAGGGGCATATTTATTATGCTGTGTAAAAAACAGCAGGATAATACATTACACATCGCCAGGCTTTGCAGTGTAAAAACGGGGTAAATGTATTATGTAATTTTTCTTATGTGAATTCCGCCGGAAGCAATGTAAAAAAAGTCATTCACATGGCATAAAAATTACATACACCACACGATATTTTACACAGCATAATAAATATGCCAGTTTGTCTACTAGAAAATCATGTAAACATTAAGTAAACCCAATAGGCTGGTTTTGCTAAAAGGATTAATTATTTCTTAGTTGGGATCAAGTACAAGATACCGTTTTATGAATACAAAGAGAAAGGAAATTATTTGGATTATCTGAGTCTATGGGAAACGGCCTTTGCATATTTGCAGATTAAGAAAAACCCATGGAACAGCGGAAAATGAGAATTCCTTAGAGTCTGATCAGTAATAAATTGTAGTTATTAGGAATGTTCTTGCCAGCAGATGGCAGTAGCTACACACCTTTGATCAATAATGCACATTGGTGTTTTAAAAAAAAAAAAAAAAAAAGACTCTCAAGCTTATCTCATGGATAGTGTTTCAGACCAAAGTTTATATTCGCTGATAAGAAGGTATTATAGATCTGTTTATAAAAGTTGGTAGTACTCGGATACTTTAATATGTGGTGCCCAAAGAGAGCAAGTAGAATATTGCATACAAAATGAATAACAACAGATATAATCTGCCCAGACATGAGCAAGGCGAGTGGCACACACAGGGGTTCATTTTATAAATACTGTGCACAATTTCACCTGGCAAAGCCAAGCAACCAATCAGTGATCAGCTTTTTTCCGCCTGCTGCAGGTTGAACACTGAATGCAATCATTTGATTGGTTGCCATGGGTTACTGCCCAGCTGCAACTTTGCCCAGTGCTTATATATGACTCCCTACAGATGGAGGAACCATGTGTGCCCTGCCCAATGCCCATACTGAAGGTAAAGTGAGTGATACATAAACAATAAGTGACCATAGATGAGACCTACCCAGACAAAGAGCAGTAGAGCTCCTTTACAGGAGAAGGAAACCCCCTGGGTGCAAAAACCCTCCCCCCGCCCCTGTGTTGCTCCCCCTCCCTCCTCCCCCCTGGCCTACCTGTCCCGCTGGGCAAATGCCCCTAACTTGTCACTTACCCTTCTGCGCAGGTCCAATCCATGGAGTTCACAGACGCCATCTTCTTCCATGCGATCTTCTTCCTGCTTTGACCGGCGTTTTTGGCGCATGCGTAGTAGGAGCATTTCGCTGGTACGGATCTACTGTGCATGCGCCAAAAGTCACGAAGTTTTCCAATTTCACTTCGTGACTTTAGGCGCATGCGCAGTAGATCCATACCGGCGAAATGCTCCTACTACGCATGCGCCAAAAACGCCGGTCAAAGCAGGAAGAAGATCGCATGGAAGAAGATGGCGTCTGTGAACTCCGTGGACTGGACCTGCGCAGAGGGGTAAGTGACAAGTTAGGGGCATTTGCACAGCGGGACAGGTAGGCCAGGGGGAGGAGGGAGGGGGGAGGGTTTTTGCGCCCAGCGGGTTTCCTTCTCCTTTAAGAACAAGGTATATATGCACAAACAGGTTCCCCAATAAATACATTGCTTCCTGCATCTGGCATCTTCCCCCTTCCTGCCCCTACTGTTATTTATATGCACAAGTTAGGGGCACAGGCACAGTCCGCAATGAGGGCCCTTTACCTACCTACCTACCTATACACCCTCCAGCTCGGTGCTCTGCACTTTGCACTGAATTTTGTCTCTGCCACCAGGTTCACAATTTAGGAGACTGTGACTGTGGTCTCAATATTATTTTATCTTTCTTGTGTGAACACAAGAAAGATAAAATAATATTGAGACCACAGTCCCAGAAACCCTGACTCTCAGCTTTGTGGGGTCCCTGAGACGGGACTTCTCCACCTACTATCATTTTCCCTTTTCTTACTAATAAGGCAATCTGAGCAGGTATATGAATTGTTCTGGATGAATTTGGATTGTTAGTAAGCACTTAACCATTTATATTTACAATTAATTTATTGCACAATCGAATGCAACAGATTGAATGAATTTTGAATTAATTCAGAAAAATCTTTATGAATTGATTAAGCAACAAGTTACGTTATATCTTTCAGCAATTATGCACTTTAGGTGCTAATAAAGAGATTAGTTGAACCACATTAATATCATCACACCAGCACTTTATTGATTATAAGAAAATGTATTTTACACAGATTTCACAATTACATTTTATTGTTACCAATTATAACAGAACTTTATTTTAACAGAAAGTATAAGCATCCATTGTTGTATAGAAACCGTGTTACTGAACTAATTTCGATTGGTAAATAGGGGATACTTTTTTCTCTCTCTTCTTACAATTTAATTCCCAATATACTGACAAAAGTCAGATCCCTTTTTTATCCAATTCATCATATACCAACAGGTAGATCTCCTACTAAATTGCTAAATTATTATCTATATTTTTACTGCACTTTAGTAAATGGACCCCTTAGGGCTCTTACACATGAGCGTTTTTACCTGCGCTCCCCTGCGTTCCGTTTTTCTGCGTTCAGCCGCAGGGGAGCGCAGGAATAGACGCATTTCATTATTTCAAATGGGGCTGTACTCAGGTGCATGTAGGCGCCAAACGCAGGTTGAGACGCAACATGCTGCATTTTTCCTGCGTTCGGCGCCTACACGCGCCTGTGTGAGTACAGCCCCATTTGAAATAATGAAATGCGTCTATTCCTGCGCTCCCCTGCGGCTGAACGCCGAAAAACGGAATGCAGGGGAGCGCAGGTAAAAACGCTCATGTGTAAGAGCCCTTAGTGTGCTAAAAAAAGGTTCCATATGTATTCTGTGGTTTCTTTTATATTATACTATATTAATCACAGCTGCTGCAGTCCCCGAGGAGTTCTGTGCTGACCAATTCCTGGTTTTCAGCCCTGGGTGAAAGAATTTAACTTATCCAGACCCTGCAAAACTCCTAAGGAGATTTTTCTGTTGGCACCAAGAGGTGACCCTGGAATCAGATGCCAAGAAAGAAGTTCCTAAGTTTGCTCGACAGCCAGTGGCGTAACTAGAGTGTGCCGGGCCTCCCGGCAAATAATCTTCAGAGGGGCCTGGCACACTCCAATCCCCATCCTCCCAAATCTCCCGTCCAATCCCTGCCCCGTACCAACTTGCACCTCCCTTCCCTGCAGCAGGTAAGGGAGCAGCTGGGGAGGGTTTGTTTTCTGGTTAGCTATAGAGGAAGCAGACACCCCTTTTCCCCAGGCCCCCCTGTAACTACTGGGTATGCGTCCACTAAAGTTATACCACTGCCAACAGCCAAATGTCCTGCATAGGATAAAAAGTAATCCAGCCTTAGAAGATGGCACAGAGAGTTCTCAGGTTTGCCTGGGAAGTGCCTAAAGTGACTTGAAGAATTGTGCCAGGAAATAATGTGAATCTGCATATGTTGCTTTTTAGCATTTGGGACACAACAGACTTATTTACATAATTACTTCCTCTTGTGCCTTGTAGTAAACGTCAAACCTTCAGTATCAGTGTGTCATCTTCCCGCATTCTGAAATGAAAAAGTGCAATAATCCAGTTCTCACCTGGTATAAGAATTTGTTTTTTTTTTTTTTTGTACAGGCAGGGCCGGCCTTAGGCCAATTGAACAAATTGGGCCCAATTGGGCCCCGCACCTCTGGGGGCCCCGCACTGCCCCTTTCCTTTCTATTTTGTGCCTGTATGCCCTTATTTTCCTAAATACTTGCTGTGTCAGTAGCCAGCAACACTTTGTCTAGGCCCCACATTTGATAGGATCAGCCCTGTGTACAGGTATGGGACCTGTTATGTAGAATGCTTGGGATCTAGGGCTTTCTGGATAATTACTCTATCTGTAATTTGGATCTTCATACCATAATTCTACTAGAAAATCATATAAACATTAAATAAACCCAATAGGCTGGTTTTGCTTCTAATAAGGATTAATTATATCTTAGTGGGGATCAAGTACAAGCCACTGATTTATTTTTACAGACAAAAGGGAAATCTGTTTTAAAAATTCAGATTATATGGATAAAAGGGAGTTTATGGTACAAGGCCTTTCCGTAATGTGGACCTTACTGGATAACAGGTTTCTGGCGAAAAAATCCGTTCAGACAACGCATATTTACTAGAATGTGTTTATTAAAATCAAAGCGAAGATGCGCTAGCGTTCAATTCTGCCTAGCGCAACTTCGTTAGTGGTCATCACTCAGGATAATTTGCATACGGTGGGAAATTATGAAGTTGAATGGACGTATATGTTGCAGCAAATAAATTACATTACACAAGTCCAGGGAACCTTAATAAAGTTGTTATAATGCCCTACACATGAGCCCACTGTATAGTTTATGTTCCATATGTTAGAAAATGGAGGGGGAAACCCAGTTACCCAAAACATTTTAGGACTTTTGAAGGCGATCACTCTGAAAAAAGGAAAAGACGCCAGAGTTTTTAGTGACTTAGAAACTTTTCCCACTAAAAATATGATGTAAATAACAGCAGATTGAGGAAAATCTATGCACTCCAATTATCAGGTTCCGTAATGGATCCGACGAAATATTAGCCTCCCCTATGCCTCTCACTGGAACTTAGAGCCTGAGTGGGGACAGGAATAAGTCCAGATGAAGAGTAACAGAGGTGCCGGTAGATAGAAGTTGGGTAGGCACTTGTAAGAAGTCGAGTCGAGGTAGCCAAACAGGGGTGAGCGGAATCGTAGTCAAAATCCAGGCGTGGGTCAGGAACGGAATCAGCGGTACCAGGAGAAGTGTCAAACAGGCCAATAATCAGGAAACCAATGGATCAGAAATGTAGAATTCACAAAACGCTTAGTGTCAGAGGCAAGATCACTTCGCAGTGATTTGTAGGCCTCAGCGTCCTTTTACGCGCTGTGCGCATGCGTCAAAAATGTGCGCGCGCCCGCGACCCTTCGGGCGCGCGCGCACAATGCGACGCGACCACGCCGATGCGCGAACACGCCACGATCTCTCGCTGGGGCGCAAGTCAGTCCTTTGGGACTGACATTGCCCCCCCCGAGGCGCAGCCTCTGGACGGGCCCAGGCTTAGCAGGATAGCGTTTGTGAAACAGTTTAATAAACTGAGGAGAATGAACATTGTTTGCTGGTTCCCAAGACCTCTCTTCAGGAGAATAACCTTTCCAATGTATTAGATACTGTAACTGACCTCTGTGATACCTGGAATCCAAAATTGCGCCTACTTCGAATTCTTCCACTCCTTGAATGGTTACTGGTGCTGGAGGAGAAGAAGAACGACCAGGAAACGTGTTCTTGACAACCGGTTTGAGAAGAGGTACATGAAATACTGGGTGGATCTTGAAAGAAGCAGGTAATTTCAGCTTAAATGGCACATTATTGATTTGTTGAATGATGGGAAACGGACCAAGAAATTTTTGCCCTAGCTTCTTGGAAGGAGAGTCTAATTTAATATGTTGAGTGGATAACCACACTTGTTCCCCTATTTTAAACCCTGGACTCCCTCTTCTTTTCTTGTCGGCAAAAAATTTATAATTCCTTTGTGACACAGTCATAGCTTGTCGGATCTTTTGAAGGTTACTGGACAAAAATGCAAGTCGATCTTGAAGTACGGGCAGTGTCACCTCTCTAGGAAGGTTAGGTAAAACTTGAGGATGAAACCCATAATTGGCGAAGAAAGGAGTTTCCTTAGTTGATGAGTGCACAGAGTTATTATAAGAAAATTCGGCAAGCGGAAGAAGTTGACACCAATCATCTTGTAGGAAGGAAGTGAAACAACGAAGATATTGTTCAAGGGTTTGATTCATTCTCTCTGTTTGTCCGTTAGTTTCAGGATGAAAAGCTGTGGAAAGAAGAAGTTTAATCTTTAGAGACTGGCAGAGTGTTTTCCAGAATTTGGACGTAAATTGTACCCCTCTGTCGGAAACAATCTCATCCGGAACTCCATGTAGTCTGATGACCTCCTTAATAAAAACCTCAGCAGTAGAAGCAGCAGAAGGAGTACCAATCATGGGAATGAAGTGTGCCATCTTGGATAGACGATCGACCACAACAAAGATTGTATTAAAGCCTTGAGATGGAGGTAATTCCACGATAAAATCTACTGAAAGTGAACCCCAAAACCTGTCAGGGACTGGTAACGGATGAAGAAGCCCCATGGGTCGACAATGAGAAGATTTAAAACGAACACAAGTCTCACAAGAACGGACAAACAGCTTACAGTCCTTACTCATCCTGGGCCAAAAAAAAAGTCTTTTGGCTAAATTAATAGTTTTTCTTGTACCCAAATGACCAGACAGAGGATGACTATGAACAAACTGAAGAACATCCACACAAAGTTTTTCAGGGACAAAAATCTTATCCTTAAAAAAAAGAAAACCATCCTTTGGTTCCAGATTTGGGAAAATATCCGTGGAAAAAGAAGCTTCTTTAACTCTGGACATAAGTTCAGACTGCAATAAAAGGAAGTTCTGAGGTTGGAGGATGGTATGGGTTTGTTGAGGAAATTTATCATCTTCAGAAAACATACGGGAAAGGGCATCAGCTTTACCATTCTTTGCTCCTGGTCTATAGGTAATATGGAAGTTAAAGCGGGAAAAGAATAAAGCCCACCTAGCTTGTCGAGGCTTGAGACGTTTAGCTGTACGTAGGTATTCTAAGTTCTTATGATCAGAAAAAATTAAAACAGGATGTATAGCTCCTTCCAACAAATGTCTCCATTCTTCAAATGCAGCTTTGATTGCGAGGAGTTCCCTGTCGGAAACGTCATAGTTCTTCTCCGAATATGAGAGCTTCTTAGAAAAAAAAGCTACAGGAAAAAGAGAACCTTGGGGACCAAACCTTTGAGAAAGAATGGCGCCGACTGCAACCTCAGAAGCATCGACTTCAAGGATAAACGGCAAAGTTGGATTTGGGTGTTTAAGAATCTGTGCTGAAACAAATAACTCTTTAAGTTTCTGAAATGCAGATTGAGCCTGAGGAGTCCAGACAAAGGTTTTAGAAGAACTGGTTAAATCTGTGATGGGAGCGATGATCTTGGAGAAGTCTTTAATAAACTTTCTGTAGAAATTGGCGAAACCAACAAATCTCTGAACTGCTTTACGAGTATCAGGCACTGGCCATTCAAGAATTGTAGAAACCTTCTTCTTATCCATGCAAATCCCTTGATCGGAGATGATGAAACCCAAAAATTCGATGGAAGATTTATTAAACTCGCATTTCTCTAGCTTAGCAAAGAGACCATGAGTACGGAGTCTATTGAAAACTCTCTTCATGTGTATAAGATGTTCTTCATAAGATGCAGAAAAAATAAGTATGTCGTCCAAATAAACGATAACAAATTGATCGAGGATGTCTCTAAAAATATCATTGACGAAATGCTGAAACGTTGCGGGGGCGTTGCATAGGCCAAAAGGCATGACTAAATATTCAAAATGTCCATAGCGAGATCTGAAAGCTGTCTTCCATTCATCGCCCTCTCGGATTCTCACCAAATTATAGGCACCTCGTAGATCAAGTTTTGAAAATATCTTTGCCCCTCGAAGACTCTGGAAAAGCTCATGAACAAAAGGAAGAGGGTAACGATTCTTGACAGTAATATGGTTCAATTGCCTATAATCAATACATGGTCGTAAAGAGTGGTCCTTCTTCTCGACAAAGAATATGCCTGCCCCGGCTGGTGAAATGGAAGGACGAATAAAACCCTTCTTTAAATTATCGTCGATATAGTTCTTTAATACAGACAGTTCGGGTTCCGAAAGAGGGTAAATTCGCCCAAAGGGAATGGCCGCTCCAGGCAGTAGGTCGACAGGACAATCGTAAACACGGTGAGGGGGAAGTTTGTCAGCTCCTTTCTCATCAAAAACATCTATGAATTCGTGTAAAAAATATGGTATCTTTGTTAAACGATCGTCAGTGGAGGAACACAGAGCTATGGAAACCTCTTTATTTGCTGTAACTGAACGAGAAATACTGACTTCAGAGTCGAATTGTAGGACACCAGTGCACCAATTTATTGAAGGATTGTGACGTCTTAACCAAGGAAAGCCAAAAATAACAGGGAAAAGAGGAGAAAAAATCACATTGAATACAATAGACTCTGAATGGCAGGGGTTTATGAATACTCTCAAAGGGATCGTCTCATGCGTCACAGGCCCGGAAGAAAGCGAAGAACCATCGGCTGTCTTTACGGAGAAGGGCTCTTGTTTGAGACGAATAGGGATAACAAAAGTCTTAACAAACTCAGAATCAATGAAACAGTCACACGCCCCAGAGTCAATGATGGCCGAAGCTTTAACTCTTCTTTCGAGCCACTGTAGAGAAATGGAAAGAGTTAAAGGAGAGAATCCTCTGGACGAAGTACTAACAGATAAAAAAGACAGTCCTGCTTTACCAGAAGGACGAGTGGGACAGTCCTTCAAAAAATGACCAGACAACCCGCAATAGAGGCAGAGGTTCAGTTGACGTCTGCGAAGTCTTTCTTCAGGCGAGATAGCAGACCTCAGAAGACCAATTTGCATGGGTTCGCCCGACTCCACATGATGAGAAGAAGCAGAAAGGCGAGGAAGCAAAGGAGCCCTAGGAAGAAGCCAGGAAGAAGACCTTTCAGCGCGTCTCTCTCTTAGACGTTGATCCATTTGGATAACTAGATCAATAAGGCCTTCCAAATTGGTGGGCATTGCAACACGAGATAATTCATCTCTTAAAGCATCCGAGAGTCCAAGACGAAATTGATGTCTTAAAGCCTTGTCATTCCACTCCGTGTCTGCTGCATATCTGCGGAAATCAGAAATGTAGTCCTCTACAGGTCGCCTCTCTTGGCGTAAAACACGAATGGCAACATCAGCAGATACGTCGCGTCTGGGGTCATCATAAATTTGACCTAAGGCCTGGAAGAAAGTATTGGAGTCATTCAGGAGTGGACTTTGGCTCTCCATCAGACGATGTGCCCAAGCCTGTGGTTCCCCAGCCAGTAAAGAAATAATTACTCCAACCTTGACTTGTTCAGAGGCATAGGTCTGTGGTTTCAGGGAGAATACTAGTCGACAACCATGGAAGAATGCACGAAAAAGTTGTCTGTCTCCGGAAAACTTTTCTGGTAGCGCCACCTTGGGTTCAGAATACACAGGAGCAGAAGCGGAAGGTTGAGTTGGAGCTTGAGACACAGGAGGTGGAGGAGGATTAACAGGAGGGGTAAGATCAAGAAGCTGAGCCTGGATCTGTTGATAACCTCCTTGCAGGTCCCGTACTGCTTTAGTAAGAGACGTGATTTGCTGAACGAGGGCATCAACAGGCTGAAAGGCTTGATCACCGCCAGACTCCATATTGGCGAAGTGATACTATCAGGTTCCGTAATGGGTCAGACGAAATATTAGCCTCCCCTATGCCTCTCACTGGAACTTAGAGCCTGAGTGGGGACAGGAATAAGTCCAGATGAAGAGTAACAGAGGTGCCGGTAGATAGAAGTTGGGTAGGCACTTGTAAGAAATCGAGTCGAGGTAGCCAAACAGGGGTGAGCGGAATCGTAGTCAAAATCCAGGCGTGGGTCAGGAATGGAATCAGCGGTACCAGGGGAAGTCCAAGAGAAGAGTCAAACAGGCCAATAATCAGGAAACCAATGGATCAGAAATGTAGAATTCACAAAACGCTTAGTGTCAGAGGCAAGATCACTTCGCAGTGATTTGTAGGCCTCAGCGTCCTTTTACGCGTTGTGCGCATGCGTCAAAAACGTGCGCGCGCCCGCGACCCTTCGGACGCACGCGCACAATTCGACGCGACCGCGCCGATGCGCGAACACGCCGCGATCTCTCGCTGGGGCGCAAGTCAGTCCTTTGGGACTGACACCAATGCACTTTGCCTGGTCTGAGCTGGCGCTGGCAAGTCTGGTGAAAGGTAACGTTCAGTAAAATCCGAATCTTAGTGAATTTGTGGAGTAACGTCCATTCGCTAGAGCAAAACTTTGCCTGGTGATAGAGTGCGAATGACCACTAGCGTCTGTCTCTTTCACTAGCGAAGTTACGCCGGCACTCGTTAGTAAATCAGGGAAGTGCCTGAAAGTGGTAACGCTGGCGAATCATCACCAGCCCTTTAGTAAATCTGCCCCTTAGGGCTCTTACTCACTGGCGTTCTGACCTACGCTCCCCTGCGTTCCGTTTTTTGGTGTTCAGCCGCAGGGGAGCACAGGAATAGACGCATGTCATTATTTCAAATGGGGCTGTACTCAGGCGCATGTAGGCGCCGAACGCAGGTTGAGACGCAACATGTTGCATTTTTCCTGCGTTCGGCGCCTACACGCGTCTGAGTGAGTACAGCCCCATTTGAAATAATGACATGCGTCTATTCCTGCGCTCCCCTGCTGCTGAACGCCAAAAAACGGAGCGCAGGTCAGAACGCCAGTGAGTAAGAGCCCTTAGAACGAAAAAAAAAGGGTTTATTTCATTAACATCAGACAAGACACTTAACTAAAAACTCCAAAGTAAAGATCCAAGTCTCAGTAATTATATTTCAGAAAATGCAGAAAATGCATTCTGGGCCTGAGATTCTTACAATTTCACCAAGAAAAGCTTTAGGGTATATTTGCCACATAATCAACTCCAGACTGACTGAATTGATTGTTTGGATTGACTGAAAAGCACCTGTTAGTCATTACGCTGCTCTCCAGATAATGATTGCGTTTGTTCCGCTACAGCAGTAAAATATTCATCTGATGCCCAACATCCATTTATGGACAAAGGCACCGATATTTACTTGCTTGCGACGGGAATAAAACTCAAAAGGTTTGTTAATGAGACGTCTGATTAATGGATCATTAAATTCCAGTTAGCTTTATACAGCTCATAAACACGTAGCTTTTGTTTAAACGAGCCATGATGTCTGTGGAGTAAATGGAATTTGTTTCCTTCATTCTTGTTTCCGCTATTCATGAACATCCCCATCAGCAGCCGCCACTATTACAGTTAGCACTGAGGTGCACTTATCTGGAAGGATTGAGCTAAGTTAGTGGACAACTTACCTTATAGGGTTCATTTATTAAAAGCAGGGCATGGTGCAAAGTGGAAAAAATTGACAGAATGCACTATGTTTTTTTGCACGGTTCACTTTGCCCTACAGGTCTTTGCACACAAAAATAGGTTACAAAATAGGTTACTCAGAACTGTATTCAGCGCCTCTTCAGTGCCCATTAGCGTGTGTGTCAATTGTCAGACTTGCAAACTAGTGAGCACCAATGGGTGAAATGTGTCTCTTGCCACAAAAAGAGCTGCACTCTTCAACTTGCTCCAAAAAATACCATGGGTATTTGCTCAGTGGATGGGTCCTAAGGGTCACATGATCTTTATTGTGAGGTGTTAGGGCTATAACACACGGGTGGTTTTACCTGCGCTTTCTTCCATTCAGCCGTAGTGCAGGAGTAGACACACTCAATTATTATCAAGGAGGCTGTACTCACACAGACGAATGTAAGCTCAAAATGCAGGTGGGACGCAGCATCAGGCCCGGACTGGCAATCTGTGGGTTCTGGCAAATGCCAGAGGGGCTGCTGTAAGGTCCCATAGAAAGTCAATATTTAGTGGCCTGGTGGGAGCTGTTTGGGCCTCTATGTGGTCTGATTGGTAGAGATGGCGCGAACTGTTCGCCGGCGAACTTGTTCGCGCGAACATCGGGTGTTCGCGCTCGCCGGAAGTTCGCGAACGTCGCGCGACGTTCGCCATTTTGGGTTCGCCATTGTTGGCGCTTTTTTTTGCCCTCTCACCCCAGACCAGCAGGTACATGGCAGCCAATCAGGAAGCTCTCCCCTGGACCACTCCCCTTCCCTATAAATACCGAAGCCCTGCAGCGTTTTTTTCACTCTGCCTGTGTGTGCTGAAGAGATAGTGTAGGGAGAGAGCTGCTGCCTGTTAGTGATTTCAGGGACAGTTGAAAGTTTGCTGGCTAGTAATCGTGTTGATACTGCTCTGTTATTGGAGGGACAGAAGTCTGCAGGGGTTTGAGGGACATTTAAGCTTAGGTAGCTTTGCTGGCTAGTAATCTACCTTCTACTGCAGTGCTCTGTATGTAGCTGCAGTGGGCAGCTGTCCTGCTTCTGATCTCATCTGCTGACTGCTGCAATAGCAATAGTCCTTGTAAGGACTGCTTTTATTTATTTTTTTGTTGTTTTACTACTACTACTACTACTACTACTACTACTATAAGAGCCCAGTGCTATTAGTCTAGCAGTGTTGGGGAGTGGGACTGGTGTGCTAATCTGCTGCTCCTAGTAGTTCAGCAGCACCAACTTTAATTTTTTTTTTTTTAATATTCATTCTTTTTTTATTTAACTTTTTTTTATTTTACTACCGCTGTAGTAGTGTATAAGTTGACCTTTTAGGCATTATTTGCCCTGTAGGCATTTTTTGCCCAGTGTGTTATTCAACCAACTGCTATCTAGCTGTGTGCCCGTGTTCACATTCTGTCTAAATATCCATAATATTACCGTCTCCAGAAAAAACACCGGAGTGACTTTTTTTCAAGCAGCATTCTTATATTTTACGTAATCCGTATCCACCGCTGTGTATACGTTGACCTTGTAGGCATTATTTGCCCTGTAGGCATTTTTTGCCCAGTGTGTTATTCAACCAACTGCTATCTAGCTGTGTGCCCGTGTTCACATTCTGTCTAAATATCCATAATATTACCGTCTCCAGAAAAAACACCGGAGTGACTTTTTTTCAAGCAGCATTCTTATATTTTACGTAATCCGTATCCACCGCTGTGTATACGTTGACCTTGTAGGCATTATTTGCCCTGTAGGCATTTTTTGCCCAGTGTGTTATTCAACCAACTGCTATCTAGCTGTGTGACCGTGTTCACATTCTGTCTAAATATCCATAATATTACCGTCTCCAGAAAAAACACCGGAGTGACTTTTTTTCAAGCAGCATTCTTATATTTTACGTAATCCGTATCCACCGCTGTGTATACGTTGACCTTGTAGGCATTATTTGCACAGTGTTTTCTTCAAACCGCCATCTAGCTGTGTGAGCTTGTTCACATTTTGTCTAAATATTGATAATATTATCGTCTCTAGAAAAACCACTTGAGTTACTTTTTTTCAAGCAGCATTCATATATTTTACGTAATCCGTATCCACCGCTGTAGTAGTGTATACGTTGATCTTGTAGGCATTATTTGCACACTGTTTTCTTCAAACTGCCATCTAGCTGTGTGTATTATCGTTTCCAGAAAAACCAACTGAGTTTTTGTTGTTGTTGTTTTTTCAAAAATAATGCCAGGCAAAGGCAGGCCGCCACGCAGAGGCCGTGCTAGGGGCCGTGCTGCTATGCAATCCTGTGGCCCTAGCAAATTGCCCAGTTTTAAAAAGCCAATGACCCTGAACTCCCAAAATGCTGAAGAGGTAGTTGACTGGCTTACACAGCACACCCCATCCTCTACCGTTTCTAACTTTACCACAACATCCTCCTCATCCTCCACTGCTATGGCCACCCCACGTAACACTTCCTCCACCACCGGTGCCCCTTCTTCACTGGAGTCAGAGGAGTTATTTTCCCATGAGTTTCTTGAACTGAGTAATGCGCAACCATTATTGGCAGAAGAAGATGAAGGAGATGAGGACGTTACACCAGATTTAATTCTGGCAGAGAACACGACAGAGATGGACATAATGATGAGTGATGAGGAGGAGGAGGAGGTCCCCGCTGCTGCTTCCTTCTGTGATGTGTCAGAAGAAATTGATGCATCTGAGGAGAATGATGATGAGGAGATTGATGTTTTGTGGGTGCCTAGTAGAAGAGAGCAAGAGGAGGGTAGTTCAGATGGAGAGACGGAGAGTCAGAGAGGCAGTAGGAGAATAAGACTTAGAAGAAGCAGGGAGGCCAGCCCGCAGGGATCAGTAGGGCAACAACATGTATCGGCACCTGTGTTCAGCCGGCCAACGCACCCGCCATTGCCGCCAATGCCGCCAACTTCTACTGTTACCGCCAGATCGCAGACTTCCAAAAAGTCAGCAGTGTGGCATTTTTTTAATGTGTGTGCCTCTGACAAAAGCATTGTAATTTGCAATGAGTGCAGTCAGAAACTGAGCCTTGGTAAGCCCAACAGCCACATAGGTACAACTTCTATGCGAAGGCACATGAGCGGCAAGCACAAAGCACTTTGGGAGCAACACCTCAAAGGCAACAGGCAAACTAAAAGCCACACTCCTTCTGGTCCAGCATCTTACTGCTCTACCTCTGCTCTCCTTGACCCATCTGAACCACCCTCCACTCCGCCTTCCACCTTGACCACCTGTTCCCATTCCCAGTCATCTGCCACCAGCCAAGTTTCTGTGAAGGCCATGTTTGAGCGTAAGAAGCCAATGTCTGACTGTCACCCCCTTGCCCGGCGTCTGACAGCTGGCTTGTCTGCACTCTTAGCCCGCCAGCTTTTACCATACCAGCTGGTGGACTCTGAGGCCTTCCGCAAATTTGTAGCAATTGGGACACCGCAGTGGAAGGTACCCAGCCGCAATTTTTTTTCTAAAAAGGGAATACCACACCTGTACCAACATGTGCAGAGCCAAGTTACCGCATCTCTGTCACTTAGTGTTGGGCCAAAGGTCCATATGACTACTGACGCATGGTCCTCCAAGCATGGTCAGGGCAGGTATGTCACCTACACTGCCCACTGGGTGAACTTGGTAATGGCTGGGAATGGGAAGCAGGGAATGGGTAGCTCAACAACAACAACAACAGTGGAGTTGGTGTCACCGCCACGGATTGCACGCGGTTCTGCCACCACCTCTACTCCTCCATCGCTCTCTACCTCGTCTTCTTCCTCTTCTTCTTCTTACTCTGCTGCTGGGTCCTCCTTCTCCTCCTCCACACCTGTGCACCCCCAGCTCCCCCTAGGCTATTCGACGTGCCAGGTACGCCGTTGTCACGCTGTCTTGGGGATGACGTGCCTGGAAAGCAAAAACCATACCGGATCTGTACTCCTGTCATCTCTGCAGTCACAGGCCGATCGGTGGCTGACCCCACACCAACTGCAGATCGGAAAAGTGGTGTGTGACAATGGAAGCAATCTGTTGGCAGCGTTGAGACTGGGAAATTTAACACATGTGCCCTGCATGGCACATGTGTTAAATTTAATAGTCCAACGTTTTGTCTCCAAGTACCCAGGATTCCAGGACGTTCTCACCCAGTCCAGAAAGGTGTCGGCCCATTTCAGACGTTCCTACACAGCCATGGCACGCCTTGCTGACATTCAGCAGCGCTACAACATGCCAGTCAGGCGTTTGATTTCTGACAGCCAGACTCGCTGGAATTCAACGCTCCTTATGTTGGAACGTCTGCTGCAACAACAAAGGGCCGTCAACGAGTACCTTTTTGAACTGGGTGGTAGGACTGGATCTGCAGAGCTGGGGATTTTTTTCCCCCGTTACTGGGTGCTTATGCGCGATGCCTGCAGGCTCATGCGACCTTTTGAAGAGGTGACAAATATGGTCAGTCGCACCGAAGGCACCATCAGCGACCTAATACCCTTCGCTTTCTTCCTGGAGCGTGCCGTGCGACGAGTGACAGATGAGGCTGTAGACCAGCGTGACGAGGAGCTGGAAGCGCACGATTTATGGTCGCAATCACCAGAACGAACCCAGGCACCTGCTGCAACGCAGGGAGAGGTGCCAGAAGTGGAGTCAGAGGAGGAAGGTGGCTTTGTGGAGGAGGAGGAGGAGGACCAACAGGAGCAGGCTTCCCAGGGGGCTAGTGGTGACCTTTTGGGGACCCCTGGTCTTGTACGTGGCTGGGGGGAGGAGATCGTGGATGATGCAGTCCTTGATAATGAGGAAGCGGAGATGGATAGCTCTGCATCCAACCTTGTGAGAATGGGGTCTTTCATGCTGGCATGCCTGTTGAAGGACCCCCGTATCAAGAGGCTTAAGGAGAAGGACCTGTACTGGGTCGCAACGCTACTAGACCCTCGGTACAAGCATAAAGTGGCAGAAATGTTACCAACATACCACAAGTCCGAAAAGATGCGGCATTTACAAACCAGCCTGCAAAACATGTTGTACAATGCTTTTAAGGGTGATGTCACTTCAGGAACTCATCAACATTCCAGGGGCAGAGGTGCCAGTAATCCTGCCACGAGCACACCTGCAAGGACAAAGCCCTTTGGCCGGTCTGTAACATCAGACATGCAAATGTTTTTCTGTCCAAGGCAGCGCCACAACCCTTCTGGATCCACCCTCAAAGAACGCCTCGACCGGCAGGTAGCGGACTACCTGGCATTAACTGCAGATATCGACACTCTGAGGAGCGATGAACCCCTGGACTACTGGGTGCGCAGGCTTGATCTGTGGCCAGAGCTGTCACAATTTGCCATGAACCTCTTGTCTTGCCCAGCCTCAAGTGTGCTCTCAGAAAGGACCTTCAGTGCAGCAGGAGGGATTGTAACTGAGAAGAGAACTCGCCTAGGTCACAAAAGTGTCGATTACCTGACCTTTATTAAAATGAATGAGGGGTGGATCTCGGAGGGTTACTGCACGCCGGAAGACTTGTTCTGACTTCTATGCAGCTGTCCTTCTCTTCAAGCCTCATGACTCCACACACAGCTGTCCTTTAGCGTCCTCCTCCCTCCGCCACCGTTACAAACTAGGGTGCAAACCCTACTGGTTTAATTTTTTCTGGCCTCTGTGCTTCAGTGGCTGCGTCCAAAAAAACGGGGCAAACAATGTCTACAAGGTCAACGTATGGCGAAAAATTACTATTTTCAGCATTTATATGGCATATTTTTTCTGGCAACTGTGCTTCAGTGGCTGCGTCCAAAAAAATGCATATTTTCTGCATTTATATGGCATAATTTTTCTGGCCTCTGTGCTTCAGTGGCTGCAACCAAAAAAATGCATATTTTCTGCATTTATATGGCATAATTTTTCTGGCCTCTGTGCTTCAGTGGCTGCAACCAAAAAAATGCATATTTTGTCCATTTATATGGCATAATTTTTCTAGCCTCTGTGCTTCAGTGGCTGCAACCAAAAAAATGCATATTTTCTGCATTTATATGGCATAATTTTTCTGGCCTCTGTGCTTCAGTGGCTGCAACCAAAAAAATGCATATTTTGTCCATTTATATGGCATAATTTTTCTAGCCTCTGTGCTTCAGTGGCTGCAACCAAAAAAATGCATATTTTCTGCATTTATATGGCATAATTTTTCTGGCCTCTGTGCTTCAGTGGCTGCAACCAAAAATATGCATATTTTCTCCATTTATATGGCATAATTTTTCTAGCCTCTGTGCTTCAGTGGCTGCAACCAAAAAAATGCATATTTTCTCCATTTATATGGCATAATTTTTCTAGCCTCTGTGCTTCAGTGGCTGCAACCAAAAAAATGCATATTTTCTCCATTTATATGGCATAATTTTTCTGGCCTCTGTGCTTCAGTGGCTGCAACCAAAAAAATTTATATTTTCAGCATTTATATGGCATAATTTTTCTGTCAACTGTGCTTCAGTGGCTGCGACCAAAAAAATGCATATTTTCTGCATTTATATGGCATAATTTTTCTGGCCTCTGTGCTTCAGTGGCTGCAACCAAAAAAATTTATATTTTCAGCATTTATATGGCATCATTTTTCTGGCAACTGTGCTTCAGTGGCTGCGACCAAAAAAATGACTATTTTCAGCATTTATATGGCATATTTTTTCTGGCCTCTGTGCTTCAGTGGCTGCGGCCAAAAAAACTGGGCAAACAATGCCTACAAGGTCAACGACGTTGACCTTGTAGGCATTGTTTGCCAGTTTTTTTGGCCGCAGCCACTGAAGCACAGAGGCCAGAAAAAATATGCCACATAAATGCTGAAAATAGTCATTTTTTGCCATACGTTGACTCAACGTATATGGCAAAAAATGACTATTTTCAGCATTTATATGGCATATTTTTTCTGGCAACTGTGCTTCAGTGGCTGCGTCCAAAAAAACTGGGCAAACAATGTCTACAAGGTCAACGTATGGCGAAAAATTACTATTTTCAGCATTTATATGGCATATTTTTTCTGGCAACTGTGCTTCAGTGGCTGCGTCCAAAAAAAACTGGGCAAACAATGTCTACAAGGTCAACGTATGGCGAAAAATGACTATTTTCAGCATTTATATGGCATATTTTTTCTGGCAACTGTGCTTCAGTGGCTGCGTCCAAAAAAACTGGGCAAACAATGCCTACAAGGGCAACGTATGGCAGTTGTTTAAAGAGAACAGTAGATTACTAGCCAGCAAAGCTACCTAAGCTAAAATGTCCCTCAAATCCCTGCAGACTTCTGTCCCTCCAATACAGAGCAGTATCAAGCAGATTACTAGCCAGCAAACTTACTATCATCTGTCCCTGAAATCACTAACAGCTCTCCCCCTACACTATCTCTTCCAAGCACACACAGGCAGATTTTTCAGATACATTTTTGCCCTTGATCCCCCTCTGGCATGCCACTGTCCAGGTCGTTGCACCCTTTAAACAACTTTAAAATCATTTTTCTGGCCAGAAATGTCTTTTTTAGATGTTAAAGTTCGCCTTCCCATTGAAGTCTATGGGGTTCGCGAACCGTTCGCGAACCGCTCGCATTTTTGCGCAAGTTCGCGAATATGTTCGCGAACTTTTTTTCCGACGTTCGCTACATCCCTACTGATTGGGCCTCTGTGTACCTGAAATGACAGGGCCTATTTTAATTCTCAGTCCGGACCTACGCAGCATGTTGCCTTTCACCTGCTTTCAGCGCATACATGCGTCTATGTGAGTACACAGGAGAGCGCAGGTAAAACCGCCCGTGTGTAAAAGCCCTTATTTGACAGCTTCCAGATGACCAGGATACTAACAGCTTCTATATGAAAAAAAATAAAAGAAACAGGGGTAAATAGGGGTAGATAGAAATGACTGAACTGGTGGTTAGAATGGCAAAAACTAAGCAATTATTCAATTGGTCTTAATTGTTTTTATAGTAATTATTAGCCTTCTTCTGTCTCTTTTGGTAAAACTACACTAGCGTCTTCAGCGTGATTCTGGTGGATCCAACACGTTGCACCAAACCGCAGGTGTCAAGTTGGATGCAATGGAAAATAAGGTAAGAAATATGCAGCGTCTGCATCCGACAGTGGTGACGTTTGCGTTTTGCCTCAGCGCGTCAAATCCGCCAGAATCCCGTTGAAGAAGCTTGTTTAGTCAGTGCCGGGCCAAGTCGTCCAAGTGCCCTAGGCAACCTGGCCGACAACTGCCACCCCTCTACTGGCACATGCGCAGGAGAGCGGAGAGCGGAGAGCGGGAAGGAGAAATCGCAGGTAAGAACTACATTTATCCGACTCTCAGATGAAAACAGTTTTTATCCGACAGTCGGATAAATGTAGTTCTGACCTGTGATTTCTCCTTCACTTCCTATTTCTTTGCATGAGTTCTAGCCTAAATGCTCAGTATGCTTCATTGTTATTGCTACTTTTTATTACTTATCTTTCTGCTCAGGCAGGGTTGGACTGGTGGGTGCAGGGCCCAATGGGGCTGCTGTCCCCCCATGGGCCCCCCACTGCATTGCCCACACTTCCATGGGCCCCACTGTGCCACCGGCACCCCCATGGCACCTCCGCTGTGCTGTCTGTATCAACAGGGCCTCCGCCACCTGCCCTACCCCCTCCCCTGAGATAGTGTCAATTTAAAGTACCACCAAGAAGATCAACAGCCTGGGGGAGCGCCAGCGAGGATCGGGTCTGGACCAGCAGGGCCCAACGGGTTTTTTCCTGCGGTCCCAGTCCGACTCTGCCTGAGCGGAAAGATAAGTAATAAAAAGTCATAAAACTTGCTATTATGGATAGGAATAGCACAGGGCCAGGCAAGTAGGTAATAAATGAAGAGGGAAAAATATGTGGAAATGAAATGTAGAATACTAGTGGTACAGAGTTGGCACCAAACATGGACAGCAGGGAGGAAGCAGGGATAAGTAATAGACAAAAAGCAGCATGATGCCTTTGGCAGAGCTAAAGTGCAATTTTGGAGGTTATGCTAACTATAATAATCAAATAAACTAAAAAAAACCCTTGTCATAGTAACCAAATAAATACTAGGCTGGGAGAAGGGAGAAAATAAAGACAAACTATGTTAAAAACACACAAAAAAAAAGAATATTTTAGTTTTTTTTTAGATTAATTCTACATACAAGATGCTAAAAGTTGATTGTAGTCCTACTACCTTTCAAGGATATTGCCTTGCAGCTGAACCCTATGCTAACAGGTAATTCCTATACACAGCCATTCAATAATTAGCCAAGGTGCAAACCCCACCGACTTGCTTGTAAGAGTACTTGTGCCTTTCTAGTCTTGCTAGCACTTGTAGGGGTAACTACAGAAGCTTCCAGCATTATTTCCACAAACCAGTTTAGTCCTGGACTGGTATCCAAGATTCAGAAAAATGTAGTTCATGCGGCACAGATTGCGACACAAAATGGGGCACCTAGCAATTTGGTTGGGTTTCCCCTGTAGGGATAATAATTCAGCTTTCTATGCATAATACTTACCAATCCAATCTGGATACATGGAAGCCATCAATCTTTTACCTGCAAGGGGAAACAAAAGCTATTTAACCACATAATCAAACAGAAATACAGTTATGCTATGTATTTAAATATTTATATGTCCCTTTGTTTTCAGAAGACAAACCGCATGCTCATATTACTCAATAATAACTACGCTGTCTAAGTTCCAAATGCATGTTATGTAAGTTTGTTATCCCTTTTACCCTTTTCTGTTCTCCATTCCTTACCCCTTCCCATTTCCAATAGACAACTACTTCGGGGGGAAAAGTCATTTGTCACAGATCACCAGGCATCTTCCTGTATGCAACCAGGGCCACCATCAGGGGGGGACAAGTGTCCCGGGCCCGGGCATGAAGGGGAGCCTGGCAGTGCCGCAGTTTTGAAAGAGCCGGGCCCCCTTTGAGAGCGCCGAAGCCGCGCGGCCATTTTCGAAGTCCCGAACAGCCGAAATGCGGAAGTGCCGAAAAGCCGAAGGACCCGGAGTCACGAAAACAGCCGAAGCCAAACTCCCGAAAGCGGCGAAAAGACCTGAAGTCACGAAAACAGCGGAAGTCCCAAAGCGGCGAAAAGACCCGGAGTCACGAAAACAGCCGAAATTGAAGTCCTGAAGCGGCGAAAAGACCAAAAGTCACAAAAGTTGAAGTTGAAGTCCTGGAGCCACAAGTTCAACTCTACTGAACACCAATTTGTGTTTTTTTTTTTTTTTTTTAATCCCCTGGCCACCAATGCATTATTTTAATACTCTATAGGCCCCTGCCACCAATGTTTTTTTAAAAATATTTTTTGGGGCCCCAATTTTTTTTTAACTTGTAACGGGTCAAGAGTCAAGAGAATCAAGAGTCAAGAGTGAGTTTATTGCCATTTCATCCATATATGTTTGTACAGTACATAGTGAAACGAAACAATGTTCCTCTAGGACCATGGTGCAAAAGTGCAAGAGCAAAAATATGCAACTCTTGCAAGAGAGGACATCATAGTGCAGGGACAGGACAAGACAGTGCACACTCAGCATATGCAATATGTTAAGTAAATAATGCTAAACGTCAGACATGATGGGTGTAACATTGTGACATGACAGTAGCAAGAACATGATATAGAACATGACAAGTGCAGATGTGCTCATAGGGAACAACTGTATCCAATGGCTATTCATCCATACAATGGCGTACAATGGCTGTGTAACGTTGTGGTATATAGTAAGGTCAGATGGAGTGTGTGTGTGAGAGAGATCTGTCCGGTCCCTGAGTATTCAGGAACCTTATGGCTTGGGGGAAGAAACTGTTACACAGTCTGGTAGTGAGCGCCCTAATGCTTCCGTACCTTTTTCCAGATGGCAGGAGTGTGAACAGTGAGTGTGAGGGGTGTGTTGGATCAGCCACAATGCTGGTGGCTTTACGGATGCAGCGAGTGGTGTAAATGTCTGTGATGAAAGGAAGAGAGACCTATGATCTTCTCTGCTGTCTTCACTATCCTCTGTAGGGTCTTGCGCTCCATGACAGTGCAGTTCCCAGCCCAGAAAGTGATAAAGCTGCTCAGGATGCTCTCGATAGTCCCTCTGTAGAAAGTTTTGAGTATATGGATGGTGGGAGATGGGATTTCCTCAGCTTGCACAGTAAATAGAGGTGCTGTTGGGCTTCTCTGCCAGGTGGACATCAAGGAATTTGGTGCTTTTGACGATCTCCACATTGGAGCCATCGATGTACAGTGGCAGGTGGTCACTTCTAGTCTTCCTAAAGTCAACAACCATCTCCTTTGTTGTGTCTACATTGAGGGACAGGTTGTTGGCTCAGCACCAGTCTCTTAACCGCTGCACCTCCTCTCTGTATGGTGACTCGTCATTATTGCTGATGAGACCCACCACAGTCGTGTCATCAGCGAACTTTATGATGTGATTTGTGCGGTGCGTGGCTGCACAGTCATGCGTCAGCAGAGTGAACAGTAGAAGACTAAGCACACAGCCTTGAGGGGCTCTGGTGGTCAGTGTGGTGGTTCTGGAGATGATGTTTCCAATCCTGACAGACTGAGGTCTGTTGGTCAGGAAGTCCAGAATCCAACTGCAGAGGGAGGTGTTCAGTCCAAGCAGGCTCAGCTTTTCTATCAGATGCTGAGGAATGATAGTGTTGAATGCTGAACTGAAGTCTATGAACACCATTCGAATGTAGGTGTCTTTTTTGTCCAGATGAAAGAGGGCCAGATGGAGGGTGGTGGCTATTGCATTGTCTGTTGAGCGATTTTGATGGTATGTGAACTGTAGGGGGTCCAGTACTGGTGGCAGCAGGGTTTTAATGTGTTTCTTGATAAGCTTCTCAAAACACTTCATGATGATGGGGGTGAGTGCCACAGGACAGTAGTCATTGAGGCAGGACACTGATGACTTCTTTGGCACGGGCACCAAGGTTTTCTAAAAAAAATATTCTTTGGGGCCCCAATTTTTTTAACTTGTAAGGGGGCACTGGCACCAATGCTTTTTTAAAAAAAACTTTTACAAGGGGGCCCTGACTGTCAATAGCTTTTTATAACTTGTGTGTGTGGGGGGGGTTACTTTTTTAGCGCTGATGTCTGTGTGGTCTTTTCATTGTGATGTGGAGTGGGGGGGGGATCTGGGCTTGGGCGCCAGTGTGGGCGGGGCAAAATTTTGTTGCATGGGGCCCCATGATTTCTAATGGCGGCCCTGTACGCAACGGCATAAAAATGGAAACACCTGCTTTTTCTTTCTGAGCAGCTTCCACCAGAACTCACTTACAAAGGTCTGAAGCAGTGTAAAATAACGGCTGCAAACCAGGCGTTCGCATGGCGTAAAATAAAATTTGCCATTTATATTTATCTTAGGTGTTTTTGTACAACTTTTTTTTTTGGGGAGTGAATTTCAGTTTACACAGTATAGTGTAGGCCCCTATGTGTTTTTCTACCCACATATTTATGTAACTGGTTGAAATATTTTTATATGTACATTTAATTTTTTTTTTTAAAAAAAATCAACTAGCTGTAGGCCATCAACAGCTGGAGGTTTGAAGTTTGGGTTTATCTGGGAATATCTGATAATGGCTATTCAATATAACATGACTTTTGGAATTTTATCTGCACATCTTTCCTCCAAGCAGGGTTGGACTGGACTGGTGAGACACTCAGAAAAAAAATCTGGTGGTCACCAGCCCACATTGGCTTTGCTGGCCCCAGGCTTGCTCCCCATATTATATATATATATTATAAGGATAATAAAATTGACTCTTTGAGTCTGGCAGCTCAGTAATTCAGGCGCAGACTCTAAACTGTTACAATTTTGCAACATTAGTTGTTCCATTTCTCAGCAGCATCTCTGGAGTATTAGCAACTATTGTATCAATTCTAACAGCTGCCTGTAATGAAACCCAGAGATTCCGCTCAGCAGGGACAAAGATAACAAATGTATCAACTAAATGTATCAATTTAGAACAGTTTACAGGGTGGGCGACCCCCGGTGGGCGACCCCCCCTCCAAAAGCTGCTTTAGAAGGTGAAAAATGACATTTTACACTTCAATATCAGAAAAACGGTGACACATAGAAAATAGAAAGTAATTGGAAAAAGTTGTTATTTCTTGTGATCTATCTGAAAACAACAAGTTGTTTGAAGTGAACCACCCCTTTAATAAAACTCAGGGATTCTGCTCTGCAGGGACAAAGATAACAAATGTATCAAGTAAATGTATCAATTTAGACTAGTTACAGGGTCGATAAACCCGTCTCCCAGAGCTGCTTTAGAAGGTCAAAAATAAATTTTAAACTTTAATATTAGAAAAGCGGTCACAAATAGAAAATGGAAAGTCATTAGAAAAAGTCTTTATTTCTGGTGATCTATCTGAAACCAACTGAACTGGAAAAATTGTTGAAGGTGAACAACCCCTTTAAGCCTAAGGGTCATTCCCTCTGCCCTAGCCTAAAACAGTCCTGGATACAGAACAAGCAGTGTGGGAGTATAGAACACATTCCTCATTCTCTAGGAATAAGAAGCAGATGTTCAACCTGGCCCTGAATTAGCCTGCTGAGCCAAAATATAAAAGTATCAGTGCAATCTGAAATGTCCAGACACAGTTGGCTTGGAAATGGAAGGATCATGATGGGAATCAGAATCAGCTGCCTGCTCATTCCCTACAGTTTTTAATTCCTATACAGACATCATCTTTCAAGCAAAGGCAGTTCCCCTGGTCCCTCTATGTTCCACATTCACAAGATAATAGGGCAGATGAGCTGTTCAACACTTCCAACTGGCCACATTTATCCTGTACTTACAGCCAACTCCAGCCTTATGGGAAGTGCAGCTCCCATTCTGTTCTTTTACTGCTCACAGTATATGCCAAGGGCTGCACATCTGCGATACAAGGCGCCTATGAGACACACAATTGTGCAGGTCACTATTATTTTTAGCCTTTGTTTATATGCTTCCAAACATTCCACAGTTCTTAACAAAGCCATTCATTATTTCCTACCCATGGGAGCTTACAGCCTAATTTCCTTGCACAGTCACAAACCAGCAGTTGTGTTACTATTATTTATAAGAGAAACAGGTCTTCTGTCTGTAAGAGCTGTTGGCGTTAGGGAGTAAAACAAAAATGCTTAACCTGGTTTAATAACTTATAGCAATTGTTGAGTTATCTTTGCTGTTCTGTTGCTTGGAGGGGGGGGCAGCCAATGCCTATGTTACTATTTGAATCAGCATTGCTGCTTCCTGCAAAGGCCTTAGGATGAAATGAGACCGAATAGAAAGGATATAAAGGTTGCGTAAGCCAAGAAACCATATCCACTGTAGCTAAACATGGTATCATCTTGATGGAATCAAATCCCCACTATGGTTTTCACTTGTAGCCCTCCCTGCACCGGCTCCCTTACCTTTCCTCAAACACATTGACCCAACTGCTAATACAAGTATGGGATTCATTATCCGGAAATCCATTATCCAGCAATCTCCAAATTCCGGAAAGCCCATCACCCGTAGACTCCATTTTATCCAAATAATCTAAATTTTAAAAAGTAATTTCCTTTTTCTCTGTAATAATAAAACAGTACCTTGTACTTGATCCAAAGCAAAACCAGCTGATTTAATTTTTACAGGGTTTTCTAGTAGATTTAAGGTACAAAGATAAGGAAAAACCCGTTATACATAAAAACCCAGGTCCAGAGCATTTTGCATAATCGCTCCCATAAAATAGATAAATAAAATGTTCCCCTGTAAATAAATGTTCCCCTGTGGCTGATTCCAGAGTACTGACATCCATATTTGGCCACATCACATAAGTTCATGGCTCATTAAACAGAAGCATCAGCACTGAAAGCAAGCTCCTCCAACACATTTATAGCCTGCAAGGTGTGAAACTTCAAGGAAAACTATACCCTGAACAATGTTGGTCTATAAAAATATATTGCATGAAACAACATATATATATAAAACCCTGCTTCATGTAAATAAACCATTTTCATAATAATATACTTTTTTAGTGGTATGTGCCATTGGTTAATCATAAATAGAAGATTGCCATTTTAAGAACTAAGGGTCTTCCCCTGTGATCCTACGATATAGGGTGCACACAAGTGTAACCCTAATTTGGTTACTATCTCTTTAAATTGCAATTAACCCTTGGCAATCCAGGGACCACCTGACAGTCTCAGTCTTGACTTAAACTTGACTCCTACCAACCTCAGACTTAACTTCAACTTGACCACCTGACAGTCTCAGTCTTGACTTAAACTTGACCACCTGATAGTTTCAGTCTTGACTTAAACTTCACCCCTACCAACCTCAAGTCTTAACACCAACTTGACCACCTGCCAGTCTCAGTCTTGACTTAAACTTGACCCCTACCAACCTCAGACTTAACTTCAACTTGACCACCTGACAGTCTCAGTCTTGACTTAAACTTGACCACCTGATAGTTTGTCTTGACTTAAACTTCACCCCTACCAACCTCAAGTCTTAACACCAACTTGACCACCTGACAGTCTCAGTCTTGACTTAAACTTGACCACCTGATAGTTTCAGTCTTGACTTAAACTTCACCCATACCAACTTCAAGTCTTAACACCAACTTGACCACCTGACAGTCTCAGTCTTGACTTGACCTCCTAACAGTGTCAATGTTGACTTGAAATTTACTTTCTCCTATCTCAAACTCTAACTTTGCAACCTACCAGCTTCAGTTTAAAAATTAAATTTGGGTTGAGAGGTAGATATTACAGGTTGGGCATGGTCTATGTAATTTTCCCTTTTTGTCAGATGGAAGCCTTAGCAGGAACCTTTCTATTCCCTATACCTGCTTTATAGTTGTTGGCATATGGCACTCTTTTTTTCGAAAAAGGCTTATTTATGCCACTGCAAAACTTATAAAATACACCAATTTATCCAGAGCAGCAATGCTTATTTTATTTTTGCCAAATGACGCTTGCAATGGCCAAAGTATATTTTTATGAGAATATGCAATCTTTCTGCAAAAATACACTTATTGCATCGATTTTGATTGAGTTCGTTTCTCAGTTTTATCATATGTGCCCACAGTGATATGAGTCAATTAAGATTTATATTGGTTCATTTGCTTATTATATGAGCTTTGAAAGGGAAGGCTATTATTCCAGGCTGGGGTGGCAATCCTTGTTTTATAGAAACATGTTTTATTTTTTTTTGTAAAACAATAATCACTCATTTCCCTCCTAGGATCAGTAAACTGAAAAGAATGTTTCTTGGAACTGTGGAAATGTTTTGAACACAAAGTTATTTTGGTTTTCTCTGAAATGATAGGAAATGTAACGTTTTTGCTTCTGCAGGAGGTCACCCACAGTACTCCCTATCCACAAAAAAATAGGATATTTCTATGAATTATGATGTGGTGGATCGCTGCAGGAAGCATTTACTCTTTCAAGGTTTAAAGCTGGATATGCATTAAAATAAGCAGAATGTTACCCACTTTCGTTTCCAACTTGGTGAGTAGAATAATTTTAATGTTCCACGCTTGGGACTTGCCATCATTCATGAAATGCATTTGATCAATATCATAAAAAAGAACCAATATCAACCAAGAACCAACCAATATCTAAATATGTATAGGAACTTAAGCCTAATTCTTGGTTTAGTGGTCACACAATAACGATCTCAGCCATCAGTATGTTAAATGGATACTGACTATCTTCTTACAATGGGCATATAAGATGACTAAGTCATAACCTTCCTAATTATCAGTCCTAAATCACATACACACCAATTGGTCAGGCTCCAATGGGAGAAGATCAGGGACATGTCTTCTTGTAATTGGGTGTGACTGGGTTGATAAAGGGTATCCCCTAAAATGTCCTAATTGTTTTTTGCAAATGTTATGGTGTATAGTAATTAAACAAATGCCTTGCCACGTCACATTAAACTGTTCTCTTTGGGCAATATACCACAGAGTTTCTTCTTTCACTAGGGTCAGGTCCTTGTTCCCCTATAGTCTATTTCTTTTTCACTGCCCCTGGTTATCAGCCCCACTCACACTATGTATCATCTGTGCATCTCTACTGTAATACTCTTTGCATGAGAAGTATGATTGTCAGCCAGATGTGAGTTGTTTGGTAACAGATAACTTTCTCGCATGTTATGGTTTGTTTTTGCACCTAGATACTCTTTAAAGAAACAGGAGACAAGACTGTCCTACAGAATTCCATGTGGTTAATGAAAAGTATCTCCACGTTCAACGGTATGAAGAGCCAGATTAAGGAAAGATCCGTTATCTGGAATGCCCCAGGTCCTGAGCATTCTGCATAACAGGTCCCATACCTGTATAGCATTGGATAAAAGCAGGGTTATTGATGGCCCTGATTTGGCACAGCTTTTCGTTGCATTGACCTCTTAGACATCCTAAATCTGGGAACATTGAAACAGTTAGGCAATATACCAGCAGATGTTGGGCACATTACCCATGATTATATACAGAATTGATATTTTTTGTTGTTACTAAGATATAATAAGTACTTATAAGTACTTTAAACACATTTTTTAACTTGTTTTTCTGTGGGGATAGCTATATATTTCCTGGTATTTTCATAATAATGAGATAATTGATTCCTTGCAGGCATCATAAGGTAAATATTTTCAGTTTCATGTTCATAAATACACCATTGTGCGTAAACGAGTCTTTCTGTACAGATTAAGTTGTTAATCCGTATTACTGGCATTTACTTAGTAAGTCAAAACTGCCTAAAAGCAGAACATTTTGCATTTTAAACAAGACCACTCGAGACTTTCAAAACCAATAATACTAGGACTTTTAAAAGAAGGTCCTTCCATGCCAAAGGGCCACTTACTGTAGTTCAAGTATTATTGATTAATAAGATCAACATGAAGTAAGCATCCCAGCATTTTTCACTCAAATTTAGTTCAGGGTAGAAGCATATTTAACCCCATAGGTCTACAAGCCAACCTCGATTGAGGGGTTTTGCCACAAAAACCTTCCACGGCATGTAGCCAAGCAAACACGGGTATAATAAGGATGCCAACACTCGAGAAGGTTGGAAGATGACGAGAAGGTCCATGATGAGATGACGGAAGGTGCAGTTTGGTGATATAGTAATAACTTGAATACCCCCTCTCCTGTGTCAATGTAGCCCACCCGTGGGTGTGGTATAGCAGTGCAAATTGTACTGTGTGTGAACAGGACTAGACTGCTTGTGTTGTGCCACTGACCCACTTGTACCTGGGAACCCTTTAGCATTGGGCAACTCCCTGCAACTCCCAGCAGTGTGTAGTGGGGTGGATCCTGCGTGTCTCCTGGTGCACAGATCAAGAAGGCTGAAAATAACAGCAGTCCAGGGTGATTGCTTCAAACAAATAACTTATTTATTGGACAATGGCAGATTATATGGCTCACAGCTGTCAAGCAGTAACGCTCTCCAAATACAACCTCAGCACACAGTGGAAAACCTTCACACTTTCTGATAAATTCAGTAGATCCCTCTCAGGGGTTAGTGCAGTCTGTCTTGGTGATTTTCCACAGCACTAGGGATCCCACGGGGTAACTTGCTCCTTAGCACTTTCCCTGCTCCTGAGCTCACCCACTGGTGTCCCTGTCTGGCGGCTTGATCACCTCAAGTGTGCTAACCCCAACAACTCTCCTTATTAGAGCCAGAAAGCTGCTCGCTAGAAACACTGCCACTATCTTTCACTCCTAGAGCGACTATAACTAGTGTTGGGTGAATGAATTCTGCAGGCATGTATTCGCTGGGAATTTTCTTTTTTCGCCACCTGCGAATGTTTTCGTAAAACTGCGTTGAAAATTCGCAGATGAAAAATCTGCTGCAACAAAAAAAAAAATGTTGTGCATAAAAATTGACGTGTGCCAAAATTATTCGGACGCCTATTGACTTTATAAAAATAGTTGTGCGCATAAAAATAGTGGCTCGCGTCATGCTCATTGACTTCAATGCGTTTCACGAATTTTCGCCCATCACTAACTATGACATAAACTCCTACCTTAACTTGGGTCTGAATAAGGTTGCCGCCTTTTATTCACGCAAAAATGGGCAGGGGCGGCCAGCGATGTTGAGGGGGGGCATCAGGTAGGTGATGTCAGGGGGCAGGACCAATGACATGTCGATCAGCGATTGGCTGATCGTCATATCATTCACTTCAATGTCCTGCCGGATTTCCTAATTTGGAAATCCAGATAGGAACTTTTCACCCGGGCAGCCCTTCCAAAAACTGAAATCCGGACAGATGGCAACCCTAGGCCTAATACTGCTCAGACCCTCTCCTGTACCCACCTCCCTGCAAGGTGGGATCCAGGAAGAGAGCCCTAAGCACAAGTGTGTTGTCCTTTTGAACATTGCTGCCTACTGGGCAAACCTTGAACTAGCTCAATTACAATGGACCCAGGAAAATAGGAATAGCTACCTGGGTGAATCAGAGGGCCACTTTAGGTGGTTGAATGTTATAGGGGAACTATACCTAAACATCAGGATCTCTATATAAATACTACAACTAATCACTGCTAATCAACGTAATGCTCAAATGTTCTCAACATATTATTTCCAAAAGGGGTCTATACAATTGCTATGTAGCCTGGGCCAATATATACTGTATGAGAGTAGGCATCATGTTCTCTTAGAATACAGTTCTGTCAATGAACCTTGAAAGGCAATGCTCCATGAAGTGAGCAGAACAGGCGCAGGTAAACTTCCTCTTGAAACCCGAAATCTTAACAACCAAAATATTCCTTCATTGCACCAAATACGCATATTCCCCTTTATTCTTAATCAGACTTCATCATTCAAATGAAAAAAAACAACTTAGGTTTGACACTATAAATCATATTAGAATTGATTCATACAATTAGATATTAGATATTCCGGTGATTAATAACATTTCAGCAGTGCATATATTTGGGAATTAAAACCTAAAGTGAAATCCCAGAGAAATTAAATATGTTCCCTGGAGAGCCAAAATCCAGCTGCGTCGCTTTATAGTCACGGATATTTGATACATGATTTGCATGTAACGGGAAAACAATTAGCAGTCCGTTGTATTAAAACTATAAATAAAAATGTGGGATATTGCATTTGTTCCTCTGAGTTCAGCTCATATATTATCCCGTGGCGCCAGGGAGTTGGGAGTCAAATTAACAAATACGAATGTGCAAGTTCAAAGCTTTTCTTAAGTCGGACGTAATATTTCATTTGTATGCAATACGTTTTATTTACTGTAGTCAACCATATCTGCCAAGGATCTTATTCATCATAGTAATTAAAATACTGTGTTTAAATACATATGCTGTGATCAAATCAGAGCAAGTTGTAAATATTCAGTATGTTACTGGCCTAAATTCATTTAAATCAATTAATAATAATATTAATTGACTCCCTTTGGTCCTCAATCATGCAGGCTCAGCCAACGTGTATCATTGTCATTATATATCTTGACTAATTAACAACATATTATGTGCAACACTGTAAATAGTAGGCAAACAGTTGGTTTTAGACCTAATAGGGTTCTGGGCAGAAATTAAGGGAGGATGCTGTGCTTAAGGCATGAAGATCCATAATACGAAAAGATCTGTTATCCGGAAAACCCCAGGTTCCCGAGCATCCTGGATAACAGGTCCAATACCTGTATATGTCCCCCAAGAACCCATCAAAATCAGTAGTGGAGAGGAAGTATTTGGACTATTTTGGGTTCTATTTCAACTCTATGTCCCCTTGTTCTGTCACAGATGAGCCATTCAAGGTTATTATGGACTCATCCGGAGGACTATGGAGGCATAAGTATAGATTATTTGTCTCTCCCACCTCACTAACAGCCTCCATATGATATTTATTCAATTCAGACATATTCAGCTGATGACAGTCATCTTCATATCACTTAATTTAAATTAAATATCGAAAGCACTTGCCACTTTATTGCCTTTAACTTGCTAAATCTAGTGAAACCACACTTCAGTAAAGATACCTGCTATGAAAAGCAAATTAATTAGCTGCTAACAAAAACAGTTTCACACTATGCATGAATATGCATTAAAAATACTTAGGATAAATAAACACTGTTTATTGAAACTGAAACTAGAATAGACAGTCATCGTAGGACCTGTATCTCCCCATCTGTTTGAGCAGTTGCTGGGGACCTGTGGGCAACCAAAGAGACGTTGATTGAACACAACACTTTAAAGAAAATTTAATTATTTACCAGAAAACAAAATCATTCAAAACATTTTATTTTAATTGCATCAGTCTTGTGGAGGGGGAGTCAAATTAACTTTTTATCTTCTGCCTCCAAGGTTATTTTGGACCTAACTAATTGGACCTGCACGTCTTCTCCAATCAAGTCTGTTGACCCATCCTGCCCGACCACTTGACTCCAGGGTTGTAAATATTTTATTTCTTCTACTTTTTCCTTTTTACAGAAAAAAAACTTTTCTTTTGTGTCTCTTTGTTCTAATTTAAGGGCCCTCATGTACAGCAATGTTACCTATGTGCACCTATGGATGGAAGTACAAGCATGGGACCCGTTATGCAGAATGCTCAGAACCTGGGATAAGGGATCTTTCCTTAATTTGGATCTCTGTACTACTGTACATCCTATGCTTGAATGGCTGCCCCCATGGCTACACAGCAGCTTGTTTATATAAACTATAGTAGTACTTATCTGTTATCTACTGTGTATCCTGTGCTTGAATGGCTGCCCCCATGGCTACACAGCAGTTTGTTTATATAAACTATAATAGTACTTAACTGTTATCTACTGTGTATCCTGTGCTTGAATGGCTGCCCCCATGGCTACACAGCAGCTTGTTTATATAAACTATAGTAGTACTTATCTGTTATCTACTGTGTATCCTGTGCTTGAATGGCTGCCCCATGGCTACACATCAGCTTGTTTATATAAACTATAGTAGTACTTATCTGTTATCTACTGTGTATCCTGTGCTTGAATGGCTGCCCCCTGTGCTTGAATGGCTGCCCCCATGGCTACACATCAGCTTGTTTATATAAACTATAGTAGTACTTATCTGTTATCTGCTGTGTATCCTGTGCTTGAATAGCTGCCCCATGGCTACACAGCAGCTTGTTTATATAAACTATAGTAGTACTCTGTTATCTACTGTGTATCCTGTGCTTGAACAGCAGCTTGTTTATAGTAGTTTTTCTAAAGCAAACACACCAGTTTTGTGAGTTCGGTAAATTTCAACAAGCTTTCATATAAAACACTTTAATTTTTTGGTGTTACTGTTCCTATGAATAAAAGGAAAGAAAAATAATAATTATCATTGAAAACAGCTAGATCGTGGCCTTTTGTGTTTCCTGCTGCACTCATGACCCTTGATAACCGTTGTATATTTCTAGACTTTTGGGAGTGGGAGTAGTCTATAAGGGGGGTCTGTAGAAAGTGGAGCTTACGGGCCTTACATTTCATTAATCCACCACTGTTAGTATTGTTTAGAAATTGCCTTAGATTGTGTGTGTAGTACAGTACATCCATGAATGAGATTCCAGTGAAACAACTATTCACATTTTCAAATGTAACATTTCTCACCTTTCCTGCATTTTCAGCAAATCCCACAGTCCCACTGTGTGGGGTAAATTACTCATCAGGAAACCCAACTTTTAGACCAATGCGTCTCAGTGTTGGGATAATTCCTCTGTTTGAAGGTGGTTTCTGGGTTACACAGGCAGAAGCTTAATTGACCAGACAGTTATTCTTAAAGCTTACCAGTGACCACAGGCTGAAGGAGCACAGCAGAGCTATTAAAGCATTTCAGAACTGTAAGTCCCACCGAAAGCAGAAATGAAACCCCCAGAAAGAGGTAAAAAAGAATCTTCATGTAAAAATCCCCATACCTTGCGTCTTATGCCTCTTTTCCAAAGTTAGATTGTAGAGAAGGGCCATTTCCCTTCCTTTTTGTATGTAACTTGCATATATCCATCCATCTATTGTACTGTGCTGCAGAATTAGCGTTGCCACTTGTCCGGTTTTGACCCGAACAGCCTGTTTTTTTAAAGGGCATGTAAAGGCAAAAAAATAAAATCCCATTTTTACTTTCTTTAATGAAAAAGAAACCTATCTCCTATATACTTTAATTAAAAAATGTGTACCGTTTTTATAAGAAACCTGACTGTATGGAGTGAAATTCTCCCTTCATTTACTGCTGTGGATAGGAATTGTCAGACGGTCCCTAACTGCTGAGCAGGGAAACAATCATACTTATGAACAGCAGGGGGAGCCCCCGCATTACTTCCCAGCCATGCAGAACTCAAGCAGCTTTGTTTATGACGATCCCTAAGCAGCCCAGACCACACTGAGCATGTGCACAGTCTTAGTCTTGCAAAGATGTTTAACAAAGTTACAAGATGGTGACCCCCTGCAGCCAACTTTGAAAGCATAAATTATTTGTTTGATTAGGCTTGTGGTGCAGTAAGTTCATGTTTATATTTAGTATACAAAATACAGCATTTCTAGCCTTATTCTATTTTAGACTTTACATGCCCTTTAAAGGGCTGTCCATGTCATATCTGGCTGCCCGGTTTTACAAATTAGGAAAACTGGGCAGGATTTCCTATGATTGATGTGACACCCAACCAATCGCCATGTCATAGCCCCACCCCTGATGACACAACCCACCCCATTGCTGCACTGCCCCTGCCCCAGAGTTACATGGGCCAAAAGGTGCCAACCCTATGCAGAATATGTATGTATGCTTTATAAATATGAGTATAATATATAATATATGTGTATAATAACATTGATACAAACTATTATGTTTAATTTCTCTTGCCTCAAAAATATTTTAAAGTATGTTTTAAATTTTTCATATGCAACTAAGCAACTATCAGGCATGTTGCCCTCTGATCCTCCTCAGTTCCTCCAGCCCAGAGCCAGCTGCACGGACTTATTATATACTCAGACAGGGTTATCAAATCATGACCCTGTATATTTTCCTTGCTTCAACTGTCTGCCTGTATGCGAGAGCTGGCAGCCGCACAGTTATTCTGTCCTATGGAGTTGGCAGAAGGAAATGACAGTTGTTCTCAGTTTTTTTGCCAGTTGCACAGGAAAGATTAAGCCGGAACTCTAGCATTGAGCCAGGCAGCTAGGAGTAAGCCAACTGCTTCTGAGAGCTACTGTTGCTCTGTCTGGTGGGAGGGAGGTATTGATCTGTTATCCTAAAATAATCATTTGTACACATGGCCACAAATAGATACATGACTACAATAGTGAATTGCATTTTTTTAGTTACAGCTTCCTTTGATATATACACTAATTCTGTTGAGTGTGGGATTATTTAGTTTTTTATATGGGCATTGTTCTCTGGGCACTTTCATATAATTCACTGTGTGTATACTTTTTGGATTGTTTTTTCTGTTTCCTGAGTGGGAAATGAAACTTGGGTAGCACCAGACAACATTGCACTATTACAGGGGCATGGAACTCCTTGGGTATTTACTGTATAAGATCCTCATATGTTACAATAGGGAGTACATTATTCCCAATAAAAATGCGTATTTACATTTATATGAAAGTTGATGCCACTCCAAAGACATATAAAAGAGGGAGAAACATCCAACATCCAAAATCATCCTTTGCATATCAATTTAAATGCATTTACAATAAATTGAGGTGTTAGTACCACATTTAGACCAAAGCTCACTTACCATTTATTGATTCTAGCTGCCACTTAGTATAGAAAAAGGATTCAGGCACAGGTATATTTTAATGAATTAGTTGGGACTTAAAAGCTTCCTTGCTGTGTCAGAGGCATTTCTGAGCAAAGGGTAAGTGAACACGATTTCACCATTCACTTGCACATAAAGTATCGTGTTTCAAGGGGCTTAGTGAATAAAAATTCTCCTATAGCTTTTGAGTAGTGGTGGGTGAATTTGTCCCGTTTCACTTCACCGAAAAATTTGTGGTGAAGTGAAACGGGACAAATTCACCCATCAAAATCGATGCCGGCAACAATTCCGATGCACATTAAAGTCATTGGCGTGCATTTGTCACCGGCGCAAAATTCGCAAATGTATTCACCGCCGGCGAAATGCAGAAATTCACAATGACTTTGTGCCTGGCGAATAAACTCGCCCATCACTACTTCTGAGTACAAAGGGAAAGTGATTTCTGTTTGTTTTTATGTATCTCCAAAGATGGTTTCCTACAGAACCCTCAAGAGCTTTGTTCCCCGTGGTTACAAAAAAATACTGACAATACAAAATCTATTACTTGTCAAGGGTTTACTTCTTTGTAAATAAAATCACATACAGATCAATGAAAAAAAAAACATCTAGAACAACTACACAAGAGTACAAGGACAGTAAGAAAGAAGATTTGAGAATTGACACAGAGGAACATACATCCAACCAAATATGGAACTTCATTCAAATAAGTTAAAACACATTTCTATAATTAAAAAAAGGGTAATAAATACAGAGAAATTATGTGGGATTCATAAAGTAAACTCTTCAATCTATGTGGCCACAGGAAAAGATTCCTTGTAGTAAATACACACAAACTCACACACGCACACTGGCAAACTTCCAAGTCATGAGGTCACCTATGAAAAAAATACTCATCCACTCACATATTTTATATTTATCTACATATATATGTTTATACATACACACTCATATATATAATATATATTTATAAATTAAGAGCTTATTCAGTAGACAACAGAATAGAATTCCAGTTTCCGGATAAAAGAACACCTATTTAAAGTCCACCTTAGCAGGTTGTGTTTGGCTGCCATATATTTCCAAAAGCAGTTTCTGGTACAGTCTGTACATTTCATCGCTATTGAGGAATTGTTCAAGCTTCTTAATGGTCCTGCGAAACATTTTTTGAAGTCGATTCGTTTTGATGACCTTTAGGAGGTTGATGGTATCGCCGCCATTTTTGTTCCTCCACAAATTGAGGAGCTTTAAGACTTGGTCGGATTGCCTGCAAATCTTTACTGTGGTCTCTAACTCCCATTTGCTGATCTTCTTTCCTGGCAAGCTTTGCATTAAGATCCTCAATTGTGTAGCGGTCACGTTCAAACGGCCGATATGTTTTGATACTTTTTTCTCACAAACTTGGAGATCTGCAGAAGATAAGGGGGAGATTAGTAGTGTCCAGAGTGCTCAGTAAGGACAGCTGTACCACTAAATGTATACACAGGTATCATGAAGAGGACTTGAAACCCTCAAAACCTCTTCTCTAGTGTCAACAACAGTATTCATGATGCCTCACCTTGAAACAAGTGTTTTCCTGATTCACTTTCTCTGTTGTGATCTTTCCATAATTTAAACAAGTGGAAGGCATGTTCCTGGGGGTTCCGCTTCTCTTGAACACCTTCTATATATTGAGATAAAACCATGGTGCTTGGCACTCTTTGCGCAATGGCTGTTAACCAGTTGTTAGGAACAAATCTGAAAAAAGCTTCTTGACACAGTGTGATGTCTAATGGGAAATTAGATGGAAAAGTCAAATCAGAGAGGGTTATCTTCTATTTTTATTAAATATGGTGCAATGATACCAGCACTTGCATGCATGGCCAATCACATTCCTACTGCAGTCTATAGAAGGATCACATTCCCCCAAATCAGTGTGACCTCTCCCTTCATGGCTGGTTTAGATCCCAATGAGTAAGTAGCGCTAGTCTGAGGCTGGTATAGGGGCAGTTTGGCGGAAAAGAGACATTGCTTTTGTGCATTAAAAGATAGCTTGGTTTAATCATGTCCTAAAATGGAGTTTTAAGATTGTATTTAAGATATTCAGGATTTCTTGAGATACAACTAAAACATTGACCGAAAATATGGCAGGATGTTTAACACTAATCAATCAATCAATCATAGGATTGGTCTATTTTTCCCACCAGTACAGCAACTCGATATGGCAGGACCTGGCAGGGCAGATATGCATTGGCCCAAGATCTCGTGCCTATTTTATGTATAAACTCCACATACGTGTTAAGCTACTGAATGTGCTAATTTGCAAAATAGAGTTTCAAATAGACATGCATTACTTACATTTATTTTCCCTTCAGATTTCCCCTCAAGCATCCTGCAATACATGGTGCCTCCCAATCTTTTACTCTGGTTAATGATGGGCGAATTTGTCCCACGAAATCTGCGAATTTCTCACGAAATTAGTAAATTAGCGACAATCTGCTGTCGTTAAAATTGGCGCCAGCGTCGAAGTTGATGCCGGCACCCATTAAAGTCAATGGGCGTCCGTTAATCGTTGCCAACATCTAAATTGTCATCGGCATCAAAACCGTTGCTGGTGTCAAAAAAAACTTTGATGCTGGCGAATTTTCACGCAAAAATCCCGGCAGCGAAACGTGGAAATTCACAATGTATTTGCGCCTGCCGAATAAATTCACCCATCACTAACTCTGGCCACATTACCGTTCCAGGTAAGCAATAGTTGATGGACCTGCCCAACCAATATCTTGCTGATCTCAGTATGTATCTGCCATTGCAGTTCTGTTGATGGCCAAATGATTGGATCAGCCAATATATTGGGGAAAGATTTGCTTATTTGGCGACCTCACCAAACAAGGTATTTACATGTATCACCAGCTTTACGCAAGGATAAACATTATTGTAGAGGGAGCTAAGCAGTTTTATAAGCACCACCCCCCAATACACAATAATTCATGAGTTTATTTATGTTACCTATTTCACAGAATGATCCTTCATGACACAGTGTATCATGGTCTGAATCACCCTGGTTGGCCACCTTGATGCCCAGATTTTTGCAGTCTGTGTGTTTCTGGCATCTTGCAGTTGCTGATGTTGAATCAGAGAATGTTCCTTCAGGACATGGTCTACAAACAGTGTCACTTTCAGGTGTTCCTGCACAAAACAAGAACAGATAAAGCACATAAGGGTGAGCATTCCATACTGTCTGAGCTTCAGTACCATTTGGTGATTGAGCCTTGTACATGACTTCCCATATGCAGAAAAAAATGCAGAGCTATTTGATTAAAAAAACTTTAAAAAAGGGGTACTGCAATATTCTGCAAAATGTTTTTATTGAAATTAATGACAAGGAGATCAACCAATCACTAATCATCATCAGTCCCCATCCTCCCGATGTCAACAGCCCGCCCCAGACGTCACTGGCCCACCCCCGACATCATTTTCCCTTCCCCCCGACATAATTGGCCCCATCTGCTGCCCGTTTTCCCTGAAGGCAACCCTAGATGGGCCCTGCCAGCCCAGTCCGACCCTGGACATTTCTGAACACTTTCCACATATTGGGTCAGATTCAGTTCAGCGAGGAAGAGTTATCTCATGGTTTATTAAAAAACTCATGGACAAGATTCAGTTTGAAGTTTTTCTGAATTGAATCGCCTTCCAAATATGTTTTTACATGATGAACCCTATTCTCACTGAATTGAATCTGGCCCATTGTGTTTAAAGAGGTCACTCAGATTCTTGAGTGAGTAAAGTTACGATCATAGTTGGGATAAGATGGGCAATTTGAAATGAAATGCCTGTATTGCTGAATGCCACTCAGTTTCATAGTAATAGTGTAAATCAGAAACCATCACATTAGTCTTAACATTTGATTCTTTTATACACTTTGGGCATGCAGGGTTAAAAACAAAGTGAAATGGTCCCAATACAAAAGTGTTATTTTATGAAAACCAAGCCTTTGGCCACATGTAGAACCGCGTTCCAAACAATGTAGGCCATAAAAACAAACATTAGCATTTTTGCTATAATTATATCCTTGGCAAACCTTAAGCTCAGTTTAAAAATACTTCAGCTACTGTATATAAACACACCACTAAAATGCACTGTTTCTTTCCTGTATAGTCACATATGTATGGATTATTAGTAGAATCTGCCCTATCTGTACCCATAGCCATCAGTTAGGAACTCAACAGCAAGGGTACAAGTCATGTGAACAGCAAAACTAAGAGTACACATATTGCACAATGGCTTATATTGTTTAGACAGACAGATGATAGATGATAGTTAGATAATAGAAAGAGAAATAGATGGATGGATGATAGCTGGATGGATGGATGGATAGAGAGATAGATGGATGGATGATACATAGATAGATAGATCGATAGATAGATAAATAGATAGATGATATATAGATAGATAGATAGATAGATAGATAGAGAGAGAGAGAGAGAGAGAGAGAGAGAGAGAGAGAGAGAGAGAGACCGTAGATGGATGGATGGATGGGTAGAGAGATGGATGATAGATAGATAGATAGATAGATGGATGGATGGATGGGTAGAGAGATGGATGATAGATAGATAGATAGAGAAATAGAGAGATAGATGGATGGATGGATGGTCTACAAACATAGCCAATAACAGTAAAACAGAGCCATAAACACAAACCTTCTTGTGCAACTCCATAACCAGGGCGGCACCTTTTGTGAGGTACACAGAATTCTAGGTCCAAATAGAACCCTGCGGCACACTCGCACAGCCTGTTGTGGGTGCTGTTGCATTGTTGCTTTACATACTGAAGCTCTTTGCAGACCACATTGCAGAACTGGCATTCTGGGTTGGAGTTCCACCTGTCATTGTAATGATGGGAAGGGCAAGGAGCACACTCCGTATTCTTCTCAGTGCTACACTCCTGCTTAACATATGTTCCTGGTGGGCAATGGTCACATTGCAAATACATAGACGTGCTTGGATCATAATGGCTGTACTTTTGTGGTACAGAATTTCCTTTTGCAAGAGATATGTGCAGCAGCTGCAAGGGAAAAACAAGTTACACCAAACTGATTACAAAAGACCCATTGCATATTTGAAAAAAAAAATAAATAAATAAAATATATATATATATACACTGTTTATATATATATATATATATATATATATATATATATATATATATATATTTGGACTATAATTTCTCTATGAGTATTATATCTGTACTTCCTAAGGCCATGCTTTTAAATTCAAATATAATTTCTTAGTAATAGTCTAATCTCAGTCTGATATATTTTGTGCTGTATCTATAACACCAGTTGAGCCAGACATGTTTCATACGGTACCTAGCATATACTAATGGGTGATGCTGGGGCTGGTGGTGGACATATGCACTGACATAATATAGATCCATGCTCACACACCCTGCCTTTTGAAGTGGAACCCTGGTGCACAATAATGGAGGGATCAGGACCCTCCCGATTTTAAAGGAGAAGAACATTTTCTTAACCCTTGGCCATTGGCACTGAGCCTTCATTTGAGATTGTCCCCTAGTTGATTGCTCAAGGCTGGGCACTTTTAGTGTAATGTCTTCCCTTCAGATATTTGATCACAATTTCATATCAGAAGGGAAAAATGATGCAGAGTACTGCAGAGTAACCCAGACGGCATGATTCTCATTGGAGAGTACCCTTGCATATGTAATTGGGAGTTTTATGGAGTGTCTACATCCATAAATGTACAAAACAGAAAGCCGGATGGGAATTTCAGGACAGGACTAACTTTTTACAGCTTGTAGGTAGCTAACATTAGAAAGTGGCACAGTATTGCAGCATTAATGCCTCACTTTACTTCTCCGGTCCACATAGCACATATAGTAGTGTAGCGCCATAGTAAGATGAGTGCACCGTTCTCTAACTATGAGCTCCGCTCCCAATACTGTGCTCCACATGAGATCTTAAATCTTAGGGAGTAACAATGTGGATGCAGGGTGTAGTGTGACTGTAACTTGATAAAGGGTGCAATAATTGGGCGCCAGTGGTTATTAAAACTTAACCAATGAACATATTTATTGAACAATACAATCCTCAAGGGAGTGTACATAAGAGCAAGCAGGATCATACATCAAACAGTGGATAGGCATATACTCACAGCACCTTTGGTCAGTGTTAATCCCCACAGGGAAGAGAACATACACAGCAGTAATGAAGGTACACCCAGCTTTCAGCCTTTTCCCTAAATGGAACCCAGGGGAATCTCTAAATCCCTAAGTCTACACACTTAGTCCCTACTTCTGGGCAATTAGTACCCAGGATCTTAATCCCTCCGACTCTCCTTGTCGGAGCCTGAGCTGCTTAGCTAAATATCCTGTCTATCTGTCACTCCTAGAGTGACCTTTTAAGGTGAGTAGCCTATCCTATCTAGACCTGACCTGTCTAGGTTCCACTCGAGCTCTGCCTGTCTGCTCAGGCTAGAGCCAGCACAAGATGGACCCTGGGAGCATGGCACAGTGCCATCTACTGGTCACTATTGAGAATCTCAGGGACATAGCATAAAGCAGAGCATTGACACAGGTCCCAAATAGGACCCATTTAGGTGTCTAGAACACTAAGGATTTGCCTGCTACTTAACTAGGGGTGTCTATTTTACACATCCCTACAGTAGCTTGAACAAAAGTAAGGTTAGCATGCAATCTAAAAATGACCCCTCACATGACCCCTATAATTATATTTTTCAACAAAATAAAATGTCTCCTTGTTTATAAAACAATAAGCAAAAAAAAAAAATCACATTCTTAAAAATTTTAAATCTTTGCTGTTGGCCAAAAGTTACTTCCCTGCCTTGAAGTTCCTTATAAACACATAGAATAGAATTGTTCAGCATATTGGAGTATTCATGTATCTACCAAGTTCCCTTTTCTGCCTGGATTATTAATAACTGATGTAAGAGAACACATTCTAAACAAATTAAGGCCAACTAGTATGTGTGTGTTTATATATATATATATATATATATATATATATATATATATATATATATATATATATATATATATAGGTATGGAACCTATTTTCCAGAATGTTTGGGACCTTGGCCTTTCCGAATAATGGATCTTTATGTAATATAGATCTCCGTACCTTTAGTCTACTTAAGGTGCCCATACACTGAGAGATCCGCTCGTTTGGCGATGTCGTCAAACGAGCGGATCTCTCCCCGATATGCCCACCTTGAGGTGGGCAATATCGGGCTGATCCGATCGTGGGCCATAGGGCCCAACGATCGGATCCTAACGAATAGCAATGGGCGGTCGGATCGCGGGACCGCATCAACGAATAGATACGGCCGTGATCCGACGGGATTTTTTGTCCCATACGATCGAGATCTTGCAGACTTTCGGCCAGATCTCGATCGGTGAAGCCCGTCAGGGGGCCCCATACATGGGCCAATAAGCTGCCGACACGGTCTGTCGGCAGGTTTTATCGGCTTGTGTATGGCCACCTTAAGAATCATGTAAACATTAAATAAACCCAAAAGGCTGGTTTTGCCTCCAATAAGGATTAATTATATTTTAGTTGGGATCATGTACAATGTACTGTTTTATTATTACAGACAAAAAGGAAATCATTTTAAAAAATTTGATTATTTGATTATAATGGGAGATGGCCTTTCTGGAATTCGGAGCTTTCTGGATAATGGGTTTCTGGATAGTGGATCCCATACCCGTATATATTGAATTATTTCTGCACAATCGGTATGATAATTTGTGAAATATTTTGAATGGTTGTGGCTTTCAGTGGCAGTGCAGAAACAATACATTATACATGTAAATACCATAATCACTCCTGTGATGCTAAAGGCAGTCAACCAAAGTGACTGTCGGAATCAACCTCATTGATCCCCAACCAGTGGCTCAAGAGAGACAAGTTGCTCTCTAACCCCTTGGATGTTGCTCCAAGTTGCCTCAAAATAAACCAAATGGCCAATGTCAGCCCTTATTTTGCACCTCCCAAGAACATTTTTCATGCTTTTGTTGCTCTCCAACTCTTTTTGCATCTGAATGTTGCTTATGGGTAAAATAGGTTTATGTGTCTGTCCAGGAGTTGTGTCCAATATATTCATTATATATAATGAATATACTGGACTCAGCAATATATGTGCCCTGTCCCCCAGCCTTAGAGAGACTCACTGGCAAAAAAAAGAGATAATCAACCCGTTCCTCAAACTATTGTTGCCAATATATTGTTGCCAATGTATAGTACTTTAGCCTTCTCACATTATGTGAAGTTGTATGTTCAGAGAGCTTTTTTATTGTAGGTGTATTTTAGCTAAAAGCTTTACATGAGGTAATTTAGAAATGATGGAAAATTAGGGGAAAGTCTGACACGGAGTGAATAACAAATTCCAAAGTCAGGATGAGGCTCCTTCAACTCGGGGCAGAATACACTTGAAATGCTATTATGCACTTCTGTAAAAGCTGAACAATCGTATCGAATGTCGTGTTTTACAAAAGAAAAAAACAGGTAAATTACTGGGAAATGATAGATTCAAAATTCTGCTTTCTTTCATCAATTAAAGTGAAACTGGCACCTTCAATTATGGTGGGTATCTTTGAAAAGCATGGCAGACAGCAGGTTGAACCTGCTGAAGCCTGTCTAGTTTGAGTCACTGACCCCCACAGCAACTTATTTATATAAGTTCAGCTGCCACACTTGCTTACCAACACCAACTCGCTCCAGTCTGTCTGAAGGCACATCTTCATTTGAGGTTACATACAGTCTCTGATAGGAGCCTGATATAGTCATAAGCTCCATGTTATCTCAACCACTAACTTGTAAATGTTGGAGGTGCAGTGCCTAATACTATGTCTATTAACCAACTTCCCTTATGGCAGAAGCTACTGTCATGCTCAGGCAACCAAACTGCCACACCATTAGAAATAGGTCATGAAACCCACAGAAACCCATTAAATGTTCGGTTATAAACAGAATGCCAGTACATGGTATCTGTGATTGCTTGTCATGAGTTATCAGAGAGGGTGCAAGCATTGTGAGTTTTACTAAATATAAGAGTAGCATTACATTTACCCAAATACTCCTGTTGCTAGAGACAGAATTCAGTTTCTCTTCTATAAGATGACTATGGATGACATTCCTTGGAACCAGCTATTGATCAGGAAGGAATTAGCAACTAAAATAGTAAATACACAAAAGACTGGACTTGATAGCCTCATCTTCTGGGAAGTGTCCTGTCTGATGTGGTTATATGTAACCAGAAGCCAACAGTTTGGGTTCATTCCCTGTAATATTCATTAAAGGGTGATCACCTTCTACTTTGTTGCCAATCAGTGATCCCAATGTACAATATTGACTGAATGGTTGTCCATGAAATTGAGATTATTCTAGGTGTCCATTTGGAGAGAGTGACTGACTGACAAATATAACTTTATATTTCTGGGTATATCAGGTATAATACATCTATGAAATAAAATGATCTTGAAAGTCACTGAGGAGGTCATGTGCAAGGACGAAGCTGAATGATTCTATACATGCCGTGACTCTCCAAGGAAAGTAATATTACTTCTGTGCATTATATAATGTTAGTACAGGTACGGGACCTATTATCCAGAATGCTCGGGACCTGGGATTTTCCAGATAATGGATTTTTCCATAATTTGGATCTTCATACCTTAAGTCTACTAGAAAATCATGTAAACATTAAATAAACCCAATAGGCTGGATTGGATTCCAATAAGGATTAATTATATCTTAGTTGGGATCAAGTACAAGCTACTGTTTTATTACTACAGAGAAAAAGGGAATTGTTTTTAAAAATGTGAATTATTTGATTAGAATGGAGTCTATGGGAGATGGCCTTTCTGTAATCTGGATAATGGGTTTCCAGATAATGGATCCTATACCTGAACAATATAGTTGCATAAAAGGCAGTATGTACGTATGAGTGGGTATCACACAAGCAACCCATACTAGGGATAAATGAAGATTTTAAAATGTGGAAGTGATTGTTCAACATCTGGAGTTTTAATGGACTCACAACACCCACAACCATCTGACAAATAAACAAAGAATGGGAAATATTTAACCTACATTGTCCCAGAAAGTTCTGAAATTTTGGCATCGCCCCTAGATTCCATTTTATCCAAATGATTGAAATTTTTAAAGATTATTTCCTTTTTGTCTGTAATCATAAAATAGTAGCTTGTACTTGATCGCAACTAAGATATAATTAATCCTTAATGGAAGCAAAACCAGTCTATTGGGTTATTTAATGTATATATATATATATATATATATATATATATATATATATATATATATATATATAATTAGAATGAAGCCTTTGGCCCCAGTGAGGGTCGAAACGTCGATCTATGTAAAATATAGATCTATATTTACATTTTCTTATCTTTGCCAACTGCATCTTTTCAACAAGATCTACAGCATGAGGTTAGTTTCCAGGCAAACTGCCCCTTGAATTAAAAACAAAGAACTGAAAATGAATATATATAATTTCCCTTTAATGCTGTAATGCTTATATAGCAGTATCCTCAGCCCTCAATGAAACAGGAGTTACTTATGATTCTCTGAATGACGGCCAAGTCTCAGCTCACTCATGTGACAGGGATTTTAATGACACTGGCCAATACTGGATACAGTTTGTCACAAAGCAGCTGCTGCAGAATCCCTTGCTGTGCGCTGAGGTTAATCACTACTTTCCTGCAGGAATTGCGGGCCCCAAAATAGGCAACCATGGCGCTGACTGACAACTGGGCTGCTAACAGGTGGTTTCTTTTCTTTGGATGTCAGGATCAGATCAGTACAGACAGATGCTCAGTCCAAGGAATAACATTCCAGAGACAGAAACTGGATCTACAGTGCCATCAAGCGTTCTCTTTGTGAAGTATTTATTATAGATATGTTGTCTCATAAAAGAATCAGGTGCTTCTAGCAATGAAACAGAGTTCAGAGGAGTGAGAAATAGAACAATCTGTAGCCATAAAGCCTTTCAGAAGTGCAGCCGGGCCCTTAGAAACCCATACAAATGATTGTTGAAATTGTTGTATAAATTGTTATATAAATAATGATAATGATATTTTACAATAAAGCTGTTCATGAAGGGGAAGGACCTGTCACTTTTGCAGCACAGGAATTCTCAGTCAATTGTGTCTGCTCCAGAAATATTTTCTAAATGTAACCCGTTTTTAAATGATCCCTTCTTAGATGTGCACTAAAAACCCATTCATTCTCTGCAGCCCCGATTTTCTGAACTACAGTATAAAAACATATAAACCGTGAATACAGTCAGAAACTGAGCAATTCTCATCGATTTTTGTTGCAGGTAGAGTTTCTCTTCTGTGGGTGTATGAGCCGGCGGAGAAACGCTCAATGGCACCCAATAGCACCCGCCTATTGAACAAAAGCCGACAGCCAAGAATTATGTGCCATCAACATTATAAATATGGGACATAAGCAGCGCAGCGGACGAAAAAAACAAACTTACATGCACACAGGCCAATATGCTAATGTATATAGCCCAAATGTAACAGTTCAATGTTGATAAATGCAAGGTTATGCACTTTGGCAAAAATAATATAAATGCAAGTTATACACTAAATGGCAGTGTGTTGGGAGTTTCCTTAAATGAGAAGGATCTAGGGGTCTTTGTAGATAACACGTTGTCTAATTCTGGGCAGTGTCATTCTGTGGCTACTAAAGCAAATAAAGTTCTGTCTTGTATAAAAAAGGGCATTAACTTAAGGGATGAAAACATAATTCTGCCTCTTTATAGGTCCCTGGTGAGGCCTCATCTGGAGTATGGGGGCAGTTTTGGAATCCAGTCCTTAAGAGGGATATAAATGAGCTGGAGAGAGTGCAGAGACTAAGTGCAACTAAACTGGTTAGAGGGAGGGAAGACTTAATTATGAGGGGAGACTATCAAGGTTGGGGTTGTTTTCTCTGGAAAAAAGGCACTTGCGAGGGGATATGATTAGACTTTACAAGTACATTAGAGGACATTATAGACAAATAGCAGGGGACCTTTTTACCCATAAAGTGGATCACCGTACCAGAGGCCTCCCCTTCAGACTAGAAGAAATTAACTTTCATTTGAAGCAACGTAGGGGGTTCTTCACAGTCAGGACAGTGAGATTGTGGAATGCACTGCCGGGTGATGTTGTGATGCTGATTCAGTTAATGACTATAAGAGGGACTTGGATGATTTTTTGGACAGACAGAATATCAAAGGCTATTGTGATACTAAGCTCTATAGTTAGTATAGATAGGGATATATAGAATTTATGTGAAGGTAGGGAGGGGTGTATGTATGGATGTTCGGTTTTCATTTGGGGTATTGAACTTGATGGACTTTGTCTTTTTTCAACCCAATTTAACTAACTAACTAACTAACTAACTAACTAACTAACTAACTAACTAACCCAACTTGCTCATCATTCAGTACATAGGGAAGTGAAGGGAGGGCCCATGGTAAAGGCAATGGTTAAATAAGAGTTTCCTTGCACTTTACAGCACTGTCATCTGGAGAAGGTGCAGAGCACAGATTTTACCTGTATACTGGTACAAGTCCTCTGTGGATTAAATTTTTCACCTGTGCTTTAGTCATAAATGAGTCCGTTAATGTTTTTAAAAATTCATTACCATTTCTAGAAAGCGTGGGTGCAGCTGACCTATATGTACACTAAAAATCATAGACCAAGTGGGACTTTGCTCAACAACAGAAAAAACATGGCTGGACACAGCAGGACATGCTCCATAAGCAACATAGAAAAAATTCAATAAAAATAAAATCCATTTTCATTGTTACTGGTTCGGTGAAGGGTTACAGCCTAATCTGTTCCTTCTCTAATGGGCTTTCCACTGTTGCAGTCACGTAAACAAGTGAAACCCTGATTAAATCCTACTGACCTTGATATGACTCTTTTGTGACTCTGCTTAATAAAGCTTGCCATTCATCAGACATCACATGCTCTGACATGAAAAGGAGTAGAATAAATACAGGGCTACCGTAGTCACAGGGCTACCAGGAAGTCTTTTTTCCCACTTTCAAAGTTTAAATAAATGATGTTTTACCTAAATTGCCTTACTTTTCTCAAAACAGCCTGCTTGTCTCAAATTTCCAAAAAAATGTTGCAATTAAAAAAAACCACACAACTCTATCAAGTTCAACCTTTTATAACCTGCCTAACTGGCAGTTGAGGAAGGAGAAAATCCCCATCTGAAGCCTCTTCTTTCTGACTCCAAAATGGCAATGGGATTAGTCCCTGGATCAACTTGTACTATGAGCTATCTTCCATAACCCTGTATTCCCTCACTTGCTAAAAAGCCATTGTATTGGCCCCCCAGTGGTGGAACTACCGGAGGTGCGATTGCACCTGGGCCCACACCCCCTCGGGCCCTCCATTGTCTCTGGAGGGGAGTGGGTGACTGCATGGCCTGCCCCTGGGTCCTGCATTGTATAGTTACATTACTGCTGGGCCTCCAAGAGTCATTAAAGGACTCTGGGTGACTTTACACCAGTGACTAGCTGGGCAATGCATGGCCTAGAGCCAATGAGTAGCAGTTTACTTCTCATTTATTTAGATTCCACTAACACTGCATATTTCAGCTATGCAAAAAATTGTGGTAAAAACAATTAGAGGCTGCCCAAGGCAGATTGACCACAGAGCCTATAGCCAGTGAGGTTGCACAGGGGCTCTCCAAGACAAAGGACTCGCCAATACAAATTATTGTTTTTAATAAAATTATGTTTTAGAAGATACTATTTAAGCTATCTATCACCCATGGTCTGTAGTGAGGAATTTGAGCTACACATGGTATAGTACTTTTTGTTATAGGGCATTGGACCACAGTAACCTCATAATATCACAAGATCTTGACACACAGCATCAATCCGCGTCAATAGAAATATATTTTGGGCTTAGGTTCTATTAAAGCAAACTTCAAAGAAGGAGTAAAAATGTGAGGAATTCTTGGCAAAAGAGCAGAGGTGCCAGCCAAGCACAGTCTGTACACAAAATGTGTTTTATTTGTGTGTTCTTAAGCAACGAGAGTAAGTCTAAGTTATGTGACTCAAGTGAGCTCCCAGAATGGTCAGCCAGACTCTCCCCATTATATTCAGTTGCCCCCACAACAAATGCAAAGGATAAGGATGCTATTAGCTGAAGTGAATCAACAGCTAAAGGTTGCAATTCATTTTCTTTCACTATTTATCCCTGAAAAAATGTGATGCCCTGACATTAATACCAAACACAGGACTGCTCTTGAGATTTGAAGCAGCATTTCATGTTTCTTTAGTACATAGTCATCTCCATTCAGTGTTCCTAATGATTTGGCCAAACACCTCCACCCAGAACCAGACCTACATCTGCACAACAGATGCTAATGGACACAACCTCCAAAACAGCAGCATCATTTGTTCCTGAAAACAACAATGTAAATTCTTTAGTAATATAGAGACGTGTTGACAAAGACATTGATAAAGTAAATGTAGTGTTGTGTCTATGGGGTATATTTATCAAAGAGTGAAGGTGGAGATCACCACAGTCCTCTAGAGTGAAATTCCGCCACTCTCCATTGATTTCTATGGGATTTTGAAAGCTGTTTTTATTAAAGGAGGAACTTTCACTCTCACCCATTGATAAATACTCTTTTAAAAATCCCATAGAAATGAATGAAGAGTGGCAGAATTTCACTCTAGAGGACTGTGGTGATCTCTAACTTCACTCTTTGATAAATATACCCCATTGTCCTTTCACTCAAATAGCAGCAGCTCTGCCCTGTTATATGGCTGAGATTCTAGATTTCGTTATCCAAGAATATTTATTTTCTTTGTTTTCTTTTCATTGTGTGCAACAGTCATGTCCTGCTTTATGGCTGAGATCTTTATAGCAGAACATTCCCAACTTAACCAGGCTGCAAACACTGGTCTCCTTCACAGCTGAGGCACAATCTTTATAACTCAGCATTATTGTGCCTAGTTATAAAATACAACAGGTCATTCTGTCATAGAATGTCAGATCATAGAACCAATTCAAAACCCATTGTAGGCAACAGTCAACAAATGACTTGCAAGCTTGAGGGTGTTCCAGGGGATGCCCTTTTTTTTCTCCGTCTGTACAAATCACTGCCATATGCAGACAGAACCACAGTACATCAGCTGCAACTCTTTCTGCTCCAGTATAGAAGTGCAAAGAGTTGAGTCTCCTGGTGCAAAGGTGCAAAAGTGTAGAAAACACTGTAGCCTTCGTTGCCTTTATCTACGTAGGCATTGAGATATAACAGCTAAGAAAAGAGAGCAGAAACCAAAACCACAGCAGTTCTGAAATACTTCTGAACACTGCACAAAACCTTGTGTAGAAACTAGTAAAAGCAGCTTACTAAGTATTTATGAAGCAATTTTCGTGTTTGCTACACCTTCATTACACATAGCCCTACAGCCAGTCACGCTGGAGTCTTGCTGGTTATATCGCTGCCTCCCAACTGTGCTGCTATATTATCTTTTCACATGCTCGTATTGTGCAAGTATTGGAAAAAAGGGGAAATTCCATTGTTAGTTCACAATTGTATTTAGAAGTAATTAGTGCATTTAGTGCAATTAATACAGAGAGTTTCGGGAAATACCAGACTCACACATTGAATTCATGTTTCTGATATTATAGAGCAGGGGTGCCCAAAAGGTATAGCGGGATCTACCAGTAGACCTTTAGTTGGTGATCAGTAGATCTCAAGATCTCAAGATACTGTCAACAAACAGCTCGTCTATATCACCCTCCTGTTTCATTCTTTTCATTCCGATATTTATTATGTTACGGTTACACGAGAAACAGTTGTTTGTTGAATCATAAAACATAATATATAAGTAATTTTTCCATGGAACAGAATGCAAGCAATCCTATAATGGTTGTCATAATGGGACAAAATCACTAAAAGTAGACCTTGCATTAATAAAGTATGGGCACTCCTGTTATAGAGTCTATGGATTAAGGAAATACTGGTTTGTTTATGTTCCACTGTTCACATGTCCAGCTTTGTTTCTTGTATTTAATGTTGTACCCTTGGGTAGGGATGGCCAACCTGATCAATAGCCATGCCCTATGGCTGTAGCTATAGCTTAGACTTATTTTGAAGAGGAAAGGCTTAGATCATGCAGCTTTAGAGTCTTCCACAGTATACGCAGAAATCCTCCATCTTGCTCCTCACCATGAACCTTGTCCATATCCCTTTACATTTGTTTAGGATGGGATGTGATCTAATAGCAAGCTTCTGTTCATTATAGCTGCTGCTTTCCGAATGAATGCCTCTTGGACAGGAAGTGACATAGGGGAAGTCAGCACATTTTGGAGGACTGCGGCTTGCCAAAAATGAAGGCGCACTGGGGAGTTCATTAGGGCTTTCCCAAAACATAATTTAGCTAAACCACCAGTTTGTGCCAGGAATAAAAGAGGTTCATAAGTATTTATATGATATTTTTTACATTTCACTACTTAATGGGATTGTATAGTGGCCATTTAACTTCACTGTTCCAGGGACTTGTGTTTCTGTACTTAACTCATACTTAATTCAAACACTATTTACTTTAATAAAATAAAGGTGCTGTGTTACTTGTTTTATGACAATCATGTTGTTTCCCTAATTTTCATTTGACTGAAAAGTTTTTAGCTTTCACCATTTCACTCTCAGTATCTCTATCTATCTATCTATCTATCTATCTATCTATCTATCTATCTATCTATCTATCTATCTATCTATCTATCTATCTATCTATCTATCTATCTATCCATCTATCCATCTATCTATATATCTATCTATCATCTATCTATCTATCTATCTATCTATCTATCCATCTATCCATCTATCTATATATCTATCTATCATCTATCTATCTATCTATCATCTATCCATCTATCTATCTATCTATCTATCTATCCATCTATCCATCTATCTATATATCTATCTATCATCTATCTATCTATCTATCTATCTATCTATCTATCTATCTATCTATCTATCTATCTATCTATCTATCTATCTATCTATCTATCATCTATCATCTATCCATCTATCATCTATCTATCCATCTATCCATCTATCATCTATCTATCTATCATCTATCTATCTGTCTTTCTATCTATCTATCTATCTATCTATCTATCTATCTATCTATCTATCTATCTATCTATCATCTATCATCTATATATCTATTTATCTATCTATATATCTATCTATCATTTATCTATCGCTCTATCTATCTATCTATCTATCTATCTATCTATCTATCTATCTATCTATCCATCTATCATCTATCTATCCATCTATCCATCTATCCATCTATCATCTATCTATCATCTATCTATCTGTCTTTCTATCTATCTATCTATCTATCTATCTATCTATCTATCTATCTATCTATCTATCTATCTATCTATCTATCTATCTATCTATTTATCTATCTATCTATCTATCTATCTATCTATCTATCTATCTATCTATCTATCTATCTATCTATTATCTATCTATCTATCTATCTATCTATCTATCTATCCATCCATCTATCATTTATCTATCTATCTATCATCTATCTATCTATCTATCTATCTATCTATCTATCTATCTATCTATCATTTATCTATCTATCTATCTATCTATCTATCTATCTATCTATCTATCTATCTATCTATCTATCTATCTATCCATCCATCTATCATTTATCTATCTATCTATTATCTATCTATCTATCTATCTATCTATCTATCTATCTATCTATCTATCTATCTATCATCTATCCATCATCTATCTATCTATCTATCTATCTATCTATCTATCTATCTATCTATCTATCTATCTATCTATCTATCTATCTATCTATCTATCTATCTATTACTGTATCTATCTATTACTGTATCTATCTATCTGTCTGTCTGTCTGTCTGTCTGTCTGTCTGTCTATCTATCTATCTATCTATCTATCTATCTATCTATCTATCTATTTATCTATCTATCTATCTATCTATCTATCTATCTATCTATCTATCCATCTATCATCTATCTATTTAATTTTTTCTCTTCCACTTTCTATACATCATTCATCTATTGCTCTCGCTTTCTCTCAATCTTTAACTCTTTATCAGTGCTTAATTATCTGTCTCCCTTTAATTATCCTTTCTATTCAATCACTTGCTCTTTCTTTCTCTTTTTTTTCTTTCTTTTTGTTTATATTGAACTATCTCTCTCTCAGACTTCCACATTGTAGCAGTACTTAACTCTCTCTCTACATTTCACTCTCCTTATTTCTCTCTCTCTCTCTATCACTCTCTCTATCTATCATCTATCTGTCTATCTATCATCTATATCTCTACCCATCATCTGTTGGTCTGTCAGTCTATCTTTCCTGTAACACAAAAAACTATATAATACAGAAGATCTAAAAATCAGCAGCAGTGTAAGAAGCACACACACACACACATATACATGTGTAAAGACACATACAGATGGTTAATACACAAACACATGAGTTAATAACCCATTTATTTATCTACCTGTCGACAGACTGAGAAGCAAATGACTCCCCTTACCTAAAGCTTCAGTGTACACGCAGAGTTAAATCCTAACCTTCATTCCTTACATCCTTCCAACAAACAAGGCAAAGTCCATTCAAATGCATTCAAGGTACATAGCTGTCTGGGACGCTGTGGCTGGAAGAAAAGCCTCGTTGTGTGAACAGAGAAGACATTTCAGCCCAGAGTGACCACCAGCTGAAACCTTTGCAAGCCCACCCAGCCACATGGTTTGTGCAAGGAGCGCAGCCTACTCACCACCAGGAGCGTGCGGCTAATCATCCTGTACATTGTGGTCTGAAACCTCAGCAGCTAAGAGCACACAATCCTTCTCAGAATGAGCAGACTGAGCAGACAAGCATTTTATAGAGACCCCAGTCAGGAAGCTGTGAGCTCACACTCACTGGAGGGTTTTTGTTTTTTTAAAGCACATTAAAGATGCTAATCCGTCCCTGCCCTCCTGAGAAGCAGAGAGCAATGTACAAAATGATAAGAACCTGGAAATTCGACAGGACATCACACTGCTTGGAATTCCCCCCATGCAAGTGCTGAGAAGCCTTTATTCAATGGTCTTTTATCGTCTGAATTCATTGTCTGAATTCTTATTCAACCATTTGTTTCACATGTAACTTGCCAATTTTGTGTGACCTAAAGCAGATCCATATTTGGAATATTGGGAAAAAAAGCCACTAGGGACAATAACTGTCCCCCCAATTAGTATGGGCAGAAGGCAACCCATCAAGGCAACTACAATAAAATTTTGCAAAGTGCCTGAAAATAAAGTTCAATAACCCATTGTATATACCACTGTCCTTAGCAGAAGTCCATAAAAAAACATTGATAACAGAAATTACTAAAAAGGTGGAAAGGCAAAGTAGTAGTAAACCTATAGTATTTTTTAAATATTGTAAATTATAAATATATAATTTTATCAACAATGTATCTGTTTAATAGAAAAATGCCCAGAGCTAATTAGTGCTTAAACATTTTCAAAAAGGGTGGCATTATATAGTAGTTTCTCTACAATCTACATAAAATGTTGAAAGTCTTATGGCATCTTCCATCTCTTAAATATACAACCTATAATCTTCCATTTGTGTTTTACTTTTTAATTACAACTGCAAATACCCACTAATTCTTCACATAACGATCAGGTCCCATACTGGGCCCCCATGCTCTTTAATCTGGTTAATTTAATACAATCATTTTCCTTCTTTAATGGACAATAGTAATTAAAAGGAAACATCATTAATTACAGGTATAAGACCTGTTATCCAGAATGCTCAGGACCTGGGGTTTTCCAGATAATGGATCTTTGTCATTTGGATCTTCATACCTTAAGTCTACTAGATAATCATGGAAACATTAAATAAACCCAATAGGCTGGGTTTGCTTTCAATAAGGATTAATTATATCTTAGTTGGGATCAAGTACAAGCTACTGTTTTATTATTACAGAGAAAAAGGAAATACTTTTTCAAAATTTGGATTATTGGGATAAAAGGGAGTCTATGGGAGACGGCCTTTCCGTAATTTGGAGCATTCTGGATAATGGGTTACTAGATAACGGATCCCATACTTGTACTGTATATACCAAATCTTTGGTCCTGATGAGGAAGCCCACACTTGATTTTGGTCCCATTCAAAAAAAGTTAAGAAACCCTGCTGCCCTTATGGCCAGAACTGGCATTCCAGAACCTGTGCTTCAGCATCAAGTGATTGCAGGTAGGACATTTATCATCTATGGCAGTGGCTCTAAACCTGTGGGACACAGCCATGGCTGAGGGAACCCCAACCTAAAGGCCAGTAATGGTAAGATTTGGGGTGAACGCATATTTGCTGCTCTAGGGGAGAACATTTTTCCTGTCCATCACTACTCCTGGAAGCCCAGCTTGAAGGTAATTTCGGATGATATTTGGAGTGCACCCTTACTTGTTGCTATAGATATTGTTGGGGCTATGGTTGAAGTGCTTTCCTATATATGGACTTTTGTCTAAGGGGACTAAGGGAGGGAACTAATGAAATTAGGTGGATACAAGAAATACATGATATTCGATGCGTGTTAGTATAAATGATAACATAGTGTCTGAGCCAGCTGGAATATATCATTTTAGGCTCCTTTTCACTGTCAAAATATTGGAAAGCAGTGTGATATTTCCATACTGCGGATGGCAAAAGTGCCTGGTTTCCAGTTTATCTTATTCATCAATAGGGGCGTTCCATGATTATAGACCTGGTGATCCCATAATATTGCATCTGTGTCCATCTGTGTCCATGAGGATACTATAACTACTAACAGCTACATGAAACCACTTATCCTCTGTATCCAAATAGATGTTATATTTTACAATGATCCCCAACCTGTAGCTCGTGAGCAACATGTTTCTCTTCGATCCCTTGGATGTTGTCCCAGTGGCCTCCAAGCACGTTATTCTTTTTGAATTGCTGGCTTAAAGGCAAGCTTTAGTTGCATAAAAAACCTGTATACTGTCAAACAGAACCTCCTGTTGGCTGCAAGTCCATATAAGTGTTACCAATATCCAATCACAGACCTTTTTTGGAAGCCCCAGAAAATGTTTGCATGCTTGTGTTGCTCTCCAACATTATTTTATACTTGAGTGTGGCTCATGGGTAAAAAAGGTTGGGGACCCCTTTTTTAACACATTACTGCACCCTTCAGAAATATACAGGGGAGTAACTACTGAGGGAGCAGACCCCGTGGCTGCAGGGGGGTCAACAAGATATAGGGGGCCCCATGAGGCCCTTATTAATGAGCAATTTCAACATATATTAGTAAAAGAGGACAACCTCTGGATATGTTGGAGGCCCTAAAATTAATTTTCTGTGTGGCCCAGTAACATCTAGTTACTCTACTGGAACTACAACTCCCAGCGGCATTTCTAAGCTTAAACAGCTCTCATTATGTTACATTTTTAAGATCTTATGGGTGTTCGCATTGTGGGTGCGGTGCATCCTATATATACCTTTCATTTGTGACCAGGGTGACATTTCTTTGAACTAATGTAATTAATTGTCAAAGGAATCGATAGATATGTGAGAGGGTGGGTTGCAACAAAGTGGCTGTGCAAAGAGGGAGCACTGTGCTACAATGTAATGCAGTCTGGTGTCATTTCGTATGTATAAGTTGTGATGCACCTGACGAAGGCTGTTGGGCTGAAACATGTAGTGCTGGATATAACTGAAATAAATCACATGATGATACCATAAGACATTTTATGCTCTCTCGGTACTCTTTTCTTTATACGTGGAATGGTAGGCAACGTACACGGGAGTTGCAGCCTGTTGAGAAGTCACCTTTACTATATCAAATTAAAAGGACAAGTTTATCCTCTTTGAATAAATTTTGAGTCTATGCCTTGTGTCTTTTGGGTACATAGCATCTGCAGACAATATTTTCCTAAGCAGATTTCTAAAAAGACCCTTGTCCATCACCCCTTATTGTAAATATGAAAAAGCTCATAGACTAAGCAAAATGGTTCCTACAGCCCTACAAGACCCAACATGGCAGCTTACACTATTCAACGGGAGCTTATCTATTACAGCTATGGAAACAAAACTTTTTTTATCTCCATGCACTTGACATCCTTTCAATTTTAGAAAAATGACTGGCTCTTTTAAAAGAAAATTCTGTCTGTATATTGCATATTCCATTTATCACCGTGAGAAAAGGGTGGGTGGCACAGACCATAGGCAGCTCAGTTCTACTGGAACAAACTACCTGTTTCTAAATTTGGTATTTTACATGCTCAGCAAAACTGAAGACAGGTTGCATCACTTAAAGGACCAGTAGAAGTGAAATGAAGGATTCATATTCATTAAACTGTCATGTGTGTTACTGTGTAAAAAAATGTGTATTTGCTTTAGAAGCCTTAAAGGGATACTGTCATTGGAAAACATGTTTTTTTCAAAACACATCAGTTAATAGTGCTGCTCCAGCAGACTTCTGCACTGAAATCCAATTCTCAAAAGAGCAAACAGATTTTTTTATATTTAATTTTGAAATCTGACATGGGGCTAGACATATTGTCAGTTTCCCAGCTGCCCCCAGTCATGCCTGCACTTAAGGAACTGCTTTCTGGCAGGCTGTTATTTCTTCTACTTAATGTAACTGAATCATTCTCAGTGGGACCTGGATTTTACTATTGAGTGCTGTTCTTAGATCTACCAGGCAGCTGTTATCTTGTGTTAGGGAGCTGCTAACTGGTTACCTTCCCATTGTTCTGTTGTTAGGCTGCTGGGGGAGGGGGAGGGAGGGGGAGATATCACTCCAACTTGCAGTACAGTAGTAAAGAGTGACTGTAGTTTATCAGAGCAAAAGTCACATGACTTGGGGCAGCTGGGAAACTGTCAATATGTCTAGTCCCATGTCAGATTTCAAAATTAAATATAAAAAAATCTGTTTGCTCTTTTGGGAATTGGATTTCAGTGCAGAATTCTGCTGGAGCAGCACTATTAACTGATGTGTTTTGAAAAAAACAGATCTTCCCATGAACGTATCCCTTTAAGACTATTTACAGAGGGAAGGGCAACTGGGTGACAATAGGGCAAGAAGGCGACATAACAATGTTGGCCCTTTTGATAAAGTGGATAAAGTAATAAAACTTGTCATAATTTGCAGATTTTACAGATTAATTCCAAATTGTCCTATTTTATAAATTCATTAAATTCCAAGAATAAATTCTTTCCACAAGTCAAAAAAAATCTCTGCATAAAAACTCAAATTGATATGAACTCCAGTTTTCCAAACTCAAATTTTTGAGATTTATAGATCAAGGGGGAGGTTTATTTTCAGTTTAAGGTCAATGGGAGATTTTTAAAATGTCAATGGAAAATAATGGAGCAATGCCCGTATTTCATAAATATGCTACTGACTGAGAAAACTAATTGCGCAATTGGGTCTAATCACAATCTTTGTTCATGAATGTGTCAAAAGTCATTTTGAAAGAACTTCAACACACAACGTTGACTTCAAAATATTTTTTTTCCGCTTTGGCTTATTTACAAAAAATATTGGCAATAACTGTACTCAAAATAACACTGCAGTTCCCTTGTGAGCTCAGACCTGGCAAGTTCCCAATATTTCCCATGGGGATATGAAGAGCTTTTGTCTGGCAAAGTGAAAGGCTCTAGTATTCTCATGCTCATTGGTAATTTTATTGTTACACTTCTATTGCAATAATGACATTTCAGTAACATTCCACTAAACACAAACAATGATGTTGACATCACTCCAAGTCTTAATAAACTTTCAGCATTGGTGGAAACAAGCAGAGTATCAAAGCAACACACATGGCAACGTTTAGCTCAAAGGGATTATGTCATGATTTTAGCAGTGTAGTTCTTATTTCTAAATTACACTTTTTATATTGTAAATAATTCACTCAACCATTCATTCCTAACCCTAAGGGGCAGATTTATCAAGGGTCAAATTTTTAAATTTGAAAAACTTCGGAATTCGAATTCAAAAAGACCAACCGTAATTAAATCGAATGTTTTTTTTCCCGGAATATGTCCGTTTTCGATCAAATAGGTCTGTTTTTCCCCAAAAAACGTACATTTTTCAAAGTCCACCAATTGACTCCAAATAGGTTCTAGGAGGTCCCCATAGGCTAAAACAGCAATTTGGCAGGTTTTAGATGGTGAATGGTCGAAGTCAAATTATAAATTTTGAAATTCGAATTTAAATTTTTTTAAAAATTCTAATTGAATTTGGACTATTCCCTAGTCGAAGTACAGAAAAATGTAGTTGTAATATTGGTGTGAAGGTGCCATCTCAGGTCATTTTGCCTGGTCATGTGCTTTCAGAAAGAACCAGTGCTGCACTTTCAGGCAAGCAATTATTTGTCCTACTCAATGTAACTAAATGTGTTGTATGTATTTTCATTATTGAGTGCTGTTCTTATATCTACCATGGAGCTAGTATCTGGTTTCCTTCCCATTGTTCTGCTGATGGGCTGCTGGAGAGGGAAGGGAGGGGGTGATATCACTCCAACTTGCAGTGCAGCAGTAAAGAGTGGCTGAAGTTTATCAGAGCACAAGTCTCTTGACTAAGGGCACCTGGGAAACTGATAATATGTCTAGCCCCATGTCAGATTTCAAATTAAAGAAAGAGACTCAAGATGAAATAAAAAAAAAAAAATAGTGAGCATTCAGTAGTGAAGAGGAATTGTTGGCTCTGTAGGAGATGTAACGGGGCTCTTGTCACTTGGTTAAGTTACATTTTATAAAGTTCTTTGTAAATAGAATTGCAGCTTAAAGGGATCCTGACATGGGAAAACATGTTTTTTTACAAATGCATCAGTTAATAGTGCCCCTCCCGCTGAATCCTGTGTTGAAATTCGTTTTTTCAAAAGATTTTTTATATATAATTTTGAAATCTGTTTTGGGGCCAGACATGTTATTTTCTCAGGTGCCCTCAATCATGTAACTTGTGCTCTGATAAACTTCAGTCACTCTTTACTGTTGCGCTGAAAGTTGGATTGATATCACCAACATCCAATCCCCTCCCCAGCATCCCTTTATCAAAACAACGGGAAGGTAACCAGATAAAAGCTCTTTCATTGCCAACCTAATGGCACATTACCAGAGACTGCAGAGTTTGTTGAGGAGCGTTGATTCTGTGATAATAAGCCATCTCTTGGACTGTAAGTATTCTGCTTAAACCTTCTAGAAAGAGAAAATGGATCCATATAGTGAAGGCAGGCAAGGGTGTAGGAATAAAAGCAGTAGGCTGATGGGTCTACTAAGAAGGTAGAGTGATTGTGAGAAGTGCTTGCTTTAAAATACATTGGTTACTTACAATCTCAATCGTCCTCGTGGGTTGGGTCTTCCCTATTAATAGGGAGAATTGGGTTGTGTCTGCTTGAAATTGGATATAACTGGGATAATCCAAGGTTTAAAAATGTCCCGCTTATCAAATAACAAATGGGACACTGTGTCACTTGATCTTCTTCCCGGAGGCATCATCATGGCTTACTATTTGCATTGGGATGGGCAAGGAAAATAACTTCTAGTTACCACTCGATTTAAAAATAACCAGGATATGGTGCCATGCTAATGAATAATAGAGGACTCCTCCTTGGGATGAACATAAGCAGCATTATTTGTACAGCACGTTAGAACCTGAAGATCTCCCAATGTAGGTTTCAGGCATAGTTATATAAAGAATAATGTACCCCTATGAGGATATGAGAATTCACCTCTTTGTAAGGCCTCAGGAGTAGTGAGGACCAAGGGAGGAAAATAACAATGTCCAAGTTCGCAGTACAGAAGAGGATGAGACAGAAGAATGGTCAAACAGGCAACAAGATCAGTCCAGGCAGAAGAGGTTCAAGGTCGAGGATTCCAGGCAAGGGTCGGTACACAATAGACAAAAGGTTCGCAATGAATCACACCCAGGAGTAGTAAACTAAACCTATAATCGGGCATTGAGGGAATCCCGGAGTTGCCTTAAATAGGCCAGGTTTTGGCGCCAAATTTGGACGCGCTGACGTCATGACGCCGACGCTGACGCATTGACGCCAGCGTCCTGACGTTGACGCACGTTCTGATGCTGGCGTCCGTTCCGACGCCGGCGACCAATCCGGGGACGGGAAGACGCTGACGTCATCGTGCTGCGACCATCAGGACCCAGGGGGCTGCCATCTTGGACGCCATTTTGGGAAGGAACTACGGTTTCCCTTACAGTACCCCCCTCCTCAGGGGGGGCCTCAGGACCACCTGGGCTGGATGGGAATCTCCGATGAAATCTCTGGACCAAGAGAGGAGCATGAACATCGGAGCTTTTTACCCAGGAGCACTCTTCCGGACCGAATCCCTTCCATTCAATAAGGTACTGCAGAGTGCCTCTAGAAATTCGAGAATCCAAAATCTTCTTTACCTCGAACTCTTGATGTCCATCCACAACGACAGGAGCTGGGGAAGAAGAAGACGAAACTGCAGGTTTAAGTAAAGAAACATGGAAGGCATTGGGGATCCGCATCTCAGGAGGGAGTTGTAGGCGTACAGCCACAGGGTTGATGATCTCTGTGATAGGAAAGGGACCAATAAACTTGGGACCAAGTTTAGGTGAGGGAACTTTGAGGCGGATATTGCGGGTAGACAACCAGACCTTGTCACCAGGAACATACAGAGGAGAAGAAACTCTTTTCTTGTCAGCGAACTTCTTCTGTGCAAGCGAGCTCTTCTCCAGGTTGACAGTGGTAGCCTGCCAGATGGCCAGCATGTGGGCAGCCTGATCGTTGGCGGCAGGGACATTTGTGAGCAGTAGATCTTGAGGAAAGGCCAGGGGGTTAAGACCATAAACACAAAAAAAAGGAGACTTTTCAGAGGAAGAGTGTATGGCATTATTATGTGCAAATTCGGCCCAAGGGAGGAGGTCAGCCCAATCATCCTGACACAGGGACACATGACACCGAAGGAACTGTTCAAGAGCCTGGTTAACTCTTTCTGCTGCTCCATTAGACTGGGGATGATAAGAAGATGAAAATTGGAGAGAAATGTCCAGGGCTTTACAAAGGGACCTCCAAAACTTTGAAACAAATTGGGACCCCCGGTCGGAGACAATCTCAGCAGGAAAACCATGAAGACGGAAAATATGTTTAATAAATAATGAAGAAAGTTCTGGAGCTGAAGGGAGTTTCCGGAGAGGGATAAAGTGTGCCATCTTACTAAACCTGTCAATCACCACCCAGATAACGGTGTAGCCAGAGGAAGCAGGAAGATCCACGATGAAATCCATTGCCAAATGGGTCCAAGGGCGGGAAGGAACAGGCAAAGGTAAAAGTAGGCCTTTAGGGGGAGAATGTCCTGATTTGGATACGGCACAAGTGGAGCAGGAAGAAACAAAATCTTTAACATCCTTTCTTAAGGAAGGCCACCAGACAAGACAAGATAAAAGTTCAGTCGTCTTTTTAATTCCCGGATGACCGGCCTGCTTTGAGCTGTGAGACTGGATCAAGATGGACTGACGAAGCTCAGGAGGAACAAAGGCTACGCCTACCGGAGTTTCCACAGGAGCAGAGGATTGAATGGATAAAAGATGCGAGGCAAGGGAAGGGAACAAGGCAGCAATGATCTTTGTAGGAGGCACAATGGATTCTGGGTCTTCGGAGATGGGATCTTCAGGGATAAAACTTCTGGAAAGAGCATCTGCTTTCTTGTTTCTTGAACCAGGACGAAAAGTTAAGATGAAGTTAAAACGTGAGAAGAACAATGCCCATCTGGCTTGTCGGGGATTGAGGCGCTTAAGGGTCTGGATATATTCTAGGTTTTTGTGGTCGGTGAAGATGGTCACAGGGACCAATGACCCTTCAAGAAAGTGTCTCCATTCGTCTAGAGCAAGCTTGACGGCCAGTAGCTCACGGTTCCCAACATCATAATTCCTTTCGGAGGAGGAAAACTTTTTGGAAAAGAAGGCACACGGATGTAGTTTACCGTCAGAAGAGGATCTTTGGGATAATATTGCTCCTGCTCCGATGTCCGAGGCATCTACTTCGATGAAGAAAGGTTGGAGAGGTTCAGGGTGTCTGAGGATTGGGGCAGATGAAAAGGATTCTTTAAGAGTCTTGAAGGCTTCCAAGGCTAGAGGAGGCCAATGCTGTGGTTTACCCCCTTTTTGTATAAGAGCAAGAATTGGAGCAATTTTAGATGAAAAACCTTTAATAAACTGTCTATAATAGTTAGCAAAGCCGATGAATCTTTGAACAGCCTTGACACTGGTGGGGAGCGGCCAATCTTGAATTGCGGAAACCTTGGCTGGGTCCATCCTGAAGCCTTGTTGGGAAATGATGTATCCTAGAAAAGAGATGGATGATACTTCAAAGGTTTTAGATTCCTACCGCACACCTCCAATTCACCAATCCTGCAATAGTGGTGCGTCCTTCCGTCGACCCGGCCGGGCCACCTGGCAACGTATATTTTTGAAGAAACGGATCCGCACACACAAATTGTTGCAGTCGGGGAGTATCCCCTTTTATTTGCCACCAAACATTCAACGTTTCGGGGGGGCACACCCTCCCTTCATCAGGATCCTGATGAAAATACTGATACTTCAAAGGAACATTTCTCCAATTTGGCAAACAGGTTGTTCTTTCGAAGACGAGAAAGTACTTCTTTAACTTGAAGACGATGCTCTGTAAGACTTTTGGAAAAAATAAGGATATCGTCCAGGTACACCACCACATACTGGCCCAGTAAATCCCTGAAAATGTCATTCACAAATTCTTGGAAGACCGCGGGGGCGTTACAGAGACCAAAAGGCATGACAAAGTATTCATAATGCCCATCCCGGGTGTTGAAAGCGGTCTTCCATTCATCTCCCTCTCTGACCCGGATTAAATTATAAGCCCCACGAAGATCCAACTTGGTGAAAAGACAAGCCCCTTTGAGTTGGTCGAATAGTTGGAGATGAGAGGAAGGGGATAACGGTTTTTAATTGTGATTTTATTTAAACCTCTATAATCAATGCAGGGCCGCAAACCTCCATCTTTCTTCTCAACAAAGAAGAAGCCGGCTCCAGCCGGTGAAGAGGAAGGACGAATAAACCCTCTTTGCAGGTTTTCTTGAATGTACTCCTTCATGGCACAGGTTTCAGAAGGAGAAAGCGGATAGGTGCGACCCCTGGGAGGCATGGTTCCAGGAAGAAGTTCGATGGGGCAATCATAGGGACGATGGGGAGGCAGGATTTCAGCAGACTTTTTATTGAAGACATCAGAAAAAGCTTGATAAACAAGGGGCAAAGAAGAATTGGAGGACACAGATGAAACTTTAATGATGGATTTGGTGGGTAAACAGTTCTGTTGGCAGAAGGGACTCCAACGGGAGATCTGAGAAGAAGCCCAATCGATTACTGGGTTATGAATATTCAACCAGGGCAGACCAAGTACAATGGGAGTAGAGGGACAATCAATTAGAAGGAAGGACAATCTTTCTAGGTGCATGGATCCCACAATAACGGAAAGTTCATCGGTGGAGTGGGAAATAGTAGCGGAGGATAGTGGACGATCGTCAATCGCCAGTGCACGAAGAGGAACAGCCAGGGATAGTAGGGGAATGGAATGGCTTTCAGCGAAGACTTTGTCGATGAAGTTCCCAGCTGCGCCGGAGTCAAGGAAAGCCTCAGAGGAAATTGTCTGGGTTCCAAAACGAATCTGCACAGGAAGGAGGAAGCGTTGAGCAGAAGAATGGGGAGAGGGACCAATTCCACCCAGGTAAGTCTCCCCAGTCTTACCTAGGTGTTGGCGTTTCCCGGCTTCACTGGACACTCGTAGGCAAAGTGGGATTTTCCACCACAATAAAGGCAAAGTCCAGCAGCCCTTCTCCGAAGCTTTTCCTGTTCGGTCAGACGAGCCCATCCGATTTGCATTGGTTCTTCCGAAGGCAGGGAAGAAGAAGCAGGAACCGCAGGATTAGGAGAAGACAGGGTAGAAGCCGGGTTGGGAAGGAAGGGTCTTTGAAAACGAGGAGCCAGAGTAGGTTGGAACCTGTGGAATCTTTTGGTTGGGGAGCGCTCTCTGTCGAGTTCAGCTTGAAACTCCCTCTGCCGAGTATCCACCTTTATGGCCAGGGCGACTAGATCTTCCCAACGGGATGGAATTTCCCTGGACACCAGATCAGTCTTAATACGTATCGCCAGGCCGTTGTAAAAGGCTGCATGATACCCGTCATTGTTCCACGAAGTCTCTGCAACCAGAGTGCGGAACTCAATGGCGTACTCCGAGACTGAACGCGTTCCCTGTTGAAGATGGAACAGGCGTGCGCAGGCTGCAGTGGCACGACCCGGAGCATCAAAGACCACTCGAAGTTCCCGGACGAAGGCTCTGGCATCATCAATAATAGGATCCTCCTTCTCCCAGAGAGGCGAAGCCCACTCCAATGCCTTCCCTTGCAGACGAGAGAATATGAAGCCCACCTTGGCTCGTTCAGAAATGAACTGGCTGGGTGCGAGTGTAAAGTGGACCTCACACTGGTTGATGAACCCACGGCAGGCTGCAGGATCACCACTGTAGAGTGGGGGAGCCGGAATGCGGGGTTCGGATACGTGAAGCGGAGCCACAGGTACAGGTGCAGGAACAGGATCAGCGGGTGTTAATGCCGACAGCTTGGCAAGAATGGTCTCCAAGGCCTGACCAAAGTGCGATTGCTGTACCTCATAGGACTGCATCCGGGATGCCAGACCACGCAGCGCTCCACCGACATCAGGCGGCGCAGGATTCTCCTCCGACGGGTCCATGGCCCGATTATAATGTAAGGCCAAAGGCCTCAGGAGTAGTGAGGACCAAGGGAGGAAAATAACAATGTCCAAGTTCGCAGTACAGAAGAGGATGAGACAGAAGAATGGTCAAACAGGCAACAAGATCAGTCCAGGCAGAAGAGGTTCAAGGTCGAGGATTCCAGGCAAGGGTCGGTACACAATAGACAAAAGGTTCGCAATGAATCACACCCAGGAGTAGTAAACTAAACCTATAATCGGGCATTGAGGGAATCCCGGAGTTGCCTTAAATAGGCCAGGTTTTGGCGCCAAATTTGGACGCGCTGACGTCATGACGCCGACGCTGATGCATTGACGCCAGCGTCCTGACGTTGACGCACGTTCTGACGCCGGCGTCCGTTCCGACGCCGGCGACCAATCCGGGGACGGGAAGACGCTGACGTCATCGTGCTGCGACCATCAGGACCCAGGGGGCTGCCATCTTGGACGCCATTTTGGGAAGGAACTACGGTTTCCCTTACACTCTTATAGAGGGTATATTGTACAGCTGGGGTCCCCAACCTTTTATACCTGTGAGCCACATTCAAGTTTAGAAAGAGTTGGGGAGCAACACAAGCATGAAAAAAATTCCTGGGATGCTAAATAAGGCCTGTGATTGGCTTTCTGGTAGCTCCTGTGTGGACTGGTGTTGGTAGTACACGTTACACGTTAGTACGAAACTTGCCTTCAAGCCACAAACCCAAAAAATAAGTCCCTGCTTTGATGCCACTAGGAGCAACATCCAAGGGTTTGGTGAGCAACATGTTGCTCGTGAGTCACTAGTTGGGGACCACTGTTCTACAGGATATTCCTGCCCGTTGTGTATGTGATATAGATTGAAATAAATATCCATTTATTTCTCTGCTTTTTTGCTCTCTTTACTTTTTCTTACTTTCTATCCTTCCATCAGTAGCAAGGAAAGCCAAAAACCTCACAGAAGAAGAAAGCAATGCTTTCAAAGAAATGCATTCACAGGAATATGCAAACCTAGCCAAGAATATTGACTTGCAAATCATGGTCAGAAGGATATAATTATTTAACTGCCTAATAACAGTCTGGTTTGATTCCTGTAAAGCTTCCCTCTGATCTCTTGTACAGTAACACATTCTCCTGATGCCCCAAATATTGGGCTAGAAACTCTGGGCTTGATCAAATGTAAGATACAATTTCAACTGTATCTACAACCTCTTCCACTAATCAGTTGATATTTGTGGCCCCTTAAATTACTGTGTATGAGCCCCTGTGCATTTGTCTCGCCACTTACCTTAAAGTAGAAGGGGGACTCAGTAAAGGGGTATTGTCTGTATCTCAGTCGGCACTTCAGGGCTCACAACTGTAACTTTGATTCCTGTTAGAATTCAGAGGATTCTGATATTGTTTAAGATTTCAATAACAGTGGGATTGTTATTGATATAAACATGTACCCATCTGGATGTGTCATTTTTCAGAAATGTCCAAAAGTCTGCTCGTCCTTCATGCTTTTGGCATCAAACCTTCTAGTTCTTGAACTCCACCAATCTGTCTTGTGTTCCTATAGTTAAGTACCATCTGGAAAGTAGTATCTAGCTCAGCTATTTAAAATAAAAATAATTATGTACAGGTTTTGTTTATAGGTAGGCTGATTTGTGGTCTGCAGGTCATGATGACTTCAGAGAGGCTTGGTGGTGGGCAGCATGTAGGCACCCTGTGGAATGCTCCACACTTTATATACATTTCATTCAGCGTAGGGAAAGAAATGGGCTTCACGTTGCTGGAAAGGTGTAAACAAGGAAGCTGAAGCCTTTTAAGCCCTCCTAAACGCCTGTAGACGTTTTTAATACTCAATGATTTTTATTTACATATACCAAAGATATCAGAACTAAGGTACAGGGTAAATATGTCATTATGACTTGCACCACTGTTGAATTATTTTTTGTGGTCCATAAAAAAACTGATCTACAAATATATGGAGGCCCATTTATTAAAGGTCGAACTTTAGTTGTATTAGAGCTTTTTGTAAAGATGATTTAGAGAATTTCCTCTAAAACCACGAATGGCATGAACGTTCTTAAAAGACCTAATTATAAAAAGCAAGAACGACTATAAATTCTGGATAACTTACATTTTTCGTGAACCTTTTTACAACAAGGAACAAATGGCTCTCTGAAAACCTCTAAAACCACAAAAGAAAGAGAAAAAGAAGGTCAGCTTTCATTGACTTTTGCATGAACAGATTTTATTTGACTTTTATATCCATGGATTTTATGGCTTGGGCATTTGATTACAGCTCAAAAAAAAATCCCAGAACAATATGATTGTTTCCATGTAAAAGCCAGAATTGGAGAAACAAAATTCTCCGAACCTTCGTAAACCGTCTCCTTAGAGTTCAAAACCTAAAAAGGACAAATTTATTAACATCCAAAATTTTTAAAGTTTTTCTTATTTTGAGAGGAATCAAATCAAAAAATTCAGAATCGGAGAGACAAAATTCTCTGAATCTTCGTAAACTGTCTCCTTAGAGTTCAAAACCTTAACAGGAAAATGTTATTCATTGTTTTTTAGTTTTTTGAAATTTGACTTTTTCTAAAAGAATCTTTCATTTATGCAAGTGGAAATCCAGAACATTTGGCTAAACTAAAACCTGGCAAACTTCTATATAAAACAGTGTGTATGTTCAACATTCAAGCTACTGTATCTTTTAGTGGTTTGTTTTTTTAAAAAATTAAATTTGTAAAGATGAATGCACTGAATGCACTAACATTATCGATTGCGTCTAATCACAATGTTTTTCACAAATGTTTTTTAAAAAACCTTTAAATAAAAAATAGATTAATCTCTCTCCAAATGTAACTAAAAAAATGTTGTCCTAATTTCCAACTATATGATCTAACAACTTGTGAATTTGATGCCAAATAAACATCTCTTGTATTAATAAGGAACAAGTATATGTAATAAAAAAACAGCATTTTATTTCAGGAGGATTAGTAAAAATGCTTTAATAGAGAACTTTAAGATGGTCTTCCTCCTCATAAACTAGATGGTGAATAGGAATTATACAAGTCAATATTAATAATCAAATACAGGTGTGGGATCTGTTAATCGGAAACCCATTATCCAGAAAGCTACAGGAAGGCCATCTCCCATAGGGGCAGATTCCCTAAAGGGCGAAGTGACTAAAACTAGCATATATTCGCCAGTGTGACGTCATTTTGGTACTTCGCCAATTCCCTAACAGGCGCAGGCGTCACTTTGCTAGCAAAAGAGATAGACAATAGCGATGCTTCGCACTCTAATGCCAGGCGAATTTTCTCTGGCGAACGGACGTAACGCCGCAAATTCAGTGAGATGCAGATTTTACTGAACGTTACCTCTTGCGCCAGATTTGCCTTCGCCACCTCAGACCAGGCGAAGTGCAATGGAGTGGATAGGACTTCCTCAATTTTTTGTTGAAAATTTTTGCAAGTCCCAAAAAACGCTGGCGTCTTTTCCTTTTTTCTGAGTATGCAAAAGACCTTAAATCTTTTTTTGGGTAACTAGGTTTCCCCCTACATTTCCTAACATATGGCACATGACATAAACTATACACTGGGCACATGTTTAGGGCATTATAACAACTTTATTTTATTTTATTAAGGTTCCCTGGGCTTGTGTAATGTAATGTATTTGCTGCAACATATACGTCCATTCAACTTTAACTTCCCGCCATATGCAAATTAGACAACGCTAATGGGGTGAAGCGGTCGCTAGCGAATTTGCGCTGCTTAGGGAATTTGACTCCATTTTAATCAAATAAAATGTATGTCCTTGTTCTCTGTAATAATAAAACAGTAGCTTGCACTTGATCCCAACTAAGATGTAATTAATCTTTATTGGAAGCAAAACCAGCCTATTGGGTTTATTTAAAGGGGATGTAAAGCAAAAAAAAAATCCAATTTTTTCTCGTTTAATGAAAAATAACTCTATCTCTAATATACTTTAATTAAAAAATACTGTTTTTACAGTATAATAAACCTGACTGTATGCAGTGAGATTCTCCCTTCATTTACTTGCTCTGACTGCTGAGGATAGGAAACTTCAGACGATCCCTAACTGCTCTGCAGGTAAACGATCATACTTTCAAACAGCGGGGGGAGCCCCCTCCACCTTACTTCCCAGAACTTGAGCAGCTTTGTTTGTTTCCCTGTACAGCAGCCGGCGACCATGTAGAAATTCATATCTGCAGACTCAGTGCAGTCTGTATATTCTGATTATTTATCAGTCTTGCTGTATTGGCTTCTGGCAGATATTATTTGACTTGCGCTGTTTTGATAATTTATGACGATCCCTAAGTGGCCCAGACCACACTGAGCATGTGCATAGTCTTGGTCTTGCAAAGATGTTTAACAAAGTTACAAGATGACAGCCCCCTGCGGTCAACTTTGAAAGCATAAATCATTTGTTTTATTAGACTTCTGGTGCAGTAAGTTCATGTTTATGTTTAGGTATACAGCATTTCTAGCATTATTCTATTTTAGACTTAGTTCCCCTTTAATGTTTAAATTATCTTTTAGTACACTTAGTGGCCCATTTACTTAGCTCGAGTGAAGGAATAGAGGAAAAAAAACTTTGAATTTCGAATGGTTTTTTGGCTACTTCGACCATCGGATTGGCTACTTCGACCTTCGACTACGACTTCGAATCGAACGATTCGAACTAAAAATCGTTCGACTATTCGACCATTCAATAGTCTAAGTACTGTCTCTTTAAAAAAAAACTTCGACCCCCTACTTTGCCACCTAAAACCTACCGAGGTGCCATATTAGCCTATGTCGATTGAACTATTTGCGCTAAATCCTTCGACTTCGATATTCGAAGTCGAAGGATTTACATTCGGCAGTTGAATATCGAGGGTTAATTAAAGAAGGATCCCAGGTCCCAAGCATTTTGGATAACAAGTCCCATATCTTTATTCCATTAACAGTCATAAAACTCTACAGGGTGGTATCTTCTACGGTGCCAGATGCTTCATCTATGGTTTAAATTGTTACCATGTATCATTAGTGTCATGTAGGCTGTAAAATGATGGTTTTTTATAACCTGTTGTGTTATGACTAAAAGCCATAGTGGACAACAGAGATGCACCCAAGGAAATAATATGTGGCCCACTTTTAGTGGCTATTGGGAACCGCAGCCCACAAAATACAGCCTGTCCATTGGTCTAGACTACACCACAGCTCTTTAGGCTTTCAACGCTAGAGCTAACACTAGATTTGTTGTTTTTTACTTCCTAAAACACAGAAGAGAATTTTAGAATATTAAAGCAGAAATGCCCAACTGCGACTGAAGGACATCCGGCCAACTTGTAGCGCCGTTTTATTAATCCCATTCCTATTAATAGGGAGCTGTATAAAACATGAGCTTGTTGCAACGTGTAAGCTCTGAAGGCTGCAAAGAGGGCTGCCAAGATGACAAACTGGGAGCAGGAATACCGCAAGTGAAAGTGCTTTTTCAATCAGACAAGGACTTGTTATGAGACACAAATCACATAATCCTCATAAAGGGTTTCAGTCCAAGTTTTTTTATGCAGCACTGACCACTGTTTTTCAAGTTATTCCCTTTTCCCCCACTGCCAAACCCTCAAGTTTTTTTGGAATCCGCCCCTTTCCTTTGGGTACTTTGTTTTTCTGTAACAAAATACGTTGAGTGGGTGTGTGTGTGTTTGTCCGGCTCCAACACCCATCCTTGGTATTAAAGAGAACAAGGCAACAAGTGTACATCAGAAATGCCAGTGACATTATTCAGAACAAAGAGAAAATATTAAATAGTTGACTGCTGAAGGAAGCCATTAGAGATGCACCGAATCCACTATTTTGGATTCGGCCGAACCCCTGAATCCTTTGCAAAAGATTTGGCCGAATACCGTACCAAATCTGAATACCGATTTCCCCTCTCCGTGCCTAACGCGGTTTCCCTCCCCTCTCCTAATTTGCATTTGCAAATTAAGATTTGCATTCGGTTCGGCAGAAGGAATCAGCCAAATCCTGGCCGAATCCTGGATTCGGTGCATCCGTAGAAGCCGTGTTGGTTCAAGCTGACATAACTTATTCCATTTTCTAGCTACAGTGGCCTGATTTTTAAATGAAAGCACACCTTTTACAATTTTATTTGTATTATACACCTGCAATGAATGCCTATAAGTTCTATTACCATCTTTATACATTTTTATAGAATCGCATATTTTAAAACTTGGTTTGTTAACCAATGTCTTTCTCATCCAAGTCATTCTGTTAAAGTAGTGTATGGCAAATGGTAGGGTTGCCCCTCTAGTCATTGAAATGGCAAGAGCTGAAAATGAGGATACACAATTAAACAAACTGAGCAGATGAACTGGTGTTCCATCTACTACACAATGTAAGATTTAACACAGGGGTTCCCAACCTTTCTATACCTATGAGCCATATTTAATATAAAAACAAGTTGGGGAGCAAAGCAAGCATAAAAAAGTTCCTAGGGGAAGCCAAATAAGGGCCATGATTGGTTATTTGGTAGCCACATGTGGACTGGCAGTCTAAAGGAGGCTCTGATTCACAGTAAACATGGTGTTTATGTATCCAAAACTTAGCTCCAAATCAGAAATTCAAAAATAAGCACCTGCTTTGAGGCCAATAGGAGCAACATCAGAGGGGTTGCTGAGCAACACAGTGAAGGATCACTGTTCTAACACTTAGGGGCATATTTATCAAGGTCAAATTTCAAATTGAAAAAAGCTTTTAAAATCGAATACAAAAAGACCAACCAAAATTAATTAGAAGTTTTTTTTGGCAGAATAGGTCAGTTTTCAATCGAATAGGTCCATATTTGGCTGAATTCAAATGGTACGAATCGAAGGAATAGCACATTCGATTCGAAGTTTCTCCCCAAAAAAAAAAAGTTCATCAATTGAAAATATAGGTTTTAGTGGGTCCCCCATAGGCTAGAACAGCAATTCGCAAGGTTTTAGATGGCGAATTATCGAAGTTGAATTTTTATAGAGATAGTACATGATAAATTTCGATATTCGAATGTTCGCATTTTTTTCAAATTCGATTCAAATTTCGACTATTCCCTAGTCGAAGTACACAAAAAATAGCTCGAAATTCAAATTTTTTCATCCATTTATCATATTTATCAAAGCTCGAATTCATGTGAGTTTTTCTAAAACTCCCATAAATTTGAAATTCGACCAGTCGAATTTTAAAACCAAATTTTTAAAACTCGGGCCAATTGAAACAACCCAAAATTTTAATCAAATTCGAATTGAATTTGCTCAAACTCGATTCAAATGTCAGAAAGGCTGCAAACATCTCCAAATTGATCTCTGGACCTCTCTCATTGAAGCAATTCGGGACGTTTTAGGTGGCGAATAGTCGAATTTAAATTTTTAAAGGGTCAGAGTATGATAAATCTCGAACATGTAATTCAAATTTTCAAAAAAACCTGAATCAAATTTGGATAACTCCCTAGTCAAATTTGAGAGTTTTGACTGTGAAAAAAATTCGAAAATTCTAATTAGAATTTTCAATTCCACTCTTAATAAATCTGCCCCTTAATCTGTCCTCAAGGAAAATGAACTCTCCTGAGCACATTCCTACCTTGTTGCACAAGCTTGTGACATCATCACGCCAAAGATTGGTGTGAATTTCAAACTTAAAAGGATGCCAAGGTCACGGGCTCAATGCCGATTATAGGTCACACTCACTAGTGTTCCTGGGTGATTTTTAATTCTTATATTATTGATTCCTGGACTTTTGACCCCTTGCCTTGACTCTGACTATGATCCTTTGCTGCCTGCCTCCTGAAATTTAGCCTGAATCCTGACTATGAACTGGACTTTAACCCTGGTGCTTCCTCCTTGGTCCGGACTTCTCCATTATCGGAGCCGAAAGGTCCCTGACAGTCTCTTAGGGGGATGAAGACTTCCTTTCTTGCATTGTTGATATCACAATGAGAAATAATGAAGATAAATGTTACTGCACATCAGAAGACCACCCTCCAGGGTCTAGACTTGGGTGGGTTTCCCCTTATGGGCTGAATACAGTGCAGAGATTTGAACAGAAATGATTTATTTTCTAATCCCACCAACATACAAGATACTCCGAACCACACGAGCCCCTGTGGTTTTGCTGGCATGATACCTGAACAAATAGAGCCAAGGAATTTAGTAGCACAAGCCTTTTACAAGGCAAAATCTAACTATATGTCCTTTGGCTCATTTTATTGTCTCAATCGCTATGATTTACATTTTTGAATTTATCATTGACTTCACTAATTAATACACCACTGATACGCAAAGGGCTGCATTTTCTGTCTACATTAGTCATATGCCAATCTATGTCTCATTCCTGGTTACAATTTTCCCTATGAATTGATAGTTTGCTTCTCAGTTTAATTTATTATTATTATTATTACTAACATGTATATTTATATAGCGCCAATATTATGTAGCGCTGTAAAGTAAATGTGATTATACAACTAAATCACATGAATTATATACATAGCACATATGGAGTTACATACATCACAATCAATACAGGTACAAAAGGTGAGGAAGGCCCTATGCAGATAGAGCTTACACTCTAAAGGGACGGGAGTAATACACAAGGTGTGGGAGTGGGCAAGATCGAATTAAGTGGGTGAGAAATGTGGTACTGTATGTGGTGTTGCGTTTGGTAGTTAAGCAGAGTGAGGGCAGGCTTCTCGAAAGAAGTGTGTTTTAGATATGTTCCTTAGGTGAAAGTGACATGATTTAATAAGTGACTGGATATGAGGAGTGAATGACAGGGCAGAATCTAGGATAACCCCAAGGCACCGGGCCTGGGGAGGGGGGTGGTAGTGGAATTGTTAACTATGATGGATACTTCGGGGATGTTACAGAAAGAGGTAGGGGAGAAGATGATACTCCATTGTAGGAGACACTGAAGGAACAATTGGTGATGTAAGAAGTGAACCAGGACAGGGCTGTGTCACAAAGGCCAAGCGAATGGAGGGACTGGAGGAGGAGAGGGTGATCTACAGTGTCAAATGCAAAGGTTTCAGTGCTATTGAATTCATTGACACTTGACTTATACCTAGGGTTACCACAGGACAGCCCAGTATTTTGAAGGGCTGTCCGAGTCAAAACTGCCTGCCCAGTTTTCCAAATTTGGACCAATCGCCGATTGCCAAGTCATAGACCTGTCCCTGACATCATTGACCCACCTCCAAAACGTTATTGACCCGCAGGTCATCAGTCCACCCCCATTATGTTATGGCCCATCCACCTGCCCGGAGTTACCCATGGTAACTCTACTCTACTGGTACGCTACATTTTTAAGCAATACACCTGTGGTAACATCACAAAATGATACTTATAGCTGGATTGTGAGAAGACAATGGACCAGACCTAGAACCACACACTTTTATATGGAGTGTAACATTTTGAATGCATGAACGTATTAAAGGTTGCATTTTAGTTTTGTTAGAGCTTTTTGAAACCACGATTCTGTTTCTCTAAAACCACGAATACCATAAAAGTTATTAAATGATCCGATTATAAAAAGAACCCATGAAAAAAAAACCTGAATCAAAAAAAAAAAAAAATAGGACTACTGTATCTTTAAAATCTTTAGAAATGTGAGATTTTCGGACAACTACTAACAGAATAAAACAAAAAAAATAGAATAAAAAAAAATCGAATTTCGAAGTATTTTTTGGGTACTTCGACCATCGAATTGGTTAAATTCGATCGAATTCGATCAAATTCAAACGATTAGAAGTAAAAATCGTTCGACTATTCGACCATTCGATAGTCGAAGTACTGTCCCTTTAAAAAAAACTTTGACCCCCTATTTCGGCAGCTAAAAGCTACCGAAGTCAATGTTAGCCTATGGGGAAGGTCCCCATAGGCTTGCCTGTGATTTTTTGATCGAAGGATTTTCGTTCGATCGTTGGATTAAAATCCTTCGAATCGAACGATTCGAAGGATTTAATCGTTCAATCGAACGAAAAATCCTTAGATCGATCGATCGCAGGATTTGCGCTAAATCCTTCGAATTCGATATTCGAAGGATTTAAATTCCCAGTCGAATATCGAGGGTTAATTAACCCTCTATATTCGACCCTTCGTGAATCGGCCCCTTAGAGAAATAAAAAAAACACATTGTGAGAGAAGAAATATGATTAATGAAAAATAAAATTTAATAAAATATTAAATAGGCCCCTTGTGTGTGTTTAGAAGTTGGAAACAATTTTGTTGCATTTTCTACAGATGAAGTGAGACTGGAAATCCTGGGAGATGTGAGAGTCAGTGTTCCATAAATTAGCCATGAGAAAGGGAAGGAAGTTCTATATAAATTCATTTGAAAGTCCATGGTCCATGGTTAAGATGAACAGATACTAAAAAAGTAATGACCAGAGCAAGAGGTCATGTTATGTTAGTGCATAATTAACCCAACCATGTTGTTAGCCTCAACAGGTTAGCAATCATTTGTATTATGAGTTTGTATTGTAAAGACGCGGGATTTATACATAAATGCCAGTGTTGGGTGCGTGAGAGGATGGCCTTAGTTTAAGGAAAGTGATTTCTGTAACCATGCTATGAGCTTATTGGGTTAGACCAAAGTTTGCACCATAAAAAAGAGCCTAAAATCCTGAAAACGTCTGCTCTGCATCAAAGGAGAACTTACCCCTAAAACATATTGCACGAGGCTAAAGTTTCAGCTTGTCAATAGCAGCAATGATCCAGGACTTCAAACTTGTCACAGGGGTCACCATCTTGGAAAGTGTCTGTGACACTCACATGCTCAGTGGGCTCTGATTGGCTGTTGAGAAGCTAAGCTTAGGGCTCGTCACTAATTATCCAGCAGAAAATGAGCTTCCCCTGTAATATAAGCTGATGCTACAGGTTTGCTGATTATTAAATTCTGATGCTAATTGCACTGGTTTCTGTGCTGCCATGTAGTAATTATCTGTATTAATTACTAATCAGCCTTTAATTATCATCATCATTTATTTATATAGCGCTGTCAAGATACGCAGTGCTTATCAGCCTTGGGCTGGTGGCACATGGGGAGATTAGTTGCCAATCACTAAATCTTCGCTACTGCAGGTGACGAATCTCCCCCAAATGCCTTCCCATCAGCAAGAATGTGAATCGCCGGTGAGATGGTATTCGCGTCGATTTGCTTTCCGAAATAGCCCGAAGTTTCCTCTCTGAGAACGGTGCTTATTGTCATGTCTAGTTTCATGTCCGTGCTCTTGTCTGTGTTTAATCTAGGATCTTAATATCCTACCCAAAGAGCAACTAATAATTCTACCTTTAAGGGGCCCATTCACCAAGCTCGAGTGAAGGATTCGAAGTAAAAAAACTTCGAATTTCAAAGTATTTTTTTGGCTACTTCGACCATCGAATGGGCTACTTCCACCTTCGACTACGACTTCGACTTCGAATCGAAGGATTCGAACTTAAAATCGTTCGACTATTCGACCATTCGATAGTCGAAGTACTGTCTCTTTAAAAAAAAACTTCAACCCCCTAGTTCGCCACCTAAAAGCTACCAAACCCAATGTTAGCCTATGGGGAAGGTCCCCAGTTTTTTTGGTAGAAGGATAACCCTTCGATCGTTGGATTAAAATCCTTCGAATCGTTCGATTGAACGATTAAATCCTTCGAATCGAACGATTATTCCTTTGATCCTACTTTTTGCGCAAAATCTTTCGACTTCGACATTCCCAGTCGAATATCGAGGGTTAATTAACCCTCAATATTCGACCCTTGATGAATTTGCCCCTAAGTCTCCTCTTAGGGTACAAAGATTCTGCTTCTTGATTAACTTTGCAACAGGCTCATTAGCAGCAATGACATACACACTTCTGCCATTGACATATTCCTAGATATAAATGTTCAGACCGTATCAAAGAAACAAATCAGATCTTTTGAATGTTAGTTTCCTTTTTAGAAAGCAGTCCAGTAAAGTGCACTCTTTTTGTCATAATGAAACTTCCTATAAACTATCAGTGCACAATACCCTCCCACATACAAACAATATAACTCATCTTACTATGTGTTTATAATGTCAAACAAGTGAGTTTTTTCAATGCCGTTTTTGCTACATATCCTGTGAATTAGATTTTTTATATTTTCCCTTGGGGCATAGAAACTGCATTGGCTGCATCAAGCTGCTATACAGCTCAGTAATGATATATACCCACTCAATTCTTTATTGCTCCCTTTAATTTTGTTTGATTGGAATATGCACAGAAGAACAAATGACATTTCTGTTGCAGTGTCTCCCTTGCTTTAATAAAGTTGCAAACAATTCTGTCCCTATTAACTTTAATCAGCCATTATCTGTTTGTTTTATTTCTTATTTACTTCACTTTTTTCAGTGTTTCATAACATTTTTCTTAGGGGACCCACTCATGTTGGGGATCTAGCCAAAGTTTGGTTTAGGACCAGTTTTGCACTTAATATTATTTACTTTTTCCTATTATAGATATTTTATATTTTTTCCCAGATCCTACCATTTGGAGCAATATAACAGTATCTGGACCAATCTTGGCATTTAAGGGTCAGTGCCCAAACCTTCTTCTTCTGTGGCAGGTTCGGCAGGTTTAAGGTGGCGAATAGTCGAATTTGAATTCTTAAAGGGCCAGTACATCGAATTTTTTAAAAATCAAATTTTAACCATTCACTAGTCAAATCTCCCTAAAAAAGCTTGAAAATTAGAATTTTTACTTCGACCTTGATAAATCTGCCCATAGACAATTTTTGGGATAGCAGATGAACTGTCAAGAACATATTGGTGGAATACTACACAACTAGGTCATGCATGATGGGACATTGCAGTGATATGAACAGTCCACACACAGATTTTTTTTTTTCTGGGTTTACTGATGCATTCTTAGATATGTCAATGAGAATTGTCATCAGCCTGATTCTATTTTGCCAATAATAATTAATCTTTGGCAAGATTGTTTAAATATATATATTGAGGGGCGCTGTTTAGTGCTTCCACCAGTTCAGCTCCAATATGGCAGAAATTTGGTGCTTGAAACTCCCAGTTCCTCTGCTCACTGCTAGTTTTAATTAACCTCAAGCCCAAAGACACAGAGGTTTACGCTTAATGTCAGAACTGCAGGAATTTTCCTATGTTTTCTCCCCTTGTATCACCCTAGAAGACCCTACAGCAGGGACTTCAATTACAAAGGCCTTTCTTTTCTAAAAGAAAAACATCCCTATAGCTGCCACTGTCTGTGCTTGCTGCAGTTATTGCATGTGGTGTAATACATGTAACAACAATAATATTCAGCTGTAAATCACATAGAAAGGGAGCACATAAGTTTATCTACTACCATTTACTAACAGCCTTTATGATCATACGCCATAAAATGTGCACAATATTTCCTCATGTGTGCTATGGCAGAAAACACCCAAACTTCCATGTTTTTTTCTTTTTTTTTGTATTTCAATTCAGCTACAAAGATAGCTCACGGCAAATGGCACTAGGGTCATGTAATATGAGCAGGGTACATAGTGCAGGGCAGGGTTGGGTCTAGGGGTAAGCATATAAGGGGGTAGAGTGGGTGATGTATGTTACGATGAGTGAATATGATCGTGTGCACATTGTTGTTTTAAAATGTGTGATATATAAAAGTGGGTTCATTTAGGTGTGAGTATGTTTGCAATGCGGGTAAGTTTGTTAAGTGTAACTTGATAAATCGGCCACTAGGTGTGGATGCAATATACTCCCCCGTCACTAGAGGGAGATGGTGAGTTTAGAGGTTTAAAAAGGGGACCATGCCCTGGTTATATGACCTTAGTCTTGAGGGAATGGCAGAAAATGAAGACTGGAAGAAAAGATATCTGAAAAAGTAATAGAAGCAGGCTGAGAGTAGGAGGGAGGGAGTGTAGCAGGTAGCAGGTGTCTGAGCTAGGATAGTGAGCATGGGCCACCCAATGCCCCAACAAGGAGGGTAGTGGGGCTAGTAGTGAATTTTTCCAAAGGATAGGGACCCAAGAGGAAAGGGTTTAGGCTAGTAGTACGGTTTAATGAGCTTCAGGCCAATGGTCTGGTTGGAATAGTAAAGGGGCACTGCAGGGAGTGTCGGATTACTGAGACAAGTGGGGAACAGGGATTTCTGGTGACTGGAGAAAAGTGTGAGTACCCGACCTAGCCATTCCAAGTATCAATCCTCAGGATAAAGGGTTAAACTTGAACAAGCCTGTGTGAATATTATGCAAATTTAAACGTATGTTTCTGTGTAATGTTGGATGCATGTGGTTATGGTGATGAGGGTTGATGTAATAAAGTTCCTGGTTACTTGCTCACTTGGAGTTTGTGTCCGATGTGGGGGAAGTGTGTGTCCAACAAACGGTTACCCTCCTTACAAGTAGAAGAGGCAAGTGCCTAGGGTGCAGTGCCAGGGGGCACCAGGCATGTACTTCTTATGCTGCTTATGAGAAACAAAAAAGAGACCACTCCAGCTCTCCGCTACTCCCCAAGCCATGTTCTCAGTCCTCAGTGTCCCTTACTGTAGCATGTAACAAACAAACCGATGGACGGCTGTCTAGGGATGGGCGAATTTGACCCGTTTCGCCAAAAATTGTTTTGACGCGCATCTTTTTTTTTGACGTACGCCGCCATGGGCGTCATTTTTTCAGCGAAACTAGGCGAAAAAATTCACCCATCCCTATCACGTCACTTCTGGACAAGGCTTTATTGGCAGGTGGCTGTAAAATGCCTAAAGAGTTTCGGGAGTGTATCCCTTAATCATACACTCCCGAAACGCATTTCACAGCCACCTGCCAATAAAGCCTTGTCCAGAAGTGCCGTCCATTTGTTTGGTTTGTTATATTTTTTTGCTGCTTACCCCCATTCTCTTATTCCCTTCACTGCTTGGCAGTTATTTTCTGCGCATCTTCACAGCACAAGGTTCAGCATTGCATGTGTGGCCAATGATGCCTGTGCGAGCCCACAAGTCAGGGGTCGAGAGCCAAGTTGCCTAGGGTGTCTGGCGAGCTTGGCCTGCCTTTGGTGCAGGGTTTTGTACTCATCCCCTAACTTGTGCATTATATAGACACACATGTTAGGGTATAGGCTGCAACTGGGTCCTGTTCTTACCATCATTCCTATGGGAGTCAGAACCTGGATTTTGAATGAACACTAGAGGGCATGATTAGTACTCTTGCACTATTATCTGGGGTTTAAATAAATGTCTCCTTCTGTTTTTAGGGAGGCATTAAATATAGTGCCTGTAATTCCTGCAGTCTGTGCCTTGCACTAATGTACTGAACACACATGGGTCTCAACATAATGTTTAAGCATTGTCCTTCAATTCCTTTTTGTAAAAAAAAAAAAAGTCAGAATAAAAAATGTGACCTTCCCCTGAAAAGACTAATTTGTGAATCAGTGGCTCTGTCTGCTGCTGTTCCTGTTTATGCTTTACATCACTGCATGACTGTATTCTCCATGCTCGTTGGGATAAAAGGTAATTACCTAAAAGCACAAAGTATTTTTTTTTAGGTCAAATTACGAGCTTTATCTACATCTTTTATTAGACCTGGCCGTGGATGTTATTCCTGTAACATGATTCACAGCTGCATAATGAAAAAGACGTTTAATATGGCCAATTCGGTACATGTCAATTATTTTAGCATCAGAGGTTTTATTTTAATCCCCTGTAACAACCACACAAAACCAAAAAAGATCACAAATGTTCTAAAGCCGATACAGGATATGAATAACTTTAAATATGCTTTTCCTTTAATCACTGCATATTTGCTATATAGTAATGCCATCACCTGATTTTCTAGGTGGTTTTGTTATACAAATAGTCAAAATTGGTATTCTTTATAGGGCAATTGACGTGGGATTTTCCAAGAGTAAATTCTCATATATTCGTAGGTGATGAATCATCGTACCCACCTGTATACTGTACCGGCAAACAAGTGTTATTGACTCAGAAATGATGTCTCTTCTAGTTTTAGTTATGAATTAAAACTGTGTATGCAGGGCGGTTCCAAGAAGCCTGTGGTTTCCAATGCTGAATGATGGGCGTTCAGTACGGGAAACCTTACAACTTTGCACTTTGAGCAGTTGAAAAATGAGACCGTTTCCAGTTACAATGGAAAGAAATAGCTGTGTCGTGTAATGCTCCGTGTCAGCTGATATTTATATACAATCACACACACTCATAGGTGTTATAAAGGGAAAAAAGTGCCTTATAATGGAATAATAAAGGTCATCAGTTATATAATGATAATTCTAACAGGAAAATACAAACAAGAAACTGGTCGGAGGTATAACAGTACAGAACCACAGCATATTATTGGGGGATATGTCTGTATGAAATTACACCGAACGAAATAGATTAGACATTGATAAGGCGTTCTTGATGCTAACAAAACACAAAGGGGATTATTTATTAAAGTCTGATTGTTAAAAACTCAAAAAAGTTTAGTTTTTTTACTATAAAATCAGAATTTTTAGTGGAAAAAAATAAATAACAATTGTCGGGATTTATTAAAGCCTGGTGCAGCAAAAAGCCAGAATCCGAAAATCAGCCATCTCAGACCTGCCGAGGTTGTATATAAGTCACTGGGAGAGGTCCTTATCCTATTTGGAAGTTTCTGTGGTCTGCACTGGAATTAGCCCAAAATCTGACTATTTCGGGCAAAAATCTAAAAAATACAGGCTTTTCGGAAAATTCTTACGATTCTGAAAAACTTTCAAAAAATTCGTACAATTCGGGTTTCTGATTGATTTTATTGAATTTTTCCCCCCATCCAATTAAATCATACTTTTTAAATAATAAATAAGATCCAATCGTGGATTCTAGTTTGGTTGGACTTTTTTATTTAAAGGACCAGTAACATCAAATTTTTTTTTTAAAGTTCGTTAAGATACACCAAAAAAAAACCACAAAGACAAATGAAACTTTGAAATCGCTTAGTCTTTATTAAGAAATAATTTACCAAAACTCCGCTCCTCTTCAGAAAAGGTGATCCGGCGATCCATTGTCGCCCTGTCGCCTTTTCTGAAGAGGAGCGCAAGTGGAGTTATTTCTTAATAAAGACTTAGCGATTTCAAAGTTTCATTTGTCTTTGTGTTTTTTTTTTTGTTGCATACTAACAATTTTTTTTTTTAATTTATGTTACTGGTACTTTAAATGAAAAGTTCTGATTTTGTTAAATAATCTCCAAAAATGGAATTTAATGGTTCAGCAAAGCAAACATATGGGGTGCAGATGCAACGCTCTGAGCTATTTCTTTACTTTACCTGCCCTTAGTTTACATATGCATAAGAAATCATTACAGGTTGATTGCATAATTAAAATGTTATGTAACCCTTTGCTGGTACACTCGCTGTTACTGTGAAAAGAATTACTATAGATAAGAATTCACCCTCGAATGTAATCCTAATTGCCTTTCAGTTTGTGCTCCCTTTGCTCAGAGTTTTGGAACCCAACTGAATAAAATTGTGGGAAAAAACTACGAATACCTTGAATGTGTGAGTTTTCAAGTTTAAAAATAAAATAAAAACTCTAAAAACTTTGAATAAATAGTTAAAATTTTGCTTAGGCCAGTTCCCATTGACTTCCACATGACCTTGCAAGCTTTGAGCTGCCATTATTTTAAATTTGAGGTTTTCTAGCTTTATAAATAATTGATTTGAAGTTATAATATTCATTGCCTTTGTGTGTAGTAATGATTTTAAAGGAGACAGAAAGTCGTTTCACACTTGCAAATGGCAAATGTTAGGCATCCCAAGTGAATATATTTACTTACCTGAAACCCTAGGCCGGTGCTCCTATCAGCAGAAAACTGCCACAGAGTGATCCTCTTCCGGCTTCTTCTTGCCTCTTGTGGCTGTGCATGTGCATTAGAGTGAAAAGCCAAACTTTAAAGCTGAAAAGTCTGCTATTTAATTCTACTGCACATGCATCTGTCACGGGAAATTTGAAGAAAGAAGAAGCAAGAGGAGGATCACTGGAATAACCCCAGGCCGGTGCAGTGTTCTGATGATAGGAGCAACTGCCTGGGGTTTCAGGTAAGTAAATACATTCACTTGGGGGTTCCTAACATTTGGCTCCTCAAGTGTAAAACTACTTTCCATCTCCTTTAATAACCTTATAGATCTCTAGATGTAGTATGTAATGCAACTGCTTAATCAGAAGGCCATGTGCTTGGGTTTTGGGATACCTTGTATTTCTAGCCAAATTTACATAGTAAATAATAACATAGTAAGTTAGGTTGAAAAAAGACACACGTCCATCAAGTTCAACCTTTTAAGTCTATTTTAACCTGCCTAACTGCCAGTTTATCCAGAGGAAGGCTAAAACCCCCATTTGAGGCCTCTCCAATTTGCCTCAGAGGGAGAAATTCCTTCCTGACCCCATGATGGCAATGGGACCAGTCCCTGGATCAACTTGTACTATGAACTATCTCCCATATCCCTGTATTCCCTCACTTGCTAAACACCATCCAACCCCTTCTTATACCTATCTAATGTATCCGCCTGTACCACTGATTCAGGGAGACAATTCCACATCTTCACATCTTTCACTGTAAAAAACCCCTTCCAAATATTTAGGCAGAACCTCTTTTCTTCTAATCGGAATGGGTGACCACTAGTCAGCTGGATAGACCTATTAGCAGCTCCCATACTCACTGTGCAGTCACAGACTTATTGAGGTGTCAATTCTGACTTTAGTTCTCCTCTAATAAGGGGCCCAATATCAAGAAGGGAGCAGAGCTATAGTCCTACCAATTTATTTTTAAGAAATAAGAAAAAGTAATGCAGTTACAATGGAGGGCTGGAAACAAGCTTATTAGGCACAATGCGTGTCCTCTGCCTCCCACTGCTATAATCATCAGCAGAGATCAAGTGAATATTATTAAAAGAATTCCAGAGAATTGGGTAGGGAAAATTCAATGAGTTTCTTCAGACACAGCCGCAGAATACAAGATTACAAAATGAATGTAATGTGCACATCAAGTTGTGTTTTCTCTACACAACTCATCAGGTTTTATTCATCTCTGACACAACTGTGCCTGGAATTCTGTTGAACTTTGCTTGATCTATGTCTGTAATTACACCAGTGGGAAGCAAAGGATGAGCAGTGTTTCTGATAAGCTGAATTTTTCAATATTTCGCTGTAAATCCATTACTTTTTGAACACATTGATATGGTGCAATGGGAGTGGGGCCCTCTTGTGTTATATATTTATAGAAGATGCACTTCAGTTCATGTATTGTATATAGGGTGTATTAATTGCAGAATGGTCAGCATTCCATTTCTTTTATTATTCCATTCAGTTGTACTTTATCTATGCTTTCCTAACTTGTTGGGAGTTTTAAGCAACAAGCACAGGGCCAGGAGTTCCATCAGGGGCACTGGTCAAATACGCAGGCCTGGACTTTTCTGGAAAAGGATGGATGTTTCCTAAAAATGGGCTGGGTTTTGGTGGTTTGGGTTAATGTCAGGTCAGCATATGGGGCCCCATAGTTAATTACAGTGGCTCTGAAGTACTTTATATACAACATGTCCATACTGTTTACAAATCCACTTTTACATTTTTAGAGTCCTTTAGTAAGCATTGTATGTATTAACCAGTGGGTATATAGAAATATAATACACAAATGGCAAATCTATCCTGCAAATCATATTCTTATAAACAGCTCTTAGTGATGTTTCAGGCAAGTAAGTTTGACATCTGTGGTGGGCAAATTATTTGAAGGCTTGTTAAGGGATCACATTCAGAATGTTGTCCTAGTGAATGGCATTATGAGCAGCAATCAGCATCGCTTTATGAAGGATAGGTCATGTCAGACTAATTTGATTGCTTTTTATGATGAGGTAAGTAAGATGCTGGACAGTGGGGGGCAGTAGATGTGATCTATTTGGATTTTGCCAAAGCGTTTGATACTGTGCATCATCCCAATTAAGATATAGTTCATCTTAATTGGAGGCAAAGCAATCTCATTGCTTATTATTTAATAAATGTTTAAATTATTTTTAGTAGATTTAATGTATGGAGATCCAAATTACAGAAAGATATCTTACCCCAGGTCCTGGGCATTCTGGATAAAAGGTCCCCTACCTGCAATATATTTTAATATTTGCTTGGTTTATTAGTGTTGCACCAATACTCACACATCTTATCAAGGATCATCTTGATCTTGTGGTTTAGAAGCAGAGATTGTGGGTCAGTGCCCAATCACAGACTAGAAAAGAGTTTTGCATTACCAATAAAATAAGAGGACAATGCTTGGGTCATATATAGTGAATTATATACCCACTACTATAATTTCTAAAGATATTATTAGTTACTGAGGAGTTACATTAACATATAAAAGCACAGGGCCACAGGCAAAACTGTAGATTATATGGATATAAATAACAGTTGAGAAATATTCATAACCTTAATGTCATATTTTCCAATTTTTGAGTTATCCATGATGCCAGTCTAAAATAATTCAAGAAGAAGCTGTTTTCCCAGAAAAGCTGCTGTGGAGCAAAGAACATTTACTTAATCAGGAAAGCGCCAGTTTTGTGTTACTTCTCATTCTCTTTATTGTGGAATGTCTAGTGGTGGAATGCTGCATTTGATTTGGCATGGAACACAACCATCTTTCCCATTGTGGTGAAGGTGTTAGTCTAGAACAGTGATCCCCAACCAGTGGTTCATGAGCAACGTGTTGCTCACCAAACCCTCAGATGTTGCTCCCAGTGGCCTCAAAGCAGGTGATTATTTTTGAATTCAAGGCTTGGAGGCAAGTTTTGGTTGTATAAAAACCAGATGTACTGCCAGAGTCTCCTGTAGGCTGCCAGTCCACATAGGGGCTGCCAAATGGCCAATCACAGCAATTATTTGGCACCCAAGAACATTTTTCATGCTTGTGTTACCCCCCAACTCCTTTTACATTTGAATGTTGCTCACAGGCTTAAAAGGTTGGGGAACCCTGGTCTAGAACATGTGAGCTATAATGCAGCATTTAGGCTGCTTCAAGACATCATTTTATTTTGTTACTTGTATTTGTTTAATATATTTTTAACCCAATATAAGAGTCCTGCTTTTACAATATTGGCTTATGAAAGGTAAAGGAAGGCCATACAGTATATAAATACATAGTTTTGGGACTTTTTCTGTGTCAAATTCATGAACTTCCATTCTGTTTCAAGAGGAACTTTTTGTGGAACCCAAGTGTTGAAATACAGGAAGAACAATGTATAAAGTCCCAGAATGTTTCCCATTGCATCAAGGTTATTACCAGTCAGTTTACCTTGAGGCATTGACATCACTCTTCTGAAAAACTTACATAGTAACATAGTAAGTTAGGGTGAAAAAAGACACACGTCCATCAAGTTCAACCTTAAATTTATATATAACCTGCCTAACTGCCAGTTGATCCAGAGGAAGGCAAAAAACCCATTTGAAGCCTCTCCAATTTGCCTCAGAGGGAGAAAAAATTCCTTCCTGACTCCAAAATACAATGGGACCAGTCCCTGGATCAACTTGTACTATGAGCTATCTTCCATAACCCTGTATTCCCTCACTTGCTAAACACCATCCAACCCCTTCTTATACCTATCTAATGTATCAGCCTGTACCACTGATTCAGGGAGACAATTCCACATCTTCACAGCTCTCAATGTAACAAACCACTTCTGAATATTTAGACGGAACCTCTTTTTTTCTAATCGGAATGGGTGACCTTGTGTCAGCTGGAAAGACCTACCGGTAAATAAAGCATTAGAGAGATTATTATATGATCCCCTTATATATTTATGCATAGTTATCATATCTCCCCTTAAGCGCCTCTTCTCCAGCGTGAACATCCCCAACTTGGCCAGTCTTTCCTTATAGCTGAGATTTTCCATTCCTTTTACCAGCTTAGTTGCTAGGGATGGGCGAATTTTTTCGCCTTGCTTAGCTGCGCGATTTTTTTTGCAGAAACGAAATGGGTCAAATTCGCCCATCCCTATTAGCTGCCCTTCTCTGTACCCTCTCTAATACAATAATGTCCTGTTTGAGCACTGGAGACCAACACTGTACGGCATATTCTAGATGGGGCAGAAAACTGAACAGGCCCAATGTTATACCAGTGAGCACCACAGAGGAATCCTCTTCCTGCTTCCTCTTAGAAGAACGAAAAGCCTAAAAAGTCGACTATTTTGTTCTACTGTGCATGCGTTTGCCCAGGGAAATTTGATGAAAGAAGAAGCTGGAAGAAGATATTTCCTTGGTGCTCGGTAGAAAAACCCCGGACCGGTGGAGTTTTCTGCCGATGGGAGCACCGGCCCAGGGTTTCAGGAAAGTCAATACAATCACTTGGGCCTAAGATTTGGCACCCCCAAGTGCAAACAGACTTTCCTTCTCCTTTAATTCAGTTTTTCTTATCAAAGAATAACTGTCAAATTAAGATAATATGCAGAGTTGGGTTGTGAGGGTCTTTGCTCTGGTTTCCCAAAATTGGATGGGTCCCTTGGATGAAAAAACAGATAAAATGATGGACATTATTATTTCAGGAAATGTAAATGACTAAACCAACTCTACTGTGGGAGTCTAAATTATGCCCTATTAGAGGGATGTTTCCCCATTTGACCCAGAAGTAGTATGTGACATTCCTGTTTCCTAGTCTATCCAAGGGGCAAGAGTAAATGGTTCTTGAAAGAATACTGTTCTGTCTCTTTGGTCTCCACCTGGTGCTGGCATGGATGTGCTGGAGGGCCTGAGGTGGAGGAAGGAGATAAGTGGGCCCTAAGTACGAGATAGGATAGCACCTGTAACAGAACCCTCAAGTATTAAACAAACAGGGCTAAATAATATTGTATCTGTTATTTTTTAGATGTATAGTTCAGTCTCCAATACTTCTGCAAGGGCCCAGTTGAGATGAGGAGTCACATTGCTCTAGAGATCAGTTAGAAAGTGTATAAAGTGCTACATTTGGCTTACAAAGTGGAGCTCAAGGGGCTAATTGAGCAATTAAGTGATAGATTTATTTTAGACAGCCATGGGTAACTGTGGTTCTAAGCTTGTTGTGTAGTTGCCTAGTAATGGATATCCCAGAACAGGAGTAGGCACAAGGAGTGTATGCCAACTCAACTCCTACTCATTTATCGTAGTCAAAAAGATATAAACTGAAAGCTATAAGGCCAAACATAGCGGCCAACAAACATCTGTGCAGCTCTATTAATGGAGATCCGGTATAGGCAGACAGAGCTGTGTTCTCAGGTGTGTAGGTGGGGTTCAGGCTGAGCCAGGGAAGGCCCTTCTGATTAAAATAAAATGGTGGCAAATTCTTCTTCTTTAAGAACCATATCATTGAATAACAAATACGCCTGCTTACTTCTATGTTCAGTCTCGGAAAATATCATTGTTAATGAGCTTAAAAATTAGTATGCCATAAATAATCCTGTCTATAATGGATGTGCCCAGACATAACATAGCTATAATCAATATTTTGGATCCTTGACAAGGTTCAGTCGATGAGTTCCTGTAGTAGATGATGAAGAGCACAAACAACTAGAATTGTAAATTGTAATACATTTCCTAAAATGAAACGATAGTCAGTGCACTGCGGATCTCCAAATCAAGGGCCATCCAGATAAATAATCCCTGGTCCAAGTGTGGCCCCCATAAATTTGCCCATAGCATGTACATGAAATAGAGAAGCCCCTGTAATCTTATACATCCTCACACAGTTAAGCAGGAACAGCCCATTTGCTCATAGCCTGTACAGAAAGATAAAACCATGTGAGTATATATACAATGCTCTAGGTTGGTCGTGTATGAGGATTCGTTTGGAAGAGTGGGGGAGGTCTCAGGTCCTGTAAACTACTGCTTATTAGAAGCAAGAAAGGGAAGAAAAGCCTCTTTGGCCTAGGTTAGCTATCAAGAGCAGTTTCAAGAGTCGCAGATATGGAAAACAGTGAGTAGGGCTCACTAGCCCCAAGGTGCTGCAGAAGTGGACCTATAATTACTTTGGGTAGATCTGCCTTGGGCTGATGCCAAGCCTCACAGGTACACTGGAAAGAGAAAGTAATGCTGTGAGTGACTGAAAAAGCGAGACCTATGTGATAAGAGACTGTATAGTCCCACGGTTCATGAACAGGAAGAATTGTCACAGTTAAAAATCAACCTTTGGTAGACTGCAATGGTGTGTAATGTGTATTCATAGTAAAGGAATGCGATGTCTGTATTTGAATCAAGACTCTTCAGTTATGTCTGACTCACTTCGAGAGTGATACCATTAAACTATGTCAGCATATGAATTCTTCTGTAAGAACAGCAGAGCGAGAGCATAAGACAAAGGCCAATATATAGTGATGGGCGAATTTATTCGCCAGGCGCGAATTTGCGGCGAATTTGCGCGATTCGCCGCCAGCGAATAAATTAGTGAAACGCCCGTGAAAATTTGCGGCAAAAATTCGCTGGCGTCAAAAAAATTTTTCTGAAAAAACGGACGCCGGTGTCAAAAATGGGTGCCGGTGTCAAAAAAATGGGCGCCGGCATCAAAAACTAGACGCTGGCGCCGTTTCATGAATTTTTTGCCATTTTGCGATTTTCAAGCGAATTTCGCGAATTTTTTTCCGGCGAACAAAATGGCGCAAATTCGCCCATCACTACCAATATAGGTATTTATCTGTACTGGGTACAATTCAGCAAGTTTAACGTATGGTGCCACATAAAGAGATAGCATATTTATCTGTATTCCCTAGATCACATGCTTCTAAATCATTTTTATAATGTGCAGGTATAGGGAGACTAAAAAAGGATTCAGTTATGATTTTTATGGTGTAGTTTTTATTTTTAAATTACACTGTTTACACTGCAAATAAGTCACTCTACCATATAAAATGTCATTCTTGAACCAGCAAGTGTATTTTTTTTTAATTTATAATATTGGTGTATAGGTGCATCTCAGGTCATTTTGCCTGGTCATGTGCTTTCAGAAAGAGCCAGCACTTTAGGATGGAACTGCTTTCTGACAGGCTGTTGTTTTTCCTTCTCAATGTAACTGAATGTGTCTCAGTGGGACATGGGTTTTTACTATTGAGTGCTGTTCTTAGATCTACCAGGCAGCTGTTATCTTGTGTTAGGGAGCTGTTATCTGGTTACCTTCCCATTGTTCTGTTGTTTGGCTGCTGGGAGGGAAAGGGAGGGGGTGATATCACTCCAACTTGCAGTACAGCAGTAAAGAGTGGTTGAAGTTTATCAGAGCACAAGTCACATGACTGGGGGCAGCTGGGAAACTGACAATATGGCTAGCCCAATGTTAGATTTCAAAATGAAATATTAAAAAAATCTCTTTGCTCTTTGAGAAATGGATTTCAGTGCAGAATTCTGCTGAGCAGCACTATTAACTGATTCATTTCCCATGACAATATCCCTTTAACATTAGGCTCGCATTTATTGGTTAGAGTCTCCATGGCAGGTAAATCTCATTGACACAACTGTATGGCAGTGGTTAGAAATCGATTTGCTGCCATCTTCTGGTCGGTAATTTTGCTCTGTGCATTTACATAGGAGTGTGGCTACGAAGCCCTGATATTACGTATCACTTACTTACAAATTGTGCTTTGCTTGCTGATTTGGATAACTACAGTGTTTGTTAAAAGCCACTTATTACTGATATATATATAACTTGTTTTGCTATAAAAGTAGTTTTATGTTGCAGGGCTGCTCTGCTCCTTCCCAGTATCAGCAGCTCTAATCTGCTCCCCTTATTTTGCTTATTTATAAAGAACTTACATCTAGTGCATGTCTGCATTGGCAGAGCTAGTGGGCTCTGTCCCCAGCCAAAACCTCTCCTGCTCCATTTCATTACTTATTTTTCATTTAAAAAATTAAAGATGCCCATGCATCTCACTGTGGAACTCATGGCAGCGGAGCATGGTCTTGCAGGAAGGTGGTTGGGGCCCAAGAGGGTCAGAGCTCACCAGGATTCACCAGAGTTATCCTCCAGCACTCAGGAAAGGAAAATTCCTATGGTGTCATCTTCTGATTTACCCATGATTTGAAGACTCATGATTTGAAAGCAATGCCCTTCCCTCAAGCCATTAAAGGGATACTGTAGTGGGAAAACGCATCAGTTAATAGTGCTGCTCCAGCAGAATTCTGCACTGAAATCTATTTCTCAAAAGAGCAAACAGATTTTTTTTTTATATTTAATTTGAAAATCTGACATGGGGCTAGACATTTTGTCAGTTTCCCAGCTGCCCTCAGTCATGTGACTTGTGCTCTGATAAACTTCAGTCACTCTTTACTGCTGTACTGCAAGTTGGAGTGATATCACCCCTCCCCCCAGCAGCCTAACAACAGAACAATGGGAAGGTAACCAGACAGCAGCTCCCTAACACAAGATAACAGCTGCCTGGTAGATCTAAAAGCAGCACTCAATAGTAAAATCCAGGTCCCACTGAGACACATTCAGTTACATTGAGTTGGAGAAACAACAACCTGCCAGAAATCAGTTCCCTTCTAAAGTGCTGGCTCTTTCTGAAATCACATGACCAGGCAAAATGACCTGAGATGCACCTACACACCAATATTACAACTAATAAATACACTTGTTGGTTCAGGAATGACATTTTATATTGTAGAGTAAATTATTGGCAGTGTAAACAGTGTCATTTAGAAATAAAAACTACATCATAAAAATCATGATAGAATCCCTTTTACATTTAAAGCACACTAAGACTATCCCCATACTATCTGTTGTTTCGCTGGACCCAACCCAAACTCTCCAATATATGATACTTGGGGCCTTCACTGTTGCTAGAAGACAAGCTTTTCAAAAACCCCAACACTTTATTTTTGTGATTCACAACAGGGTTTAGCTGGAGACATCCATTGATAAAGGGCTGTACGTTTTAAGAATGGTCTCCTCAGCGCTCTGGCCGGATGAGATAATGAGCTGGTTAGGCTACTTTAGTGGTTTGGAGAAACACTTTGTCCAATGATAGAGGCTTAAAAAAGAAAATTCTTTGTTGGTGTGTTCCCTGTTGCTAAGAAATAGCTGGAGAGACATTTCAGCAGCCTCTTTCCACTTTCATCTTCATACAGTGATGTAACAGGGAGTTCCCCTCTTGTGGTCTCAAGCAAATTATTTTGGTTTCCTACAGGAATTTGCCACAAACCAGAGGTCTTACAATTGTCTGGTAACTTCAACAAAATCCTTTCAACTTCCACATCTGAAATGTCAAGGTCACACTCGACCTAAACTCGACTCCCAACCTTCCTGCTTTGGACATGTTCTTTTCTGCCTTGGAAACAGCCGAGACTGTTATCCAATTAATAATTCAGTACAGGTAGGGATCCGTTATCTGGAAACCTGTTATCCAGAATGTTTCGAATTATGAAAAGGTCGTCTCCCATAGACTCCGTTATAATAAAATAATTCAAATTTTTAAAAACAATTTCCTGTTTTTGTGTAATAATAAAACAGTAGCTTGTACTTGATCCCAACTAAGATATAATTAATCCTTATTGGAGGCAAAACCAGCCTATTGGGTTTATTTAATGTTTACATGATTTTCTAGTAGACTTAAGGTATGAAGATCCAAATTACAGAAAGATCAGTTATCTGGAAAACCCCAGGTTCCAAGCTGGATAACAGGTCCCATACGTGTACATTAAATAAACCACCCGGACATATGGAAAGTCATGAGGGTATTTCATGGACCTGGTAGAATAAAAAAATTAATGTACAGGTATGGAATAAGCTATCTGGAAACCCACTATCCAGAAAGCTCTGAATTTCAGAAAGAGTTTGTATATTCCTCTGTGTGTGCATGGGTTTTCAACCCCTAAACATTTGCCAATAGGTTAATTGACCCCTAATGAAACTGACCCAATCTTATCATTCTCATTATTTATTTATATACAGGTATAGGATTCATTATCCAGAAACTTCTTATACAGGAAGCTCCAAATTACAGAAAGGCTGTCTCCCTTAGACTCCATTTTACCCACATAATCCAAATTTTAAAAAAAGATTTCCTTTTTCTCTGTAATACTAAAACAGTGCCTTATATTTGATTCCAACTAAGGCCTAGTTAAAGGAACAGTAACTCCAAAAAATTAAAGCATTTAAAGGAATGACAATATAATGCATTTGCCCTGCACTGGTACAGCTGGTGTGTTTGCTTCAGAAACACAACTATAGTTTATATAAACAAGCTGCTGTGTAGCCATGGGGGCAGCCATTCAAGCACAGGATACACAGTAGATAACAGATAAGTACTACTATAGTTTATATAAACAAGCTGCTGTGTAGCCATGGGGGCAGCCATTCAAGCACAGGATACACAGTAGATAACAGATAAGTACTACTATAGTTTATATAAACAAGCTGCTGTGTAGCCATGGGGCAGCCATTCAAGCACAGGATACACAGTAGATAACAGATAAGTACTACTATAGTTTATATAAACAAGCTGCTGTGTAGCCATGGGGGCAGCCATTCAAGCACAGGATACACAGTAGATAACAGATAAGTACTACTATAGTTTATATAAACAAGCTGCTGTGTAGCCATGGGGCAGCCATTCAACCACAGGATACACAGTAGATAAAAAAAGTACTACTATGGTGTATATATAAACAACTTGCTGTGTAGCCATGGGGGCAGCCATTCAAGCACAGGATACACAGTAGGTAACAGATAAGTACTACTATAGTTTATATAAACAAGCTGCTGTGTAGCCATGGGGGCAGCCATTCAAGCACAGGATACACAGTAGATAACAGATAAACTCTGAAGAATCCCATTGTATACTACAGAGCTTATCTGTTATCTGCTGTATATCCTGTGCCTTTTAAGGTAAAATAAAGTAGATACTTTGGTATTGTAAATAAGTTCCTGGTGGAGAGGCGATACTCTGGGGCATGTGCATAGAGCTATTATTATATTAAGAATGAACATGCTGTGCTGGCACAATATGAGCTGTTCTTCCTCTGACAAATAGCAGTGTCATCCCACACAGAGGTTTTGTGGTCAGACTTTCATCATCGCCATCAAAGTTAATCTTTTTAGCAAATCTTGTAGTAAACTCACTTTAGGTGTGCAGAAAGAGGTATAACAGTGAGTGTTGGAAGCGTGTCACTAACATGGATGTAGAGTAGACATGAACCACTTCATATCTACACACCTTTTTTAAAAAGGAACAAAACCTCCCTCTTCACAACCACATCCTCCAGATACCTGAAAGGTGCCTCGAATTTTGTGCCAAATGCAGAGCCAAACTGTGTCTCACCCCCATTGATAACAGTTGTGAAGCCTTAAGCAAGAAGTAATGCTGGCCATCGGGTTTGACCACATGCATTTTATCATCTATGTTATTCTATGCACTCCTGCAGTCATTCAGTCCTGGACCAAAGGAGCTTACAGTCTTCCTTCCTTCAATAAAGCTTACAGTCTTCCGTTGTACATTGTTAAAAGGGGTCGCTCCCCTCTTACTTAACTTTTATTAAAATGTAGAGAGTGATATTCTGAGACAATGTGCAATAGGTTTTCATTGTTTTTTTTAGCCTTTTTTTTTTATTCAGCATTTCTCCATTTTGCAATTTCCACAATCTGGCTGCTAGGGTCCAAGTTACCCTATGGGCCTGAATAGAAAGATGAGTCATAAAAAGTACCAATAACAATAAGGGGCATATTTATCAAGGGTCGAATTTCAAATTGAAAAAACTTTGAAATTCGATTTCAAAAAGACCAAACGAAATGAAGTCGAAGTTTTTTTTGGTCGAATAGGTCCGTTTTTGATCGAATAGGTCCATATTTGGCCAAATTTGAATCGTATGAATCAAAGAAAGAGCGCATTCGATTTTTGACTCCAAATAGTTTCTAGGAGGTCCCCCTTTGTAAAAACAGCAATTCGGCAGGTTTTAGATGGCGAATGGTCGATGTCGAATTTTTAAAGAGACTTTATTTCGATATTCGAATTTGGACTATTCCCTAGTCGAAGTACACAAAAAATAGCTTGAAATTTTAATTTTTTTCATTCAAAAATTCACTTCGACCTTTGATAAATCTGCCCCTAACTGTGTAGCCTAACAGAGCATTTGTTTTTTAGATGGGGTCAGTGACCCCCATTTGAAAGCTGGAAAGAGTCAGAAGAGGAAGGCAAATACCCTATATACTCGAATATAAGCCGACCCGAGTATAAGCCGAGGTACCTAATTTTACCTACGAAAAGTGGGGAAACTTATTGACTCTAGTATAAGCCTAGACACAACTACAGCCCTGTCTCCCAGCAGCGCACATTCTGCCAAAGCGACCCCCCCAGCGATCAACCGGACTTCTTTGCAAAGTTGATGGTGACAGAGAATTGCCAAACAGATTACTGTGTGCATTGTCCCACTGTCCCACTACCATGTGCAGAGGGTGCTGTTTGATATTGCTATCACTGTTAATCTTTCATATAACCAACAGAGGGTGCTGTGTGATATTGCAGTCACTGTTATTCTTCCATATACCCAACAGATGGCGCTGTGTGATATTGCAGTCACTGTTATTCTTTCATATAACCAACAGAGGGCACTGTGTGATATTGCAGTCACTGTTATTCTTCCCTATAACCAACAGAGGGTGCTGTGTGATATTGCAGTCACTGTTATTCTTTCATATAATCAACAGAGGGTGCTGTGTGATATTGCAGTCACTGTTATTCTTTCATATAACCAACAGAGGGTGCTGTGTGATATTGCAGTCACTGTTATTCTTTCATATAACCAACAGAGGGTGCTGTGTGATATTGCAGTCACTGTTATTCTTTCATATAACCAACAGATGGCGCTGTGTGATATTGCAGTCACTGTTATTCTTTCATATAACCAACAGAGGGCACTGTGTGATATTGCAGTCACTGTTATTCTTCCATATAACCAACAGATGGCACTGTGTGATATTGCAGTCACTTTTATTCTTTCATATAACCAACAGAGGGCGCACTGTTATTCTATCATATAACCAACAGAGGGTGCTGTGTGATATTGCAGTCACTGTTATTCTTTAATATAACCAACAGAGGGCGCACTGTTATTCTTTCATACAACCAACAGATGGCGCTGTGTGATATTGCAGTCACTGTTAATCTTTCATATAACCAACAGAGGGTGCACTGTTATTCTTTCATACAACCAACAGATGGCGCTGTGTGATATTGCAGTCACTGTTATTCTTTCATATAACCAACAGATGGCGCTGTGTGATATTGCAGTCACTGTTATTCTTTCATATAACCAACAGAGGGCACTGTGTGATATTGCAGTCACTGTTATTCTTCCATATAACCAACAGATGGCGCTGTGTGATATTGCAGTCACTTTTATTCTTTCATATAACCAACAGAGGGCGCACTGTTATTCTATCATATAACCAACAGAGGGTGCTGTGTGATATTGCAGTCACTGTTATTCTTTAATATAACCAACAGAGGGCGCACTGTTATTCTTTCATACAACCAACAGATGGCGCTGTGTGATATTGCAGTCACTGTTATTCTTCCATATAACCAACAGAGGGCATTGTGGGATATTGCAGTCTCTTCCCAAGTGAACTGTTGGTATAGGAATGATTAAAAGTGACTGCAATCTCAGGTACTCGGGTACAGCTGACCCGAGTATAAGCCGAGGTAGACTTTTTCAGCACATTTTGGATGCTGAAAAACTCGGTTTATACTCGGGTATATATGGTAATTAAAAACTGTAAAAAAAAGAAAAAAATGAATTTCAATGTCAAATGAAAAGTTATTTAGAATTAGCCATTCTATAACACAGGTTTGGATTGGGCTATTGGGGGCCATTCTGACTCTGCAATTTTAAAGTAAGGGTAAGCCACCCATTTAACTCTTGTTATGTTGCACTATAATATCACTATATAGCATAGTGTAACTTATTAGTGGTACAGGTATGGGACAGGTATGAGACCTGTTATCCAGAATGCTCAGGATCTGGGTTTTCCAGGTCTACTAGAAAATCATGTAAACATTAAATAAACCCAATAGTCTGGTTTTGCTTCCAATAAGTATTAATTATATCTTAGTTGGGATCAAGTACAAGCTACTGTTTTATTATTACGGAGAAAAAGGAAATAATTTTAAAAAAATTGGATTATTTGGATAAAATTGAGTCTATGGGAGACGGCCTTTCTGTAATTTGGATCTTCATACCTTAAGTCTACTACAAAATCATGTAAACATTAAATAAGCCCAATAGGCTGGTTTTGCTTCCATTAAGGATTAATTATATCTTAGTTGGGATCAAGTACAAGCTACTGTTTTAGTATTACGGAGAAAAAGGAAATTATTTTTAAAAATTTGGATTATTTGGATAAAATGGCGTCTATGGGAGACGGCCTTTCTGTAATTCTGAGCTTCCTGGATAACAGGTTTCCGGGTAATGGACCTCATACCTGTATATAAATAAATAAATGATTGGGTCAGTTTCATTAGGAGCCAATTAACCTATTGGCAAAGGTTTAGGGGGAAGAAACCCCATACACACACAGAGAAATATACAAACTGTTTATAAATTGTGCCCTGGCAAAATTCAAACCCAGTGTCAATTCCTATGGCAACACTGACTGCCTAAAGCTGATATTAAGGTGAACTTCTGCTTCAAACAGTCACACTAGTGACCAGTGAATCTGTCTCATTTCTGTTGAAAAAAATCAACGAAATGCATTATTAGTCGATAGGGGACAACATTTGTTTGTGGCAGCTTCGCGGAAAAATCCATGCCTGGTGAAAAAATATGTTCATTACTAATGCATAGTGATGGGCCGATTTATTTGCCAGGCGCGATTCGCCGCAAGCGAATAAATTCTTGAAACACCCACGAAAATTCGTCTGAAAAAATTCGCTGGCGTCAAAAAAAACAGGTACTGGCGTCAAAAACGAGATGCCAGCGCCGCTTTGCAAATTTTTCACCGTTTCGCGCATTTCGCAGGAAATTCTCGAATTTTCCGGCGACGCGAAATGGTGCAAATTCGCCCATCACTATAATGCACATGCTTTCACTTTCCAAATATCTTAAAGCAGATGAATTCCGTCCTGGTTATATATGTCACATACAGAAGTGTAATCTGACTCACGTTCTATTTTCAGGAGCCCGTCATTAGCAAAGATTATTTGCCTGGCTGTGGCCGTGCGGTGAAGGTTCATTCACCCTTTACAGTAAATACAAACTTACAACAATTAAAGCAGAATAAATAGATTATTTTGTGGAATTTAAATGATGAATCAGGTTAAATATAGGGGGCAGCGTGACTGTGATTAGAAGCAAGATGTAATATATAATATATATCTATAAATATGAACATGGAAGCTCAGTGGGTTAAAATTCCTTTACAGTCTTTTACCCTGTACTTATGGATGTTTGCGGCTGGCACTCGTTGCTTTTATCTTCGTGCGATTAAAATTTGTTTCTTGTGTTATTTCAGATCCGCCTTGTTATTGTAATTGTGTATATATATATATATTGATATATATGTGTGTATGTATATTGTTATATATTTATATTTGTGTGTCCATCAGTGAACCTTCAAACAATACATCAGTAGAACTTCTAGAACCTTTGGGACAAATTTACTCAAGGGCGAAGTGACTAACGCTGGCAAAAATTCGGGACTTCGCCAATTTACTAACGGGCGCAGGCGTAAATTTGCTAGCGAAGGAGAGCTGTAGTTCTACTTCGCACTCTAACGCCAGGCGAATGGACGTAACTACGCAAATTCACTAAGATGCGGATTTTGCTGAGTGTTACCTCTTGCGTCAGATTTGCCTTCACCACCTCAGACCAGGAGAAGTACAATAGAGTAGAAGGAGTTACTCAAAAAAAATTGACATTTTTTCTTAGTCCGAAAAAACGCTGGCGACTTTTCAGTTTTTCAGGGTGATAGGCTGCAAAAGATCGTAATTTTTTTTAAGGAACCCGGCTTCCCCCCTACATTTCCTAACATATGGCACATAAACTATACACTGGGCTCATGTGTAGGGCAATATAACAACTTTATTTTATTTTATTAAGGTTCCCTGGGCTTGTGTAATGTATTTGCTGCAACATATACGTCCATTGAAATGTAACTTCCCGCCGTATGCAAATTAGCCAACGCTGGCGCAACTTCGCTTTGCTTGCCAAATTAACACTAGCGAAACTTCGCCATCGTTCGGCGCCCTGGACGCAACTTCGCTTTTTAGTGAATTAGCGTTGTCCTGGCAAATTTTCACCTGTGTGGTGACGTGAACGAAGTCGGTGCTGGTGAATTTCCGGAGGTTAGTGAATTTGCCCCTAAATAACTATTTGTAATATGTACAATTCCATTTAAGTGCTAAGAAGAAGGTAGACTTACAGGAAGGGGTAACTTACAGGCAGAAACTAGAGGAAAGCTTTTGTAATTCAATTTGTTAAAAAAAAATCTCAGCCTAGCAATTTTACGGCATCTGCATCTGGAAAGTAATCAGAAGGCATGGGATGAGTCAAATTCAAGAGCTCTGACAGTAACATTTTGAGTGCCAATTAACATGGCTTTATCATGTCAAACAAATGGACACAAATCCCTGTTAAGACCCCATCACTGCATCATATGCCCAGCAGTTATTCTCTCCAGAAAAAAGGGTCATAAGTGAAATAGCGACTAAGGTGATAAAGGGTATGATGATGGGCTGGCCAATAACACTGGGGAAAAGGCACTTAAAGGAGAACTAAACTCTAAAAATGAATGTGGCTAAAAATGCCAAATTTTATACACTGGACTTATTGCACGAGGCTTAAGTTTCAGCTTGTCAATAGCAGCAATGATCCAGGACTTCAAACTTGTCACAGGGGGTCACCATCTTGGAAAGTGTCTGTGACACTCACATGCTCAGTGGGCTCTGATTGGCTGTTGAGAAGCTAAGCTTAGGGCTCGTCACTAATTATCCAGCAGAAAATGAGCTTCCCTGGCTGTAATATAAGCTGATGCTACAGGTTTGCTGATTATTAAATTCTGATGTTAATTGCACTGGTTTCTGAGCTGCCATGTAGTAATTATCTGTATTAATTACTAATCAGTCTTATATTGTGACATTTCTATTCTATGTGTACTGTATATTGTGAGTGGGTCCCTAAGCTCAGTAAGTGACAGCAGCACAGAGCATGTGCAGTGAATCAGCAGAAAAGAAGATGGGGAGCTACTGGGGCATCTTTGGAGGCGTGTCATTTATAGACATGCCTAGTTGCCTTGACAAAATCTGGCAGATCAAGAGCAATTTAGGATGGAAAAAGAACAGGAAAGAGAGAGCTGACAAGCCAAAGGGGTCATGGTGTTGGGTCTGTTTTAAATGACCAGCTTTTCAGTCATCAGCTCTTTGAGTTAACTCTAGGGTTAACAAAAACACTGATCTGTTGTTGCTGGTCAACAAATAAACGGCAAAACTTGTGAGTGCCTTTTATTCCAGTCCTGCAGGACAAAAAGAGGCCTTATACCCTTGTGAGACACACCACTAGTGAGCATTCCTAAACCGGCTAAAATAATCTTTTATTTTCAGTGGGGGCCTTAGCTTTATCCTCTGCACAGATCATTTTCTTACACGCAGGAAAATAATGTTTGTGCAGACACCCGTGGGTGCACCGTGTGTGGTTATTGGTGTTCTTTCTTGATATGCAGTTTTGGATGCGTCAGCATCCTGACGTTTTTCTCACATAACCTAGGAAGTATTACGATATAGAAGTCTCAGTTATATACAGTTATATTCTTATAAGCAAGCGAGGTATAATGTAATTAAGAATCCAATCAAATTTTATGATCACGAGTGAATAATAATTCACTAAAATAAATATAAGCATTGTGGGATGCAGAAATGCATAAAGGGCAATTACGCTCTCCACTACACCCGCTCCGGCACACTAAATGGTATGCACTGGGTGCGAGGGGGACATCACAAAGGCCGCTTCAGGGATCCCTGAAACGTGGCTTTTAAATGAGCTTTTTTGTCAGCAGGTCTAAGCAATGGTCTGGACTAGGGTTGCCACCTGGCCGGTAAAAATTATGGTACATCCCAATGTTATTAAAAGGGAAAAAATTAAATCTATAGGAAGGCCGGTATTTTTTTCCAGAAAAGGTGGCAACCCTAGTATTGACACCAACATGGAACATGACTGGAGGGAGGCATAACCAGAAAAACAAATCCTATCAACATTTATTTGATTTTGACTTTATAGGGTCAGCAAATAGGGAATCATTTGAAACCCACAAAAGCCACAAAAAGTAAAAACTAAAGGCCACGCGAAACTTCCCTCGGATTGTGTCATTCTACTCTGCACTAAAAGCTTGTTTACCCTTCTACTCCATCTGCCAGGGACTGAAATACCAGCCGAGGATCTGTACGGTGGCTCCAATGGCATTGGCAAGTGTCGTTTTTGCGTGAGTGTGTGTGAAATTACAATACCAAAATAATTTTGAATAAATATTGACCTTTAGCAAACAGGAAATTCCAACATTTCATCTTTCCGTAGAACAGTAGTTGGAGTTTCGCTTTATAGTCAAGCCCCGGTCTCCCGAGGGTTAGCGTGCAATTAGCATTTTTCAGATAAGTCATATATAAACAAGAAGAGAGTCTGTTCAGTTTCGAGCCAGACCAAGGCTGGGATTTTCTGATTGTGATATTTACTGCCAAGTGTATGTATCATGTAATGGGAACATGCCTGTTGTCATCTGGGAGGGGTTGATGCCCTACCTAACATACTTTATATATATATGGGGTTTCCTTCAGTAATGTCCACTGGTTGTTAGCTGATTACATCACAAAAAGCTATAGAGCTTTCTGGTTACCCCAGAAGACATGGGGGCAGATTCACTAACGGCCGAATTTTCGCCAGCGTCAGCTTCGCACCCCTCGCACCACTTTGCCATGCGCAAATGCGATACGAATACGCTAATTCACTTAAATGCGAAGTTTCGTCCCGGGCTTGAACGCTGGCAACTTTTCACCTACTGAAAATTTGCTTTTTATCTTGCGCTTAGGCCAATTTGCATACGGTGGGAAATTTAAAGTTGTATGGACATCTTTATTATAAATGTTGGTGCAAATGCTTGAAGTTACCACTTTTTATTACACATGTCCAGGGAACCTTAATAAAGACAAGAGAGTTAATATAATGCCCTACACATGAGCCCACTTTAAAATGAACGTTCGATATGTTATAAAATGTCTGGAGAAAAACCGGTTACCCAAAAAAAAGTCCAAGTCAGGACTTTTGCCCCAATCCCACTTAAAAAAAGGAAAAGTCGCCAGCGTTTTTGGAACTTTAATGCATTTTCGGCACAAAGTATATGATGTAAGTGGCAGAAGATTGAGGAAAATCTCGCTGCTTTTTTTAAGCACTTCACCTGGTCTGAGGTGGCGAAGTCAACTCTGGCGAAATCGGTAACATTCAGTAAAATCCGCGCTTCAGTGAATTTGTAGAGTAACAATCGTTCGCCAGAGCGGAAAAACGCCTGGAGATAGTGTGTGAATGACCGCTAGCGACGGATTGGTGCCTGCGCCTGTTAGTGAATTGGCGATGTCCTTGCAGGTGGGAAACGCTGGCGAAAATTCACTTGCATTAGCCACTTCGCCCTTTAATGAATCTGCCCAATGGGCAGAATGAGACACCAAAAAATGTTATGTGCCTACTGATAGATCTGTGAATCTGAAAATGCTCCCAGTAGCTCCCCATTTTCTTTTCTGCTGATTCACAGCATATGCTTTGGGCTGCTCTATATACAGTATATGTCCTCTATCTATAGAATATAAAAGTCACAATACAAGATTCTCATTACATGGCAGCACAGAAACCAGTGCAATTAACATCAGAATTTAGAATCAACCCTGTAGCATCAGATTCTACGACGTGAACCATAAGCTTTGATTCTCTGCAGCTTCCCAGAGCTCACTGAGCATGTGCAGTGCCACTGACACGTCTAACAAAATCCAAGACGGTGACCAACTTTGAAGGCCTGAATAATTACTGTTATATTGTTTTTAAAACTTTGGTGCCGCAAATTCAGTGTATAAAAAAATAATTTTCTACCCATATTTGTTTTTAGGGTTTAGTCCTACTTTAAGAAGTGGAGACCACGGCAGGACAGTGGTGGGAGTGGTAGACATTTTTTACCTGGAGGTAATCCAGATAGGGTGTGGGTCGGATGATGTTGGGAATGGAGCTGATGATGATATATGTGGGGATTATGATGAAGCACACAGAGATTGGCTGGATTTTCAATCGGGCAACAGTTTCTCCAGTTTCTGACCACTGAAACTCCAGAACCAGACATTACCTATAAAAACGGATGAGGTAGGACTGACCATGGGATATACTATCCAACATTTCCTCAGCATTCCACTGGTATAAATCGGTATAAATGCCTTTAATGGAAAAACTGTCTGCTCTTGTGCAACAAAACGTATTTGAGATACATAGGAGCCAGGCAGGGGCCAAACAGGAACAGTTGGGACTTGCTGGGGAATTCATTCACTCAGGATTGTGAAAATGGCTCTTTCATTTTGCTATGGCCCATATGACAGACTTTGTAATCCATTTTAACAAAGTTTTATGATAAACGCAATATAAATCTTTCCAAAAAGAATAATTTTGTAGCATACCCCCCAAGCACTTTCATATTTTTTTAGTTATCTTTTGGTAAATTGCTCATAAATTGTGGCCCAAATTTGTTTTTACGTGGCGTCACTTCCAGTTCAGGCTAAATAATGATATCAGTGTCTGATTCCTATGTACAGAACCAGGCCTGGACTGGGAGTCAAAATAGGCCCTGTCATTCCAAGTGCTCAGAGGCCCAAACAGCCTCCTACCAGCCCACTATATGGTAACTTTTATGGAGCCGTACAGCAGCCCCTCTGGCATTTGCCAGAACCCACAGATTGCCAGTCCGGGCCTGTACAGAACTCCATAAGGAAACTAATGGCAGGTATAGGCTTCCAGCAGTTCCAGGGTTCCTTTGTTTCAGTGCATGCACTTTGCAAGAGATGTATGCACAATGGAGCACAATGGAGCACACATGGGTGCATGGACCTTTCCAAATAGCATGTTCAGTTGTGCATCCTTTTAAGTATTTTGCACTTGTGTAGGCAAATAAGATGTTATGGATTTAAAAAGTTCAGCAAGTGGAAAGGAAAGAAGAAGCCCAAGAGCTGCAATGTGCTCCCATGAATCAGTATCCATAGCATTGGCTGCTTCACAATCACAAGTCACAGATAAATGAGAGTAAACAGATGTCTCCTGTAAGTAAATATCCCTGACAGTGAGCAGAGAGCTTTCTCCCCAGATAAAACAGTGCAGCTTCATAAATTGCTTGGATCTGGTGCCTCGTCTTTGTTACAAATAGAAACCCCGACACAGAGGAGCCCGAGGAGCCGTTTGTGCAGCCAACAAGCATGAAGTATGGGAAGCTATTGCCGATAAATGTATTTGTCATGGGGCTGATTGTGTTACACTTGCGCGTCTTCGCTTTGGAAGTAGAGAACAGCTCAGCTGAGGATGCTTGTTCCACTCATACGATTCTGCCGGGACCTAAAGGTGGGGAGCTTATATTTTATCCTGATTAAATATTATAAGTGCCTTATGTTAGGGAAGTAGCAAAGTTTTTACCTAATTTCCCCTGAGTCTCTCCTAGTAATAGGTGCCTGGTGTTGGCTGGAAGGGTCGGCGCCTCTCCTAGTAGAATCTGTGAAGAAAATTAGCCGAACAACACAAGCTGGTGTAGCGGGGATCCCCGCTACACCAGCTTGTGTTGTTCGGCTAATTTTCTTCACAGATTATGTTAGGGAAGACCAGGGGCTAGATATTCCATTTTACATTTTTAGAAAACGTGAGCCTTATTTACTAGCAAAGCACAAACATTAATGAACGCAATGCACCATTTTTGTATTCAGTCACATGAAACCCACAGTTGCATTAAAAAGTCTGAGCAAAGTCCTTCCCCCAAAAAATGATGTCACCTGCAGTTGTCCAGTGCTCTAAACTCACATAGCATTGAGGGTTTCAATTTAGTTTAACCAAATGCTCAGTCTTTCCCTCAATTCAAAATCCTGCAAAAATTGTGGAGGGCAGAAATGTTGTACATTATGTTTTGTGCAACTTTAGCAGTAAAGATCTGTGTCTCCAAAGATGCCCCAGTAGCTCCCCATCTTCTTTTCTGCCGATTCACTGCACATGCTCTGTGCTGCTGTCACTTACTGAGCTTAGGGACCCACTCACAATATACAGTACACATAGAATAGAAATGTCACAATATGCTGATTAGTAATTAATACAGATAATTACTACATGGCAGCACAGAAACCAAAAGTCGGGCAGATGCCAATAGGGCAGGTAAAAAAATCCCATTGGATCACGGCTGCATCTTTTTGTTGATGCGGCCCCTCAATCCAACCGCCCATTTGGCCTCCATTCTGATGGCCCAACGATCCGATCAGCCCGATATTGCCCACCTCAATGAGTGGATCTCCCTGTGTATGGCCACCTTGAAAGGCAGTTTGTTCCTCAGGTGTGGGATGAAACCATGCTGATACTGATACTGGCAGGGGGCTGTAACTAAAACAGTTACAACAGTACAACAGTCTGATGGCAGCTAGCAGGACAGAGCCAGTGGAACTAGGCATACAATGTAAATCCAAGAGTTTTGTTGCCCATATTATTTCCAGCTTGGTGGACAGGTGGCAAAACAATTAAATTTGCCTCTTATCCATCAGTGCAGTCATTCTGGGAGGAAAGTCTGCTCTACCAGTGTCTCCCATTAGTACATGGTTGGCCATTGAGATCTACCATTGGGGGCATGGCCACAATGCTGTAGATAGGGCCATATTTTCTATATAGGCTGTAAGGGGCACGTGCCTAGGATACACCTTTGGGGGTGACCCTTGGCTGCCTATGTGGAAAATAGAATGCTTTCAACAAAAGAGAGAGAGAGAGAGAGAGAGAGAGAGGATTTTCTCATTTTGTTTCTTAATGCTGCAATATTGGGCATTTTACTCCTAGTTAAGCAAGGCAATATCTGAGTCCTGGGGATTAAGGACTTACTGAATCATACAGGGCCAAAGCATTTAGTTGTATAGGGGCCTGCCCATTTAGCTGTATGCAGCCCAACAGTTTCAGAAGGCAGCCTTGGGGGAAACTGTCCGACCCAGAAGTGAGAGACGCACCTCCTTGCCACTTTGCTCGTTAGACTGAAGCAGATCAGATCCGTTTGGCCCGTCTGTATCAAATATAGAAAGATGTATCAGGAAAACATTTTTAAATTGTAGCATAGACACAACCTACCATCTATCCCACACTTCCTCCAGCCTGTGTGTGATTGTGTTTCCCACATCCTGAGAACTGCTCCAATTGTCAGCCCATGTTCCCATCTTTGTGCCCTCTTCATTTCTTTCATGTCAGAAAGCCTATAATTTATTGAATTTGTTTTGGACGCCCAGACCAGCGAATGCCCATTAACTCTACAGCTATTTCCCGTAATGTCCCTATCGTAGGAATATTTCTAACAGGCATCAGACAATGGCATCTCTGCCCTGCTATTCATACAGTCTGTGCTGCCATAGGAAACCCGATTGTTAGTACAGATATGGGACCTGTTATCCAGAAAGCTCTGAATTAGGGAAGTATCATCTCAAATAGACTCCATTTTATCCAACTGATCAACATTTTTTTTTAATTTCCTTTTTCTCTGTAATAATAAAACAGTAGCTTGTACTTGGTCCAAACTGAGATATTACTAATCTTTATTGGAGGCAAAACCAGCCTATTGGGTTTATTTAATGTTTAAATTATTTTCTAGTAGACTTAAGGTATGAAGATCCTAATTACAGAAAGATCTGTTTTCCGGAAAGCCTCAGGTCCCAAGCATTCTGGATAACAGATCCCATACCTGTATTACTGACACTATTCTCATTGCAGGGACTGGATACTATAATTTCTGTCTTTTATTTTGTATTTGTCCATTCATTTTAACAGGATATTTGTGCTTAGAGATGCATTTTATGATAAAAGCATTAACAGGATTTTATAAGAATTTCTCTGGGCTACGCTATGTATATACTGTACGTAGATGGGGGGTACATTTCCTGTATTTTTCACCAGAAGCTGAATATATTCCATTCTGTGGTTGACTTGGTTGTGTGCCTTGCAGTAGCTGTGTACTTGGGAGCAGGCCACCCCCTGCTAATGCCATTGCTCTAAAAGGGAATTGGGTTTCGCTCTGCTAAATAATGTTTATGGTTTATAATCCTGCAGGACAGATTTAATTTATTAGCTATTGATTCCACATAAAATTTTGATCCAAAGCCCCGTCGCCCGGCGGTTACTGGCACACGGATGTAATCAAAGTCATTGAATTAATAGCTTCTGCAGGCTCCTGCAATGCAACAAGATACAAATATTCGGTTTCCAAACAAAGAATACATTCATTCATGTATTTAATTTACAGAAACTTGTAAAAGGAAAATTTAATCAGTGTGTTATGTCATTCATTTATTCCCCACCCCTTGGTAAGAGTTCAGTGCCAACTACAAATGGCTGACCTATAGCGCCCTCGCGTGGTGCAGTAGTGGTGCAGTAGTTATATAAGCCATTCGAACTTAACGCAGAAAAACTTAAAATAAACCACGTTACTCTTCACTCTCCCCCTCTCAGCATTTGTCTCTCTTTATTCTGCCTCCATGCAGGAGTTGGAAGTCTGGTTTTGATTGACAGTGAGATCCAGTATTTGTTTTAGGGGGGCCAGGAACGTAACTAAGGAGGGTTGGGCCCGAGTGTAGCTGAGTCCCCCTCCGGACGCAGTTTTCTGTGTGCCTTTGCATCACTGAACCCATAAAAAATGCTCTGTAAGGCCACAAATGTATCGTTATTGCTATTTTTATTACTCGTCGAGGCCCTCTCCTATTCGTAGCACCTGATGTTTATGCACAAGTTCTTTGCTGCAGGGGGAGGCAACTCCACAATAAATGTGATGAACTCAAACCACTTTATTGTTGTGCAGCTTCTTGCAGGGTAATAGATCAGATCAGAGCTCTGGTTGTCGACAAGGTTCTTAATCAGCCAATACTTCTTATATATGTAACGCCCACTTGGCCAACCCCCCTGGTGCCAAAGTCATACCTGCTTACCAACTCGAGTCCTGAGTCCCCTTTGCAACGTGAAAGGGTACTGGGAATGCTTCTCTGGTAGTGCCTCCACCTAATGGGATCTGGGAATACACCTGCCGTTGCCCCATTAGGACAACAAATCAATCACTCACTTTATTATATAACAAATATAACTATTATGCAAATTTAAAGGGGAAGTAAAATGTTACATTTTCATTAATAAAAATGCCCACTACCCTAGGAACATGTAGCAGTCCAGTCCTGGTAATTCCATGCCAGGAAAAGTCCCACACTACTCCATTTTGGCAGCCCAAGAGTAAACTCAATCCTTTTTCCGTAAAAGGGTACCAATCCTAGGTAGCGCTACCTGCTCACATACTTTCCCGCTGGAAAGTATTTGCTCCCACGTGGCAGGCACACAAACAGCCTGTTTCCCCAAACAGGAGATTGCTGGATCCTCATCCTCCCCTGGCATCACTTACCATAGGGATTCACACAGACGGGTAGGCTCACACAGAGCTGTCAGGCATTCACAGCGATGAAGTCTTTAGCTCCAGGCTCTCCTAGCCGAAGATATAACAAGGATTTAATCCTTCAGGTATTTGCTCCCAACCCTGTCTATAGTGTGAGCACTCCAGACATCCATTGCTGAACTGCAGCTCTCAACACTCTCCATAGTGTAAACACGTAAATCCGGCAATCCAAACTTCAAACTCTCCTGTTTGAGCTCTCAGGCACTGGAGGATCCTGCCCAGCCTTAGCAGGCCTATCGAACTCCATTTTAGCCTACATTTTGCCGTATAGGATTCACTATCTCCTCAGTGAAACGGGTCCCTACATATACACACATCGTTCCCCCTTTTTGAAGTCTCCAGGGCCCTTGCCATGTAGGATTCACAAGCAGGAGTGTTGTTAGCTGACTAAGGAACTCTTACCCCTAATTCTCTGCTGTGACCTCACATACAAGGCCCAAGTTTCTCCTGTAGACCCTCAACTAACCTACACCTGAACACTCAATTTCCTAACTCCGGTGCACAATCCCCTCAGGGGCTCTACTCCACTAACAATTACTCATCATGGGGACAACAGGCTGTCAGTGCTTGCTAGCCCTCTCTAACTATCACTCCTAGAGTGAACTCTAGTGATTGGCAAATTTCTCCCATTTCACTTCGCCGGAAAACTGTCCAACGAAACTGCGAAAAATTCATGAAAAAAGTTTGACGTGTGTCTGAAAAGTTGCTTGCATCAATTGCATCAATTTCGACATTGGCGTTAAAGTCAATGGCCGTCCGAATAGTGTTGACACGCAGCAATTTGGACACGAACAACTATACAGATGCTCGTCCAAAATTTTGATGCCGGTGTATTTTCAAAGGAGAATTTATTCACCCATCACTAGTGAACTCACTTGCCGCTACTATTCAGTAGCTAGCCATCACGGTACTAACTAACTAACTAGGTCCGCATACCTTCCAACTGTGCTGTTTTCTGCGGGACAGTCTCGAATTTTAAAGCTGAGCCGGCAGTCCTGGATTGAAATATCCAGATTTTCTCTCACACTGACTTGAGAAAAAGATCCAAAGTTTCTGAAATTTAATTAAAATAAGAGCATTTTTGGCAGAGAGCACAGAAAACCAAGCAGCTGCACTTAGATACTTTGTAACAATTTAAGATAAACAAATAAACAATTGTAACAATTTAAGATAAACAGGTCTCTTGGGAGAACTGAGACTATTGTATAGGCTCTTGGGTGGACTGGTGGCTAAACTAAAGCTTAGCTTAACTATTTACATTATGAAAATGAAATCTTTATGTTCAACCCTTTACACTTCACCCTCCTGTAAACCAGATTGTCTCAGAATATCACTCTCTACATCATACTAAAAGTTAACTTATAGGTGATGATTAATGGAGTTGTTCCCGAAATGCATTAGGTGATAACTATCCGCAGTTTGCTGTAAAAAATATTTAACCAGAGTGCCGTCCATTTTTTTTTTTTTTTTAATTAAAGGGGAACAGTCCCTTTAAAATGAAAATAAAGCACTTCATAAAAGACACAAGAAAGCAAAACAACAGCTGTATCAACCAGTATTCTGATGAAATCTCTGAATTTCTTTTATTCTCAAATTCTCATTTCCTTTTGCCCCCTGGTGCAGCCCTTTCCCCAACATGAGCTAATAAAGGAATAATCCCATTAGTGAAATGCATCATAATAAAGCATGAACTGGCCTGAAGGCTTGACACAAATGGGAAGGTTTTCTAATTGCCTTCATTACAGCAGCAAAGATTTATCACTGATTGGCACGTGGTTATTGTCAGATTTATCTTTTAGCCACAACTATGAATGAGAACATTAACATTTGCAAGAGACATTTTGTGAATGAGCTAAAAGCTGTGCTGGGAAATGTAGGAGTGGTACATTGAGTGTACAAAAGTGCTCACTACCAGGAAACTATGGAGAAAATCCCCAAAATAAGGGAAACCTGAAATAAAGAAAGGAAATTGACAAAATAAATCAACACTAAATTGCCCACTGCAACTTCTGTACAAAGCACGTATGGAAGCAAACTGCCATCCATTTTTGTAGATCATGCACACGTTGCAGTGAGCAATCAAGGGTTAAAGGAGAACTACAGCTTAACTAAAGAGGTACTAGAAATGTTGTACATTATGTTTTGTGCTTCTGTACCAGCCCAAGGCAACCACAGCCCTTTAGCAGTAAAGATCTGTGTCTCCAAAGATGCCCCAGTAGCTCCCCATCTTCTTTTCTGCTGATTCGCTGCACATGCTCTGTGCTGCTGTCACTTACTGAGCTTAGGGACCCACTCACAATATACAGTACACATAGAATAGAAATGTCACAATATAAGGCTGATTAGTAATTAATACACATAATTACTACATGGCAGCACAGAAACCAGTGCAATTAGCATCAGAATTTAATTATATTACAGCCAGGGAAGCTCATTTTCTGCTGGATAATTAGTGACGAGCCCTAAGCTTAGCTTCTCAACAGCCAATCAGAGCTCACTGAGCATGTGAGTGTCACAGACACTTTCCAAGATGGTGACCCCCTGTGACAAGTTTGAAGACCTGGATCATTGCTGCTATTGACAAGCTGAAACTTTAGTCTCGCACAATAAGTTCACTTTATAAAATACGGCATTTCCAGCCATAATCATTTTAAAGGTTTAGTTCTCCTTAAAATATTGTCTGGCAACTTGTATTTAATAGAAATGCACCTGACTCAGTGTCGGACTGGAATACCAGGGGCCCACCAGAAATCCTTAGACATTGGGCCCACTTTCCAAACTATTATTCCTCCTCTCCTCACTCAACCTCTTTATTCTTCTAGTCTTTTATATCTAATTAGTTTATTCTTCCATTATTAAGTATTTTTCCAATAAAGAAATAAGGAATGGCAATGAAGTTGGCCACATAGTTAGAAGCAAAAGGGCCCACTGACACCTGGGCCCACCGGGAGTTTTCCTGGTATCCCAGTGGGCCAGTCCGACACTGACCTGACTTTTTTTATTCCATTCCTTCTCAGGACTAATGTGTCCCAGTCTGTCCTGTGAAATCTCTCCCAAAGGACATTCGTTCACTAAAACTCTGTATTCTATTGTTTTCTTATTAGTCCCAAAGACTTTCCATATGAAGTTGATCTCAGACTGATTTCCATTTGACCCTTCATTTTCTGCAGCTGTTCTCTTTCTTATCCACGAAATAGACCAGAAAAAAAACTGTCAATGGAACTGATGCAAATGGAGCTTGAGAGCCCTCTATTGGCATACTTGGGTTATTGCCACCATTTGGTGACACATCACAATCACAAAAAATCTACTGTAGTGAATGTTTTGCAAATTTGTATTTATTATTTTCTTACAGTTCTTAAAGTTAAGTTCTTAAATATTATTGGAGACTCAATGAAGCCATAAACACATTTAAGGGGCAATGCACCCAGAAAATTCTCAATATACATTTAAAACACAAATTCATGGCCATTCCCTATTCTATGAGAACAATGAGGCTAAATAGAGTAAATAATAGATTATAGTATGTAAAGAGACCAAGAAAATAGAGGCTGAGTGAGGAGAGGAATGATAAGGGTACTGAGATTATAGTACTGAGAGTGGGCCCCTAGTATAAGGTTTTTGGTGGGCCCCTAGTCTAAGGTTTTTTGGTGGGCCCCTAGTCTAAGGATTTTGGTGGGCCCCTACTCTAAGGTTTTTGGTGGGCCCCTACTCTAAGGTTTTTAGGTGGGCCGCTATTGTAAGTTGTTTTGGTGGGCCCCTAGAGTAAAGTTTTTGGTGGGCCCTAGTCTAAGGTTTTTTGGTGGGCCCCTACTGTAAGGTTTTTTGGTGGGCCCCTAGTGTAAGGTTTTTTGGTGGGCCCCTAGTGTAAGGTTTTTGGTGGGCCCCTGGTGTAAGGTTTTTGGTGGGCCCCTAGTGTAAGGTTTTTTGGTGGGTCCCTAGTTTAAGGTTTTTGGGTGGGCCCCTAGTCTAAGGTTTTTTGGTGGGCCCCTAGTATAAGGTTTTTGGGTGGGCCCCTAGTCTAAGGTTTTTTGGTGGGCCCCTACTGTAAGGTTTTTTGGTGGGCCCCTAGTGTAAGGTTTTTGGATGGACCCCGGTCTACGGTTTTTTGGTGGGCCCGTGGTGTCCCTGTCCGACACTGGCTGGGTCTATTGTACTGTAGTCCCCCCTCTCAGAGCCTTTACTTAAAATATAGCAGCACACTGTGGGGGTCATTTATAAAGTTTGCGCAGGGCATATTTATTCGCAGACGGTTGCATACCTCCCAACATTTTGGAAGTAAAAAGGGACAAAAAAATTTTCCCGCACGTAGCGCAGCAAATTGTTTGACCACACCCCTTTATGTGGCCACACCCCCTAATTACCATGTTTGTTTTACAAAATCTGGCAGGTTATGAAAGTTTGAAAATATTTCTCCTTATCTAAACTGTGTTTTTGTGTCTCAAAATTGTTACAAAGTATCTTATTTGCACCTGTAAGGTATTCTGGGCTCTCTGCTAAAAGCCAATTAAGTGAGAAACTTTGTTTCTTTTTCTGGCTGTTCAGTGCAGAGAAAAGAGGGACTTTCCAGTACAAATGCGGGACTATGGGTTGAGCTGTCAAAAGAGGGACTGTCCCTCCGAAAAAGGGACAGTTGGGAGGTATGCTGTTGTACTCCCATGTTTTCTCTTGAATGCTAAAATATTGCCCATCTTTTACGAACTTTTGTAAATGTCTTGCAAATGAGACGTGTGTTTGCGTGAGTGCGACCACTGCGTGAAGCTGTTGTGCACAAAAATAGCATTGACAGCAATTTAAATTTGCAACTTGCAAAACAGTTTTGTCTACATTTTCTCTGCCACCAAAGTACTTTATGGGCATTCTCAGTGAATAAAACCCACAGTTGTGTTACACATTAAATACACCACTCTTATTCATCTTTATAAATACAACTATGTGCAGAGCAAATATGTTCATCGTGCAAATCATTCTGCGCTGCGCAAAGTTTATAAATGAGCCTCTGGGAGTTCTGGGAGGAGCAACATGAGTGGGTGGGGCGGGGCTAGATTTTCTTTACTAAGGAGGCCCAGAGTGACCATGTGTCACGGCCGGCACCCGATACCATCTTTTTTCCCAACAAAAAAGAAATCCGCCCCTGCAGGGGAACTAGAAGGTCTGATAAAACCCCTCACAAGATTTTCCTTTATATACTCTTTCATGGCCTGGGCTTCGGGCAATGAAAGAGGGTAGGTTCTACCACGAGGAGGAGTGGACCCGGGAATCAAATCAATTGGGCAGTCATACTGCCGGTGTTGGGGTAGGGTTTCTGCTGCCTTTTTAGAGAACACATCAGCATATTCTGCATATGCAGCAGGTAACCCCTCAAGGGATGTAGTTGCCACTACTGAGGGAAAGCATACCCCACCACACTTAGAACCCCAATGAATTACCTCCCTAGAAACCCAGTCAATCAGAGGGTTATGCCTCTGGAGCCAGGGTAACCCCAAACTGAGAGGAGAGGAATCCCCTTCTATAAGGTACAACGCTATTTCCTTGCAATGCATATTGTTTATACTCATAGAAAGAGAAACGGTTTGTTTGGAAACCACACCTGACCCTAAGGGTCTCTTATCCACTGCCCATATTCTCATAGGGGTAGTTAGGGAAACCTTGAAGGAATCTTGTATTTGGCTGCAAAAGCAGCATCCAGAAAATTTCCCTCCGCCCCAGAATCCACAAATGCTGACACCTTGACAGAGCCCGTAGGCCAGGTTAGTTTAACCGGAAACAAAACCTTGGAGGCAGACTGGGGAGAGGAAACTCCTGCACCCAAATGGAGCTCCCCTTTTCCATTTAGGCTTTGGAGTTTCCCGGCCTCTTAGAACATTGGTTCAGAAAATGTCCCTTTTCCCCGCAATACATACAGAGACCCAGTATACGCCTGCGTGCCTTTTCCTCAGGAGTTAGATGGGATATGCCTAACTGCATAGGCTCCTCCTGAGGTAGAGGCACAGAGGGGTTAGGAGATTTTACATTGGTTACCACATTGGATCTTATATAAGTAACCCCTGAGAAGCTTGTATTCCTCTCACCCCTTCTCTCCCTTTGCCTTCTATCTACCTGGATGGCGAGGGACATGAGATCGTCCAGGTTAGAAGGTAAGGGATAATTAACCAAACTATCTTTTACGGAATCAGATAACCCCAAACAGAATTGACTCCTTAGAGCCAAATCATTCCACCCAGTTTCCACTGCCCACCGGCGGAATTCGGTGCAATACACTTCCGCATCTCTTTTCCCTTGGCACAACTTACGAATCGCGGCATCGGCAGATGATGCACGATCCGGGTCATCGTAAAGAATGGCCATGCTGTTAAAGAAAGTGTCTAGGGAATAACGAGCAGGGTCTGAGGAAGGCAGCCTGAGAGCCCAAATTTGGGGGTCACCCAAAAGCAGGGTCATTATGAACCTTACTTTCTCCTCATCAGATTGGAAAGAATGAGGAAAGAAACTAAGGTACAGCTTACATGCGTCTTTGAAAACAAAAAATTTAATGCGATCCCCACTGAACCTTTCGGGGAACACAATTTTGGGTTCATGGGGTTTCGATGAGTTACCCCTATTGGCAGAAGAACCCATAGGAGATGCAGGAACAGGATTAGGGAGCTGCTGCGAAGGCCCCAACTGGCGGGTCAGATTGTGGAACCCTTGAAGCAAGTAGTTCTGCTTTTGCTCTTGCTCCTCCATACGTTGCAGCAAGGTAGTGAGCAACATCTCAGTGGAGGTTTGAGGAGATGGTGTAGCAGAGGCAGCAGCAGCTTCGTGACCGTCGTCCTCCAGGGCCCGTGATAATGTCACGGCCGGCACCCGATACCAGAACAAATGCCAAGCACCCTGGTCTCGGCTCGGCTTCACCAGTAGTGTGACCACCGTTGGGCTTCGGGAGGAGCCCTCAGCTTACTTGACTTAACGAGGGGTGCAAGGCGAGATGTTCTGGCTGGTGAAGGGGCACGGCTGTTTAGCAGAGTCTTTAGGCCGAAGGTCACGGTACAAAAGGTCAAGGCAAGCGGATGGTCAGACAGGCTGGGTCGAGGCAGGCGGATATCGGAATCGTCAGGAAGGCAAAGGGTCAAAACCAGGTAATCAATCAGATGGGTTGAGGCAGAATCGGAGTCAAATAACAGGCAGAGGTCAAACCAGAACGTCAAACAGGAGGATTAAGCAGAGTCTAGGTCGGTTTCAGGCAAGGGTCAGGTTCCAGAGATCAGAATAGTCAAACAGGCAGGCAAGGGTCAAAACAGATATTCAGGATCAGATTCAAACAGAATAGAAACAGCTAATAGCACCAGGAACAAATAATGAATGGGATCCCTTTTAATACCCCTTTTAATTTTGCGCCTTTGTGCGCTAACGTATGACGTCAGCACGCCTGCGCCTTTAAATGCAAGGAGGCGCACCCTATGGAGGAGCCGGCGCCAGCAAAAACACGCTGGCGCGGCTAAGAAGAGGGAAGGTGCGGCGGGCGTCCCCGTCAATGGCGCGGCGGACGACCCCGCCGCACAGTTACCTTTACATTATGTTACGCCACTCCATTCTGCAATGTCCCTTTTGACTTTTGAAGCAATGCAGCAAAAGTAAGCTCTCCAGTCTCCAGCCAAGGCTCTATTTCCCACAATGCCTTGCAGGCTTCTTCACAAATCTATTGCAGCTACACCGTTATAATAATCAACAGCAATTACCTCTACAAATGACTTTTAAGTCATATAAAATGTAAAATGAAAAATTGCTTTGAATTGTATTGTATATTCTTTATAAAGGCCTGGGTAATGGCTCTCCACATCAATCTACTAAGCACAAACAATATGTATATATATCTATATATCTATCTATATATATATATATATATATATATATATATATCTATATATATATCATACCTCCCAACTGTCCTGTTTTAGAGGGACAGTCCCTCTTTTGACAGCTCAACCAGCAGGTCCTCGTTTGTACTGGAAAGTCCAGAAAAAGAAACAAAGTTTCTAACTTAATTGGTTTTGGCAGAGAGAACAGAACAGTCACAACAGAAGATAAGATACATTTGTAACAATTCAAATGTATCTAGATAAGCAAATCAGTAATTGTAACAATATAAGATAACAAGTCCCTTGGGAAACGTTAGACACACAGCTTAAAGGGCAATTCACCTTCATTAGCAAAACTGTAATAACTGGAAAAAAACACAGAAATCTGTTCAAACTTTCATAACCTGCCAAATTTTGTAAAACAAACATGGTAATTTGGGGGCGTGGCCACAAAAAAAAATGATTTCCAAAATGCTGGGAGGTATGCTATATAGTGAAAGTACCCCCTATTGTAAAATATAAGGATATTGTAAGTTACAGAGGAGTTCATGGAGACTTCAAATTATATCCTCATATTTTACAACAGGGGGTAGTTTATTTATTATAATACACAAGTTTCAATGAGTCATGTGACAGAAATGACAATACTAAACTCGGATTATAACCGATGACATCACTAAGCACCGTTTATAAGGATATAATTTACAGGATATTCATGGCTCTTGTGTGTATATATATATATATATATATATATATATATATATATATATCTATATCTATCTATATATATATATAGATAGATATATATATATATATATAAATAAATATTGGAATAATTGGAATAGGCCAAGCACTCCCATGCTACTGTATACTAAATAGATGGCCAGGTGCTATCTTTTGCCATTTTATGCAGAAATCTATATAAAACATAGATGCACACTGGGACTTAAAAATCATCACTTTTATTATATCAAGTTAAAAAAGAACAGGCCAACGTTTCGGTCCCCTACTAGGACCTTTATGATCACGTCTTGATAAAGGTCCTAGTAGGGGACCGAAACGTTGGCCTGTTCTTTTTTAACTTGATATAATAAAATTGATGATGTTTAAGTCCCAGTGTGCATCTATGTTTTATATGGATTTCTATATATATATAAGTAAAGCTGAAAAACGGTGGTTTGATTCCTGACAAAGGTCCCTGTGAGGGACCGAAACGTTGAGCAAAATAAAGCTTTGGAAGATTGATTCAGCAAGTCCTGTGAGTGCTGTTCTTCTGCATTGCTTGTGTTGTTTCTTAGCTGAGGCACCCAAATAAAACAACTGTCTATGGTGGGCACCTAATGTCTCTCTCTCTATACTGTATATACACTTCACAATGGAAAAGGAGAGGGATGGGTTGCATGACACTGTGAGCCTAAGGGGTGGGGAACTGGCCCTAAAGAGATTAGGAGCACTGAGATTATCATGGGTTCCTTTCAATCTGCAGAATCGGGTATGTATGTGGGAAAAAGAAATGTATATGCATTTATATGTATTTCTGTGTAAGTGTTTTCTTTTCTACATAAGCCCAACTGAGCGAACTCATGTCAACAAAATAAAAGACAATTATATTATTTACCCTTTAAACTGACTTTGTGAGAAATCTACAAAAGCTTGGAAAACAATCCCTAAAGCTTTAAATAAGTGGATACAGAGATAATAATAGTCATTCGTTCCCCGTGCTTTCCTTTCAAAGGCAAAACCATATGAGCTTATAAATAATTCTAGAGAAAACAACAGGCTATGAATAATGGGACAGGGTATGAGTAACGAACAATGTGGGAGTAAAGGGCAGGGGGTAAATATGTGGAGGCAGAATCACACGTTTTTACTGACAGTCTGGAAAGTCTTGACCAGTAAGTGCATTGTATCAAAGCTGAGACTTGGGTCAGTTCTTCATAAAGTGTGCAACTGCTCTGAGCTGTCCAACTCCATTCTGACCTATTGGGTTTGCCCTGTTTCCATCTGGACTTTCTTGCTGTGAGGGAGGCAGTGATGATACAGTACAAGAGGTACTGGCGGATTTGGTTATCTTTGCTCATCTTTGTGGTTCCCTATAATCCAAAACGGTACAGTCCTTACAAATAAAATTCATCAACTGTAATACCACTACCCACCTCCCTAAATGTCAAAGTTATAAAAGTGGGACTTTATGGGCCCAACTTCAATTTGACCCATAACAAGTTATGGCCAGACATGGCTCTGATGTCATGTGCCCACAATGCCAGTGCCACTCCTCACTTCCATTCTTCTATTGTCTGAAAGGAGAAGGCCTATTTACTTGGGGGTGCCAAATGTTTGGCTCCGTGGGCCTATGTTCCTAACTGCACCGGCCCGGAGTTCTTCCAGCGAGCACCACAAAGCAAACCTCTTCTTGCTTCTTTTTTCGCCCTGGTTCTCATGCACAGTAAAGCAAAAAGCCGGACTTTAACGAAGACATCAGCTATTTCGTTCTACTGCCCTGGGAAATTTGAAGAAGGAAGAGGATCGCTCCGTGGTGCTTGCTGGAATAACCCTGGGCCGATTCAGTTTTCTCCTGATAGGAGCATAGGCCTGGGGTTTTAGGTAAGTATATACAATCACTTGGGGTGCCTAACTTTTGGCACCCCCAAGTAAATAGGCAATTCCTTCTCCTTCAAGGGGGGCTCTCACTCATAGTCCCTTCTATTGATAATTCCTGGAGCATTATCTCTTTATCTACCCACTCAGTGTTTTGCTTAAAGGGCATGTAAAGGCAAAAAAATAAAGTCCCATTTTTACTTTCTTTAATAGAAAAGAAACCTATCTCCGATATACTTTAATTAAAAAATGTGTATTGTTTTTATAAGAAACCTGACTGTATGCAGTGAAATTCTCCCTTCATTTACTGCTGTGGATAGGAATTGTCAGACGGTCCCTAACTGCTGAGCAGGGAAACAATCATACTTATGAACAGCAGGGGGAGCCCCTGCCTTACTTCCCAGCCATGCAGAACTCAAGCAGCTTTGTTTATGACGATCCCTAAGCAGCCTAGACCACACTGAGCATGTGCACAGTCTTAGTCTTGCAAAGATGTTTAACAAAGTTACAAGATGGTGACCCCCTGTATCCAACTTTGAAAGCATAAATTATTTGTTTGATTAGGCTTGTGGTGCAGTAAGTTCATGTTTATATTTAGTGTACAAAATACAGCATTTCTAGCCTTATTCTATTTTAGACTTTACATGCCCTTTAATAATAGAAAACTTAATTATAAACAACTTTGCAATACCTTCATTACAATTTTTTATGTTTTTTACATTATTAGCATATGTATTGCTACTGAAAAGAGTGTTTGTCTGTCTCTTTCTGTTCTGTGCCCTGGTGGCTCAGACTGTTGAAACCATATCAGACAAGGCAGCTAATTAACAGAACTGTCTTTGCTGCTGGGGAACTAACATTGTTATATTGTTTATTTAAACAAATGCTGGTTTCAATGGCAATTGTTTTTACAAATAACTTTAGCACTGAAAATTTTTAATGAAATCAAACTGGAAAGTTGCTTGGAATTATGCAAATTTTTATTTTGGGCTTGACTTGCCCTTTAATCCCAGTTAACAATGAGATAGGGGGAATAGCATGCCAGTTTAGGCAGAAAAACAAGCCATGTATTTAGCAGCTGAAGGCTCCCACGGCATTCTGTAAATAGGAATATTGGGGAGTTTTCCATTTTTTGCTTCTGGGCCCATGTGTTTTTATTTTAGTATTATTAGATTGGCACGGTAAGGTCTGATATCACATTGTTATTTAAATACGAATTTCTTAACAATAAATGAGTTTCCCGCATTATTAAACATTTTCTGTATTTTAAATTGTCCCCATGAAAATTATGTAAGATTATATTTTGTCAATAAAAATAATTATCCTGATTTGTAAAAGTGTCAACACTGGAATTTCAATTTCCCTGTTTAAATTCTTATAATCCTTATATGCTCCATGCCCCTATAACTATTTACATAATACAAATAAATTCTTTATTTAATTTTATCCATTTACAAGTAGCGATGGGCGAATTTTTTCGCCGCAAAAATTATGCCCATAGATTGTATGTCGTTGTGTGTCAAAAAAAGAAAAACACCCATTAAAAAAATTTCACTGCTCGACAAAAATTTTTTGACGCCCATAGACTTTAATGGGCGTCGGCGACATTTTGCCAGCGGGAATTTGGGTCAAATTCGCCCATTGCTATTTACAAGCAGTCTTTTCTGTAGTGTAGCCAGCAAGTAGCACTAAGTTCACCTGTGAGCCTATATAAGACTGTGCCTTGCTGAGGCACTTTTTGGCCTGAAACATCAAGAAGCAGGAGTGGCCAGACTAGGGTTGCCACCTTTTTGGCCTGTCTAACTCCAGGCAGTTGAGGGGCCGTGACATGATGGGGGTGTGAAGTCAGGGGCAGGGCTATGACGTGATTAGCGATTGGTCGATCATCGTGCCAATCATAGGGAATCTTGCCCGGTTTTCCTAATTTTGAAAACCAGGCAGTAAGTTTTGACCGGGACAGCCCTTCAAAAAACCGGGCTCTCCGGGTCAAAACTGGACAGATGGCAACCCTAGGCCAGACCTTTGGGAAGGTTACATAGTTAAATCGGGTTGGAAAAAGACAAAGTCCATCAAGTTCAACCTCTCCAAATGAAACCCAGCCCCATACACAAACCCCTCCATACGTTCACATAAATAAAGGTAAATAAAGGTTGGTTGTGTGAGGGCTAGTTAGTGGATAGTAGTGACTAGTGAGTTCACTTAGTAGTGAAAGATAGAGAGGGCTAGTGAGCATGGACAGTCTGTTGTCCCAACAAGGAGTATTAGTTTGGGTTAGGAGATTAGGGGTGATAGTCCCTTAGGCGAGGGAGCCCCTCGGAAATCTAACCACACTTCTGTTGGTCTTATAGGACAAGGGCCCTGGAGGCATTAGAGGGGGGTAACGCTGTGGTGTATGTGAGTAACTGATATTGTATGAGGAATACTCTTGTGGGCAACAAGTCTGGATTGTAAATGATGCCCTGCAGAAGGCTGTGACATCAATAGAACTGTTTGAGTTCATCACGATCACTGTGGAGATTCTCCTTCTGCGTCAAAGATCTTGTACTAGTAAACATCTACTGCCTGTTACATGCTAATACCTTTGTCTTGGTTTTAGGGGATGTTGGAGAAGATGGAGAAACAGGGGTCTTGGGAAAGCTGGGAAAAGATGGACCCAAGGGCCAGAGAGGTAATTCTTACATATTATCTACAAGCACTAGGTGGCGCTAGCTGTCAGTAAGTATTGCAGGAATGGAGTGGGGCAAAAGCAGGTCTCTCAAAAATGGGATAAGGGCAGTATAATCAATAATATACTACTGCAATATCCAATCAGTGCAGCCCTGCAACATGCATTTATTAGATGTCCCTGAGTTTTGACTCAAAGGAAATGTTAACCTTGAAAACGAATGAATGTAAAACGTTTATATTGCTCTTCTAAGCACTTTTGCCATTTACATTCATTATTTTTGAAATGTGTAACAACAGCGCCACCTGCTGGTCAGTTCTTTAGACAACGACAACATCGGTGAAAACCAAAATCGGAAGGAAAATGGGAGAACTTCTGATGTTGCTCAGGGAAGAGATCAGAAACCTCTTTTCTCGTGTATTTTCTGAGAAGAGCAATTTTTGCATATTAATTTGCAAAGGTTTTATTTCCTTTAATATAAACAGTACGTCGTACTGCCCACACTCAAAACTGGCCCCACGTCCTATACAGCCAGTCTCATACTTTTAACCAATATATAAAGTTCCAAAAACAGCCAGCAGGTGGCAGTTTGGAATAGACTATAAAAGACTGGCGCTACAGTAGGCAAAATAACAATCATTCTTTTGTAATGGTGAAACTGCGCATAACATATAGACTTCCCAGTGGGAATCCCATCGCCCCTTGCTCCCACCCCAAAATAGAAGTAATAAAAAGAAACAGAGTATAAAAACTAGTTACAAATGTTTTTTTTGGTATAACAGAACCAGACGCGTATGTTTTTTCATGTAACTGACCGATTATGTCAGAAAAAACTTTGTATTTGTACTTTTATATTTCAAACAGGCAATGAAGGAATAATAGGAGATTCTGGTGACCAGGGCCTCATAGGCAAAATTGGTCCAATTGGCAGCAAAGGTAGGTTGTTTTTTCAAGAAATAAAAAATATTTTACAATAGGGAGATACAGAAATAAGCAGCTAATTTCATTCCATTTTAATTCTGTATAGTTTTGCATTTAGATCCTTGTTAGACCTGGGAGCAATGTGCATATTTATACTGGGTGTATGTGGCTATCCTTGAAAATAATTTGTGTGTATCTATATATATATATAGGTATGGGACCTGTTATCTGGAAACCTGTTATCTAGAACATTCCAAAATACCGAAAGGCTGTCTCCCTTAGGGGTATATTTATCAAAGAGTGAAGTTAATAGTGAAGTTCCGCCACTAGAGTGAAATTCCGCCACTCTCCATTCATTTCTATGGGATTTTTATAGGCGTATTTATCAAAGGGTGAACTTTCACTTCACCCATTGATAAATACGCCTTTCAAAATCCCATAGAAATGAATGTAGAGCTGCGGAATTTCACTCTAGTGGCGGAACATCACTCTTTGACAAATTTACCCCATAGACTCTATTTTATCCAAATAATCCAAAAAAAAATTTTAATAAAAAAAAGCCACCCCCATAGCATTCACTTACCGAGCACTTGTGCTGAAGCGTTACGTCAGCCCTGGGGCAGTGTAGAATAATGGTGTCATTTTAGGCGTAAGTCTGAAATACAATATTTTAGACCCACTTTTTAGAGGAATACAATATAATACACAGCTGCAATAACGTGCCCCCCATTCCACTCTTGTTATAAGCATGGGGAGTTGTTTCACAGAGAACTACACTCACTTCCACTGCCTTCACTACTGCCTGCTGATAACCTGATAAACCAGAAATTAATAGAAAATATGTTGAGTACGTCACCTATGAACCAGCTGTCATTTCCTTATAAAGGGGGGTTAGAGCTCAGTAGCCAATGGGAATGAACCCAGGTTAGAGGAAGAGTTCAGTGTAAAAATAAAAACTGGGTAAATAGATAGGCTGTGCAAAATAAAAAATGTTTCTAATATAGTTCATTAGCCAAAAATGTAACTTATAAAGGCTGGAGTGACTCAATGTCTAACATAATAGCCAGAACACTACTTCCTGCTTTGCAGTTCTCTAACGCCGAGTTAGTCAGCAACTTTAAGGGAGCCCACATGGGACATAACTGTTCAGTGAGTTTGCAATTGAGTCTCAGCTCAGATTCAAAAGCAACAGTTATGACCCGTGTGCCCCCCCCCTCAAGTCTCTGATTGGCTACTGCCTGGTAACCAATCAGTGGAAACCAAGAGAGCTGAAAATCAGGAAGTAGTGTTCTGGCTATTATGTTAGACATCCAGTCACTCCAGCCTTTATACATTACAATTTTGGCTAACAAACTATATTAGAAACATTTTTTACCTATTTACCTAGTATTTATTTGTATACTGAACAATTCCTTGATAATTTGCCTGACACAGGAACACACACACAGGAGCTTTCTTTGTACCGTGTTAAGTGTTTTGTGCATTGATCATTAATCGGCCCTGCACTCATTAATCTGTCCTGCACTCATTAATCAGTCCTGCACTCACTAATCGGTCCTGCACTCATTAATCGGTCCTGCGCTCATTAATCGGTCCTGCACGGCCCATAGATACAGAGTATAATCAATGAGCCTCTCACAGGGGCCGTGTAAACATTTACCCTTCACGGTGCTGCTGTAATTTATAACAAGGATACAGGCAATGATACCCACTGTACTACCATTACTGAATATTGTACTGGGTAAAGGCCTATTTTTGGGACATCACAGTGATTGGATTGTGCCTATAAGGGGCAAAAGAAGGGTTGAATCCCAAGCCAGTCTGTGGCTCAAAAAATTGGTCTAATATACATTGCAGTTTAGTCCCTGTTGTTACTCAAGAGATTATATATATATATATACAAGTATATACAAGTAGCTGTGCATACATAAAAATCTACATTTTGTATTGTCCTATTGTAGCACTGACAAGGAGACTGGGGCTACAGTCATGAATATAAAGAGCCCCCCATCCCAGGCATGTAATAACCCCCTTTCTCTGGTGCCTTTCTTTCACTTTCTCTCTCCCCTGCCCTTCTGCTTATCATAATGTACACTGTACCTCCCAACTGTCCTGTTTTCAGTGAGACAGTCCTGCTTTTGTACTGGAAAAAATAAAATTTTAACTTAAAGGACCAGTAAATCAAAAAAAAGTAAAAAAAAAATTGTTAGTATACGTAGGAAAGAAACCACACCAAGACAAATTAAACTTCAAAGCCTTTATTAAGAAATAACTTACCGAAACTCTGCTTCTGGTCCTCGGTGACGATCCATCGTGTGCTGCTCGATTTCTCCTCCCTGGCTATCTACTATAAGGAAGGCAGGGAAGAGAAATCGAGCGCTGCACAATGAATTGCCTGATTGCTTTCTGAAGAGGAGCGCAAGCAAAGTTTCTGGAAGTTATTTCTTAATAAAGACTTTGCGATTTTAAAGTTTAATTTGTCTGTGTTTTTTTTTCTTCGATGTATACTGAGTTTTTTTTAAAGTTTTTTTTTATGTTACTGGTCCTTTAATTGGTTCCGGCAGAGAGCCCAGAACAGCCACCAGGTGCAAATGAGATACTTTGCAACAATTTTGAGATAAGTAATTGTAACAATTTAGATAAGGAGATCCCTTGGGAAAAGTTAGACTCACAGCTTAAAGGGCAATTCACCTTCATTAAACTGTAATAACTGAAAAAAACACAGAAATATGTTCAAACTTTCATAACCTGCCAAATTTTGCAAAATGAACATGGTAATTGGGGGGTGTGGCTACAAAAATGGACGTGGTCAAACAATTTTGCAGCTAATTTTTTTGTCCCTCTTTTTCTTTCCAAAATGTTGGGAGGTATGAGATGTATCCAATTTGTTGAGGGTGGAGGAGAGAAAATGATAGGGACAGGAGTCAGACAGAGACAGAGGAATGCAGCAGAGCCAGAGGAGAGTGCACTGATAGCCCATAACCTTGTGGTCACATGACACAGTGGTCATGCTCTGGTTCAGGGGTCAATATTATGTAATGTTCTGCTGCGGGTCTGCTGCGGGTCTGCTGCATTCCATCTTGTTTCTCTGCTTTGCTGTTCTCCTCTTCTTAAATAGGAGGGTTAAAATGTGCACTTATGTAAAGGTCAGGGTCCTGCTGATGTCTGGGGTCAATGCAATACTCATCATCTACCCTTGGGGCTTTTGAAACAGAAAGTAAGTAGGGGTTCTTACTCAATGATGTTTTCACCTGCGTTAAGCTTTTTAGTCTTGGTCGCTTATTAACACCCTGGACATGTACAAAACTACATCTGCTTAAAAGTTTTTTGTTGAAAGTGGAGTAAATGATTATGTAGGCTAAGAGGGGTTCCCAAACTTTTTCATATGACTGTATAACTGACATGTTGAATGGCTATAACCCCTAAATGTAGCCAAACACAGTTCTCCCATAAAAACCGTTTGGTGACCAGCAACTTGGACCAGATATATGAGCTCAAAGTGGTTGGCTGGGGAGTTTCAGTACATTTGGCCAAACGTTACAGATGGGCTGGGAGTGTTGAAATAATATGCACCACAGTAACACTTGATCTCTGTTCATTTAAGGTGATAAAGGACATAAAGGCTTGCCTGGCCTTCCAGGAGGAAAAGGAAAATCAGGTGCCATTTTTTGTTTTGTTTAAATTGATATCGGTCAAATCATGCAGGCGTCATTTAAAGGAGAAGAAAACTTCAACCAACATGTAGACTAGAACTGCAACACATTATATTACCAGATAGGGTTTTCATCTTTTCTCTGAAAAATACTGGAATCATTTTACTGACCAGACTTGGAAAATACCAGCCAGCTGACAACTGTAGAACCAACCCAAGGCAACCACAGTAGTGATGTGCGGCCAGACCCATGACGGGCGGGTTGGGCAGGTTCGGGTCGACCTCGCATTGCTCCTCGCGGGTGGCGGGTGCGGATTGAGCTCTTCTCCTGCTCTTCCCGTCCGCCACCTTCAAATTCGAATGTAAATTCGAAAGTGAGATTTATCACACCTTAAACACTTTGAATATTTGCCACCTAAAACCTGCCAAATTCCTTTACAAGTCAATGGCAGAGATCCGTTGACCCATTTGAAGATGTGAATAGGCTTCCTGACATTCAAGGCTTTTTTGGAGGAAAATTTTATTTGAATTTCAAAATAATCTACCAGTCGAGCTGTTCGAACTTATTCGAGTAAAAAAAAATTCACATACATTCGAAATTCCATAAGACCCGAAATTCCATTCTTAGGGGGCAGATTTATCATATTTCGAAATTGTAAATATAATTTTACTCTAATAAATTCTAATGTACTCACAGCTCGAATGGGAATTATGAAAAATGTGAACGTCTAAAATGCGATCGAATGGGAACGAAAATGTGTTTCATAATCGAATCGAATACGAACAAACTCAAACCGAATTTTCCTCTGAAAAAAAACTCGAATGACAGGAAGACTATTAACATTTTCAAATGGGTCAATTCTGTAAATGAATTAGGCAAGTTTTAGGTGGCGAATATTCGAATTAGAACTTCTTTCCCTGGTTGAGGTGTGATAAATCTCACATTCAAGTTGGTGCTTTTAAATTCGAATTTGTGAGTTTTGAAAAGTCGAATTTACCATTCGAACCAAACAGGAGAAACAAACCTTAATAAAAGAAAAACCCTACCCGCCTACCTTACATAGACCCCCTACCCTCCTCCCCCCCAGCCTAGCTTTTACCCCGGGAAAATGCCCATAACTCTTTATTACCCCTCGGTACAGATTCACGGCAGCCATCTTCTTCTCTTCGGTAATCTTCAGGGTGAGAGTGGTCGAAGAGGCGCATGCGCAGTTGGAGCAATTTTCTGTTTCGTGACAACTGCGCATGCGACGAAACTCACGAAAATTTTGACAGCGCCGGTCTCATTCCGAAGATTATCAAAGCGGCTGAAGATGGTGCCTGAGAACTCCGCTGCACAGAATCTGCATGGAGGGCTTAAGTAAAAGTTAGGGAGGGGGGTCTATGAAGGGTAGGGGTATATTTTATTAAGGGGTTTGTTTTTCCTTTAATAAATCTGCCCCTTAAAATTGGAATTTCGGCTCAGCTAGTGTGGAAAGCACAATAATGAGGCCCACTCTAGCACTCAGATTGACAAGCGCAAAAGAGGGGCGCCACTAGAAAGGCAGTCTCAGGGAGACCCCAGAACGCGGCTGATTGTTTCCCCCTTATAATGAATGAGTTTAGTAAAAACAGATGTAAGGACACACCTCTGCTTAAGCACAGCCCTAAGATTCAGGCTGGAAACAAGCATGGCCATGTCAGCTGACTATTACTAAAACTATGCACTAAATCAGTTTGAATTAGCACAATAGAGTTCCCACAGGCTGACAGCTCATGCCGCCCAGCCCCATTGTGACCTCAACACATTCTAGTATTATTGTACTGAGTGAAACTGCTGTGTTGTAATATTCTCTCCCTCATTGCCCTTCATTAACTATAAAATCGATTCCTGGTCCGGTGAAGAGAAATAATAGCCAACCTGGTCTCCTTCTCATTTATTTTAACAGGCAGCTACTGTGATTGTGGGAGATACCGCAAAGTTGTGGGGCAGTTAGATGTTAATGTTGCACACCTGAAATCATCTTTAAAATTTGTGAAAAATGGTAAGTGTTTTTTATTACTGCTTCCTTCACCCTCTCCGATGGGCCATGTCCCACTCTGGTGTCTTTCCATTAGACTCTGCTCTCCCCCTCCGGGCAAATTGCATAAACAGCGTCACCCAACAAAAAGGCACTGGCAATATACAAAGGGATCCTGTAATTAAAGGGAAAGCATGAGCTCAATGAACAGAACTGGCTGAAAATACTTTTTGCTTATTGTTTTAATCACAAAAAAAAATATGTTTTTGTTATTTCTTGAGCTAAAATGGGAAAAGATGGCATAGTTCTTGCAAGGTAGACAATTAAAGGAGAACTCAACCGTAAAGTAAAAAAACCCTACCCCCCTCCTTCCTCCTCCCAGCCTAAGTGTAACCCCGGGTAAATGCCCCTAACGTTTTGCTTATCCCTCTTTGCAGATTCAGGCATTGGAGTTCACGGGCGCCATCTTCTTCTCTTTAGTCTATTAGGGTAAGGGTTTTTTAACTTTAGGGTTGAATTCTCCTTTCAAGGAACAGTTCAGTAAAAAATAAAAACTGGGTAAATAGAATAGGCTGTGCAAAATAGGATGCACCGATCCAGGATTCGGTTCGGCCTTTTTCAGCAGGATTCGGATTCGGTAGAATCCTTGTGCCTGGCCGAACCGAATCCAAATCTTAATTTGCATATGAAAATTAGGGGCGGTGAGGGAAATCATGTGACTTTTCATCAAAAAATAAGTTTTTTTCCACTTTTTCCTTCCCTGCCCCTAATTTGCAAAATAAAAAGAAATTCTTATAATTAGATAGCTAAAAATGTAATGTATAAAGGCTGGAGTCACTGGACGTGTAACAAAACAGAACACTACTTCCTGCTTTTCAGCTCTCTAACTCTGAGTTAGTCAGTGATTTGAAGGGGGGCCACATGGGACATAACTGTTCAGTGAGTTTGTAATTGATCCTCAGCATTCAGCTCAGATTCAAAAGCAACAGATGTGTACCATGTCATTGTTACCAATCAGTGGAAACCAAAAGCAGGAAGTAGTGTTCTGGCTATTATGTTACACATCCAGTCACTCCAGCCTTTATACATTACATTTTTGCCTAACTGACTATATTAGAAACATTTTTTATTTCGCACAACCTGTTCTATTTACCCAGTTTTTATATTTATATTGAACAATTCTTTTAAATGACTGATAATCCCCCTACCTAATGGACTTCTGTTACAAAACAGTCACAACAAAGGGGGAAGAAAGGGGCTGTATCCTGGTAATCTAATTATCTACATGGCAAGGACAAAATTAGAATAAATTGATTAAAATGGTGGGCAGCAAGTATGTTCAGCCTAAAGTCAATTCATGTTGAACAAGCGAGTATACTTTAATCGGTGGAATAACTAGATATTACTGGGCCCCAAAGGCAAATTATTTTTCAGGCTCCCAAAATGTTTAGAAGTTGACTTTACCAATATTTATTTAGATTGTATATGAATTAGGGCTTTATAGGGCCCTTATAACTCCCGGGCCCCCCTGCAGCCGCAGGGTCTGCTTTCTCTATAGTTACACTCCTGCTTTAAATTCTTGTTCAGTGGTAAGAACAGACCTGCCTTGCACTTCAGCCACTGCTTGTTGTAACCCTGTCATATATCATATATTATATATCAAGCACTGGACGTCAGAGATGTACACAAGACTATGCAAATATTGACATAAGCACGCCCATGGCCCACAGCATGCCTATGCCCATATGTGAAGGTTCATCACAGTTTTCTGTTCCAGTTTTGAAGGCTATTTTAAGATTTCTCAGTTAGAATTCACTCATTTACTGTAATCACAATACAGCTATGACATTTTATGCATTCTAGAGCCATGCCGGAAAACAAGGGTTATTTCAGTCTGAGGCAATACCTTGGAACCTCCAAAACAGGGTTTTACACGTGACACGTTCATTCCAAATGGAGTGGTATACAGTAGTGCAGAACCAGGCCAGGGCAAGGAATAAAGAAAATGAACCCTGGACTTTGTCCTTGGTCAGTGACAGTTGGGTTCCCTTGTACTGTATAATGAATATGGACCTTTAAAGGAGAACTAAAGAAGTAGCTAGAAATGTTGTACATTATGTTTTGTGCCAGCCCAAGGCAACCACAGCCCTTTAGCAGTAAAGATCTGTGTCTCCAACGATGCCCCAGTAGCTCCCCATCTTCTTTTCTGCTGATTCACTGCACATGCTCTGTGCTGCTGTCACTTACTGAGCTTAGGGTCCACTCACAATATACAGTACACATAGGATAGAAATGTCACAATATAAGGCTGATTAGTAATTAATACAGATAATTACTACATGGCAGCACAGAAAACAGTGCAATTAGCATCAGAATTTAATAATCAGCAAACCTGTAGCATCAGCTTATATTACAGGGGAAGCTCATTTTCTGCTGGATAATTAGTGACGAGCCCTAAGCTTAGCTTCTCAACAGCTGCTCAGAGCCCACTGAGCATGCGAGTGCCACGAAAATTCGTTTTGTACGATATTATCAGTGTTTCTATGGCCACCCTTAGCCCAATAGATTCTAGCACCATTCATGGAAACTCAGAAAACAAAATGTGACTTCCATTAAACCATAGAAAATTGATTTGAATTCAGTGTGAGCTTAATCAGAACCCTTAGCATTTAGATCAGCTCTTACTCCATTCTTAAAGGAGTTGTTCACCTTTTAGTTAACTTTTAGGGGCAGATCATTTCGAATTTGAATTTCGAATTTTGAAATTCAAGTTTGAGGTTTTTTTTGTGAAATTCAACTAGGGAATAGTTAAAATTCAATTTGAGTTTTTTTTTAAAAAAAAGTATCATGTACTGGCCCTTTAAGAATTCTTATTTGACTATTCGCCACCTTAAACCTGACAAATTTCTGTTTTAGCCTATGGGGGAGGTTCTGGGATCAATTTGGAGTTGTTTGGAGCCTTCCTGAAAATTTTCAGTGGAGACAAACTCAGGGGAGACAAACTCGAATTGAATTCCAGGTGCAGGTCGATCCCATTCACCCGAGTTTAAAAAATTCTCATTTTATAATAAATTGCACTTGGTCAAATTTTGGTCGAATTTCTAGTTCATGGGAGTTTACAAATCTCAAATAAATTTGACCCTTGATGAATCTGCCCCTGAGTATGATGTAGAGAATGATATTCTGATTCAAATTGCAATTGGTTTTCATTTGTTATTATTTGTTGTTTTTGAGTTATTTAGCTTTTTATTCAGCAGCTCTCCAGTTTGCCATTTCAGACATCTCATTGCTAAGGTCCAAATTACCCTAAAACCATACATTGATTTGAATAAGAGACTGGGATATGAATAGGAGAGTAATAAAAAAGATGAGTAATAAATAGTAGCAATAAATGTGTAGCCTTACAGAGCATATGTTTTTTAGATGGGGTCAGTGACCCCCATTTCAAAGCTAGAAAAAGTCAGAAGAAAAAGGCAAATAATAAAAAAAAACAATGTAGAAGACCAGTTAAAAAGTTGCTTAGAATTGGACATTCTATCGGCCCCTGGCCGTTTTCCCTGAACTGAAAAGGTGGCAACTCTAATTCTTATACTAAGAAAAAACAGATGACAGGACACAGAACCCCATTCATGTTTCTTTTTTTTTATCTTACAAGTGATTGCTGGCATCAGGGAAACAGAAGAGAAGTATTATTACATTGTTAAAGAAGAACGGAACTACAGGGATGCGCTGACCCAGTGCCGGATAAGAGGGGGTACACTGGCAATGCCCAAGGATCAAGCCACCAATGCTCTAATTGCTGATTACATTTCCAAATTGGGGCTTTTCAGAGCATTTATTGGAATAAATGACATTGAGAAAGAGAAGCAGTTTGTGTACACAGATAATACCCCACTGCAGACTTACAGCAGCTGGAAAACTGGAGAACCCAACGATGGCTCTGGGTATGAAGACTGCGTGGAAATGCTCAGCACCGGCCATTGGAACGACGTGGACTGCAGTCTGACCATCTATTTTGTCTGTGAGTTTCTGAAAAAGACAAAGTAGCCAATGAGAAAATATATGGGCCTAAATCGCTCCAGTGCAGATACACAAAGCAGCCAATCAGATTGTCACTTTCAGGGCTCTTACAGACAAGCGTTTTTACCTGCGCTCCCCTGCGTTCCGGTTTCATGCGTTTAGCCGCAGGGGAGACGCACTGGATTCTTTTCAATGGGGCTGGACTCACACAGATGCATGTAAGCGCCGAACGCAGGTTGGGACGGAGCATGTTGCATTTTACCTGTGTTCGGCGCTTACATGCGCCTGTGTGAGTACAGCCCCATTGAAAAGAATCCAGTGCGTCTCCTCCTGCGCTCCTGTGCTCCCCTGCGGCTGAACTCATGAAACCGGAATGCAGGGGAGCGCAGGTAAAAATGCTCGTCTGTAAGAGCTGTCATTTCCTAATTCGTAGTCTGGTCCAGATGCAAACTCCCAAAATCCTTAGCTTGGGGGGAACATGCCAAAATGTCATGCAATAATTGGCCATGCCCTCCAACAATCCAGTAGCCTTCCTAGAGGAGGGCGGGCCCTGGTGCGTGACGCGCAGCCGTGCCCTGCCCCCTCCGTACAGCCGAATTTCAGTGTCGTGCGGCGCTGCCGGGGGGCCCTGAGGGGTGTGGGCCCTGGCCCGCTCGCACCCCCTGCTCCCCCGGTAGTTCCGCTACTGCAACAATCCAAATATGAGCTTAGGGAGCAGATGTAAATCAGTTTATATTGTAGCAGCCATAGAAGGTATAACAGTCTGGCACGTTGCATACAACAGGCAGATTTTAGGAATCGATAATCCTATACGTTTATCCATTTATTCCATTGCCATAAAGTGTTTTACTTAGTGAAGTACTGCCGTGTTTAAATACTAAGCATATTTTAAATATTACATATTATTAAACCTTTAAAACAGTGTTTCTCCAATGGTGGGACGGCAAGAGTAAAAAAAAAGACAACTTGCTGGCATCAATTTCTTGACAAACTTTCATATAATATTATTATTATTATCTTTATTAATGATAACATGTATTTATAAAACACCAATATATTCCACAGAGTTGTACAATAAATGGGTGTATACATTAGACATTAAATGCAAGAAAAAGAGCTTATCATTCTTTCTATTCAATGACAAAATCTGAGAGAACATGTGCAGCAAATGTAACATCAATCATATTTAAAGGAGAACTAAACCCTAAAAATGAATATGGCTAAAAATGACATATTTTACATACTGAACTTGTTGCACGAGGCTAAAGTTTCAGCTTGTCAATAGCAGCAATGATCCAGGACTTCAAACTTGTCACAGGGGGTCACCATCTTGGAAAGTGTCTGTGACACTCACATGCTCAGTGGGCTCTGATTGGCTGTTGAGAAGCTAAGCTTAGGGCTCGTCACTAATTATCCAGCAGAAAATGAGCTTCCCTGGCTGTAATATAAGCTGATGCTACAGGTTTGCTGATTATTAAATTCTGATGCTAATTGCACTGGTTTCTGTGCTGCCATGTAGTAATTATGTATATTAATTACTAATCAGCCTTATATTGTGACATTTCTATTCTATGTGTACTGTATATTGTGAGTGGGTCCCTAAGCTCAGTAAGTGACAGCAGCACAGAGCATGTGCAGTGAATCAGCAGAAAAGAAGATGGGGAGCTACTGGGGCATCTTTGGAGACACAGATCTTTACTGCTAAAGGGCTGTGGTTGCCTTGGGCTGGTACAGAAGCACAAAACATCATGTACAACATTTCTAGCTATTATTTTAGTTAAGCTTTAGTTCTCCTTTAAGTATCTTGTGCACTTTCAAAACAAATTCAAAACAAATTCTAGAGCTCAAACTCTGTTTCCCACAATTCACTGCACTTTCTGGGGATAAAGCATCGCACCACCACCTTACTTATCTCCAGACTATTTCTGCATTAGAGACATCTGGGAAAGGTGAGTTAAATTGCAGCACTGCGCTGCTTATTTTACCAGGCCAGTGCATAAAAATTAGCACCGGTCCAATAAAATACATAGCGGCCCATTTATCATTTCTATTCCTTATTTCCGGAGCATCCGACTTGACACCAGTGTTTCGTTGCGTGGCCTCGGATCGGACCTAAATCGCCCATGTAGTTCTACCCTTACACTTTATAAATATTGAAGTTTTACAGTTTTTGAGAAATGAAAAAAACACAAATTTAATTTGCGGAAAATTCCATTGGTGAAAAAAATAGAAATTTTAATGTTATTTAATAGGCCCGATAGTGATTGGCTTAACTGGAGGGCAACTAACATTTTTGAAGCAACCAGTGGATCAGAGTTTCCTTGTCCTTTTATAGTCCTAGGATTATGAGACTGAGATGAGACGGAGATGATTGAGATATAGGAGTGCAAGGCAGTTTGGGTAGGACTACACGGACGATTTCCGCGCGATCCGTCGCAATGCGCAAAAACCCATGCGTCACGTCGGATGCGACAGAAATATGTAATGGAAATGTCAGATGAAGTCTCAGCGTTGACGGATGGGTGCGATAGAAATACGGGCTGACGGATGCAGCGTCTGCATTCGACAGTTGTGTGGCGCCGGATCAACGCTGCGATACAATCCGACAATGCTATTACCTGTTTTGTGTCGCATCCAACGTGACGCCTGTGTTTTTGCGCAGCGCGTTGGATCCTGCGGAAATTGTCCGTGTAGTCCTACCCTTTATAGTTTTTTTCTCTTACATACAGTAGTATCCATGAGTCTTGGCCTAGTGATGTCACAGGACTCACTGAGATCTGTATATTTTCTAGGATAAGATAAATTCTGCTTTAAAATATAAAGATAATAAAAGTTACCTTGGAGTTTCATGACAGCAATATCCTTATATTTTACACTCAGTACGTCATTTCCTTATTCCCCTTATTGTAACCGGCGAAACCAGAATAGGCAGTTACAGCATTTCACCAGTAAGGATTCACCCAGCAGCCTGTGGGTCTGCCTGCAGCATCAGAAACGTCTTCCTAACACCCATGCCTTACATATAATTTGCTTCTGTCAATAGCTAAAAACGTAATTACACAGTAAAAACCTTTGCAACACCCACTCGCTATGTTTATCCAGAGGAAAGTATGCAAAATTGGCTGATGGTGTGGTAGATAAAGCAAAAGCAACTGTCTTCAATTTGCATGATATATTGGCCACTGATCACTCCCTACTCCCTACTGATCACCAACAAGGCGCTACTAGTAGGATTTTACTATAACCTACTGACAGCAGAAACAATAGTTTTAGAGACAAGGGAACCATCCAAGTGCCAAACCACATTAAGCTCAGCTTTGGATAAAAAATAAAATATTGCAACATCAAGGGCAGAGACACTGCTTTCTCTCACTGCTGCACTCCCTTTATACACAATGAGTATTTCATCCTAAAATGATAAAGGCTCATGTCACAATGTTTTTCTTCATTGATCCCTGGTCTTTCAGAGTATTTTACGCCTCGGCTGCAGAGGGTTGGGTGGCTTAAAGAAATGTGTTTTCTGAATCATCACATCGTGTATGTTTGGCACATAGTGAGTTATATTATTATAAACACACATACCGATACAAATCTTTGGCAAAAACCAAAGTTCAATCTTGGCACAAAGTTGTTTCCCAAGTGCTTTTAATATCCCACAGGTCATGCTACTTCTCCAGTGTATAAGGCAAAGTATTTATTCCAAATTCATACAAGGATCCAACGCTGGCGTTGGATCCTTGTATGAATTTGGAATAAATGTATATTCCACGTATTGGAGTGCCGTCCTTCTTTTCTGATGTCTAAGTGAATTCTAGCAGTGGGGACGCTGCGGACTGAGCACCCGACTGGGGCAGCAAACAGGGAGTGTGAGCTTAGAGCGGTCCCCCTCTTGTGAAGTATAAGGCAAAGTAGCTGCTTCAGCATTGGGCATAATCAACTGGTAATTTTGGCAGTATTATGCCAGGGGTTGCTGGGGATCTCACAGGACAATCTCACCGGCGATCGCAGGCAGCTCCACATTGATGACACTTTCAACAGTTGAGTTGGTCACTTTCAAGTTGGCTTCACCTTCTGGCCGAGCTTTACAGGGGGCTCCTTTGTCCCTGTTTCCTGGATGAATGCTAAACCAAGATGGTGCTGAGTGCCTTTAAAGCCCTCTCTAGAGAGTTGTACAAAGTTTAATCACTCAACCCAGAATCCAACCAGGACCCACAGTGCAAAACAAACCTGCATTATGATTACATGTATGCTGTGTAAATGAGTGGAACACAACACATAGCAACCACAGCAAGATTCACATATCCCAAAAAAAATAGTAATACAGGTATGGGATCTGTTATCCGGAAACCAGTTCTCCAGAAAGCTCCGAATTACGGAATGCCAGTCTCCCATAGACTACGTTTTATCCAAATAATCCAAATTTTTTAAAAAAGTTTTCTACAACAGTAGCTTGTACTTGATCCCAACTAAGATATAATTAATCCTTATTGGAAGCAAAACCAGCCTATTGGGCTTATTTAATGTTTACATGATTTTCTAGTAGACTTAAGATACGAAGATCCAAATTACTGAAAGATCTGTTAGCCGGAAAACCCCAGGTCCTGAGCATTCCAGATAACAGGTCCCATGTCTGTAGTAGTAAAAAAATAATAGTAAAAGTAAAGTCCTAAACAAAGTACATTAACATTGAACAAATTAGAAATGAGCTTGTCACGGGCAAGTGGTAGATCGTGACGGTGGGGTATAAATAATGTTTGCAGGGTTCTGAGCAAAATTTGATCATTTTCATACAGTAGTCATGTTTTTCCTTTTTTCACTCTGAAGCACTTACATGACCGACATTGCACCTTAAAGGATAAGATAACCTAAGCATTTTGTTTTATCCATAAATAGTGGGTTACAGAATGTTTGGGCTATATAGGCTATTGCTCCCATAAAGTTCTTCCATTTGCAGTGTGTCCCCTGAATTTTAGTGTAATTCCATGGCAGCTAGAAGTTGCTAACATCAACATTGTGTGCAGAGCAAATACTGTTTAATCTTAAAGGAAAACTATACCCCCCAAACAATGTAGGTCTCTATTAAAAGATACTGAGTAAAACAGCTCATGTGTAAAACCTTGCTTCATGTAAATGAACCATTATCATAATAATATACTTTTTTAGTAGTATGTGCCATTGGGTAATCATAAATAGAAAATTGCCATTTTAAAAAATAAGGGCCGCCCCCTGAGATCGTAAGATTCACTGTGCACACATACAAACCACATGTAAGGTCACATGAGCCAATTAACAGACAGAGTTCTGCCTTTTGCTTCCTCACTTCTTCCTGTTACAGTTAGTGTTGTAGTATTTCTGGTCAGGTGATCTCTGAGGCAGCACAGATAGAGCCACGAAATGGTGGTTCAAGGCAAGAGATGTAAAAGGGCAATATTTATGTAAATATATATTCGTTTGGTAAGATTCTTTAATATGTCATTCAATTTGATATAAACTATCTGTTGCTTAAGTATTCATTTTTGGGGTATAGTTTTCCTTTAAAGCAATTCTGTAATAACATGACCTTTTATTGTGCTGTTGTAGGCATGATGGTAGCCATAGAATGGGAATGTTTCACAGCTACTAAATAATCCTTAGAAACTTGTCCACCACCCTGCCATGACTTAACTCAGTCTGTTTCTTTTCTTGGAACCCTAAATATATACAGAATCATATCAGGGCAAAGAGCTTAAGTGCTGTGTGGTAAGAGGCATAATTAGAAGGAGGTCCCTGTCTTGTAGAGCTTACAGTCTTAGCGGATATGAGGCTAACATACAAACACAAATTGGAGATGAAAAAGTGCACCAGGAAAGGCATAGTCAGTAGGCGCAGGACTAGGCTAATGTTCTAGTCCTCCAAAAGGTAGACTTTTAATTTTTCTTGAAGGGATTGAGAGAGGGTTCCTTACGGGGGAATTCAGGGATGAGATTCCAGAGGTAAGGAGCAGCAAGATGGAAGGGTTTGAGACAAGAGGTGGCAGTGGATGTGGATGGTGTGAAGCGAAGGTGACTCTGAGAGGAGCGGAGAAGACAAGAAGGAACATATTGCGAGACAAGAGACCTTGGATATAGCTGAGGAACTGTTACATATTCTGCAGTACTGTATATACAACATCAACCAGCAGCTGAGCATGTTAGGAGGAGCCACAGTTTATCTTCACTTAATGCAGTTCAATTGTTGGAAAGAATAGCTGGTGGTCATACATATGTCTGTCATCTCATATGGTATAAGTGATTTGTGATATCCTTTGTATCAAATTACTCATTGAAACTTTTGTATCATAAAAAAATAAGTTATCCTAGTTCTCAAAGATAATAGAAGTAACATCAGTATTCTATAACCTCTATAAGGCTAGGTCCAGATGGGGCAAAAATCAGCCTGCTGAAATCTGCAGCCCCCAGAGCACTAGCTGAATCCTCTTCTCACCCTCTTATCTCTTCACGTCCAGAAATCTTGTGTCAGCTCCGGTGCAAACACACTCGTCAAATTTCGGCAAAGAAACGAGAGACTTTGCATTTTGAGACAAGGGCAACCCTTTTGAAATAAAAAAATGACATAAAAAATAACCTGCATTTTGAGACCAGAATCCGCCAAGTGTGTTTGCACCAGAGCCTACACAAGCTTCTAGATGCGAAGAGAGAAGAGGATTCTGGTAGCAGTTGGGGACTGAAATCGGTCTGCTGATTTTGGCCCCATCTGGCCCCAGCTTAAAGCTCTTGGCCTGCTGCTTTGTGTCCTTACTTGGTCATTGGTCAACCGAACGCAGGTTGAGACGCAACATGCTGCATTTTTCCTGCGTTTGGCGCCTACACGCGCCTGTGAGAGTACAGCCCCATTGGAAAAAATGTAATGTGTCTATCCCCCTGCTGAACGCAGAGAAACGGAACGCAGGGGAGCGCAGGTAAAAACGCTCATCTGTAAGAGCCCTTAGAAGGGGTTTAAAAAAAAGCTCTGAATATAAATAGCAATTGTAGAAAACAACATGCTTCATCTGATGCAGAACTGGAAATCTCACCATCCCCCTTCAGCTCAACTTGTGTTGTGAACATTTTTGCCACTGGAACGTCTTATTGACTTTGATGGGTTATGCCAGGTCTAAGGTGACACATGGGGGCTGATTCACTAACTTCGAGTGAAGGATTCGAAGTTCGAAGTTTTTTTTGGGCTACTTCGACCATCGAATGGGCTACTTCGACCTTCAACTACGACTACAACTCGAATCAAAGGATTTGTAATAAAAATCGTTCGACTATTCGACCATTCGATAGTCGAAGTACTGTCTCTTTAAAAAAAACTTCGACCCCCTAGTTCGCCATCTAAAAGCTACCGAAGTCAAGGTTAGCCTATGGGGAAGGTCCCCATAGGCTTACCTAACTTTTTTTGATCGAAGGATATTCCTTCGATCGTTGGATTTAAAACCTTCAAATCATTCGATTTTATCGTTCGATCGAAGGAATAATCCTTCGATCGTACAATCGTACTATCTGCGCTAAATCCTTCGACTTCGATATTCGAAGTCGAAGGATTTCAATTCCCAGTCGAATATCGAGGGTTAATTAACCCTCTATATTCGACCCTTAGTGAATCAGCCCCATGGAGTTAGTCTGGCATAAAATAATTTACTATTTGTAATGGGTCATTTCCATGACTGCGATGCATGGCGTTATTTCACTTTTAAGGTCAATAAAGGAGCTTTCAATGTAAACATTTATTTTCAGATAGTGTAATACGACTATATTTTATTGGTGTAAATCATTTTACATACAGCCTATGATTAAGTGCCCACTTGCATAATAACAATAATGTATTTATCTATTTTGTGGCCTCAATAAAGCTCTTTTACAAGGCTGTTTGTGGGATCTGTGAGTGAGTGCCGTTTTTCTTCTTAGGTTGGAAAACTCCACCTTGAGTCTGGGGCATGAGCACCAAGGCCCCACATGTTACTGGTGAGATAATAATTGTTTTAGGTTTCTACGTTGGGATTTTCTTTCTAAGTATAAATCATTTTACATCGCATTATACAGCGAATAAAGGTATTTAAAAGGATTTAGTTGATACTGTCTGTACAAAATAACTCACTCCTTTTCAGTATTATTGTATTTGCCTTCATTTTATTGCCATTTATGGCAGAATTTTTTGCTTGCTTTATGGACAATATTGTTCTTTCTCATCCGAGTCTTTAATTAGCATCCATTATTGTGCCTTTTTGTGTCATGTCTATGCCTTATGCACACCTTCCCATCCCCACATGCCTTCACCTGACAGTCAGACAAAGCTTCCAGGGTTGGGCTACACCTGCCTCCAGGTCACATGACAAGCTCAGGTATACACACAGCGACCTGCCTGTGCAGCGAGAGGTCTGTAGTTGTCTCTGTGCCACACAGTGAGTACCAGCATGGCGGAAACAGGAGTCCCTCCGGTGCCCAGTCCTGCGGCCATGTCCTACCCATCAGCCTCTGTTAACCTGCCCACAGGTACAGAAGTGTTCAGGACATACTCTGGAGCCTTCATGTGTCTGGAAATTGTAAGTTGCACAGCTTTGCGAGATTTTCTATAGACAGGAGTGGGGACTGTATGAGTGACACTGAGTGCAGGGAAATGGAATTTAAGCTTAAAGGGACTTTGCCCTCAGCCATACTGAATTCCTACCTGCATTCTGTTAACCTGCTGATTCACTTTTATTTGTCGTTTGAAAGTCTAAATAAGGGGCAATTTCCTACGGCCCTCAGCAGGGCTGTATAGTGATACTGAGCAGGTTGCTGCTATAGAAGATTGATACTGTATAAGGGACTGACTTGATGGAGCCACAGGCAAAGCTGCATTGTACATGTGCTCTTCCTACACTCCTCCTAATTACATAATTATATGTTTAAAACAAGTAAAAGCATGTTGGAATGTGACATCAGGGTTGATTATATCATCTATTTCTGAAACCTTTTGTTTATTTGTATTCTACCTGGGCTTTCGTACGCAGATAAAACCCTATAACTGGCTTCTCCCTACAGAATCCCAATAGATACAGCGGTGACAATGGAGTCCTGCACTGATAAAATGTTGTTTGAAGACCTGATTGCTTTCCTTGCATTTGGTTCAGGTGTGAGACAGGAGTATGTGTGAGACATACAGGTTGGAAACAGGAGGTAATGAGGCCCCTATTCTGTGTATTTAGGACAGGAGGGACCCAACTTTACTAATGCGAGGTCTACTTTTAATTATCTTGTCCCATTATGATCTACATCCATAAAAGTATTGTTAGAATTCTGTTCCATGGAAAATATTACTTAAATATTCATTTATGAGAAAATGTATATAGTTTATATTTAATTTCTGATGTAACCATAACATATTAAGTATCAGAATAAAAATAATGAAACAGGAGGGTGATATAGACGAGATGTTTGTTGACAGTGTCTTGAGATCTACTGATCCCCAGCTAAAGGTCTACTGGTAGATCCCGATCTACCTCTTGGGCACCCCTGATTTAGGATGTGCACTAGACGGTGCCTCTTTTTTTTCAGTTGTGCAGTATAGCATATATTGGGTCCCTTGATACCCTCAGTGGTTAGCATTTCTCCATTGCACAGCTGGGGTCCTCAGTTTCAGTTGGAGTATGTTGTTCTCTTGTGTTTTTTGCAGAGGTTCTCTGGTTTCTTCCCACCCTCCAAAAACATACCGGCTGGGTAACTGGGTCTTAATGAAACTTGCAGAGTTGGATGGTAATCTCCCCAAGGGGAAGGACTGAAGTGAATGGGAACAAGCTCTGTAAAGCATTGTGTAAATGACCAGCATTGTACAAATAAAGTATAATAATAATTATTGATTGTTTTCAGTGTTAGGTTACCCCTTGTCTGTGTCCGTGCATACGGTCAGACCAATTATGGGGGCAACAAAAATGAGGTTCAGAACAACAATGGTTATAATAATGCGAGTATAAATAAATAAGCTCACCTGTACTGCACAAGGCAATTGGTGGGTATTACCCTTCCTCGGTTATGCATTATGTACATTAATCTACAAACCTTAACAGGGTGATTCACCTTTAAGTTAACTTTTAGTATGTTATAGAATAGACCATTCTAAGCAACATTTCAATTGGTCTTCATTATTTCTTATCATTTGCCTTGTTCTTCTGACTCTTTCCAGCTTTCAAATGGGGGTCACTGACCCCATCTAAAAAACAAATGCTCTGTATGGCTACACGTTTATTGTTATTGCGACTTTTTATTACTCATATTTCTATTTAGACCCTCCCCTCGGCATATCCCAGCCTCTTATTCAAATTAGTGCATGGTTGCTAGGGTAATTCAGATAATAGTAACCAGATTGCAGAAACGGCATACTGGAGAGCTGCTGAATTAAAAGCTAAATAACGAAAAAAATTAAAACCAACTGCAAATTGTCTCCGAATATCTCTCTCTACATCATACTAACAGTTAATTCAAAGGTGAACAATCCCTTTAATGCAGCTTCCAATGTAGTTTATGAGTTTTTGTCTTTTAATACACAAAGAATTTACAGCCTATGTGCCAGATTATTAAAGGCTTCTCATGCTTCTGTGATATCAGCTTTCTGCAAAATGTTCACATATTTATAGTGTTTTGAAAGTTATTTGAGAAAATAATAATTAATGAAGGAAGTATCTGTCTGTCCTTTGCTGTTCTCTACAATGTTAATGCCATTGATTTTAAGATGTTGTACCATGTTAGCCATTGAAAAAATGCAAAAAATGTTACGTTTGGTGAACCTTTATTGGCTAACGAAATAAGTAAAAATTGCAAGCGTTCGGAGCACCCAGGCCCCTTCATCAGGCAAATGAAAAGCTTGTAATTTTTACTTATTCAGTAAAAGGTACCTCCAGCAAAGACTACAAATCCCACTGTGTATTGCATGTTCTCTGATGAGCTCAGAATGGAGAAACAAAAAAGTGTTATGTTTTCAGTGATATTTATCATTTGAAAACAATTGTTTCACCTCCATGGGCCCATTCGTGCCAAATGTTTAATCAAGGTGTATCCTGGTATTTTGGAAGAGCAAATGTCACAATGGGCTTGAATAGGGATCTTTAAAGTGGAAGTAAAGTCTAAAATAGAATAAGGCTAGAAATGCTGTATTTTGTATACTAAACATAAACATGAACTTACTGCACCACAAGCCAAATGATTTATGCTTTCAAAGTTGGCCACAGGGGGTCACCATCTTGTAACTTTTTTAAACATCTTTGCAAGACCAAGACTGTACACATGCTCAGTGTGGTCTGGGCTGGTTAGGGATCGTCATAAATTATCAAAACAGCACAAGTCAAATAATATCTGCCAGAAGCTGATACAGCAAGACTAATTAATAATCAGAATATACAGACTGCACTGGGTCCAGTGTTGTCATGTAATCTAATGGGGATTTTATATTTTTGTATTGTTTAATACAAACTTTCTCCAACTCCGCAGAACCAGTGGCTGCAGCAAAATAATCCTCTAAATAGAATCCCAGTTTATCTGTTTAAATCTGGCTCCATGATCTTTGTCCCTGCAGCTGGAGTTGGAAATAGTAAAGGGGATGTAAAGGCAAAAATAAAATCCACTACAAATCTCTACACAGTCGCCGACTGCTCTACAGGGAAACAAACAAAGCTGCTTGAGTTCTGCATGGCTGGGAAGTAAGGCGGGGGCTCCCCCTGCTGTTCATAAGTATGATTGTTTCCCTGCTCAGCAGTTAGGGACCGTCTGACAATTCCTATCCACAGCAGTAAATGAAGGGAGAATTTCACTGCATACAGTCAGGTTTCTTATAAAACAGTACACATTTTTTAATTAAAGTATATTGGAGATAGATTTATTTTTCATTAAAGAAAGTAAAAATGGGATTTTATTCTTTTGGCTTTACATGCGCTTTAACTGGTAGGGAAAACTAAAAACAAATAAAAACACCTTCAGAGCAGCTCAAACATTTGTTTCTGGCTTGGAAATGATTTGAATGTTTACTATCCTAACAGCTGGCAGTCACTTGAGTGAATTGTTGATGCCCAGCCAACCAAAGAGGCTCAACATACAGATGCACAGCCCAACCTGTGTGCTGCATCTGATAATTAAAGTGTTATCATAGGGACATTGGATAGGCTTCCACTATACAGTATATACCACTATGTATAAAGTAAAGAGCCGTTTCTGGATGTTCAGAACCATTCATGGTACTAGTGAAATAGATACCATAATAGATAAGGACATATATAGATTTTACAGTCAGACAATGTTCACTTTATTGCTGCTTTTTATACTTCGGAATGCTGAACAACAACTGAAATGAAATGACAGACGTATGCATCAGGGCAGGAGCATCTCAGATAATGTCTAAATAAACAAGGAAACATACTTGATTTTAGCTCAGACCACAATCATTTGCCTGGGTAGCTTGGAATCTTCAACAAAGGTGCAGAACTCATGAAAAGACACCTTAATGGTAACGTAGGTGCGGCACTGCTCTTTTGAAACACCACTCCCTGCTGCCTTTGGAACATACTGAAGGACTATAAAAATGAACTGTAGTTTTTGTAGAGCTTTATCATTGAGTAAGTTCACCTGCTCTTTATTACAAGTGCATCACAAACATATCTGTCAAACACTTCAGGTATCACGTGATGTATCCTTTAACGTCATAATCTCATTAGACCTTAATTCCTACAGTCCTATGAAAAAGTTTGGGAACCCCTTTTAATTTTTTTGGAGTTTTGGTTACCATTGGCTGAGCGTTCAAAGTAGCAACTTCCTTATAATATATAATATGCCTTATGGAAACAGTAGTATTTCAGCAGCGACATAACGTTTATTGGATTAACAGAAAATATGCAATATGCATCATAACAAAATTAGACATGTGCATAAATGTGGGCACCCCAACAGAGATATTACATCAATACTTAGTTGAGCTCCTTTTGCAAATGTAACAGCCTCTAGACGCCTCCTATAACCTTTGATGAGTGTCTGGATTCTGGATGTGGCTATTTTTGACCATTGGTCCATACAAAATCTCTCCAGTTCAGTTAAATTTGATGGCTGTTAAACATGGACAGCCTGCTTCAAATCATCCCATAGATTTTCAACGGTATGATTTTGATTTTCAATGACTGTGAAGGCCATTCCAAAATATTGTTCTTCTCCCTCTGCATAAATGTCTTTGTAGATTTCGAAGTGTGTTTAGGGTCATTGTCTTGTTGGAATATCCAACCCCTGCAGCGTAACTTCAACTTTGTGACTGATGCTTGAACATTATCCTGAAGAATATGTTGTTATTGGGTTGAATTCATCCGACCCTCGACTTTAACAAGGGCCCCAGTCCCTGAACTAGTCACACAGCCCCACAGCATGATGGAACCTCCACCAAATGTGACAGTAGGAAGCAGGTGTTTTTCTTGGAATGCGGTGTTCTTCTCCCCCCATGCAAAGCGCTTTTTGTTATGACCAAATAACTTAATTTTTGTCTCATCAGTCCAAAGCAGTTTAAACCTCTGAGATAGCTTTTTGTAGCCTTCCCCTAAACCATGATACTGAACAATCTTTGTTTTGAGAGTTGCTTTGAGGATCCCATGCTGTCACTCTTCAAAGGAGAGTCAAACAGAAGCACAACTTGCAATTGGCCACCTTAAATACCTTTTCTCATGATTGGACACTCCTGCCTATGAAGTTCAAGGCTTACTGAGCTAATCCAACCAATTTGGTTTGCCAGTAATCAGTATTGAGCAGTTACATCCAAAAAAAATCTAAAAATTCAAGGTTTATTGTTTTTACTATAAAATCCGAATTTTTTGTATAAAAAACACTTAATTTTTTTCAGAATTTATTAAACCTCAAGGGTGTTAAAAGCCTGAATAAAAAAGTACTCAAATTCAGACCTGCAAAGTTTATGTAGAAGTCAATGGGAGAAGTCCCAAAGTTATCCTGATCTGCGCTGGGTTTTGTGCAATAATCTGAAGATTTCGGTCATCAAATTCAGAAATTTCGTACGGTTCTAGTTTTATCAAGTTTATTCCCGCACCTCGGGACACTGTATTGATAAATAAGGGTAAAAAAATGTGTGCGGATTTGGTTGGAGTATTTTTTAATAAATTATGAGAAATTTTTGGACTTTGATAAATAATGCCCTGAGTTTGTAGCTTAGTCTGCCAAAATGTCTCCAACTCTAATAATATCAAACAGTGATATAACTTTTCCAATCAGGAGGCAATAGAAGTCAATTCAGTTCATCAGCATTGATCAAACGACTCTCCTGTATGTAAAATATCTCACTCTGCTGAAAAAGACCAATCAGTCGTGCTCATCAACAGGGAAAACATTTTACATAAATTAACCATATAAAGTAACCATATTCCTCAAGGGCGGCCATTTTTCTTCCACATCGACTTTAACCAAATGTTATTTAATTCTGATGTTGAAACTCTGCAAAGAGTCAGAGATAGTTCACTGATGTATTGTATCATCATCATCATCATTTATTTATATAGCGCTGTCAAGATACGCAGTGCTTTATTGTATCACTATGGCTTCTACTCCTTGGGTAGTTGTCCTTTCAAATCTCTTAATTTTAAATACCCCCCTTTTTTCTGTTTTTTTTTTTATGGAAATTTATATAATTTTTTACTTGATTTGAGAAAGTTCTGTAGTTTGTAGCTGCAAAGGATCAGACAGTATCAATTGATATTGTGGAGTTCACATGTCTAACTGACTAAACGTTACACTTGTATTCCACAGTTCCTGCAGGGTTGAGAGGGAGCAATACGACTGGAGGTTTGAAGGAACACTGAGAGGACACGGTCATGACTTCTCCTATTATCAGCCCTCCGCTTACCTTCTTGCTCCCATCTCTCCTGCATTAAATAACACTGTAATATATGTGATATTGTTACCCCACTAGAAATGTTAAAACTATAAACGCCCTAAACACAGTAGTTGGATCTTGTTCTCATAAAGGTTTGAAAGAAAGCAAAAGAGTAGAGTTTATTGAGCATGTCTTTTCCTACATACTGCACAATTGGAGCGACGCCCTCTTCCTCATATTCTCCATGGTATGGCCCTTGAGATGCATCCGACCCTTTTTTCAGACCCTTTTCCTTGTCTACCTTGTATTAGTATTTTCTTGCGTTTTCTCTTGTTTCAGCTTTGTTCTGTGCCTTGCCTTTATTATTGCAGTCTTCTTACTATGTTTTGCCTTGTCCTCAAGCCTTGCTTTATTTGTTGTAGAGCATTGCCTCTGCTATACCTTGCCTTGTTCCAAGCCTAACCTGCTTCTGGCCTTTTCATGAGCCTTTATGAGATTGCTACAACCAAATCTATCTTTTAACTGCTTCATCCTTGAGTGTGTTCCGCAATCCAGAGATCATTCTGCTCCTATACTCCTTCTATTCAAACTCTTTATCCTTGTGTACCTGGCCAGTCCCGTTTCTAGGGATGTAGCGAACTGCCATTAATGTGTTCGCGAACGCCGTTCGCGAACACCGGCAAAAAAGCGAACAGTTCGCGAACAGTTCGCGAACTTCGAACGCTCGATAAAATCGTTCGATCGAACGATCGAAGGATTTTATTCGTACGATCGAAGGATTTTCGTTCGAATCGAACGATCGAAGCTATTCGATCAAATGATTTTAATTCAATCGAATGCTTATAATCGTTCGAACGAATGGAAATCGTTCGATTTTAGCGATCGAATGGTCGAACGAAATTTTACTTCGAATCGAACGCGAACACCAATTGGCGAACGTCGCGCGACGTTCGCGAACATTCGGCGGACGCGAACAGTCGAAGTTCGCGCAAACTAGTTCGCCGGCGAACAGTTCGCTACATCCCTACCCGTTTCTTGTCAGCACACCCAAATGTTACTGTTGAGGTGACAAACCAATATCTGCCTAGAAACCTTTCATCATTTATCTTTAGCAAAGGGATTGTTTTTTTCTTCCTCCTACCCTTCATTTATTCATTTAATGAATGTACCTTTTAAAAGAAAATGGCATAAAATGGTATTTACTGTTATACATCAGAGTTTTAATGGAAATACAGAGCATGGCTAGAAGGTTTACTGCTTATTTTGTAAAAAACAAACGTTACTAAAATTGCTTTGATGTGTGTTTTACCTAAAATGTGTACTTATTTGTGGTTTTTATTTACCTGTTTATTTACAAACGTGCCATAAATGCGTCTTGTTTGCAGCTGGGAAAGGAAAATGCCTGTTTTTACCTGGCAGTTCCTACCCTAAACAAGTCTTAATTAGAGCACACCCATGCCTTAGTAGTTAATTAATGTAAAAAATGTGTTTTACCAACCCTGACTGATGCAAAAAAAGAAAGCAAATATACCCTCACATTTAATAAAAGAAGAAATGTTAACGTGAGCACAAATAACCAGGGTATAAAATGTGTCACTATATAGTCCGGATGGGAGGAAAGAATAATGGAAGTTACTCCAATGCAACAGTGGCTTTTATACAAGTGACGGCATAAATACTGTAGTAGGTTGTTGATGGAGAATGAATTAAGAATAATAGGATATATTTGAATATCTTCAATTCCCGCAAAGCATAATGTGGGATCCTATTTACAGTATATCCTAAAGACTGTGAGTTCTGTGCAAATGGCGCCTTCATCCAAAACCCTTTTTTTTTGGGCAGTGAAATAAATTCTTTTCCCAAGGGATTATGATGTGATATTAAAATAATACTGTTTAAAGCATATATATATATATATATATATATATATATATATTACATTTTATCGAATCCCTTTTCTGTGTTAAAAACAGTCTTTTCTAAATCCAGACCATATTCTTCCTGCAGATTTTTGGGGCACTTGTTTGGATCTTAGTGGCGGCCTCAAATGTTCCGGTACCCGTAGTTCAAGGATGGGTCATGTTTGTGTCTGTGACTGCATTTGCCTGCTCACTCCTTCTACTCTTGGTCTTCCTCACCGGCCTTGTCCATATGATTCAGACCAACTGGAACTTTGTGGTAAGGTTTTTTTTTTGTATTTATGTGTGTTCTAATTAATAATAAAATGATTAAATATACTAATATCTAGCTCTAACTATATAACCTTGCTCTTTTTGCTTATTCATTTCCAACAAAGAGAAAAAGAAAATTGGAGGTCCCTTTACTCTTATAAGGGATCATGGTTCTTACCTTACAATTCTATAGGTACCATTTCAGTGTCACACACAAGTATATGGATCCATTGTTATTCCACTTTCAGCCTGGTTATTCTGAGAAATATCCAACAGTAAGCAATCCATGATATTTTGCATAATAAATGTGCAGTCACTACTACTGAAAACTTATTGTGCTGAAGATGCAATAGTGAAAGCCAATCTCAAAGATTCATATTACCTAACCCCAAGATCCATCTTTCTGAAGTCCAAATGTCCTATCTGGCTCGGTATTGTGTTTCCTGAGCTCTCCATCTTCTAATCTCATATATACTGGAGATTGTATATTTGCCGCTTGCCCACTTTTTACAATCTAACCTGTTAAAAATTCTGATACCCAGAAGTGCCAACATCTAGGCTTTTTTTCCCAAGGTGATCAAGCTACAGTATCAGAATGCAAGTCTATGATCTTGTCTTGTCCTATTATCTTGTTCACAGGCCTGGATTTGTGGAAAGGCCACAAAGGCCCAGACCAAGGGCAGCAGAATTTAAGGGGGTGGCATGCCGCCCAACCACACCTGCATTGGTTTGGAAGCACTGGGGATTCACAGGAGATACAATGGTTTTTGAATTTTTCCTGTGCACCAAAGCCCAGTACTCTGGACCCAATTCTGAAAATGTGCACAAAGGAAGGGGAGGGGATGAGGGCAATGAACAGCAGCGGCCTAGGGGCGCCTGCTATGTAAATCCAGCCCTGTTTATTCAATACAGAATATTTGGTATTTCTAGTTCTACAGGTAAAACACTTATGATTGCTTCATGTTAAGATGACTGCAACACTCAATGGGCTTTGTTGGTTTTTAAACTCTGAGATGCTACAACGCTGGTTCTCTATAACAACAACAACAACAACAACAATCTTAACATTACCTAAGACTTCTTACCAAAATTCAAGTTGTTTCTTTGTTCTTCTGTCCCATTTCATACTATCTACAATTCACCAGCATCATTTGCTGTATATACCTGCCTTTCCCAGTTCTCACATCATAACTGCTTCATTTTGTTTTAAATATTTCCTTTAATTTAGCCATTGTAGACAGTAGCATCACTATGATCTTGGGCTCCCGGGTGCAGGCTAAGCAGCTGGGCCCCCCTCCGTATCTTTGCATCGGCCCGATTGTTCTGGAGGGCCCCAAGGGGGTGCAGACCCAGGTGCACCCCTGTAGTTACGCCCCTGATTATAGAACATTATATTTGCTTCAGCAATGGCCACAAGAGTAGTTTGTTCTTCCAGTGAGCTATAACTTATTTTTGTGCAACTGTGGCAAATGCTGGGGCATTCTAAAAGTGTAAGAGCTATGGATATTTAGGGATGTAGCGAACCGCCGCCGATGTGTTCGCGAACGCCGTTCGCGAACACCGGCAAAATTTTCGAACAGTTCGCGAACTGTTCGCGAACTTCGAACGTCCGAAAATCGTTCGATTCGAACGATCGAAGGATTGAAATCGTTCGATCGAAGGATTTTCGTTCGAATCGAACGATCAAAGCCATTAGATCGAATGATTTCATACGATCTAATGCTTCCATCGTTCAATTCGAACGAAAATCCTTCGATTTTAGCGGTCGAATGGTCGAACGATCGAACGATTTTGACGCGAACGCCTATTGGCGAACGTCGCGCGACGTTCGCGAACTTGCGGCGGACGCGAACAGTCGAAGTTCGCGCGAACTAGTTTGCCGGCGAACAGTTCGCTACATCCCTATGGATATTATGTCCCCAACTGTCATCTGAAAGAAAACAGTGGCAGAAATAAAGCCTCGCTCCGCCTGTCACCGCTCCTATGACTATTGATTGAAAATCACCTTATTGGATGCACACTGGGCAGTGACAGGTGGACCTTGGCACCTCCGCATTTTGGCACTGGGATCTGCCTGTCACAGTTCAGTGTGTATCTGATATGGCTCTTTATGTTCTAATCTATTCTGAATGTTACAAGTGTGTGTGTGGGGGGGTCGGTCTGCCATTGTTCTTTGCTGGATGGCAAAGTGGACAAAATGCTTCATGTGCCATAGCCCTAAGAAATAAGAATTATAAAAAATAATAATCGGAATTCATTATTCTTGATGAGCGTAAATTCAGACCCTGAAACACATTCTTTCTTTGTTTCCAGATAAGAGAAATGCGCATCTCCCTGTGTTTGTTAAAAGGGCATTTCTTGCATTGTTCCTTGCATTGTTCCTTGCATTGTTCCTTGCATTGTTCCTTGCATTGTTCCTTGCATTTGTTTGTCATAGTGTAATCATCTGTAAGAAAGCTTTATACTGATACATTTACACCCCTTGAATAGGCCCACTTACCTTACACACCCACACACTGCAATTCATTCAGATAATGATAGCGTTGGCCGGGTCACTGGGTTATAAAGGTGTTAATGTTTAGGCAGTTCAATAGCTGTAAAGATTACTTTTACAATTGTAAAGGGTCTCTTTTATTTTTTTTATTGATTATTTCCCTTCCTTTTTAACCCAATACCGACCTTAGATATGTGTTAACTTTAACGTTAAAGGAATTACATTAGCTAGCAGGGCGAACCCTTGCAAAGTTTATTCTCCTAAAAACCAGGGAAATGGTATTGCTGCAAATACTCCAGAACACAATTAAAAGAAGCATTTTAATTACTACACTATGAAATAGCAACACTACCATGGAGCAGATTACCTCCATAGACTCTTTGCCTTTCAGTGTGTGGGTAAGCAGTATGATAAGCAGAAGGGCCCATTAGTTCCACCCTGTGACTTTATCTAATTACTCTCAGGCTAATGATTAACCAGGGCAGGGCTTTGGAATTGTATTAGCAATGAAATGGGCCGTCCTCGTTATTATTGTAGGTTGCCGTTATTACAAAGAGAGATGTGACTTAAGGTGGCCATACATGGAGAGATTCGCTCCTTTGGCGATGTCGCCAAACAAGCGGATCTCTCCCCGATAAGCCCACCGTAAAGTCGGCAATATTGGGCTGATCCGATCGTGGGCCCTACGGCCCCACGATCGGATCCTCACGGTGGCTTTACTGACGGTCGGATCGTGGGACCGCATCAACGAACAGATGCGGCCGCGATCCGACCGGATTTTTAGTCCCATCCGATCGAGATCTAGCCGACTTTCGGCCAGATCTCGATCGGTAAGCCCGTCGGGGGGCACCATACATGGGCCAATAAGCTGCCGACTCCTTTTGTTCTCCAAGTTGTAGAATGTAATAGAAGAATTCTAAAATAATTGGCTCCCTATAGTAGTAACATCCCCCATAGTAACAAATCCCCCATGGTGTTTATTAGTTATTAGTTGGATCGTTGGCTTTGGTTGTAAATATTTTGGGCGATATTGTACTTTGTTGCCCGTTGCTTCCACTAGGAATATCAGCTGCCAAGAAAAAAGTTTTTCTCCCAACATGTCTGATTAAGAAAAAATATATATAATCAGTATATGTCAGTATATGTCCAGCAAAGAGGCAGGAGGAAATGTTGGCTTCAATAGACCCTTAGTGTAATTATGGGCACCTGCTCTTAATGTGACTACAGAAGTAGATAGAGGGTAACAGAGGTGAACTATGCTATAATAATTCTCTCTCCTTATAATAACAGTGCTGGCTATTTATTTGTATCTCCACCTAAGTAGTAATTTCCTCAGCTGATTGGGGTTTTGGTTTTCTACATATGAGCAAGATCTCCATATACAGTAACTCATTAGACACGGCTTTCTCCATAGAGGTAATACAAAGAGCAAGGATCCCGGCTTATTGTTTCTAATTTATAACAAAATCTGCATCATCTCATGCTAACATACTGTATACAGTATATATGCACATGATGCAAGACAAACACAAGAGGGAATGGATCCACTGGCTCATAAGGAAGCAAGTTAAAGTCACATAGCTTTGCCAAATTCTCAGGCAAGTTTGTGCCATGGGCACAAGGAAGGCTTATATATGTTCCACCCCTGAGGGGCTTCTTCAAGGCTCATTGCATAAGGGGTGTATTCACTGCCAGTACCTTTGCAGCTGGTGGGAAATACCCATTTTTTTTCATTGGAAATTGGTAATGGAAATTACCTGTCATTAGACAGGTGTCACTTCACTATGCATAGGAGTTGGTTTCCTGGGTCGGCCAATACTGTTTCTCTTAGATTTCTTAGTTACACTATTCCTGTGAATGGATATGATTTGTATCTCTTGTCACTGTCTAGAGATATTTCATCTTTCCCTTGTCAAAGCTTTACGTTTAATTACCATGTTTTGGTGGCAGTGTATATCCAGCCCTGTGTCTAATTATGTAATTATTACTTCTGATCATTAGTGGCAGCCATACAGGTGCTGTTGAGCTATGAAACCCCCGCTGTTCAGCATGTTTGGTGATGCTCAGAGCTGGAGGTGTCCTTTTAATCAATGGTTTCAGCCCTGCAATGAAGTAAAGTCGTCTTGATTCACAACACGTTTGGAGGGTGACAGAGCATTGGCACGACGTCAGAACTGTCTGTTAAGGAGAAGCACGAGTTGGCTGATTTTAACATTCCCAGCCGCACCTCTTGGCTTGGGATTTTTTCTTTGAAGTTTTTAAGTGTGACTCATATGTTCTTATAGGAGTACTGTTCAAATAGATGCATGTGGCCTTGATGGACCCTCTAAGGAATTTTTAGGACCCCAGCCAAAACTCTATGACCAAAAGTATGTGGACATCTTCCTGTCCAACATCTCTTTCCTCACTGTTAGTTGGAGATGCTTCCATTCATACGCTAGATGGGCACTGATGTGGGGGTCAGACCTAGCTCTCACAGGCGTTCCTATTCATCCCACAAAGGTATCATTTGGGTTGAGGTCAGTGTTGTGTATAAGCCAGTCAAGTTCTTTCACTCCCATCCCAACAAACCCATTCTGTATGTTCCTAACTTTGTGCATGAAACAATAAATATTCTCCCTCAAACTTCCACAAAGCATGGAATTGTCAAAAATATCATTGTATCATGTAGTGGCACCTGTGTTTGCAAAGATGGGTGTGACTTAAAGCACCAATTTTAATCATTTAAAGGGTGTGACCACATACTTTTGGCCATGTATTACATTTGGCTTACTATCAAGGACATAACACTAGAAGCAGCATAAACTGTGATAGTGGGGGGACCCCAAGTAAACAGTGGGGATGTGATTGATGTCCAATTTGAATATGTTTATAAGAAAGGAAAAGTTTTGTAGGCCCCTAAAAAGTTGGCGCTGGGTACTTCATTCACTTCCCAATGGTCTCTTGTAGCCAGGACTTATCCAGTAAAGGACATTATGTTATATGAAGCAGTAGATTATAGATTATTCATAATAATGCCCACAGTGCAATGTGACATTACATGTCTTCAGAACCTCTGGTGGTTTCTTGTACAGGGATTATTATACTAAATGAAGACTTGATAAGAAAGCCTGATATTTCCTAGCATTTCCTTTAGGTTTATAAGCCATTAAAAGAAAAGCAATAAGATAAACATATCTTCAGATATAAGAGCAGAATGTTTAGTTCAAGAAATACAGTGAAATAGAGGAGGTACTGACAGTTCTTCTACAACCTCCCTACATTCAGGCTAATAGAAAACGGAGAGAAACCAGATTACTATTATTTATACAGTGTTTATTTAATACTAGAGCAAGATATTTACTCCCACTGTTGCTCTTTCCTTCCACATTATTTTTTCATAGGTTCTGAAGGGCCCACTCTGAGTGGCAATGCACCAGTGTTATCTCTTTACTTGTGTCCAGCATTGGTCACTGTTAAACACTTCCTTCCATATAAATTGTCCCTAGGCTTAAGAACAGTACACAGTGACCTGCTTATCTGCCGTGGAAACAGTTATTACGCTTCCCTGATCATATCTGTTTAATATGCAACACTGCGCTGGTCATGTGTTGTCACAACCCAATATAAGTCATGTGTATTCTTGGTTCCAGGGTTGACAGATGAAATAAGAGCAGTAGAGCTTCATAATGAAATACTTTATGCTATTCAAAGACATCAACTACACCATTCTTTTTGTGCTTTTGAAAATATCATATGTAATGAAGATTTGTTAAGGTTAAAACATTGGTTGTATAAGTGATGGTCTGCAGGGAACATGAGGCGGCAGTGGCACCTGTAGAGGGCAGTACAAAGTTGTGATGTATATGGCACTGTTTTATATCACATGATACATGTGGAGTAACTGGAACCCACTGGGTTCTCATCAATTCAATTTAGAGTCCCAAAATACTGTGAATTCACCTATTCTATGAAAATATAGAGAAATTGTCCTTAAGTAGGACCTTGCTGTGCCAACTGCTTCCTCTGAAGGTATGTCCTTGCATGGGGCAGCAGAAACTCTGCAGGGGGCACTGCTAGGGTTGCCACCTTTTCTGGAAAAAAATACCGGCCTTATTCTATATTTATCTTTTTTCCCTATTAATAACATTGGGATCAACAGGCATTTTACCAGCCAGGCCGGTAAAATACCGGCCAGGTGGAAACCCTAGGCACTGCAGAATAATTAAAGGAGAAGGAACGTCTTCTTCCACTTGGGGGTGCCAAATGTTAGGCACCCCCAAGAAAACTGCACCGGCCTGGGGTTATTCCAGCAAGCACCATGGAGCGATCCTCTTCCGTCTTCTTCTTTCTTCTTCTTTGTTCTCACGGCTGCGCATGCACAGTAGAGTGAAAAACCGAACTTTAACTAAAAAGTCGGCTATTTTGTTCTACTGCGCATGCGTCTGCCCTGGGAAATTTGAAGAAAGAAGAAGCTGGAAGAGGATCACTCCGTGGAAGAACTTAAAGGAAAACTATACCCCCAAAATGAATACTTAAGCAACAGATAGTTTATATCAAATTGAATGACATATTAAAGAAGCTTACCAAACTGGAATATATATTTACATAAATATTGCCCTTTTACATCTCTTGCCTTGAACCACCATTTCGTGACTCTATCTGTGTTGCCTCAGAGATCACCTGACCAGAAATACTACAACACTAACTGTAACAGGAAGAAGTGAGGAAGCAAAAGGCAGAACTCTGTCTGTTAATTGGCTCATGTGACCTTACATGTGGTTTGTATGTGTGCACAGTGAATCTTACGATCTCAGGGGGCGGCTCTTATTTTTTAAAATGGCAATTTTCTATTTATGATTACCCAATGGCACATACTACTAAAAAAGTATATTATTATGATAATGGTTCATTTACATGAAGCAGGGTTTTACACATGAGCTGTTTTACTCAGTATCTTTTAATACAGACCTACATTGTTTGGGGGGTATAGTTTTCCTTTAAGTGAGAAGTGCACCGGCCCGGGGGTTTCTGGTAAGTCAATACAATCCCTTGGGGGGCCTTATATTTGGCACCCCCAAGTGGAAGCAGACTTTCCTTCTCCTTTAACCTCTCCTGAAACAAAACTGGCCATTTTTTATAATAACAGAGATGTAGTCACATAACCCCCAGTTCTTGTTTTTTATGCTTGGATTGCAATGGTACAGTTAATTTACATAATTCAAGGCGCTGTCAGTTGGAATTATTGGAGACATCGCTCCCAAGCTCTATGGCTTGGAGCAATGGGAAAAGGTGCCCAGACCAAGAACCCAAACTAGCAAAGACTGAGAGAACCAAGGTAATTAAAAAAAAAAAATCACTAGGAACAGTGTTCTCTCTATCTGTTTGAGTGCTGGTCCTTTGTTGTTTTGCTCCATAAAGCTGGGGGTCTGGGGCTGGAGCACTCGAACCACATTTACTATTTGGTGAGTTCTCTACCAACCATTCTGGGGCACCATGTTTCTCCTGACCATTGTAGTGTTTTCTCTAATTGTGGCCATACATGCACAAAGAATATCATAGGAAACAAAGTTTTGGTATGTTCATGGTGTCCTAGGGATCCCAGTGATATCCATGTGCTGCAGATATTGGTTGGTTCAGAATTATGGTTTTTATCTGTTGATGCACCATGTACAAAAGCCATAGCATTTTGCACAAAGATGAGAACAAAACAATGGCGGCCATACTGTTGACCCCTCTGTCCATTAGACCCATTGGCTGACTGTGTGGAGAGCAAACCTGGTTAGCCGATATATGGCCACCTTAAGATGTGTGGTCATGCACTCAAATGTTAAAGAGAAGCAAACATATACATTTGAGTGAAAATACATGATTCAGAACCTTTCTGACCCACCTATGTCTTTGTGCACACATGGTAATGAGAGGCTTAGAGGCATATTGTATGTATATATGTGTATTTTTATTTGTATAACCCTCCTTGAGGGCAAAGCACTGTACAGCAAAACAATAAATTAGTAGTAACAATCAAGGTGTCACTGCATTATTAAAGGGATCATGTCATCGTAAAACATGTTTTTTTCAAAATGAATCAGTTAATAGTGCTACTCCAGCAGACTTCTGCACTGAAATCCATTTCTCAAAAGAGCAAACAGATTTTTTTATATTCAATTTTGAAATCTGACATGGGGCTAGACATTTTATCAATTTCCCAGCTGCCCCTGGTCATGTGACTTGTGCCTGCACTTTAGGAGAGAAATGCTTTCTGGCAGGCTGCTGTTTTTCCTTCTTAATGTAACTGAATGTGTCTCAGTGGGACATGGGTTTTTACTATTGAGTGTTGTTCTTAGATCTACCAGGCAGCTGTTATCTTGTGTTAGGGAGCTGCTATCTGGTTACCTTCCCATTGTTCTTTTGTTTGGCTGCTGGGGGGAAAAGGGAGGGGGTGATATCAATCCAACGTGCAGTACTGCAGTAAAGAGTGATTGAAGTTTATCAGAGCACAAGTCACATGACTTGGGGCAGCTGGAAAATTGACAATATGTCTAGCCCCATGTCAGATTTCAAAACTGAATATAAAAAAATCTGTTTGCTCTTTTGAGAAATGGATTGCAGTGCAGAATTCTGCTGGAGCAGAACTATTAACGGATTCGTTTTGAATTTTTTTTTTCCCATGACAGTATCCCTTTAAGTAACAATAGGTGCCTTATAAGAAATACAATTCACATAAATATAATTAAAATACAGATTAAATGCTCAGTGTCAAGGAGACAAGAATGGAGGACCCTGACCCGTAGGGCTTACAGTCTAAATGGGAGGGTCACTTATAAGTGCCAGTTGAAGTGTTATCCAGGTGCTCCCAGAGGTAGTCTTTGAGTGTAGTTCTAAAGACATTGAAGGAGGATTCTCTCCGGAGAGATTCAGGAATGGCATTCCAAATATAAGGAGCAACAAGACAGATGCGGGAAACAACAGTAGTAGTGGGGGTGCAACCAAGCGGTTGCTCTGAGAGGAGCGGAGGTTTCGGCCAGGAACAGATAGAGAAACAAGAGATGAGATGTAGTTAGATGCAGAGGAATGAAGGGCTTCGAAGGTTATGAGGAGGAGTTTGTATGTAATTCTTTGTTTTATAGGGAGCCATGATAAGGACTTCAGCAGGGGAGGGGCCTGTACTCTATTGGATGAGAGGAGGAGAATTCTGGCAGCGGTGTTTAATACAGACTGTAGAGGGGAGAGATGGGAGTTATGGAGGCCAGTTAGAGACATTTACAGTTTATATCAATAAAATGTAACACCAGTTAGTTACTCCAGTGCAGCTGGATAGCACTAGTGTTAGATAAAATGCAGTCAACAGATGACAAAGAAATTAGTCTAGCAAATCCAGTCAAAGGTTCAGACCCAATCAGGACAGGTGAATCCATCTAACCTGAACAGAACTTTCTCTGTAAATATTTCAGTAACTCATGGGTGTAAATCAATAAAACTGCTGTTTTCTTTGTATTTTAATATTTCATTTTCTGCTTTTCAGTCAATTAAATTATACTGAAATAATTTCTTTCCTCTCAAGGTGAGAAGATGATGTACTCTAATAAAAGTTTGCTGTGTTTGTTTTTTTAGGATCTCGCCTATCACTTGATCGCATTTGTATTCTATTTTGGAGCCTTTGTCCTTGAAGCTGCAGTGACATCTCTAGCCAATCTTATTCGGAAGGAGAATGCGACTGTCATAAACCTTGATAACCGCATGCTCGGGCTGAACGTGGCTGCAACGGTACATACCTATAATGTGCAAAGTATTTTATGCATAACAGGGAGGGGGTCTATGTAGGGTAGGGGATTTTAGAAGCAAGGGTTTGGTTCTCCTTTAAGCACCTTACCCTCAGGTGAATCCTGGGTGTCTCTTGGTGCACAGATCAATCAACATCAAACAGCAGTCCAGTGGTTGCTTCAAACAAACTTCTTTATTGAACAGTCAGGCAGTGGAGCTGTTCTCAGAAATCAGGCAATATCGATCTTTCAGTACATTTACAGCAATCAGTTTAGAACCTTCACACCTTAAGATATTGCAGATAGATCCCTCTCAGGGGGTAGTACAACTTGTCTTGGTGATTTTCCTCAGCACTAGGGATCCCACGATGTATCTTGCTCCTTTGCACTTTCCCTGCTCCTGAGCTCACCCAATCATGTCCCTGTCTGGCGGCTTGATCTCCACAGGGGTGCTTACCCCAACTACTCTCCTTGTTGGTGCCAGAAAGCTGCTTGCCCATCTTTCTGAGAGCTGCTGACTTCGGGCAGGCATCGATGTTTAAGGGCCTCTGGCCACCAATTTTCTTATAATGGGGGGGGGGCCTGGCCACCAATTTTTTTTCTCATGTGGGGTCCTAGCCACCAATATTTTTTAATGGGGGGCCCTGGCCACAAAGGTTTTTTTTTATGGGGGCCCTGACCACCAATATCTTTTTATTTTTTATTAACATGTGGGAACCCTAGCCTCCAATATTTTTTTTCCTGTGTGGTGGGGGGCGGACCTGTGGGGTGGGGAGGGCAGACCTGTAGTTGGGGCTTGCGGTGGGCACAGCCCAGGGGCCCAGGACATGTTGTCGTATGGGGCCCTGTGATTTCTGATGGCGGTCCGGCTGATACTGTCCAGACCAACTCATGTACCCACCTCCCCACAAGGTGGGATCCAGGAAGAGAGCCCTGAGCACATGTCTGCATTAAACTTTTAAACACTGCCACCTACTGGCCAGACCTTGAATTACAATGGACCCAGGAAAAGGGACCTAGATGCCTGGCTAAATCAAAGGACCACTCAGGTGTCCAAATAAAGGGGAAATTGCCTGAATAAAACTATACCTAAACCTCAGGGACGCTACATAATGAAGACTTGGTGGTACACACCTCCGGCCAGGTATAATTTTCCATTTAAATAAAGGGGACCTCTCAGATAAATCCATGTATAGGCATCTCCAACTCACGTCACCATGGTCTGAGCAGAGCCCTTTTAGTTTATTTGATTGGGAAATCTTCAGGAGGGTAAGAGATTTTTTTTTTTATCACTGTTGTGTTCAAATCACCTGGTATGTCAGCAGCAACATGTTGCTTGTCACTAAACTTGCCTGGCAGGATTTTATAAATAACATGTTTTGCAATTATATAATTTCTTAATATATTGAATTTCATTGTTTTACAGCCCTCCTTTTCTTCCTTTTTCCATCTAGTTATTACTTATAGGTGCAAAGTCTTCTTCTGTTACAGTTAGTCAAAAAGGAATGCAATTGAAGTGTGCTATAGATAAGCTCATACCATGTGTGGTTCTTAGTATGCGAATGCCAACATACTGAAACAATATTTTTATTGCTGTAATTAAATAACTCTACAATCCCTAATGCACTTTATATTGCTTTATAACGTTAAGGAAATTCTTATCATTCTTTGAAGTCAAGGGCAACTTCAGGGTTAGAGCAAGCCAGTCTAACCATCGTAGCCATCAGCTAGCTCTTCTGCAACTTCTATGCCCCACTCTTCCGGCCTACAGCTGCTCATCTGCAGGTTACAACCTTTATTTGGGAAATTATGTTAGCAAGCCAGGAGCTTGGATTGAGCAGTAATTGTGTGTCTTCCATTGGGAATCGAGGAGAGAAACAGAATTCTGGAGAAAAAGATCCTGTTATTCTGAGTTCCTTGACTTTTGGGTACAATGGTTGCTGGGGCAGTGCTAAGCTGTGTTACTTCCCCCCCCATGTCCCCTTGGTACTATAAGATAATGGGTAAATATATTTGAAGTTTTAAAATAAAAACAGACTGGAAAACTATAAAAGCAGTCCGTAGTTTAGTAATAAAAAATCTGATCTGAAAAGCCCTCAGAACTATCTTCTCATTATGACCAAGAATTCATATTAGATCTGAAGACTACAAATATGTAAATGTTGGATCTGTTGCTAATTGTGGGTACCCATAACTTTTCTCCATTTACCTGATATAGTCTCACCTAGAGCAGGAACCTTAGAACTGTTTCAAACCACATGTTGCCTTAAAAATCAGTATATTTATAAGTCGACCTCTGTGCTACAAAGATGTCTGTTGAACTATTGGGCCCTGAGAGTTTCCCGTTGTGGATCCATTATAAAACATCTCTGGGCTCCGTGAAAGTTTTTATGTTGTATACATCTAAAAATAGTATATTATGGTTCAATACAAAAACCTCTCATATGCCTCTGATGATATTTCCAGAGGACACAAGGGAATCCATTGAGATTAAAATTAAAGGAGAAGGAAAGGTTAAAACTCAGTAAGCTTTATCAGAAAGGTCTATATAAATACACCAGTAAACCTCAAAGTAATGCAGCTCTGATTCATCTGTCAAAAGAAACACCACATTTCTTTCCTTCTATTGTGTACTCATGGGCTTCTGTATCAGACTTCCTGTTTTCAGCTTAAACCTCTAGGGCTTGAGCATGCTCAGTTTGCTCCTCTCTCCCTCCTTCCTCCCCTACCTGCTGTAATCTAAGTTCAGAGCTATAAGTGAGAGGGAGAGACTCAGGCAGGAAGTGATGTCACAGCAAGCTAATATGGCATCTGTTCTCCTAAACAAAAAGAGACCATGTCTAGAGAAAGCAAATACACTTACTCTGCTTTTTTTTTTTTTTTTATCCCCTGCAGATATTTGCTTTCACAGTTACTGTTTGTTATGGCTGCAGCACGGTCCTTGGATTTCGGAGATGGAGATCTTAAAAGTCTTTTAAAAAAAAAAAAAAGACCAGGCAGACATCTTTTCTGGTACAAGTCAATGGATGTAAGAGAAAGAACTGTAATGTAGAACGCTGTCACAAAGAGATCAGTTGATATGGAAGGCTGATCCAATGTGGGATCCAGATATCCGCAGGAGGAAAAACAAAAAAGAAAGCCTGGAATTCTCCTTCTAACATTCTATGTGCAGTGATTTGCAGCTCTAAGAAGCCTTCTGCAACATCCACATCAAAAAAGACAGACGTACAGGAATGCTGTATATAAGACTTTATATGTGTTTAAACAGCAATGGAAATTTTATATCAGCACTGTCAGAAATTATTAAACATAGTCATAATATAAATTTTGGACCCACAATGTAATAACCCTGAAGATGATATTTCAACGATTCCAAGATTGTCAATGTTTGCCAAAAAAAAAGACGATGATGCACCGCAAACTCTCTGCCATATGTTATACTGAAGCTATAGGCAATAATGAGACATGAATATTGCTGGCTAGAAATGTCTGGATGTTTTGTTGCCTGAGCAATTTCCAGGTTGGCAAACGGGCAACAAAATACTCAGAATCGCTCCCTGTTCACTACAATGGCAATCAGCTTTCCTTATTGATGCTTCATATATATATATATTGCCCCAATGAGGATGAGGTGTGTAGATAGTTGTTGTTTAGAAGGTTTCACATGATTTTCACTTTGATTGGAAAAGTGTAGATGGGTTCAGAGATAGCCAGCATTTTAATCATGTTATATTGTTTATTATAAATTATTATATTTCATGGTTTCTGAGACTGGTTTTGGCTAACTGTGAACCCATCTGTCAGAGTCCTGACCAAAAGTTAAAGTTGACTCCTAAACTAGTCATCCTACTCTTGAAAACGGCTTCACCGCTGTCTGGTTTTGCTGTATCTCGTTTTGCAACACTCTTGAAAATAAGATTATATTAGATTATTAATCCATAATTGTATTATTCATGGGGTTCATACGGGTGCTATTATAAAGACCTCAATTTGTTGATATGAAACTGACATTTTCATCAAAGCACAAATGTCTCTAATGGCCCTTGTACTTGTACTTGTTTATAATTGTCCCGGAGTCATTAATATTAATGAGCATTACTGTACAACATGCTCCACTCTTTGTTCATCTACTTAGGAGTCATTTGTTCCACCAGGTAAATGATATATTAAGCTGTATCAACATATCACGCTTCCTTCACATTTACGTTAACCTTTGTGAATGTTATAGGGCAGGGGCAACTCAACCCTGGTCTATGGCACGTTTAGCATTGTGATTACTGCAGTGCGGTTGTAACGGTGATCAAGAGATGAGGATCACCATGGATGGAAAGCTGAAGGCTGGACAGGCCAGACCAAAAGCCTACATGTTTGCATTGCAACTGCAAACTCTTTAAAAAAAAAGTTTTTTTGTGATTTAAATATCCAGTATGTTTTATAAGAAGATTCTTTTGGTGCATTTTACAAGAAAAAAACCCTCTAAAAATAAAAAAAAGTATTTGTTTTATCCCCTGATAATTATTTGTTCTATCCCCTTATTATGTTAAATGTGTATTAACAAAGTACGTATTAATTAATGATGGATCGGGAGAGGTTGGACTATATTTAAAGGAGAAGGAAAGGTATTTTTATTTGGGGTGCCAGAAGCACCCCCATGTGATTGCATTTACTTACCTGAAACCCCCGGGCCGGTAAACCTATTAGGAGAAAACTCCAGCTTCTTCTTTCATAAAATTTCCTGGGGAAGATGCATACGCAGTAGAACGAAATAGTCGAGTTTGTTAAAGTTCTGCTTATCGCTCTACTGCGCATGCGCACCCAAGAGAAGCAAGAAGAAGAATGAAGACGCTCAGTGGTGCTCGTTGGAAGAATCCAGGGCTGGTGCAGTTTTATCCTGATAGGAGCACTGGCCCGGGGTTTCAGGTAAGTAAATGCAATCACTTGGGGTGCCTAACCAAGTTAAAGGGGTGCTGTCACCCTAAGAAATATTTCCAACTTCCTGTTTCATGATGTAAGGTAAACAACATGAAACTTCACTTAAACAATATAAATACGATTTAAATCTTGTTTCTTTTGCTCTTCAAATTACAAGGCAGGCGCCATTTTATGGACACAGTTATTAAGGCAAGATTTACATTGTCCAAAGATCTTGTTTATGGGTCAGAATGGGGCACCTGCTGTTGTTAATAATGTGCACTGAAAGTGACTACATACACACAGGAGTCTGCATTTGCAACTTGCATGTGATTCACCAAAGAATCTGCATTGCCAAATGGCATGCAACGGTTTGGTGCCCACCTGGAATTTTGGGAAGAAACATGGCAATTGCTTATTAAAGGATAAGTAAACCTTTAAAACAAGTTAATGTAAAAATGATGAGAGTGCTTTTCTAAGAAATTTTGCAATTTACGTTCATTATTTATTTTATTTTTACTCTAAGATATTAAGGGATACATGTGCTGTTAATATGAATGGATTTTGTTCCAACAGCTCCACCTGCTGGTCAGTTTCCCACCAGTCTGACCACCAAGTAGTCAAGGAAGTTGTCAGGAGAAAGAAAGAGGCTGCTTTGATGTTCTTCTGCTTAGGAAAACAATTAGAAACCTTTCTCAAATCTTTCCAAAGCAGAAGAACATCAGAGCAGCCTCTTTCTTTCTCCTGACAACCTCCTTGACTACTTGGTGGTCAGACTGGTGGGAAACTGACCAGCAGGTGGAGCTGTTGAAACTTCATTGTATCACGTAATATCTTGGAGTTAAAAACAAAATAAATAATAAATGTACATTGCAAAATGTCTTAGAATAGCCCCCTCATCAATTTGACATGCACTTATTTTAAAGGTTTACTTATGCTTTAAGGGTGGCTTCTAGTACTACAGAAAGCTTCACTGGAACAAGAGTATTTAACCTGGGAACAAGCAGTATTTGCAGCAGGGGTTCGGGCACTACTCTACCATCACTCTTAGGGGTATATTTATCAAAGAGTGAAGTTAGAGATATCCACAGTCCTCTAAAGTGAAATTCCACCACTCTCCTTTCATTTCTATGGGATTTTGAAAGGCGTATTTATCAAAGGACGAAGTTTCACTCTCACCCTTTGATACTCAAATTAATGAGTTGCTGGAATGTGGTTCTCTGATGTCACTAAACAAACAGAACTCTTCAGTTTCTCTAGCAACTTTTAATATTAACAAACTCATCAGACTAAACTTGTAGAACAAGTCCTGCAATGTCATAATATATATATTTAAAAAACATCAAAGGTAGAAGGCGCACACTCCCAAATAGAAAATCAAAAACTGACAAAAGTATAATTATGCGAGGTGCTAATCCTTAAGGACACCACCCATCTGTAGTTTCCAAAAAATCATGCATGAAAAAACAAAAAAAGGAAAGCACACTCTGTAATTAAATAAAAAGAAAATTTTATTGCATGCTAGTTACCCCACATGGCAACAGCATGTCGCCCTACGCGTTTCGACCTATAAGGGTCTTCATCAGGGGCACAAAAATCAAAAGAAAAAGGCAGAAAGAACAATACAAGCAAGACAGTTAAATACCTTGTGGCACATACAGTCAATCAGTGGCAAACGATCGCACATCAGCGCGTGTGACGTCACTTCCGGTTTGCAAACTGAACAATTCATCACCAATGCATTATGGGAGTACTTCCGGAACGCAAATGCGTTCCAAAGACCGGAAGTGAGCGGAACACGCATATTTATACATAGAGAGGAAAGCTAAACACAATAATTGCGATGCTAACATATATAAAATCCAATAATATGATGTTCAGAACCATTTCAATTATATTTAATGCTTCCAGCAATACTTCTGTAGATCCAGGTGCATTCTGGGATGCCCTCTGGAACGCAAATGCGTTCCACCATCTGGAAATGCATTTCTAATTGAAACTGAAGGGCCATAAATAGGGTATGTAATAAATATGAGATCTACAAAAATATCCAAAACATGCACAACGAATATAAAAGGCAGTATATCTCAGGCATTACTGCTTTAACACTTTCAGTAACGCGTCCCTTTTGGTCCAACATCTCATATAGGTACCTTATCAGCATATAATGGGGTAATGAGTTTAACCCCTGAAACAAGAAGAAAAAAAATGTGTTATTAAATAAAATAAATACAACATTTACCACAGTTATTGTATATATCGGGGCAGTCATACATACCAGGAGGTATATCTCTTATGAGTCTTATGGTATCTCCACAGGCTGAGCAAAGGCCATCCACATTATCTGGTCTGCAAAAAGCAGGACAAATTCAATGTATCGTTCAGACCCAAAGGGGTAACAGTGTCGAGGCGGAAAATCCATTCAGCCTCTCTCCTCAAAAGTAAAGTGTTCCTATCAATGCCCCCCCCAGAGGAAATTATTTGATCAATTCCCATAAGACGCAGAGATGATATGTTATGATTATGTTCTCTACAATGTGTTACCAGCGGAGTGGTGTCTTTCCCAATTTTTATAACACTTTTGTGTTTCAAGAATCTATCCTTGAGTTTTTGTATTGTTTTGCCAATGTAGTAAAGACCACATGGGCAAACAATCATGTAAACCACATGTGTAGACTGACAGGTGATTCGGTGTTTGATCTGGAATCTTTGTGTTGTACGTGGATGTGCAAATGATGACCCCTGTAACATACTATTGCAAACCGAACAATTATAGCATCTGAAATTGCCAGGCTGTGGGTTAGACAAAAAGTGTTGTGTCAGATAATGTGATTTATTATCCGCCCTAACAAGTACATCTTTTAAATTCTTTCCCCGTTTGTAGGCAAACATTGGGGTATCATGACAAACAGGTCCCAAGATGGCATCTGTCTGTAAGTGATGCCAATGCCTCTGCACAGTATGTTTGATATATCTACTGGCCGTGGTATATTTTGTTACAAAGACCTTCCTTTCTTTAGTAGGGATGTAGCGAACGTCGGAAAAAAAGTTCGCGAACATATTCGCGAACTTGCGCAAAAATGCGAGCGGTTCGCGAACGGTTCGCGAACCCCATAGACTTCAATGGGAAGGCGAACTTTAACATCTAAAAAAGACATTTCTGGCCAGAAAAATGATTTTAAAGTTGTTTAAAGGGTGCAACGACCTGGACAGTGGCATGCCAGAGGGGGATCAAGGGCAAAAATTTATCTGAAAAATCTGCCTGTGTGTGCTTGGAAGAGATAGTGTAGGGGGAGAGCTGTTAGTGATTTCAGGGACAGATGATAGTAAGTTTGCTGGCTAGTAATCTGCTTGATACTGCTCTGTATTGGAGGGACAGAAGTCTGCAGGGATTTGAGGGACATTTTAGCTTAGGTAGCTTTGCTGGCTAGTAATCTACTGTTCTCTTTAAACAACTGCCATACATTGACCTTGTAGGCATTGTTTGCCCAGTTTTTTTGGACGCAGCCACTGAAGCACAGTTGCCAGAAAAAATATGCCATATAAATGCTGAAAATAGTCATTTTTCGCCATACGTTGACCTTGTAGACATTGTTTGCCCAGTTTTTTTGGTTGCAGCCACTGAAGCACAGTTGCCAGAAAAAATATGCCATATAAATGCTGAAAATAGTCATTTTTTGCCATATACGTTGAGTCAACGTATGGCAAAAAATGACTATTTTCAGCATTTATGTGGCATATTTTTTCTGGCCTCTGTGCTTCATTGGCTGCGGCCAAAAAAACTGGGCAAACAATGCCTACAAGGTCAACGTCGTTGACCTTGTAGGCATTGTTTGCCCAGTTTTTTTGGCCGCAGCCACTGAAGCACAGAGGCCAGAAAAAATATGCCATATAAATGCTGAAAATAGTCATATTTTTGGTCGCAGCCACTGAAGCACAGTTGCCAGAAAAATTATGCCATATAAATGCTGAAAATATAAATTTTTTTGGTTGCAGCCACTGAAGCACAGAGGCCAGAAAAATTATGCCATATAAATGCAGAAAATATGCATTTTTTTGGTCGCAGCCACTGAAGCACAGTTGACAGAAAAATTATGCCATATAAATGCTGAAAATATAAATTTTTTTGGTTGCAGCCACTGAAGCACAGAGGCCAGAAAAATTATGCCATATAAATGGAGAAAATATGCATTTTTTTGGTTGCAGCCACTGAAGCACAGAGGCTAGAAAAATTATGCCATATAAATGGACAAAATATGCATTTTTTGGTTGCAGCCACTGAAGCACAGAGGCCAGAAAAATTATGCCATATAAATGCAGAAAATATGCATTTTTTTGGTTGCAGCCACTGAAGCACAGAGGCCAGAAAAATTATGCCATATAAATGCAGAAAATATGCATTTTTTTGGTTGCAGCCACTGAAGCACAGAGGCCAGAAAAATTATGCCATATAAATGCAGAAAATATGCATTTTTTTGGACGCAGCCACTGAAGCACAGTTGCCAGAAAAAATATGCCATATAAATGCTGAAAATAGTCATTTTTCGCCATACGTTGACCTTGTAGACATTGTTTGCCCAGTTTTTTTGGTTGCAGCCACTGAAGCACAGAGGCCAGAAAAAATTAAACCAGTAGGGTTTGCACCCTAGTTTGTAACGGTGGCGGAGGGAGGAGGACGCTAAAGGACAGCTGTGTGTGGAGTCATGAGGCTTGAAGAGAAGGACAGCTGCATAGAAGTCAGAACAAGTCTTCCGGCGTGCAGTAACCCTCCGAGATCCACCCCTCATTCATTTTAATAAAGGTCAGGTAATCGACACTTTTGTGACCTAGGCGAGTTCTCTTCTCAGTTACAATCCCTCCTGCTGCACTGAAGGTCCTTTCTGAGAGCACACTTGAGGCTGGGCAAGACAAGAGGTTCATGGCAAATTGTGACAGCTCTGGCCACAGATCAAGCCTGCGCACCCAGTAGTCCAGGGGTTCATCGCTCCTCAGAGTGTCGATATCTGCAGTTAATGCCAGGTAGTCCGCTACCTGCCGGTCGAGGCGTTCTTTGAGGGTGGATCCAGAAGGGTTGTGGCGCTGCCTTGGACAGAAAAACATTTGCATGTCTGATGTTACAGACCGGCCAAAGGGCTTTGTCCTTGCAGGTGTGCTCGTGGCAGGATTACTGGCACCTCTGCCCCTGGAATGTTGATGAGTTCCTGAAGTGACATCACCCTTAAAAGCATTGTACAACATGTTTTGCAGGCTGGTTTGTAAATGCCGCATCTTTTCGGACTTGTGGTATGTTGGTAACATTTCTGCCACTTTATGCCTGTACCGAGGGTCTAGTAGCGTTGCGACCCAGTACAGGTCCTTCTCCTTAAGCCTCTTGATACGGGGGTCCTTCAACAGGCATGACAGCATGAAAGACCCCATTCTCACAAGGTTGGATGCAGAGCTATCCATCTCCGCTTCCTCATTATCAAGGACTGCATCATCCACGGTCTCCTCCCCCCAGCCACGTACAAGACCAGGGGTCCCCAAAAGGTCACCACTAGCCCCCTGGGAAGCCTGCTCCTGTTGGTCCTCCTCCTCCACAAAGCCACCTTCCTCCTCTGACTCCACTTCTGGCACCTCTCCCTGCGTTGCAGCAGGTGCCTGGGTTCGTTCTGGTGATTCCGACCATAAATCGTGCGCTTCCAGCTCCTCGTCACGCTGGTCTACAGCCTCATCTGTCACTCGTCGCACGGCACGCTCCAGGAAGAAAGCGAAGGGTATTAGGTCGCTGATGGTGCCTTCGGTGCGACTGACCATATTTGTCACCTCTTCAAAAGGTCGCATGAGCCTGCAGGCATCGCGCATAAGCACCCAGTAACGGGGGAAAAAAATCCCCAGCTCTGCAGATCCAGTCCTACCACCCAGTTCAAAAAGGTACTCGTTGACGGCCCTTTGTTGTTGCAGCAGACGTTCCAACATAAGGAGCGTTGAATTCCAGCGAGTCTGGCTGTCAGAAATCAAACGCCTGACTGGCATGTTGTAGCGCTGCTGAATGTCAGCAAGGCGTGCCATGGCTGTGTAGGAACGTCTGAAATGGGCCGACACCTTTCTGGACTGGGTGAGAACGTCCTGGAATCCTGGGTACTTGGAGACAAAACGTTGGACTATTAAATTTAACACATGTGCCATGCAGGGCACATGTGTTAAATTTCCCAGTCTCAACGCTGCCAACAGATTGCTTCCATTGTCACACACCACTTTTCCGATCTGCAGTTGGTGTGGGGTCAGCCACCGATCGGCCTGTGACTGCAGAGATGACAGGAGTACAGATCCGGTATGGTTTTTGCTTTCCAGGCACGTCATCCCCAAGACAGCGTGACAACGGCGTACCTGGCACGTCGAATAGCCTAGGGGGAGCTGGGGGTGCACAGGTGTGGAGGAGGAGAAGGAGGACCCAGCAGCAGAGTAAGAAGAAGAAGAGGAAGAAGACGAGGTAGAGAGCGATGGAGGAGTAGAGGTGGTGGCAGAACCGCGTGCAATCCGTGGCGGTGACACCAACTCCACTGTTGTTGTTGTTGTTGAGCTACCCATTCCCTGCTTCCCATTCCCAGCCATTACCAAGTTCACCCAGTGGGCAGTGTAGGTGACATACCTGCCCTGACCATGCTTGGAGGACCATGCGTCAGTAGTCATATGGACCTTTGGCCCAACACTAAGTGACAGAGATGCGGTAACTTGGCTCTGCACATGTTGGTACAGGTGTGGTATTCCCTTTTTAGAAAAAAAATTGCGGCTGGGTACCTTCCACTGCGGTGTCCCAATTGCTACAAATTTGCGGAAGGCCTGTTATTATAAAATATATCGGGAACGGTCCAATTCCTATGACGGACGAATGGCTAGTGTCAGAGGGTTGATATTTGTCACCCCCGCCCTCTACGACGCCATAACGCTATAAGGCCTAAGGCAGGATGGACTAGAAGGACATATGGTCTACTGGGGACAATGGTCAATCATATAGCTTATACTAGGCCATACAATCAAAAGATCATCACTCTGTTTCTTAAATTCCAGAGTATCAGCATAATGCCAGTCTGTCTGGTGTGGCCCCCTCCTGCAGACGTGCGGCTCGAATTACTTGAAATACCAAACAATGGCCTTGGTTAGCCATAGCTGATTGCAAGGCTGTGGACCGTTGGAGCTAGACACAGTATGTTACCACATTCCTTTGCTAACATGTAAGACTAAGTAAATCATTTAGACATTAATTGTACAAAGAGGAGTCAGACTATGTATGGTATTGGCGTACTCTCATTTGTTATCACCACCATCTATGACATCAAAATGGGTATATAAACTTATGTTATATGGGAGTATCCTTGGAAAGCATTCGGGTACCACCTAGGTGACACACGACTACTTCCCCAAGCAAAACCTATTGTCTTGTATTTTGGACACAATAAACTACCTCATTGTATTTGAACTTGCACTATTTCGTGGTTTTGCTTTACGTACGAGGTCATAGAGGTACAAATATAACAACATTTGGTGACCCGCCGACGTGATATTCCCGGACGCTGGACGCCCAAGTTTGTCAGTCGGATCTTCAGGCAAGTTGAGAAGAGAGCTCCTGCTTCTACAGGAGACTACCGTGGAGATTTCTGCTCCAGGACGGATTTCCCGTGACGCTTTACGCACGGATGAATGATACCCGCGCGGAAGGCTCTGATATAAGGTGAGCATCAATGTAATTTTCTAGTCTATTTTTACTGCTTATTATTGTGTTAAGTGTTGTACTAACCAGTTCTGATATTCTGCCGTTCATGATAGGAATACGCTTTTTTCCTTACTGTTTTTGTAATTTGTATGTACCTAGTTCCTTATCATGAGCAGTTAGATTAAGAAGAAAAAAATTCTGTCATAGAAATTACACATGCATGTTGATGTATGAATGACAAAGGATCCCTGACTGTTGTGATTGAATGATTGTGGTTGAAACTGGAACCCACACCCTCCGGAATCAACCGAGTGCGTGAATAACTTTAGTTTAATTGTAAACTGTGTGATAGTGTCCATAAGGGAATCCGTGACTCTATTTCAGAGTCTGTTTGCTGTTTAGGAGTTTTTCTGCGGTTCCTGTTTATAGGGCGACCTCACAGGCCAGAAAACGGAAAACTAGGTTTTCTGAAGGAAATTCTTTAGTGTGTGGTGTGTGAATCACTTTCCTGTCTGTTTGAATCTGCATATGTCAAAAGAGAGCCCTAGAAGCATCTAGGTGTCAAACATCTGCAGCTTCAAATCTATTTTCTCCCCTTACACTCAGTTTGTAAGTCCCACACTGTAAAAGCACTACAGATACACTCCCACTTTCTTTGTTAGGAAGATTTCTTATGCTTTCAAAAGACGAAGATAGAAATTCTTCCAAATACTACCTAGCATTTGAAACAATCTTATTTTTTTTTCGCCTTGTTAAATTTGGTTCTTCTTATTTACTATTGGAGGCGATATGTTTCATATGCTTAAACCTAAACCTCCCCCAGAACTTCTGGCTAAGGTGTGTGCCCAAAACCCCTTATGTCGTAAGGCTCTTGTAACATGTCACAAAGCATGGGTTAAGTGGGGTACAAGTAAGGATGCCACGTTTTCCTGGCCAGAAAACTGCAGCATTCTCCCTACAGATTTAGCTAGCCTGTTAGAACAGATCAATGTTAAATGTAAGGGCAAAGAATTAATAGCACATACCGCATGCCATGATGTCTGGCAAGCATATGCTCAGCAATACCCAGAAAAACCACCTGCATATGCCCCAGCTGAACAAGCCAACATAGACACTGCTCCGAGTTCAGCCAAATTATATCCCGTCCTTAACATGGACGCACAGGAGCAATTACAGACTGCCCTAAACACGCCTATTGGCAATCCTAGGGTAGCACAGGGCTATACTGCCCCGGCACTTCCCCCACCAACAAACTTGCAGACAGTGCCACATGCCAGTAATGAGGACTCATACTGGGCAGACGTCTCAGGGCGTCTTAAACTTAGCAAAACCAACCCCTTTTGTCCTATTGAGGATGCTGCACACCAAACCCCCGTTAACACAGCACCTCCTCGTCAGGGTTTTCAGACTCCTACGAGAAATTGCCCTGAAGTCAGGACACCTACACCTCTCGCTAACATGTCTTTTGACGAGGAAGAGGATGAAATGCCCATATTAGAAGATGCAGAAATCCCGACAACTAGAGTCTTGGCAACTATTGTTACAAGACCAAAAAACACCACTCCAAAACAAAATTCCTTCTCCCCAAAGGATGTAGTAATCCGAGGAGAAGGGGGGGATAGCACTTTTGTAGATCCATGGGTTGACAATCTGGCCGGCTGGTCAGAATCTTTAAAACCTAATGTTACCCCATTTCCTAGAGAGGGAGCTCTAGACACCCGCAACTTGAATACAGCACGCCTCTGTATCAGAGGAGGCATGGGAGATCCAAATTGGGATAGACAATACATGATTAATGGTCTTAGCATTTGGGAGAAATATGAAAATCTGAGCGCACTTGCTAACATTGTCTCACCCTCACCCAAACAGATGTATCCTCTTATGCATACTACCAAAGGACTTAAATATGTCCCTTGGAACTTTGCCGATGTGGAAGGGATAATCAGGGCTCTGCCGCCTCTGTTAAGGGGGGCAGACCCCTGGATATCTAAATTTGAAAGACTAACTGCCGGCATGTCTCTATGCTTAGGCGATCTAAAAGCATTACTAGCTCAAATTCTTGGACGCTCAGCGCAGTCCATATGGAACGAGGCAGGTCTTCCTCATATTGTTCTGTCCTCAGATTCTCACGACGGAGCTGAATTTAACCCTTACAGACCTAGAATTTTTGCAGCTCTCAGAGTTTGTTATCCCACTCACAAGGATTTCGGGAAACTAATGAATACTTCTCTCCCTGAAAGTGCAGACATAACTAAACACATTTCAGAATTCTTAGATCAATGGGCACAAGAAACAGGAATGGATCCTTACGAACCAAATGTAGTGCCACTTGTTTATCAGGCCCTCCGTAAAGGTTTCCCAGCCGCCTTACAGAAAAAATTAGATGCTATAGTCGGCTTAGATGCCAAATCATGGAAGGAGATTTATACTCATATCCTTCACTACCATAAAATCTATGAGGAAGACAGTAAAAAGGCAGAGAAGGATTTCAAAAACACCCAGCATAAACTCATGTCCTTGCAAATTAAGGAACTCCAAGAGGGAGAAACCAAGCCTGAAAGCAAGCCCGCGGACCAAACACCAGAACCAACACCCACCACTGAGTCCTATTCTTTCAGGGAATTTTTAAAAGATTTCCCTACCTTTTTTGCAAATGTTCAGTCCGGTGGTCAATTTAACAACCCTAATAGAGGGACATCTGGTGATTTTAAAGCTAATAACACACCCAAGGGTGTCTGTTTCAACTGTCACAAGCCAGGACATTATGCCCGTGTATGCCGTAGTCCAAAACGATTTGGCAATCGGTATAACACTCCTAACTTTCAATCTAACTTTCAATCTCGCAACAATCCCAATGTTCAATCTTTTCCTAATTGGTCTCCACCCAGGAACCAATCGCAATGACTGTCTATGCTTTTACGGGTTCCCATGTCCACGGAAGAACCTTTTCTCACTGTTTCTATAGCAGAGATGCCTACATGTTTTTTGCTTGACTCAGGCGCTACAGTATCTGTTCTCTCTGTACTTCCTGCTAGTTTAACCCTTTCTTCCCACACGGTCTCCACTACAGGATTTGATGGTAAGCCTCAGCTAAACCAATTAACCTCTGAAGTTCCAGTGACAATTGGGACTATCACTTGTCTACATGCTTTTGTCTATGCACCTGCATGTCCTGTCAATTTGCTAGGCAGAGACCTGTTAACCAAAGCTAACATCATTCTTGATTTTGCTGTCTCACGTCCAACTGTATTGTTTGCAACTACTGTCCCTTCTCCTGCAGATTCAGTTGATCCATTTGAAGATATACCTAAAGCAGTCTGGGCCACACCCGAGTCACCTTTTGGTAAGGCCGTTTCAGTTGAAGAGGTGCAAATTAATTTACGTCCAGGGTGTGATGGCCCCAAGGTACCACAGTACCCACTTAAAGCCCAGTCCATTCAGGGTGTGGCAGATGAAATTAACCTACTTTTGCAACACGGCATAATTGAACCAAGCGACTCTCCTTATAACACTCCTTTGTACCCAGTACAGAAGCCAAATGGCTCCTACCGTATAGTCCATGACTTACGGAAGTTAAATGAAGTAGTCGCAGCAGAGTTCCCCGTTGTTGCCAACCCTGCCACTCTCTTACAAGACAACCCCTTAAAGGAATATAATTCAGTTTTGGATTTATCCCAAGCATTTTATTGCATTCCTTTATCTCAACAATCCAGACCACTTTTTGCATTCACCTACAACAATAACCGTTACCAGTGGACCCGCCTCGTAATGGGCGGAGCTGACAGTCCCTCGATCTTCAGCCGTGTACTCGCCACTGATCTGCAAACTTTCACTGACCTTTTACCTACTTCTGTTTTTCTAATACAGTATGTTGACGACCTTCTGCTTTCTGCAGACACTGCTGAACTGTGCCAACACTACACTCGTGTCTTACTTTTGCATTTGCATACATGTGGTTACAAGGTCAATCGTTCAAAGCTGCAATTTTGTCAAACCTCAGTTACTTTTCTAGGCATGACACTCAGCAAGGGAGCCAAACTCATGGGTCCCCAGGTGCTCACTGATGTCCAACGTATGCATTTACCTACCTCAGTCAAAGAATTACGCAGTGTTTTGGGTTTGTTTAACTTCTGTCGCTTATGGATTCCTGCTTACAGTTCTCGCATACTTCCTTTCAGAAAATACCTCAAAGGCAATCCTCCTGGCTATACTTCTGTCTCTTTGTCTCAATCTGACTCTACAGCTCTTGAATGTCTAATGTCTGATATTTTGCAGGCCCCACAACTCCATTTGCCGAACAGCTGTGAGCCTATCTACATGTACGTTTTTGCAAATGCAATCTGTTGGGCGGCAGTAGCCACCCAACAAGAGGGATGTATTATAGGACACTTTTCAGGAATTTTTACACCCATAGAACAAGCTTTCACTTCCTGTGAACGTAACATATGCGCTTGTGCAGCATCTGTAGAAAAACTCTATTCACATGTGACTGTTCCCAGTGTTATCATATACACCTCACATGACGTGCCAGCACTACTCAAAAGTAATACATTACACTTTGTGCCTGCACGCGTAGGACAATGCACGGCTGTGCTCCTACGAAGTCACATTTCTTTCAAAGGAATGCCTCCAACTAACCCTTTCAATAATCTTAAAGATTTATTGTTGTTCTCGGCAGAGAACCATGATTGTACCTCTGAGGAAATTCCAGAGGAACGTCCCTTTATGGGTATTGTCCCAGTAACAGATTTACCACCGTCACATGTTGTAATTTTCTCTGACGGTTCACAGACAGAAACACATACGGGCTTTGCCGTGTGTCAGATAGATCCTGACACCAAAGAAATTATACAGAAAAAACAATATGCATTACCACCAGATACATCAGCCCAATTAGCAGAGATAGCCGCCGCCTTAGAAGGTTTCCGGCTCATGAATGACAAAAACGGAGTTCTGTATACAGACTCAGCTTACGTCACTACCACCATACATACAAATGTGTCTAAATGGCACAAGAGAGGTTTTGTTACAGGAAAAGGAACCCCACTACAACATCATGACACGATTCTTGCTATAATGGAAGAACTACAGGAAAGACACAACAAAGGTTTAAAAACATCCTGTGAATGGGTAAAAGCACATCAACATAATGTCACAGATATTGTCGCATACGGCAATCAGATAGTTGACGAACTAGCAAAACAAACCACAAACCCACTAACCATTTTTGTACAAACACGAGCTAAAAAATATCTTTCCACTTCTAATCCCTTTGCACCCATCAGAGTAATGCAAGAAAGCGCCACTAGTGCAGAAACAGACAAATGGGTGGCTAATGAGTGCTCTCATTACTATCACAATAATGAGCCTCCATATATTTGGATGCACCCTTCAGGTGTACCAGCATTACCCATAGGTGAGTGCCACCTATTGGCCCACCAGTTACACTACGGGTCACATATGCCAACAAATGACTTGATCAATACTATAAGGGAAATGTACTGGTGCCCAGATTTAAAAGATATTTGTAAAGCTGTGGTCAATACTTGTAATGTTTGTTTTACCAACACCAGTCATCAAACTCCAAGGATTCCTCCTGGAGCGATTCCAAGGCCTGCTGGCCCCTTCAGAGAATGGCATATCGATTTCACGGACATGGTAACTCCTTGCAAAGGATACAGGTATCTTTTGGTCATGATTGACCCATACTCCCAATGGTTAGAAGCTTTTCCATGTAGGAAGGAAACAGCTCTGGTTGTATTTGATAATCTATACAATGAAATCTTTCCCAGACATGGGATTCCTAAATCTATTGTTTCGGACAATGGAAGCCATTTCAAAAATCAACTCTGTGAGACATTTGCAAATTGTACTGATATCAAGTGGAGGTACGTGTCTGTGTACAAACCAACCTCCAATGGCATTGTAGAAAGAGCTAATGGTCTCTTAAAGACACAACTCAGAAAATTGACAGCTGCTACAAATGGCTCGTGGCTGGAATGTCTCCCAGCTGCATTGTTCATACTCCGCAACCATCCTATTAGGCGTTGTGGACTTACCCCATTCGAAATCACCACTGGTAGACGTATGTCTCTTATCCACACCATCAGTACACGTCCACTTCCCAATGCTGACAGCCCATACAATCTCATACGGTGCCTCCAGTTAGCACATCAAATGTCTGAAGTGAATATTTCCAAGGCACCTGTTGTTGTCACTCCTTCTTTTCTTTTTCAGGTCGGAGATCTAGTCTACAAGAGAAATTTTACTCGTAGCCGTTGGGACCAACCTATATATTCCGGTCCTTTTAAAATACAACAGCTCTCCCCCACTGCCGTATTACTTGAAAACCACGGGACATGGATTCATCTTCGAGACTGCTTGCCTTGTCCTTCTGTGTTTCTTACTTCCTCTCCACCCCCATAACAGCATTATGGGCTGACAATGAACTTTTAAAACTGCACAGTACTGCTGCCATGATTGAAAATAAGACTGACTGTTGGGTTTGCTCACATATTCCTACTCACAGCCTCGGTACCCCTATCCTTGGGGTTCCCTTTACATGGACTGATTTTGAAGATAGATATGTGATGGACTTTTCAACTCTTGATCCAGAATTGTCTAAATATAGGGAAATTTCTGGTAAAGGTGATGAAATAATGAAAGCACCCCCAGCTCTTATTTTGGCAGGAATAGTACGACATCCTTCAGTATGTTTCACTGTTTTTAGTAGGACAACACGGGTGACCATTAATGGTACACAAATAAGGATTCCTAAAATCCTTATAGGAGAAACTACATGTAACTCAACCGATTTAAATATTACTCAGGTCCCCACACATTATGAAGCAGCCACCACATATGCACATTGTGTTGATGAAACAAAAGTATCTTCTACTATTGAGCCCTGCCTTTCTTGGGCCAATAAGAGTTTAGAATGGGATTTAGATTATATAGATGGTCCTGCTCACTATAACATAAAATTTTTAACACTTCAGATTAGAAATCAGGGTTTTCACCGCCCCATGGTGCTTCCTTCAGGGACTTATTACATCTGTGGTAAGAGAGCCTATGCTTGGTTGCCCATGGGAGCCGAAGGTAGATGTACTATAGGAAATGTAGTCCCAGCTGTTAGAACTAGAACAGAATTATCTGCTACCTCACTTATTGATACACACTCATCCGCTGTTTTAAACCTTAAGATACAGAAAAGGGAACTCTTTAATGATAAAGATAAGGCTTGGGCTTTCTTCCCTGCCTGGACAGGTTGGGGAATAGAAATGATGGCTCGCCTTAATGAATATGCTTCCCTTCTTGACCGCATGATTAACAACACTGTAATATCGGTCCTTGCAATTAATGTAGAACTAGCTCAGATTCGTAAAGTAGCCCTTCAGAATAGAATGGCCCTAGATTTTTTGTTAGCAGAACAAGGTGGAGTCTGTGTTTTAGTAGGAGAAGAATGTTGCACCTACATTAATGACTCTAAATCGCTGGTTGAATCTCATATGGCCAAGGTTTTCGAATTGCAAAAACAAGCCAGGGATATTTCTAAATATGGTTTTAATCCCTTTACATGGTTAGGTAATATTGGTGGATGGTTAAATGATTTCCTTGGAAGTTTCTTTAAACCCATCCTAGTTATTTTAGCTTTGGCCCTTGGCCTGTATCTTGTTGTTAAAGTAATGATATGTGCCATAAGCCGCTGTACCTCCTCCCCAGCTTCTGCTCTACTTTGATTTACATTTATACGATATAACTTTTCTCAGTCTTATAGGGGAGGTTTGACCAAAAAAAAAAAAAAAAAAAAAAAAAAAACTGTTATCTTACATTTTTTAACATTTTTAACTTTTATCTTAAAAACTTTTAAAACATTTTTTAATATTTTCATTTTTGATTTTTATTTCCATTTTTTACCTTAATTTCAAGGTATTTTTGAATCTAACTTAAATTTTTACCTTAATGTAATCAGTATTATTTTACAATATCAGTATTATCTTACTCAGGATGATTATTACTATGTTTCATTATCTCTATGCAATGATTTCCTTTTATTATCTCTCTGTAATGCTTTATTTTGCTTTATTTTGAAACCTAAGTTCACTTTAATCATATATTTGCTTAAATCTTAGGCTACATGTTATATTCAGACAGCCCTTGCTTCATTGTGCGGTTCCAGCGGTTCCTAGTCCAGTTAGTTCCTCAAAAACAGGAAATACCTGTAGCTCCTTAGCTTCCTGTTTTCTTTGTTTTTATTCATTTCAGCTTTTCAGCTGCACTTCTGTATTGGTGCTGCCACAACAGTTGAACCGTAACTCACAACAGCATACACCACTGTCCCATTTATAATAGACCTCCCTTGTTCCTGGGGGTCCTCTCAGCACTCTCACTGTGCCTGTAATTACTAATATGAAACGTCTTTCAACGTTTCAAGAGAGGAATGTTATTATAAAATATATCGGGAACGGTCCAATTCCTATGACGGACGAATGGCTAGTGTCAGAGGGTTGATATTTGTCACCCCCGCCCTCTACGACGCCATAACGCTATAAGGCCTAAGGCAGGATGGACTAGAAGGACATATGGTCTACTGGGGACAATGGTCAATCATATAGCTTATACTAGGCCATACAATCAAAAGATCATCACTCTGTTTCTTAAATTCCAGAGTATCAGCATAATGCCAGTCTGTCTGGTGTGGCCCCCTCCTGCAGACGTGCGGCTCGAATTACTTGAAATACCAAACAATGGCCTTGGTTAGCCATAGCTGATTGCAAGGCTGTGGACCGTTGGAGCTAGACACAGTATGTTACCACATTCCTTTGCTAACATGTAAGACTAAGTAAATCATTTAGACATTAATTGTACAAAGAGGAGTCAGACTATGTATGGTATTGGCGTACTCTCATTTGTTATCACCACCATCTATGACATCAAAATGGGTATATAAACTTATGTTATATGGGAGTATCCTTGGAAAGCATTCGGGTACCACCTAGGTGACACACGACTACTTCCCCAAGCAAAACCTATTGTCTTGTATTTTGGACACAATAAACTACCTCATTGTATTTGAACTTGCACTATTTCGTGGTTTTGCTTTACGTACGAGGTCATAGAGGTACAAATATAACAACAGGCCTCAGAGTCCACCAGCTGGTATGGTAAAAGCTGGCGGGCTAAGAGTGCAGACAAGCCAGCTGTCAGACGCCGGGCAAGGGGGTGACAGTCAGACATTGGCTTCTTACGCTCAAACATGGCCTTCACAGAAACTTGGCTGGTGGCAGATGACTGGGAATGGGAACAGGTGGTCAAGGTGGAAGGCGGAGTGGAGGGTGGTTCAGATGGGTCAAGGAGAGCAGAGGTAGAGCAGTAAGATGCTGGACCAGAAGGAGTGTGGCTTTTAGTTTGCCTGTTGCCTTTGAGGTGTTGCTCCCAAAGTGCTTTGTGCTTGCCGCTCATGTGCCTTCGCATAGAAGTTGTACCTATGTGGCTGTTGGGCTTACCAAGGCTCAGTTTCTGACTGCACTCATTGCAAATTACAATGCTTTTGTCAGAGGCACACACATTAAAAAAATCCCACACTGCTGACTTTTTGGAAGTCTGCGATCTGGCGGTAACAGTAGAAGTTGGCGGCATTGGCGGCAATGGCGGGTGCGTTGGCCGGCTGAACACAGGTGCCGATACATGTTGTTGCCCTACTGATCCCTGCGGGCTGTCCTCCCTGCTTCTTCTAAGTCTTATTCTCCTACTGCCTCTCTGACTCTCCGTCTCTCCATCTGAACTACCCTCCTCTTGCTCTCTTCTACTAGGCACCCACAAAACATCAATCTCCTCATCATCATTCTCCTCAGATGCATCAATTTCTTCTGACACATCACAGAAGGAAGCAGCAGCGGGGACCTCCTCCTCATCACTCATCATTATGTCCATCTCTGTCGTGTTCTCTGCCAGAATTAAATCTGGTGTAACGTCCTCATCTCCTTCATCTTCTTCTGCCAATAATGGTTGCGCATTACTCAGTTCAAGAAACTCATGGGAAAATAACTCCTCTGACTCCAGTGAAGAAGGGGCACCGGTGGTGGAGGAAGTGTTACGTGGGGTGGCCATAGCAGTGGAGGATGAGGAGGATGTTGTGGTAAAGTTAGAAACGGTAGAGGATGGGGTGTGCTGTGTAAGCCAGTCAACTACCTCTTCAGCATTTTGGGAGTTCAGGGTCATTGGCTTTTTAAAACTGGGCAATTTGCTAGGGCCACAGGATTGCATAGCAGCATGGCCCCTAGCACGTCCTCTGCGTGGCGGCCTGCCTTTGCCTGGCATTATTTTTAAAAAAACAACAACAACAAAAACTCAGTTGGTTTTTCTGGAAACGATAATACACACAGCTAGATGGCGGTTTGAAGAAAACACTGTGCAAATAATGCCTACAAGGTCAACGTATACACAGCGGTGGATACGGATTACGTAAAATATAAGAATGCTGCTTGAAAAAAAGTAACTCAAGTGGTTTTTCTAGAGACGATAATATTATCAATATTTAGACAAAATGTGAACAAGCTCACACAGCTAGATGGCGGTTTGAAGAAAACACTGTGCAAATAATGCCTACAAGGTCAACGTATACACAGCGGTGGATACGGATTACGTAAAATATAAGAATGCTGCTTGAAAAAAAGTAACTCAAGTGGTTTTTCTAGAGACGATAATATTATCAATATTTAGACAAAATGTGAACAAGCTCACACAGCTAGATGGCGGTTTGAAGAAAACACTGTGCAAATAATGCCTACAAGGTCAACGTATACACAGCGGTGGATACGGATTACGTAAAATATAAGAATGCTGCTTGAAAAAAAGTAACTCAAGTGGTTTTTCTAGAGACGATAATATTATCAATATTTAGACAAAATGTGAACAAGCTCACACAGCTAGATGGCGGTTTGAAGAAAACACTGTGCAAATAATGCCCACAAGATCAACGTATACACTACTACAGCGGTGGATACGGATTACGTAAAATATATTATGGCTGCTTGAAAAAAGTCACTCCGGTGTTTTTTCTGGAGACGGTAATATTATGGATATTTAGACAGAATGTGAACAAGGTCACACAGCTAGATGGCAGTTGGTTGAATAACACACTGGGCAAAAAATGCCTACAGGGCAAATAATGCCTAAAAGGTCAACTTATACACTACTACAGCGATGGATACGGATTACGTAAAATTTATTATGGCTGCTTGAAAAAAGTCACTCCGGTGTTTTTTCTGGAGACGGTAATATTATGGATATTTAGACAGAATGTGAACAAGGTCACACAGCTAGATGGCTGTTGGTTGAATAACACACTGGGCAAAAAATGCCTACAGGGCAAATAATGCCTAAAAGGTCAACTTATACACTACTACAGCGATGGATACGGATTACGTAAAATTTATTATGGCTGCTTGAAAAAAGTCACTCCGGTGTTTTTTCTGGAGACGGTAATATTATGGATATTTAGACAGAATGTGAACAAGGTCACACAGCTAGATGGCTGTTGGTTGAATAACACACTGGGCAAAAAATGCCTACAGGGCAAATAATGCCTAAAAGGTCAACTTATACACTACTACAGCGATGGATACGGATTACGTAAAATTTATTATGGCTGCTTGAAAAAAGTCACTCCGGTGTTTTTTCTGGAGACGGTAATATTATGGATATTTAGACAGAATGTGAACAAGGTCACACAGCTAGATGGCTGTTGGTTGAATAACACACTGGGCAAAAAATGCCTACAGGGCAAATAATGCCTAAAAGGTCAACTTATACACTACTACAGCGATGGATACGGATTACGTAAAATTTATTATGGCTGCTTGAAAAAAGTCACTCCGGTGTTTTTTCTGGAGACGGTAATATTATGGATATTTAGACAGAATGTGAACAAGGTCACACAGCTAGATGGCTGTTGGTTGAATAACACACTGGGCAAAAAATGCCTACAGGGCAAATAATGCCTAAAAGGTCAACTTATACACTACTACAGCGATGGATACGGATTACGTAAAATTTATTATGGCTGCTTGAAAAAAGTCACTCCGGTGTTTTTTCTGGAGACGGTAATATTATGGATATTTAGACAGAATGTGAACAAGGTCACACAGCTAGATGGCTGTTGGTTGAATAACACACTGGGCAAAAAATGCCTACAGGGCAAATAATGCCTAAAAGGTCAACTTATACACTACTACAGCGGTAGTAAAATAAAAAAAAGTAAAATAAAAAAAAAATGAATATTAAAAAAAAAAAATTACAGTTGGTGCTGCTGAACTACTAGGAGCAGCAGATTAGCACACCAGTCCCACTCCCCAACACTGCTAGACTAATAGCACTGGGCTCTTATAGTAGTAGTAGTAGTAGTAGTAGTAGTAGTAGTAAAACAACAAAAAAATAAATAAAAGCAGTCCTTACAAGGACTACTGTTATTGCAGCAGTCAGCAGATGAGATCAGAAGCAGGACAGCTGCCCACTGCAGCTACATACAGAGCACTGCAGTAGAAGGTAGATTACTAGCCAGCAAAGCTACCTAAGCTTAAATGTCCCTCAAACCCCTGCAGACTTCTGTCCCTCCAATAACAGAGCAGTATCAAAACGATTACTAGCCAGCAAACTTTCAACTGTCCCTGAAATCACTAACAGGCAGCAGCTCTCTCCCTACACTATCTCTTCAGCACACACAGGCAGAGTGAAAAAAACGCTGCAGGGCTTCGGTTTTTATAGGGAAGGGGAGTGGTCCAGGGGAGAGCTTCCTGATTGGCTGCCATGTACCTGCTGGTCTGGGGTGAGAGGGCAAAAAAAAGCGCCAACAATGGCGAACCCAAAATGGCGAACTTCCGGCGAGCGCGAACACCCGATGTTCGCGCGAACAAGTTCGCCGGCGAACAGTTCGCGCCATCTCTATTCTTTAGTATCATCTCTTTTTTGCCGTTCTGCATTTACCTTCACTAACGCTTGTTCCACTACTTCTTGCGTATAGCCGCGCTCACGAAACCTGTCAGCCATAACTGTTAACGACTTCCCCAATTCCTCTGTTTCAGATGTAATCCGTTTGACCCTAAGCATCTGTGAATATGGTAATGCTTTAATTAATGCCGGTGGGTGAAAACTTGTGGCATGTAAAAGATTGTTGCGATCTGTTGATTTGCGAAAAATGCTTGTTTCAAATTTACCTGATTGATAGGTAATCATTATGTCAAGGAATGAAACTGCAGTCCCACTCCAAGATGCCGTAAACCGAATAGTAGATGGAATATTGTTAAGATAATCAATAAAGGAAACCAAGGAAGATTCATCTCCCTGCCAAAGAAAAAAGAGATCGTCTATATAACGATAATAACCCAAAATGTACTGCCAAAACTCAGATTTGTAAATGTGTTGGTCTTCATACTGTGCCATAAACAAATTGGCATAGGATGGGGCCACATTACTCCCCATCGCTGTGCCTTGCTTTTGTCTGTAAAATTTATTTTCAAATCTAAAGTAATTATGGTCCAGTATGAAGCAAAGCAATTGGTGAATGAAAAGGGCCAGAGTATTTTCTATTTGCCCGTTCATGAGCAATGCCAAAATTGCATCTTTTCCCAAATCATGGGGTATGTTGGTATAAAGGCTAGAGATATCCATAGTCACCAAAAAAATATTGGTCTGTTTGGTTTGATCAATTTCAATGGAATGTAATTTAGACAAAAAGTCAAAAGAGTCTTTTATGAACGACGGAATTTGTATCACAAACGGCTGCAGGAATGAATCCACAAACTGTGCAAGGGGCTGACTTATAGAACCTGAAGCCGAAATGATCGGTCTCCCCGGGGGGTTAACCAACGATTTGTGGATCTTTGGGAGAAGATATAGGCAAGGGCGACGCGGATAGTTCATAATGAGAAACTCGCTAGTTTTTAAGTCAATGAGGTTTGCCACCAAAGCAGCACTCACCATATCCTTAATTTTCCTCAAATATTCAAATGTGGGGTCAATCGGCAACTCCTCATAACATATGCTATCAGATAGTTGTCGCAAAGCTTCTGCTTTGTAATTTACATAATCCATTATGACTATCCCCCCGCCCTTATCTGCTGGTTTAACAATCCTAGTTGTATCACTTGACAATTCTTTAATCAATCTCATATCATCACGTTTCAGGTTTCTGCAATATTTGTGTCTCTGTTTGACGTATCTTCGTACATCACGTCTTACATTATTTGCAAAAGTACTTACAGACTTATTTTGTATGGGTGGCATGAAAGTGGATTTCAATTTAAGTTGCCTTGACATTGTGGTGGCCTGTTGCTCAGCTTCTGGATCAGCCTGCTCCTCAGTAAATCTGGAAAGAAAGAAAGAATTCAAATTAAGCTGTCGACAAAATTTAAATAATTCAACCTCGAAGTTAAACGGGTTGAAATTAGTGGTCGGGACAAAACTTAATCCCCTACTTAACACACCAACCTGTGTGTCTGTCAATGTTGTGGACGATAAGTTGAAAATTATTTGTCTCTCTTGCTGCGAGTTTTGACCGGGCTCAGATTGATTCCTTGAGACCCCTCCTGTAATGTTTGACTGTTTCCCCTTTGACTTTCCTCTCCTAGTTTTTTTCTTGAACGGTTTTGTTTGGCCTTGGATAAAAAAACAGACTTATGTCGTTCACCAGAAGAGTCACTATCAGCTGGATCAACGCCACTTCCAGAGGACGAAGATCTAATTCCTTGTGGATGAAATCTAAATTTACGTGGTCTCCTAAATGAATAATCACCCTTTAACCACCTATACACAGTATCAGTCTTATAATCATGGACAACCTGCAGAAGTTTCTTCTTTTTGAATGCTAACAGATCTTTCCTAAATGTCTCTAATTTAATAGCTAATTCGGTGGACCAATTATTTCTCTCCTCTTGGTTTGAAACCTTATCAAATTCCAATTCGGTTTTAAGTATTTCCGTCCTTATTTTGGACAGATTATTACTTGTGTGCTCTATAACAAGTATCATCAAATCAAGAGATGCTTTATTTAAAATAGCACACCATTTCTGGCAAAAATCCTTGTCATCTCGGCCATTAGTAGGTGTATTCGTAATTCTAAATCCACGAGGGATTAGTTTTTGTTTATAATATTCACTTAGGGTAACCCCATGTAAATGAAGTTCTACTTCTTTCTTTTTTAATCGTTCTAAATTTTTCGTGAGGTCCTGTGGACTATCTGGACCAAATGCCTCAAGAGGACTACTATTAAATAATATAGAATTAATTTGGTTGTCCGAAAATGACAAGGTTTCAGCTCTATTGGTGATATCTTTTGTTAAAGTTTCAATTTGTTCCATGAGGAAGAAATATTATGCACAGTATAGTTTATAATGCAAAAATACAACAAAAATTTTTTTAAGCAGGCAATATCTCAATAAGACTTTAAGACATCAAAAATTCACATAAAAAGCAGTGTGACATAGCAAATAACATATGAATGGTATACCAGGGCCCTGGTTGACACATATAGACTCACAAGACATAAAACAGACACATACAAAAAAAATGTTTACAAAAAAATTTTTTTGGAAAAAAAACACAAAAAAAATTTCAAAAAGAAAAAAAGGTTAAAATGCTGCCAAATCAAAGAAAAAAACAAGGTACAAATACCTGTATCCTTCTGGAGGTGCTGCCCGCTAAATGGGAAGATATATACAAAACATCAAAGGTAGAAGGCGCACACTCCCAAATAGAAAATCAAAAACTGACAAAAGTATAATTATGCGAGGTGCTAATCCTTAAGGACACCACCCATCTGTAGTTTCCAAAAAATCATGCATGAAAAAACAAAAAAAGGAAAGCACACTCTGTAATTAAATAAAAAGAAAATTTTATTGCATGCTAGTTACCCCACATGGCAACAGCATGTCGCCCTACGCGTTTCGACCTATAAGGGTCTTCATCAGGGGCACAAAAATCAAAAGAAAAAGGCAGAAAGAACAATACAAGCAAGACAGTTAAATACCTTGTGGCACATACAGTCAATCAGTGGCAAACGATCGCACATCAGCGCGTGTGACGTCACTTCCGGTTTGCAAACTGAACAATTCATCACCAATGCATTATGGGAGTACTTCCGGAACGCAAATGCGTTCCAAAGACCGGAAGTGAGCGGAACACGCATATTTATACATAGAGAGGAAAGCTAAACACAATAATTGCGATGCTAACATATATAAAATCCAATAATATGATGTTCAGAACCATTTCAATTATATTTAATGCTTCCAGCAATACTTCTGTAGATCCAGGTGCATTCTGGGATGCCCTCTGGAACGCAAATGCGTTCCACCATCTGGAAATGCATTTCTAATTGAAACTGAAGGGCCATAAATAGGGTATGTAATAAATATGAGATCTACAAAAATATCCAAAACATGCACAACGAATATAAAAGGCAGTATATCTCAGGCATTACTGCTTTAACACTTTCAGTAACGCGTCCCTTTTGGTCCAACATCTCATATAGGTACCTTATCAGCATATAATGGGGTAATGAGTTTAACCCCTGAAACAAGAAGAAAAAAAATGTGTTATTAAATAAAATAAATACAACATTTACCACAGTTATTGTATATATCGGGGCAGTCATACATACCAGGAGGTACCTTTTCATTCACCAATTGCTTTGCTTCATACTGGACCATAATTACTTTAGATTTGAAAATAAATTTTACAGACAAAAGCAAGGCACAGCGATGGGGAGTAATGTGGCCCCATCCTATGCCAATTTGTTTATGGCACAGTATGAAGACCAACACATTTACAAATCTGAGTTTTGGCAGTACATTTTGGGTTATTATCGTTATATAGACGATCTCTTTTTTCTTTGGCAGGGAGATGAATCTTCCTTGGTTTCCTTTATTGATTATCTTAACAATATTCCATCTACTATTCGGTTTACGGCATCTTGGAGTGGGACTGCAGTTTCATTCCTTGACATAATGATTACCTATCAATCAGGTAAATTTGAAACAAGCATTTTTCGCAAATCAACAGATCGCAACAATCTTTTACATGCCACAAGTTTTCACCCACCGGCATTAATTAAAGCATTACCATATTCACAGATGCTTAGGGTCAAACGGATTACATCTGAAACAGAGGAATTGGGGAAGTCGTTAACAGTTATGGCTGACAGGTTTCGTGAGCGCGGCTATACGCAAGAAGTAGTGGAACAAGCGTTAGTGAAGGTAAATGCAGAACGGCAAAAAAGAGATGATACTAAAGAAAGGAAGGTCTTTGTAACAAAATATACCACGGCCAGTAGATATATCAAACATACTGTGCAGAGGCATTGGCATCACTTACAGACAGATGCCATCTTGGGACCTGTTTGTCATGATACCCCAATGTTTGCCTACAAACGGGGAAAGAATTTAAAAGATGTACTTGTTAGGGCGGATAATAAATCACATTATCTGACACAACACTTTTTGTCTAACCCACAGCCTGGCAATTTCAGATGCTATAATTGTTCGGTTTGCAATAGTATGTTACAGGGGTCATCATTTGCACATCCACGTACAACACAAAGATTCCAGATCAAACACCGAATCACCTGTCAGTCTACACATGTGGTTTACATGATTGTTTGCCCATGTGGTCTTTACTACATTGGCAAAACAATACAAAAACTCAAGGATAGATTCTTGAAACACAAAAGTGTTATAAAAATTGGGAAAGACACCACTCCGCTGGTAACACATTGTAGAGAACATAATCATAACATATCATCTCTGCGTCTTATGGGAATTGATCAAATAATTTCCTCTGGGGGGGGCATTGATAGGAACACTTTACTTTTGAGGAGAGAGGCTGAATGGATTTTCCGCCTCGACACTGTTACCCCTTTGGGTCTGAACGATACATTGAATTTGTCCTGCTTTTTGCAGACCAGATAATGTGGATGGCCTTTGCTCAGCCTGTGGAGATACCATAAGACTCATAAGAGATATACCTCCTGGTATGTATGACTGCCCCGATATATACAATAACTGTGGTAAATGTTGTATTTATTTTATTTAATAACACATTTTTTTTCTTCTTGTTTCAGGGGTTAAACTCATTACCCCATTATATGCTGATAAGGTACCTATATGAGATGTTGGACCAAAAGGGACGCGTTACTGAAAGTGTTAAAGCAGTAATGCCTGAGATATACTGCCTTTTATATTCGTTGTGCATGTTTTGGATATTTTTGTAGATCTCATATTTATTACATACCCTATTTATGGCCCTTCAGTTTCAATTAGAAATGCATTTCCAGATGGTGGAACGCATTTGCGTTCCAGAGGGCATCCCAGAATGCACCTGGATCTACAGAAGTATTGCTGGAAGCATTAAATATAATTGAAATGGTTCTGAACATCATATTATTGGATTTTATATATGTTAGCATCGCAATTATTGTGTTTAGCTTTCCTCTCTATGTATAAATATGCGTGTTCCGCTCACTTCCGGTCTTTGGAACGCATTTGCGTTCCGGAAGTACTCCCATAATGCATTGGTGATGAATTGTTCAGTTTGCAAACCGGAAGTGACGTCACACGCGCTGATGTGCGATCGTTTGCCACTGATTGACTGTATGTGCCACAAGGTATTTAACTGTCTTGCTTGTATTGTTCTTTCTGCCTTTTTCTTTTGATTTTTGTGCCCCTGATGAAGACCCTTATAGGTCGAAACGCGTAGGGCGACATGCTGTTGCCATGTGGGGTAACTAGCATGCAATAAAATTTTCTTTTTATTTAATTACAGAGTGTGCTTTCCTTTTTTTGTTTTTTCATAATATATATATTTATCAGACTACACCTCATTCCCATTGTTCTTATCTAACGATCACACTGATCTTTATTTCCCCCACTCTGCCATTTGGTTTTTTGAAAGGGACTAAATGCTTAAATTGACAGTATTGTGCTCATTCTCATCTTTTGATTTCAACACCCTTTTTGTGCCCTGCAGATTAGTTTTGTATTTTGTTTGCAACAGGGTGTGGGGCCTCTGCGGCAGTCGCTGGTTAGGAATGTGGCCCAGTCAACAGACGCTTCCGCACACGTGACCGGCGCACAAGGATGACGTCAGCAGAGGAACACGAAGGACATCGCAGAGGGAGCGCGTCAACCACCGGATCGCAAGAATCTTCGTTTGAAATGCCGGCAAGAGAGGTCAACGCAGCCCCATCTACTTCCTCTCCTTTTTTGTCGACCACAGGAGAACGAGGAGAGGACTCGGGAGAGGCAGGAGGCGATACCACAGCAATGCGCAGGACTGCACAGCCGAGAGGAGAAGGAGCGCAGGCAATACAGCAAGGAACCAAGTTGAATCCACGCAGAATGAGGAGGTAAAAGATCTTGTCATAAACCTTTCGTCCAGGACTATAACCCCAGATGAATTGTCTGTTTTAAATAAAGGTTTAGGCTTTGTGCCCACAGCTAGGAGTGATCCCTTTACTGTACAGGTAGAACTTTTTAAGTTTATAAGAACCCTCAAACTAAAAATGATATTCATGGATAAAACCAGGGGTATTTTGCCCCATAATAAAACAGAGGTTCTATACAATAAACTTAAAAATCGCAGTACCTATAATCCGAATGTTGTCAATTCCTCCATAGAAACGTTCACAAATGTGGTGTATAAAGATGTGGAAAATAATTTGAATACATGTATAACTCCTAAAAAAGAAAATTTAACACTAAAAGAAAGGAAAGCATTGGAAACCTTACAGAATGACATAAATATAGTCATAAAAAAAGCCGATAAGGGCGGGAGTATAGTGTTAATGGACACAGAAAAATATGTGGGAGAGGTTAACCGGCAATTGGAAAATGTCAAACATTATTGCAAATTACAAAGTGATCCAACAAACAGATTGAAAACTGACATAGAGGTATTCCTAAATGATGCATGCATAATGGGGAGTATTACACCTGAGATTGAAGGTCTGTTAAAAAAGGAGAATCCGAGAATACCAGTCTTCTATATATTACCAAAGGTGCATAAAACATTGATTAATCCTCCTGGAAGACCGATAGTCTCGGGTGTAGACTCTCTATTACAACCTCTTGCAATTTATGTGGACACATATTTGCAGGAAATTTTACCTAAACTCGATACCTGTCTCAAAGATACAACACATTTCCTGAACACAATTAAAGAGTTAAAAATTGATTCCCAGTCACCCATACTCTGTACAATTGATGTAAAAGATCTATATACCTCGATTAAACATGAAGAAGGCATTGAATGCTGTAGAGATTATCTAGTGACAGAAAAGTTACCCATGCATGAGGTTAATTTTTTATGCAGTTGTTTGGAATTTGTGTTGAAGCGAAATTATTTCCGCTTCAGCACAGATTTCTACCTTCAACTGCAAGGTACGAGTATGGGTGCTAATATGGCACCGGCATATGCTAACATATATATGCATTGGTTTGAACATAAGTACATCCTTCAGCATCCTGAATATAATAAATATATCGGTATGTGGCGGCGGTTTGTGGATGACATGTTTATAATTTGGACTGGCACAGATGACCAATTGGAAGATTTTTTCATGTATATTAATGGCGTACATGATACAATAAAATTTACAATGAACAGGGGTCCACAAACCGTCAATTTCTTAGATGTACAAATCACAATAAAGGATGGTAACTTTGTTACGGATTTATATAGAAAGCCAACAGATAGGAACAATTTATTAAGGAAAGACAGTTTCCATCCAGCAGGGGTCAGCAAAGGACTACCAAAAAGCCAGTTTGTAAGGGCTAAAAGAATCACTTCAACAAATGATTTGTATGAAAGACAGGCACAGATGATTGTAAAACAATTTAGTGAAAGAGGCTATAATAGGGGTGAACTAAATCAGGTTAAAAATGAAGTAATGGAGATAGAAAGAGAAAATCTGTTGAAATCAAAAGGAAATTTGAAAAAGAGAGAACAGGAGTGTGTTTGTGTAACCACGTTTGGCCCACATTCCAATTTGATAAAGAAAAGTATATTACAACACTGGCACATTTTACAAAAAGACCAAATTTATGGTAAATTATTCATCAAAAAACCGATCTTTAGTTTTAAAAGAGGTAGAAGTGTTGCCGATAGAATAATAAGATCTGATTTTAAACCAAAGAGAGGTAAGGATGCGAGGTTTAACAAGAGAGGTACCCTTCCATGTCACGATTGTGGCCACTGCAGTGGCATAATTAAAGGTGACAAATGTACCCATCCGAGTCAAGGATATGAAATTCAATTAAAACATATGGCAACATGCAACACGGAGGGGGTGGTCTACTTGTTAAAATGCCCCTGTGGACTAGGGTATGTGGGCCAAACCTCAAGAGCAGTAAAAACACGTCTAAATGAACACAAAAGCGTGATTAGAAACTATAAACCAGATGAGGGAACTGATCCTAAAGATAAAAGAAGTAAAGAGAAATACAAAAGAGAAACGTTACTAGCTAGACACTTTTACAATGTGAAACATAATGTCTCCCAAATAAGATGGCAAGTTTTAGAAGTTATTTATAAAAATGCAGGTGTTGATTTTAAAAAATCATTATTGAGGAGAGAAGCATATTGGATTTGGCGTCTGAAAACACTTTCGCCTAAAGGCCTCAATGAAGATTTTAACTTAACATGCTATTTGTAATATATGTGGTTTTGTAGGCTTTTTATATATTTATGCACTTTTTAATAATTTTTATAATCACCCTTTTCCTTCACAGATGAAGTATCATGATAGCCCAATTGCACAAGAGTGGTGTTAAGATTTTCCAAATATTAAAGCTAAAGTAAAAACGCAACCAGGGGCAGTGAGTAAAAAATGTTTTTTATTGGTTGAAAGAAATGTTTTCCACTAAGTAATGAAAAGTATATGTAATATCATTGAAAACAGGATTTACACTGTAATTATACTTAAATGAACTGAATGGGTTAATCACATGATTGATACTAATGAGGTGTTACACAGATGGGATAGGAGGAGTCAAGGGTATAAAAATATGGCACTGTGCACTTTGTAAATTTATCCTGAAGAAGGGAGGTTGTGTCCCCCCGAAACGTTGAATATTTATTGTTGGTGGCATTAATAAAAGGGGCACTATCCCCGACTGCAACATTGGTGTGTGCGGACCGTTTTTCAAGAATACAAAGTGTTAAGGTGACCAGGCAAGGTCAACGGTGGACCAGCACCACTACGCAGAAAAAGTGGAAGGAGGTGTGCGGTAGTACAAAGTTTTAGGAATGTGAGTAAACCATTCAACAAATCTGTTTTCATTAGGGATTTGCCAAATCCAGGATTTATTTTGGAATCTGACAGAATTGAGTCAAATCCTAAGGCTTATGGTGCATGCTGAGACTGGTAAATATCAAATGAATACTGGATTGTCCTTATAGTTTCAAACCGTATTGTATCGCTTCTCAGCAGGTTGCAGCCAGGCTCGGACTGGCAATCTGTCTGTTTGGGCATATGCCAGAAGGACCGCTCCATTTAGATTTCAGTCAATTTTGGGGCAAAAATCTGCTGGCCACCTAAAAAGGTTGAACTGTTTTACAATATTTATTGAAATTGTATATGTATTAGGGCCTTATAGGACCCCTATACCTCCTGCCCCCCCATCTGTTCCTTTTCACTTCATGGAAAAATTTGAAAAAGGCATATCTTATATGCTTTATATATTTGTGTATTTTTTAGACCTTTTTTCTCTGCACATACTGTGCTATTCTTGGGCTGGTTGTGTAGCTGATTTTGGCTGGGTTTGAAAATTACACCCGGAAACCCTGTCTGTGACACACAAAGCTCCGGGGACAGTGGTAGAGGAGTGTGTGTCTGTGTGGGTGTGTTTGAGTGTGTGTCTGTCTGTCTTTGTGTGTGTGCAGGGCCGCCATCAGGGGGGACAGAGGGGACAAGCGTACCGGGCCCGGGCATGAAGGGGGGCCCGGCAGCGCTGCATTTTTTGAAGATCCGGGCCCCCCTTACAAGCGCCCGAGCCGTACGTCCTCCCTCTGCGTTGCCGAATGCGGAAGTGCCGAAAAGCCAAAGCCGATGCGCCGGAAAGACCCGAAGTCACGGAAAAAGCCGAAGTCCAGAAGCGCTGAAAAGACCCGAAGTCACGAAGCGCCGAAAAGACCCGAAGTCACGAAAACAGCCAAAACCAATTTTTTTTAACTTGTAAGCGGGCCCCTGCCACTTGAATTTTTTTTTTCAAAAAACTTTTTAATTTTTTTTGGGGCCCCAATTTGTCTTTAACTTATAAGGGGGCCCCTGCCACCAATGTTTTTTATTTTTCAGTTTTTTTTCAAATTTTTTTTTGTTGGGGCCCCAAGTATTTTTTAACTTATAAGGGGGCCCCTTCCACCAATGTTTTTTTAAAAAAACATTTTTTTTTGTGGGGCCCCAATTTTTTATAAGGGGCCCTGACCATCAATAGCTTTTTATAACTTGTGTGTGGGGGGGTTACTTTTTTAGCGCTGATGTCTGTGTGGTCTATTAACTGCGATGTGGAGTGGGCGGCATACGGGGTGGAGCTTGGTCATCCGTGTGGGTGGGGCCCAGGGGGCCCCAAAAATTTTATTGTACGGGGCCCCGTGATTTCTAATGGCGGCCCTGTGTGTCTGTCTGTGTGGGCTGCTTTTATTTTTTTTGCCTGGGCTGCTTTTTATTCCCAGTCTGGCTCTCGTTGCAGCCCCCGTGTCTCCGGATGCCAAATTCCAAGTAGAGTTAAAGTGGAACCAGGAGAGCACATAATGTGTCTAAATCATCATTCTGTATTTATTGTAGGGATATCATGATAGGTAGTTGTATTCTCCGGGTACTACAAATTTTTTTGACACCGGCAAATTTTCATGCCAGTTTTGTGAATTTATTCGCCGCCAGCGAATCGCTGAAAATCTCTGCAAATTCTCGCCTGCCGAATTTATTCGCCCATCCATAGTCGCCGAGTTTCTAGAGCAAATTTCAGGCAGAAAATGACTTGTCCTGCTCCTGTCAGTTCACACAAACCAAGTAGAAGGGGTCAAATACATGTGTTTTCTGACAGTTTGCCATTAGCCTAAGGGCTAAACTACATGAGAGGTTTTGTAGGAAGGTGACATATCGATAGATTGCATCTAACAATTGCGGTCTCTGCACTAGAAGAGCCGGATTTCCGGGTTGAAAACCGGAAATTTGGCTCTTAGTTACCAGGAGCTGCATTTTTGCCGCCCCTGGTAACCAGGGGGCACTGCCGCCTGAGGGGAGTGGTTCAACTCGCCTCATTGGTGGAGCACCCCTGGATGTGAACTCTTCCTGCTGTGTCTTTATCCGTCAAGATAAAAATCTGATGGTGTCTGAACAACATTTTTCCTTCTTCATATACGTTGAATGTCGTCCGTAGATACATGAAAAAACCTCACCATATGACTTTGGGTCAGATTCAATTCAGAGAGAAGAAAGTTTATCAAGTGAAAAGTCATGTATGGGATTCAATTTGAGATGCAATTCATGGTTTATCCCGTGAAAACTCTATTTAGGTCAATGGGAAAACAAGTGAATTTGGAGGAAAAATGTTTCTCTTCAAATTGAATCTGGTCCATGTGTTATGGCGTGATAAACCGTGAGATAACTTTTTCTTACTGAATTTAATTCTTTATCTGTTGAGACTTAACATTCTAGCTATGGGGGATCAGATTTTGTAGAATCCTTCTTGTGGTGTCGCAGAACAAGATCTGATCAAATCGGACACACAAAGGGCCAGATTCAGTTCATGGTTTACCACGTGAAAAGTCATGGACGAGATTCAATTTGAGGAGAGAATTTTTCCCATAGACTTCAATTGAGTTTTCACATGATAAACCACGAGATAAGTTTTTTTGAATTAAATTGCATCTGAAATTGAATGAGTTTTCACCTTTTTCTCACTGAATTGAATCGAGCTCAAAATCTCCAGTGAAGTCTAAGGGGCCGATTCACTAAATTCGAGTGAAGGATTCGAAGTAAAAAAACTTCGAATTTCGAAGTTTTTTTTGGGCTACTTCGACCATTGAATGGGCTACTTCGACCTTCGACTAAGACTTCAAATCGAAGGATTCGAACTAAAAATCGTTCGACTATTCGACCATTCGATAGTCGAAGTACTGTCTCTTTAAAAAAAACTTCGACCCCCTAGTTCGGCAGATAAAAGCTACCGAAGTCAATGTTAGCCTATGGGGAAGGTCCCCATAGGCTTTCCTAAGTTTTTTTGATCGAAGGATATTGCTTCGTTCGTTGGATTAAAAACCTTCGAATCGTTCGATTCGAAGGATTTAATCGTTCAATCGAAGGAATAATCCTTCGATCGTTCGATCAAATTTTCTGCGCTAAATCCTTTGACTTCGATATTCGAAGTCGAAGGATTTCAATTCCTTGTCGAATATCGAGGGTTAATTAACCCTCGATATTCGACCCTTGATACATCTGCCCCTAACTGTTCAGTCAAACTCAATCCAAACCATTAAAGTCAATATAATTAGAAGAATACCTGCCTCAGTAATACATTATGGGTATGGAATCTATCTGGAAACCCGTTATCCAGAAAGCTTTGACTTACGTGAAAACCATCTCCCATAGACTCTGTTTTAAGCAACTGTCAAAAATGATTTCCTTTTTCTGTATAATAATGAACCAGTAGCTTGTACTTGATGGTAACTGGGCTGCACAAATCCATATTGGTGGCAAAACAATCCTATTGGGTTTATTTAATGTTTCAATCATTTTTAGCAGACGTAAGGTATGGAGATCCAAATTACAGAAAGATCCCTTATCAGGAAAACCCCAGGTCCTGAGCATTCTGGATCATAGATCCCATATCTGTCTATAAAATATATTTAACCTATCCTCCCCTTTTCTGAATATATTTAACAATACTTCCCTTAGTCTGGGACAGGGCAGATACACAGAGAGACTCCCCAGAATTACTATGTCAATATTTACAATTATGTTCCCTGCCTCCTGCCAACAATAAGTGCAGAACATGTTGCTCCTAACCGAGGATACATCAGCCATGCTGCTTATTTCCTAGAAGTCGCAAGCATTGTGGCCTTAGAAAATCTGTTGAAAAACTGTAAAAATATTGAATGCACAGGTAGGAAGTTAAAGGAATTCTGTCACAATTTTTATAATGTGTTTTTTATTTCTAAATGACACTGTTTACACTGCAAATAATTCATTCTACAATATAACATTTAATTCCTGAACCAACAAGTGTATTTAGTTGTAATATTGGTGTGTAGGTGCATCTCGGGTCATTTTGCCTGGTCATGTGATTTCAGAAAGAGCCAGCACTTTAGGATGGAACTGCTTTCTGGCAGGCTGTTGTTTCTCCTACTCAATGTAACTGAATGTGTCTCAGTGAGACCTGGATTGTACTATTGAGTGTTGTTCTTAGATCTACCAGGCAGCTGTTATCTTGTGTTAGGGAGCTGCTATCTGGTTACCTTCCCATTGTTCTGTTGTTAGGCTGCTGGGGGGGATTAGAAACCTTTCTCAAATCTTTCCTAAACAGAAGAACATCAGAGCAGCCTCTTTGTTTCTCCTGACAACTTCCTTGACTACGCGGTGGTCAGAAATTGACCAGCAGGTGGCACTATTGGGACACAATTCATTCATATTAACAGCACGTGTATCCCTTAATATTTTGGAATAAAAAGAAAATAAATAATGAATTTAAATTGCACAATTTCTTAGAATAGCACCCTCATCAATTTTATTCACTTTTTTAAATGTTTACTTATCCTTTAAACTCACTTTCTTACTCTCCTAGAGAGTACTATAATATAATCTGACCTGCCTCTAGCTGGTTTTGTTCAAGGGGGTCCCTACACCCTGACTTGTACACTAGAGTTTCAGGTTCCTCTACGGCAAAGTAGCTTTACTGGGCTTTGTTGTATTCAGTCTCCCTGAAACAGATCCAGCCGGGTCAGCAACCCGAAGCCAGGAACCAGGAGGAGGATCCACCCCTAACCAAGCAAGAAATGGTCAAAAAGTCTCTAAGCCAATAACTGGGATATGTAAATTACAGCTAGATACATGGGCAAGGGTGTAACTACAGAGGAAGCAGACCCTGCGGCCCCATTTGGCCCTAATTCATATACAGTTTCAATAAATATTGGTAAAAAAGTCAACCTCTAAATATTTTGGGGGCCTGAAAAATAATTTTCTGTGGGGCTCCAGTAATATCTAGTTATGCCGCTGTACATGGGCATCTGCCCAACAACTAGGACACATAAGGAAGTGTAGGGATTTAAAGCCAAAGAGCCATATTAACCCTATGGGTCCCTACATACGCCCTCTGGAAAAACCCATTTCATCCCAACAATGGTGCAAAAATAGAAATTACCAAAATAGCATTTGTGCAATAATAAAGAAAACCATCCCATCCTCTTCTGGTATCCTCTCCTGAGGAATCCCATTGATAATGGTTACTGTGGAGAGAAAACAGCAAAGACATACAATTCAGCATAGAGAAAGTTCAAGTGCAAAACAGTTGCAGTTAATTATAACGTTATTACCATCATTTGTGTTTGTCTAAGATCACTCAGGCACTTTACTTAATCACTTTAATCATCCTGCCCAGCAAATCAGGATTAACACATACGGGGGCAACAACCTGCCTCACACAGGATTTCCCAGGCACAGGCTTAGAGAAGAAGGAACATGGAAATATCCTGCTCTGCTTGGGAAAACATAGGCATATTCTTAGCTGTAAAGAAAATGGTTATTCTTTACATTTAACTTCATTTGACCCACAGTATAGTGCAACACTCATTCTTAAAGGGCGTGTAAAGGCAAAAAATTAAAATCCCATTTTTACTTTCTTTAATGAAAAAGAAACCTATCTCCAATATACTTTAATTGAAAAATATGTACCATTTTTATAAGAAACCTGACTGTATGCAGTGAAATTCTCCCTTCATTTACTGCTGTGGATAGGAATTGTCAGACGGTCCCTAACTGCTGAGCAGGGAAATAATCATACTTATGTACAGCAGGGGGAGCCCCCGCCTTACTTCCCAGCCATGCAGAAGCAGCTTTGTTTATGACGATCCCTAAGCAGCCCAGACCACACTGAGCATGTGCACAGTCTTAGTCTTGCAAAGATGTATAACAAAGTTACAAGATGGTGACCCCCTGTGGCCAACTTTGAAAGCATAAATTATTTGTTTGATTAGGCTTGTGGTGCAGTAAGTTCATGTTCATGTTTAGTATACAAAATACAGCATTTCTAGCCTTATTCTATTTTAGCCTTTAAAGCAATAACTGCATTAGTAAGGTCCCACCAAAAACCAAACTTTATTCCTTCCATCTTATTCCACCCCCTCTCTTGTGTCCAAACAGTGCCGTGCACCGAAGGCAGTAGGTATAAGGATGTAGAGTCCTACTCAGCTGAGTAGATAGAGGTAGAAGAGTTGTGGTGGGGGCTCAGCAGTCTTTTTATGAACTAAACTATATACAAAGTTCCAGACATTGTCCTCAAGGTCTGGGTTCAGGAAACAAACTGAAACATGCCCAAATCACTGGGGCCAAATATAAAGACCGGAGTTCTGGAAACATTAGTCTCCTTTAGCAACCAGGAATAGAAACTCAGTCTCTAAGTCCCTCAAATGAGAAATTGGGATCATGAAGCATCAAAAGGTTCTAGAGTCCACACACAGTCACTAGGGATCACTATGGATGCTCATCTTCTGCAACCGAATCTGGCTGGGTATCCTCATAGTATAAAAAATAGCTTATCTATGTGCCCTGCATTTGGAGATTCTCGCTAAGAATAAAGTGCTGTTCTTCCAGAAACTAGGAAGAATAATGAAGTGTATGGATTTAAAGCCATAGAGGCATATTAACCCTATGGGCTCTTGCATGTGTTTTCATGGTCTAGAGCAGTGATCCCCAACCAGTAGCTCGTGAGTAACATGTTGCTCTCCAACCCCTTGGATGTTGCTCCCAGTGGTTTCAAAGCCGGTGCTTATTTTTGAATTCCAGACTTGGAGGCAAATTTTAGTTGTATAAAAACCAGATGTACTGCCAAACAGAGCCTCAATGTAGGTTGACAATCCACATAGGGGCTACTAAATGGCCAATCACAGCACTTATTTGGCACCCCAAGAACATTTTTCATGCTTGTGTTGCTCCCCAACTCCTTTTACTTCTGAATGTTGCTCACGGGTTCAAAAGTTTGGGGATCCCTGGTCTAGAGGTATTTGCCATAAACTGTCACATTCCCTCTGGATATATTTTTGGTGGTAGGGTCATAGGACCTTGTGGGATGTGAGAGCTGGGAGGCAGCTGACACCAAAGAACAGGCAGGAACCCAGTTCCAAACCAAAGGGGTTTTAACCAAAGGATTAAACAATGTTGAGCGTCAAAATTGAGGCTCAGGTTGGGGCCGACAGAAAACAGAGCAGCCACAAACAGGCACAGAGTCAAAAACCAGAATTACATTTAATGCACCCAGAAAGTTTAACTACTAAGAACTACAATTAGGAACCTGGGGTGCACATTTATTTTGAAAATACAGTAAACTTTCTGACCAGAAATGTACCTTGACTCATGGTCATTCCGAGTTTGTTTATGTCGGGCAGGTTATTAATGGCCTTTAACCCAGGTTGTTCCCCTTCCTAACAAATCCAGCTTCTAGGCCTCAAAGCTGTATTTCCTGGATTCACCTGAAGAGGGCACAAGAGGACTGATTAAGGCTAAAAGAATGTGAGCAAGTGCAAAGTAGGGACGATCTGGCAGAAGAGAATGGAGTATTACATCAAACATACCCACCGGTAATTAATCATGTATTTATAATGCTCTGTAATGTTTGCATGTAATTGTGTAGCTCAGTGTTAATTCCGGGCATGAAAAAAGGCGTTAGCTTAAAAAGAGCTATGCTCTCGTTCACAGTAAATTTGCCCGTTGCCTTCAGTGAGTTATACCAAGCCTAGGGTGATATAAAATAATTGTGTCATTTAGGTGTTACTCTGGGGTAGAAAATGCACATAGAGCTCACGAATATGGCAACTGGCGACACAAATCAATAGACGTAGTAACCCTTATTTACTGCAAAGTGCTATTTTTGGACACAAGTTGATACAGTGTATGGGACCCATTATCGAGAATCCTGGGGTTTTCCTGGATAATGGATCTTTCCATAATTTGGATCTTCATACCTTAAGTCTTCTAGAAGATCATATAAACATTAAATAAAAGCCAATAGGCTGGTTTTGCCTCCAATAAGGATTAATTAGATCAAGTACAAGCTACTGTTTTATTATTACAGAGAAAAAGGAAATCATTTTTAAAAATGTAGATTATTCGGATAAAATGGAGTCTATGGGAGAAGGCCGTCAGAGCTTTCTGGATAAAGAGTTTCCGTATAACGGATTCCATGCCTGCATGCTTTTTATCCACGATGGACAAAGTGCTAACAAGTTGTGGTGGATGCAATTTCCACATTTTTTTGCGGGACAGTTCCGATTGTGACAGCTCAGCCCACTGTCCCGGGTTTGATACTAAAATGTCCCGACATTCTCCTTGATCTCCTGCACTGAACAGCCATAAAAAGATTCTAACTTAATTGGCTTTTGGCAGAGAGCCCCGTATAAATACTAAGATACTTTTGTAACAATTATAGATAAGCAGGACTTTGGGGGAACTGATTTGCAGCTTAAAGGGCAATTCAGCTTCATTAGCAAAACTGTAACAACACATAAAACCCACAGAAATGTGTTCAAACCAGACATGTTTTGTAAAATGAACATGGTAATTAGGGGGTGTGGTGGAAATGTTTTTGTCCCGCTTTCTGTTTCCAAAATGTTTATGATGACCCATAACGGGAAATCCTAGCCTCAATGTGTGCACTTTAAATAGGTAAAAAGATAAAGGTAACGTGTTGGAATGATTGTTGCCTCCTCTGCATTACAGAGTTTGCTAACTCTTGATACGTTAAGTGATAAGGGGAACATGTTGTAAGGGTTACTCTACTTGTATTTCACCTACATGAGTCAATGGTACTAACACTAGTCAGGTGTCAGGATTGTTTAGGTCCTTTACACTTAACCTAAAAGTTTCATTGTGCTCTTTTCTCCTAATGAAGCTAACTGTCTGGAAATGCAGTTTGAAAATTGATCTGAGTAGCCCATAGATTTAGAGTTCTGCCAGTGTGGGGCTCGGTGATCAGATATCAGGAAGGAAAATGCCACTAGGTAAGGACCAGATTCAGGGCTGGATAGTACTTATCTGTTATCTACTGTGTATCCTGTGCTTGAATGGCTGCCCCCATGGCTACACAGCAGCTTGTTTATATAAACTATAGTAGTACTTATCTGTTAGCTACTGTGTATCCTGTGCTTGAATGGCTGCCCCCATGGCTACACAGCAGCTTGTTTATATAAACTATAGTAGTACTTATCTGTTATCTACTGTGTATCCTGTGCTTGAATGGCTGCCCCATGGCTACACAGCAGCTTGTTTATATAAACTATAGTAGTACTTATCTGTTATCTACTGTGTATCCTGTGCTTGAATGGCTGCCCCCATGGCTACACAGCAGCTTGTTTATATAAACTATAGTAGTACTTATCTGTTATCTACTGTGTATCCTGTGCTTGAATGGCTGCCCCATGGCTACACAGCAGCTTGTTTATATAAACTATAGTAGTACTTATCTGTTATCTACTGTGTATCCTGTGCTTGAATGGCTGTCCCCATGGCTACACAGCAGCTTGTTTATATAAACTATAGTAGTACTTATCTGTTATCTACTGTGTATCCTGTGCTTGAATGGCTGCCCCCGTGGCTACACAGCAGCTTGTTTATATAAACTATAGTAGTACTAATCTGTTATCTACTATGTACCCTGTGCTTGAATGGCTGCCCCCATGGCTACACAGCAGCTTGTTTATATTAACTATAATAGTACTTATCTGTTATCTATTGTGTATCCTGTGCTTGAATGGCTGTCCCCATGGCTACACAGCAGCTTGTTTATATAAACTATAGTAGTACTTATCTGTTATCTACTGTGTATCCTGTGCTTGAATGGCTGCCCCCATGGCTACACAGCAGCTTGTTTATATAAACTATAGTAGTACTTATCTGTTATCTACTGTGTATCCTGTGCTTGAATGGCTGCCGCATGGCTACACAGCAGCTTGTTTATATAAACTATAGTAGTACTTATCTGTTATCTACTTTGTATCCTGTGCTTGAATGTCTGCCCCCGTGGCTACACGGCAGCTTGTTTATATAAACTATAGTAGTACTTATCTGTTATCTACTGTGTATCCTGTGCTTGAATGGTTGCCCCCATGGCTACACAGCAGCTTGTTTATATAAACTATAGTAGTACGTATCTGTTATTGACTGTGTATCCTGTGCTTGAATGGCTGCCCCCATAGCTACACAGCAGCTTGTTTATATAAACTATAGTAGTACTTATCTGTTATCTACTGTGTATCCTGTGCTTGAATGGCTGCCCCCGTGGCTACACAGCAGCTTGTTTATATAAACTATAGTAGTACTTATCTGTTATCTACTGTGTATCCTGTGCTTGAATGGCTGCCCCCATGGCTACACAGCAACTTGTTTATATAAACTATAGTAGTACTTATCTGTTTTCTACTGTGTATCCTGTGCTTGAATGGCTGCCCCCATGGCTACACAGCAGTTTGTTTACATAAACTATAGTAGTACTTATCTGTTATCTCCTGTGTATCCTGTGCTTAAATGGCTGCCCCCATCGCTACACAGCAGCTTGTTTATATAAACTATAGTAGTACTTATCTGTTTTCTACTGTGTATCCTGTGCTTGAATGGCTGCCCCCATGGCTACACAGCAGCTTGTTTATATAAACTATAATAGTACCTATCTGTTATTGACTGTGTATCCTGTGCTTGAATGGCTGCCCCCATAGCTACACAGCAGCTTGTTTATATAAACTATAGTAGTACTTATCTGTTATCTACTGTGTATCCTGTGCTTGAATGACTGCCCCCATGGTTACACAGCAGCTTGTTTATATTAACTATAATAGTACTTATCTGTTATCTATTGTGTATCCTGTGCTTGAATGGCTGCCCCCATGGCTACACAGCAGCTTGTTTATATAAACTATAGTAGTACTTATCTGTTATCTACTGTGTATCCTGTGCTTGAATGGCTGTCCCCATGGCTACACAGCAGCTTGTTTATATAAACTATAGTAGTACTTATCTGTTATCTACTGTGTATCCTGTGCTTGAATGGCTGCCCCCATGGCTACACAGCAGCTTGTTTATATAAACTATAGTAGTACGTATCTGTTATTGACTGTGTATCCTGTGCTTGAATGGCTGCCCCCATAGCTACACAGCAGCTTGTTTATATAAACTATAGTAGTACTTATCTGTTATCTACTGTGTATCCTGTGCTTGAATGGCTGCCCCCATGGCTACACAGCAGCTTGTTTATATAAACTATAGTAGTACTTATCTGTTATCTACTGTGTATCCTGTGCTTGAATGGCTGCCCCCGTGGCTACACAGCAGCTTGTTTATATAAACTATAGTAGTACTTATCTGTTTTCTACTGTGTATCCTGTGCTTGAATGGCTGCCCCCATGGCTACACAGCAGTTTGTTTACATAAACTATAGTAGTACTTATCTGTTATCTCCTGTGTATCCTGTGCTTAAATGGCTGCCCCCATCGCTACACAGCAGCTTGTTTATATAAACTATAGTAGTACTTATCTGTTATCTACTGTGTATCCTGTGCTTGAATGGCTGCCCCCATGGCTACACAGCAGCTTGTTTATATAAACTATAGTAGTACGTATCTGTTATTGACTGTGTATCCTGTGCTTGAATGGCTGCCCCCACGGCGACAAAGCAGCTTGTTTATATAAACTATAGTAGTACTTATCTGTTATTTACTGTGTATCCTGTGCTTGAATGGCTGTCCCCATGGCTACACAGCAGCTTGTTTATATAAATTATAGTAGTACTTATCTGTTATCTACTGTGTATCCTGTGCTTGAATGGCTGCCCCATGGCTACACATCAGCTTGTTTATATAAACTATAGTAGTACTTATCTGTTATCTACTGTGTATCCTGTGCTTGAATGGCTGCCCCCATGGCTACACAGCAGCTTGTTTATATAAACTATAGTAGTACGTATCTGTTATTGACTGTGTATCCTGTGCTTGAATGGCTGCCCCCATAGCTACACAGCAGCTTGTTTATATAAACTATAGTAGTACTTATCTGTTATCTACTGTGTATCCTGTGCTTGAATGACTGCCCCCATGGTTACACAGCAGCTTGTTTATATTAACTATAATAGTACTTATCTGTTATCTATTGTGTATCCTGTGCTTGAATGGCTGTCCCCATGGCTACACAGCAGCTTGTTTATATAAACTATAGTAGTACTTATCTGTTATCTACTGTGTATCCTGTGCTTGAATGGCTGTCCCCATGGCTACACAGCAGCTTGTTTATATAAACTATAGTAGTACTTATCTGTTATCTACTGTGTATCCTGTGCTTGAATGACTGCCCCCATGGTTACACAGCAGCTTGTTTATATTAACTATAATAGTACTTATCTGTTATCTATTGTGTATCCTGTGCTTGAATGGCTGTCCCCATGGCTACACAGCAGCTTGTTTATATAAACTATAGTAGTACTTATCTGTTATCTACTGTGTATCCTGTGCTTGAATGGCTGTCCCCATGGCTTCACAGCAGCTTGTTTATATAAACTATAGTAGTACTTATCTGTTATCTACTGTGTATCCTGTGCTTGAATGGCTGCCCCCATGGCTACACAGCAGCTTGTTTATATAAACTATAGTAGTACTAATCTGTTATCTACTATGTATCCTGTGCTTGAATGGCTGCCCCCATGGCTACACAGCAGCTTGTTTATATAAACTATAGTAGTACTTATCTGTTATCTGCTGTGTATCCTGTGCTTGAATGTCTGCCCCCACAGCAGCTTGTTTATAACTATGGTAGTGTTTCTGAAGCAAACACACCAGTTGTACCAGTGCAGGGCTACAATACATTATCTTTTCATGTCTTTCAAACACTTTAATTTTATGGTGTTACTGTTCCTTTAACCGGGCACTGCCCACATCATCCCATGAATGCAGTTTTCTTCGAAAGTGTCTACAAAGGTTCTCATGAGATCGTATAGCTGGTCCAGAGTAAATTATTGGATCAGTCTACATGCAGACAGACAAATCTGCAAAGATCAGCTAGTTTGCCAAATGAGCAAGTCCAACCTGCATAAGACATAATTAATAGAATTCCATTTTTTGTGCATATTACTATTGTTCCTTGGAAGTCAAGAATATAGAGATGCCTGAGATCTAACAGAATCAAAGATTAACGTATAGGTGTAAAAAAACATTTTTATACTATAAATGTTTTCTGATAATTAGTGTTAAAGGACATGTAAAGTCTAAAATAGAATAAGGCTAGAAATGCTGTATTTTGTATACTAAATATAAACATGAACTTACTGCACCACAAGCCTAATCAAACAAATAATTTATGCTTTCAAAGTTGGCTACAGGGGGTCATCCTCTTGTAACTTTGTTATACATCTTTGCAAGACTAAGACTGTGCACATGCTCAGTGTGGTCTGGGCTGCTTAGGGATCATCATAAACAAAGCTGCTTGAGTTCTGCATGGCTGGGAAGTAAGGTGGGGGCTCCCCCTGCTGTTCATAATTATGATTGTTTCCCTGCTCAGCAGTTAGGGACCATCTGACAATTCCTATCCACAGCAGTAAATGAAGGGAGAATTTCACTGCATGCAGTCAGGTTTCTTATAAAAACAGTACATATTTTTTAATTAAAGTATATTGGGGATAGGTTTCTTTTTCATTAAAGAAAGTAAAAATTGGATTTTATTTTTTTGCCTTTACATGCCCTTTAAGTGATTCATTTGTTCAACTGTTATACCCTAGCATGTTAATTAGAATGACATTTCTATCCATTATGCAGAAAACAAACACGTTTACATAAAGATCACCCTTTTTTAAGAAAAAAAAATATCAGCAGTGTGGGATCCAGAGAGAACCGTCTCCAGTGCCCAATTCCAAGTGAAAGAAGCCCAAATTCTTGCTCCCTGGATTATTAGCATTGCAGGAATTCCACAACTGGGCTGATGGGATGAGATGAATGAGGACACATTTATTTGCACTACAAGGATCAAGACAACAGCAATGGAACTGACTGCCACTTGCCCCCTGCTCTTACACCATGTCATCTCCTGGCTGGGACAAGCCTTGGGTTCCTTGTACAGTGACAATTGCTATTTACATTAGGGTTCCTCCTTTGCCTTTGCATTTCTCATGGTGTGAGTTGACCTTTCCATGCAAACATCTCAACTCTCAACCAACAGCGAAGAGAGGAAAAAGCTGTCAATGATTGTCTCACTTCTCTTCAAACAAGAAATTGTACTGTTCTGCCTTCCAGCCGTGCTCATTCCATTCAACAGGGTGTAGAGACTAACACGTAGGTCAGAAATGGCACCAAATTCAAATCGCACTTGAGTGCCAAGGAAAACGACATGCCGAGATGTCTGGACCATAAACCCTTTCCTGCTATTGTGTTGCTGGTTCCCAGAAAAGTTTTCATTATCTGAAGATGAGAGAATTTGTTCAAATAAATGTACTTGTATCAAAATCTATCTTCTGATATAGATAATAGAGTCTTGCTTAACTATAGAGGAGGCAACTCCTACAGCCTTTAGAGGGGTCATGTTTTTGATGCCAAAGTTCTTTGGTCTTGCTCTGATAGCTGGGCCTTTCTATATAAACATAGTTAGTTAGGTTGAAAGAGGCGCCAAGACCTATCATTTATGTCTATCTATAACCTGCCTAACTGCTACTTGATCCAGAGAAAGGAAAAAAAACCTTCAGAAGCCTCAAAGTTGCCTCAGAGGGAGAATTTTAATTTCTGACTCCAAGATGTAACCAAAACAGTCCCTGGATCAACTTGTACTATGAGCTATCTCCCATAACCCTGTATTCCCTCACTTGCTAAACACCATCCAACCCCTTCTTAAAGCTATCTAATGTATCAGCCTGTACCACTGATTCAGGGAGAGAATTCCACATCTTCACAGCTCTCACTGTAACAAACCCCTTCCCAATATTTAGGCGGAACCTCTTTTCTTCTAATCGGAAACGGTGACCTTGTGTCAGCTGGAAAGACCTACTGGTAAATAAACCATTAGAGAGATTATTATATGATCCCCTTATATATTTATACATAGTCATCATATCACCCCTTAAGCGCCTCTTCTCCAGCGTGAACATCCCCAATTTGGCCAGTCTTTCCTCATAGCTAAGATTTTCAATAACTTTTACCAGCTTAGTTGCCCTTCTCTGTACCCTCTCTAATACAATAATGTCCTGTTTGAGTGATGGAGACCAAAACTGTACGGCATATTCTAGATGGGGCCTTACAAGTGCTCTATACAGTGGAAGAATGACCCCCTCCTCCCTTGACTCTATGCCCCATTTAATACAGCTCAAGACCTTATTTGCCCTTGATGCTGCTGACTGGCATTGCTTGCTACAGCCAAGTTTATCATCTACAAGGACTCCAAGGTCCGTCTCCATAGAGGAGGGGCAGACAATATTTGATTGGCAGCTGAGATTTTTAAATGAGCTTACAACAACTATGAATGCTTTAATAAAAAATAGAAATTGGATTTCATGTTGAATTTGAAAGGGACTTTTATTATACAGATGTTTGTGTCTGGGTGACAGGTCCACTTTAAAGGGCATGTAAAGGCAAAAAAATAAAATCCCATTTTTACTTTCTTTAATGAAAAAGAAACCTATCTCCAATATACTTTAATTAAAAAATGTGAACCGTTTTTATAAGAAACCTGACTGTATGCAGTGAAATTCTCCTATCACTTACAGCTGTGGATAGGAATTGTCAGAAGGTCCCTAACTGCTGAGCAGGGAAACAATCATACTTATGAACAGCAGGGGGAGCCCCCGTCTTACTTCCCAGCCATGCAGAACTCAAGCAGCTTTGTTTATGACGATCCCTAAGCAGCCCAGAACACACTGAGCATGTGCACAGTCTTAGTCTTGCAAAGATGTTTAACAAAGTTACAAGATGGTGACCCCCTGTAGCCAACTTTGAAAGCATAAATTATTTGTTTGATTATACTAGTGGTGCAGTAAGTTCATGTTTATATTTAGTATACAATGCTAGTATTCTAGCCTTATTCTATTTTAGACTTTACATGCCCTTTAAGGGACTAAAGGGGAAATGTAAGAAAAATCGCAAGTCTTATTTAAAAGGATTTTTGCGAATGTTTAGCACTGCTTTCAATGTAATATAACTTGCTGGCAAATATTACATTTCTAAGAAAAAATAGCATTAACGCCTGGAGCTTCATTAAATATTTCAGTGTATAATATGCTTTGTGATTGCGAAGCTTTATTACATACACTGCGAATGAGGTCTGTAATCAGTCAAAAAGGTCACTAACAATGAGAATGTTTTTTTGCGATAATGAAACATATTACATTCCCCCCTAAGTGACTTGAATATTTTTACATCCCAGGTGCATGACTTTACATTTATCCACACTGGATCTCATCTGCCACTGTCAAGATCCTGTTGCAGGGATGTACCTGATCCTGTAGCCAGTTTCCTATCCAAGTGTAAAACAACTTTACTAAGACCAACAGACTTTAGTTTAGAAGCAGTCATTTGTGGGGCACAGTATTAAAGGGCATGTAAAGTGTGAAATAGAATAAGTCTAGAAATGCTGTATTTTGTATACTAAATATAAACATGAACTTACTGCACCACAAGCCTAATCAAACAAATAATTTATGCTTTCAAAGTTGGCTACAGGGAGTCACCATCTTGTAACTTTGTTAAACATCTTTGCAAGACTAAGACTGTGCACATGCTCAGTGTGGTCTGGGCTGCTTAGGGATCATCATAAACAAAGCTGCTTGAGTTCTGCATGGCTGGGAAGTAAGGCGGGGGCTCCCCCTGCTGTTCATAAGTATGATTGTTTCCCTGCTCAGCAGTTAGGGACCATCTGACAATTCCTATCCACAGCAGTAAATGAAGGGAGAATTTCACTGCATACTGTCAGTTTTCTTATAAAAACGGTACACATTTTTTAATTAAAGTATATTGGAGATAGTTTTCTTTTTCATTAAAGAAAGTAAAAATGGGATTTTATTTATTTGCCTTTACACGCCCTTTAAACATGATGGCAATATCTAAATAGATCACACTGTCCAGCTTTTTACTTTACATTATAATAAATCAAATCAAATTTGTTCAACAAGACCTGTCATTATTATTTATGATGAGCAATGAGCACATTAACCCCAGACATGCCAGCAAGATCTCTGCTAACATGGACAATGATCATATTAACCACAGATATGCCAGTAAGATCACTGTAGAAATTGATTGTGAGCACATTAACCCCCCAAAAAAAGCTTTTATAACTGTAGAAATTAACAATAAGCATATTGATCCTGACATCCTGCCTGGAGTGAATTGGTGACCTGGTGTTTTCTGGGTGTCTGCATTGCCTCTGATCTATGTGGGCAGACAGCTCTGGTCCTGGTTCACTCTAGTTGTCTCCATCTTTAAAATTGCTAGTTGGCATGGCTTGATTCAATCTGTTGCCAATCTGGCCACAGGTGATCTATGTACTGTAAGCCATTAGGCTGCCTATAAAACCCCCTGCTCTAGGTCTATGTTCCATAGCTCCTGGGTGTGTTAATTAGTTAATTGACCACTGCCTGTACCTGAGCTTTGCTGTCCTGCTGCCTGCACCGACCTGCCTGTTTGGTAATTGATGCCGGCTTCTTCCACGGTTACGTTCACTTTCCCCCCGTCCTTCCTGTATACATTAAGGTTCCCTTGCCTTCCCAGAACTCTCCCCTTGGTCCTCTCACTTTAAGAACTGGTGGCATTCGATAAGCAGAAGGCTCCTCCAGAAGTGAAAGGCAACGGTTATAGGCAGAAGTTTGAGCCATGACTGGGATCTTGGTGTTTGTTCTGGGTTTTGTGATACCTTATGTTACACATGCCAGCAAAATTACTATAGCAAATTGATGAATTGAATGTAATACTTCACCCACACTTGCATTAGCAGAATACCATGAATTGCTCTTCTCTCCCAGTGCTCCTATGCTTGTCTCACTCTACCTTCTGCATAAAACCTCTTGCAAATAATTCCACAGTGTAATGAACTGCCATATTTGATTGGTTTTGTGGCGTAACTAGAGTGCGCCGGGACCCCCTGCAAATTTTGAGAGGGGCCTGGCACACTCCAATCCCCATACTTCCTGCCCACTTCCTGCCCCGCCTCCATCCCACCCATGTCCCTCATTTGCCCCACCCCGACTCCTCCCACTCACACCTGACTTGATCGTCCTTCTTTGCCCAGGTAAGAACGCGGCTGGGGAGGAGGGTTTTTTTAATTTGCTATAGAAGAAGCAGACCCCACAGTCCGGGCCCCCTGTTCGGGGCAGAGTCCAGTAAGTAAAGCCCCTAGGTAAGGTCATGACTGCAAATTTTGTCATTAAAATAGTTGTAATTAGGGTTACCACCTGGCTGGTATACACCCAGGGCCGTTTTAATTCCTTCGTGGGCCCTGGGCAAAGAGCCGACTGGTGGGCCCCAAAACCTGTGCGCGCGCCAACGTTTTTTTGTGGAACCACACCAACTTTTGGCCACACCCCCAAATTCCACACCCATTTAACAAAACATAATCAGAATATTAAACGCAGATCTGACAGTATACTACATAAAATAGATAATTAGCATATTAACCCTAGCTGTGCCTGTAGAAACTATAAAAACTGAAGAATGAACACAGTAGCAGTTCCATGTATAAACAACCCCCAGAACCAATAGCGGGGTGGTAAGGGGCAATTCCATGTATAAATACCCTCCAAGGCCAGAACCCACAGCAGATGCCCACTTTGCCCGCCTATTAAAGCGACCCTGTATACACCTTCCAAGGCCTGGGCTGTAGCGGTAGCGCTACTCTGGTTTTCCTGTTTTAAGTCCATGAAACGCATTACACAATTAGGAAAAAAATGTAAAGTTAAACAAATTATGTAAAATTGTTCAAAGTGAAGCATTTTTGCAATTTAAATTAATAATATTTTTTCTGTTATCAAGATTAGTGATTGGCGAATCTGCTGCATATCGCTTTACCAAACAATTCATGAGTTTCTGGAGAAATCCAGTAAACGGCAAAAAATTTGCAAAACTGGTTTGTCAAGCACTTCAATTTTCACACACATAAAATTTTTTTGATGAATGCTGTTTTTGACAAGTGCATAATTTTTTGACACGAGAAACAGGGTTTTTAAGACCCGCGCAAAGGTTTTTTTGATGCACAATTTTTTTCTTTAACGCGCGGCGGAACGAGGTTTCGTGAACAAATTCATCTGCGGCAAAACTGCCAAATTCACAGCGAAATTCAACAATGCCAAAAACTTTTCATCCATCACTAATCAAGATATTAAACTGTTTTTAATAAGCTGATGAATGGGATTTTGTAACAACAGTGTCACCTGCTCAAAGGAAGGAAAACACAAAGCTGTTCTGATGTTGTTCTTCTTAGGAAAGAGATCGGAAGACTTTTCTTTCTTTAACGGAGCAACTTCAGTTCAGTTCTTTGTTTTCCTTCTGACATGTTCTCCCGAATGAATCATGGTTAGAAACACTGACCAGCAGGTGGCACTCTTGTTACAAAATCAATTATATTAGCAGTTTAAATACTTAAAAATCTTGACAATAAAGAAAAAACCCATTACAGGGGGTTAAACCTGATGGACTGTTGCCTTTTTCAACCCAAATAAACAATATCAATAACACAGTACTGTCCCAAAGAGCAAAATATGTGGTTATCTAGCAGGGCCTGCTTCAGGTTATGGTTTATTCTCCTTTAACCTACGCTTAAAGGGCATGTAAAGTCTAAAAAAGAATAAGGCTAGAAATGCTGTATTTTGTATACTAAATATAAACATGAACTTACTGCACCACAAGCCTAATCAAACAAATAATTTATGCTTTCAAAGTTGGCTACAGGGGGTCACCATCTTGTAACTTTGTTAAACATCTTTGCAAGACTAAGACTGTGCACATGCTCAGTGTGGTCTGGGCTGCTTAGGGATCGTCATAAACAAAGCTGCTTGAGTTCTGCATGGCTGGGAAGTAAGGCAGGGGCTCCCCCTGCTGTTCATAAGTATGATTGTTTCCCTGCTCAGCAGTTAGGGACCGTCTGACAATTCCTATCCACAGCAGTAAATGAAGGGAGAATTTCACTGCATACAGTCAGGTTTCTTATAAAAACGGTACACATTTTTTAATTAAACTATATTGTAGATAGGTTTCTTTTTCATTAAAGAAAGTAAAAATGGGATTTTATTTGTTTTGCCTTTACATGCTCTTTAAAAGCTATTAGTTGTTAGAATAATATTTTTTCTCTTACATGATATGTTGTGTTTCACCATTTACTGTCTGTCAATGCGACACATTTTCCTGCCATGATGAGGTACTGGGAGTGAATCCAAAGGTTACTAAAAGGAAAAAGATCTGCCAGGTCTAGCCAATGGGAAAAACATCAATTATCACTCTTTAGGAGAAGCCTAATGGTACTGGCCGTTCCGAGAAAATCTCTTCTGTGCCTCATAGAAAACATCGGTCACATTCTCAAACGTATCTAGTTCTCAAAACACCACGTAATTGTGGCCCCAATGACCTAAAGGGGCAACAGCACATTGGAGGCCATTATTGTGACCACAAAACTCACCTAAAGTGAAACTTCAAGTGGAAAAGCAACAATCAACATAGTTTCCATAATTAGCTAAGATGATAGCAACTGTGGAAGAAGACTAGGTAATCCCCTGTGCAATATTGTTGGAAAATGTTAAATGTATCGTGGCCTGTTAAAGAAGAAGAACTAAATCCTAAAAATTAATGTGGCTAAAAATGCCATATTTTATATAGTGAACTTATTGCACGAGGCTAAAGTTTCAGCTTGTCAATAGCAGCAATGATCCAGGACTTCAGACTTGTCACAGGGGGTCACCATCTTGGAAAGTGTCTGTGACATTCACATGCTCAGTGGGCTCTGATTGGCTGTAGAGAAGCTAAGCTTAGGGGTCGTCACTAATTATCCAGCAGAAAATGAGCTTCCCCTGAAATATAAGCTGATGCTACAGGTTTGCTGATTATTAAAGGGCATGTAAAGGCAAAAAAATAAAATCCCATTTTTACTTTCTTTAATGAAAAAGAAACCTTTCTCCATTATACTTTAATTAAAAAATGTGTACCGTTTTCATAAGAAACCTGACTGTATGCAGTGAAATTCTCCCTTCATTTACTGCTGTGGATAGGAATTGTCAGACGGTCCCTAACTGCTGAGCAGGGAAACAATCATACTTATGAACAGCAGGGGGAGCCCCCGCCTTACTTCCCAGCCATGCAGAACTCAAGCAGCTTTGTTTATGACGATCCCTAAGCAGCCCAGACCACACTGAGCATGTGCACAGTCTTAGTCTTGCAAAGATGTATAACAAAGTTACAAGATGGTGACCCCCTGTAGCCAACTTTGAAAGCATAAATTATTTGTTTGATTAGGCTTGTGGTGCAGTAAGTTCATGTTTATATTTAGTATACAAAATACAGCATTTCTAGCCTTATTCTATTTTAGACTTTACATGCCCTTTAAATTCTGATGCTAATTGCACTGGTTTCTGTGCTGCCATGTAGTAATTATCTGTATTAATTACTAATCAGCCTTATATTGTGACATTTCTATTCTATGTGTACTGTATATTGTGAGTGGCTCCCTAAGCTCAGTAAGTGACAGCAGCACAGAGCATGTGCAGTGAATCAGCAGAAAAGAAGATGAGGAGCTACTGGGGCATCTTTGGAGACACAGATCTTTACTGCTAAAGGGCTGTGGTTGCCTTGGGCTGGTACAGAAGCACAAAACATAATGTACAACATTTCTAGCTATGTCTTTAGTTAGGCTTTAGTTCTCTTTTAAGGGAAATGCAACAACATCTGAAAAGAAAAGCTTCTCTTGCAGGTGCAGGCAGGCTGAAATGAAGGTGGTACATCGCTCCTCTAACACAAGACGGAAACATTAATGATTTCCTATATAAAAGTAGCCCTATTTGTACAGTCTGGCATGCTGTAAGGATCTCTGTGTTCCATTTCTAACCTAAACACATGCTACATGATCCTGTTTGACGGGAATTCCTCTAATGTGGGGAAGTCATCGGCTCAGTTCATATTTAGCCCTTGGTTCACTAAAAGGTCCACATACCTGGGATATAAAATGTATATTTTTAGACGCCTGGTCCTATTCATCAGTGTTTAACTAAGTAATAAGTATTTCCTAGTTGGGTTCCTTTTTATATGCAGGGTACTGTACAGCCTTGTGCCTGGAAGAATGCCTTAGTACTGTGTAGTTTTTTCTGGCTGCTGGGTTTGTGGTAATAACACACTGACTGGGCCAACACTGGCCAAGATGTTTAGACAAAGTGGCCAAAAGTAGCTCTGCCTAAATCTCGCAGACACCTTTTATGTACTTAGGTGCAAAACCAAAAGCGGTAACGGCCCCAGAAAGAGCTGATGGAGAACATGATCCATGTTACATATTTGGAACCCAAAGACGTCTCATTTTAGCAAGGTACATGCCCAATGCAAAATATGCAACGTCAAAACAAATATACATTCCGTTTAATTAGAGACTATCCTGTCCACTACAAATATACTGTTCATTTGCATATTGTCATTCTTAAAGGGCATGTAAAGGCAAAAAAATAAAGTCCCATTTTTACTTTCTTTAATAGAAAAGAAACCTATCTCCAATATACTTTAATTAAAAAATGTGTATTGTTTTTATAAGAAACCTGACTGTATGCAGTGAAATTCTCCCTTCATTTACTGCTGTGGATAGGAATTGGCAGACGGTCCCTAACTGCTGAGCAGGGAAACAATCATACTTATGAACAGCAGGGGGAGCCCCCGCCTTACTTCCCAGCCATGCAGAACTCAAGCAGCTTTGTTTATGACGATCCCTAAGCAGCCCAGACCACACTGAGCATGTGCACAGTCTTAGTCTTGCAAAGATGTTTAACAAAGTTACAAGATGGTGATCCCCTGTAGCCAACTTTGAAAGCATAAATCATTTGTTTGATTAGGCTTGTGGTGCAGTAAATTCATGTTTATATTTAGTATACAAAATACAGCATTTCTAGCCTTATTCTATTTTAGACTTTACATGCCCTTTAAGCTGGACATGTTTAATATAATATATGTAAACCTTGTACCACGGACACTGACCAGTCTTCATGTACAGGTATGGGACCTGTTATCCAGAATGCCTCGGGACCTGGGGTTTTCCGGATAACGGATCTAACCCGTAATTTGGATCTTCACACCTTAAGTCTATTAGAAAATCATGTAAACATTAAATAAACCCAATAGGCTAGTTTTTGCTTCCAATAAGGATTAATTATATCTTAGTTGGGATCAAGTACAAGCGACTGTTTTATTATTACAGAGAAAAAGGAAATTATTTTTAAAAATTTGGATTATTTGATTATAATGGAGTCTATGGGAGACGGCCTTTCCGTAATTCGGAGGTTTCTGGTTAACGGGTTTCCGGATAACAAATTCCATACCTGTACTGTGAATATTGCTTGGATTAGGCATCGGGCAGGTTTGGAAATCTCATCTGTCAATGCACCATGTTGGCCGATTCATGTTGTAGAAGAGAGAATGATGAGGAGCTGAAGCTCCAGGGCCACTTTCCTTATCTTTGGCCTTTTAGAACAATTTAACCTAGGCATATCCTGCTGCAGATGGATTAAGACCTTTTCGAGTACGAAGCCCCCCCGTTTTGGCCAAAAATATGGTTGTCTCTAGTGAACTAGTAAATCAGTGCCATTTTGCTTCATTTTTTTCTCACTCCAAATGCATTATAGTCAACGGACCTATTTTCTTGCAGAACTTTTTTTGTCCAAACGCTTTAAAGTCAACGGGAGCTTTTTCTCGAGTTTTTCTCACTCCAAATGCATTAAATCAATGGGTGCTTCTTCTTGCGGTGCCTATTTTGCCTGGGCAACTCTATTGTCTTGGCATCTTTTTTCTCAACAAATTTTTCAAACTGAAAGCGTAGATGGCGAAATGCGGAATTTTGCCACAAATCCGGCCTGGTGAAAAATTCACTCATCACTTGTTGTGCCGCCCCATAGCTCAAAACAAAGTTACAGATATATAAAGTCATGGTCACTCTTCCACAGCTGCAGGAATATTCAACATAGTAAATAAACATTTGCTCTCAAATGTTCTCCTGTCTGCCCTGTTTCCAACACTCTAACCCAATCTAGGGCCCCACAATCCACCTTTATAACTGCCAGTTTGCATAAGAAAAATCACTAAACCTTCCCCTTTTTTTACTGTTGTATTGTCTGATGTAGATATTGAGATGCATTTATGTCTTCCTTGCTTTGTTTTGCCTCGTGTTTGTGACTGGGCTTGATATTCTGCCTTGCACAAAAACTCCACTGTAGCTCCTTGCCCTGATCATGTGTATTTGTATCATTTGTTTGCCTGTGCCATTTCCTTTCCCAGGTTCCACAGTGGTTCTTAGTAAGATGAATAGAGATGAGCAAATTTGTCACATGCCAAAAAATTCGAGAAACCGCGTGACAATTTGTGAAACTGTGAAAAGTTGAATGAAATGCATTAAAATCTATGGGCGTCTTCTCACAACTTTTTTTTCACACTATTCTTTGACCCTCATATTTTTTTGACTCGCACACTGTTTCTGTTGCAAACTACAATATAGGCTATGGGCATTTTTTTTCTGCAGAACCCTTTTTTCTGCTTTAGGGCTCCCAATTAATCATTTTCTCTTATTTTTAAAGGATAAGTAAACCTTTAAAATAAGTGCATGTCAAATTGATGAGAGTGCTTTTCTAAGAAATTTTGCAATGTACATTCATTATTTATTTTGTTTTTACTCCAAGATATTAAGTGATACAATGAATTTTGTTTCAACAGCTCCACCTGCTGGTCAGTTTCCCAGTTTCTGACCACCAAGTAGTCAAGGAAGTTGTCAGGAGAAAGAAAGAGGCTGCTCTGATGTTCTTCTGCTTGAGAAAGATTAGAGAAAGGTTTCTAATTGTTTTCCTAAGCAGAAGAACATCAGAGCAGCCTCTTTCTTTCTCCTGACAACTTCCTTGACTACTTGGTGGTCAGACTGGTGGAAAACTGACCAGCAGGTGGAGCTGTTGGAACAAAATTCATTCATATTAACAGCACATGTATCCCTTAATATCTTAGTAAAAATAAAATAAATAATTAATGTAAATTGCAAAATTTCTCAGAATAGCACTCTCATCGTTTTTACATTAACTTGTTTTAAAGGTTTACTTATCCTTTAACTGTTGTTGACTGTTGTGATGAGTGACTCTGATGCTTTTTGATCCATGTGAAAATTCACTGTATTGCATTGGAGTTAATGGTTAAAACACATGCATTTTATGCCCATGTTTAGTAAACGCCCTACACTGTTAGAGGACCTTCTATTCACTAGGCTACAACTGCTTTTTGGAAATGGTATCACCGACTGAACTACGTAACTATGTTGCTGTGTAACCAAAATGTACCATCTATAATTTATATATTATTACAAGTATGGGACCTATTAGCCAGAATACTCTGGACCTAATTGTAAGGCAAAAATGGTATGGGAGATGGTCGTTCTGTAATTCTGAGCTTTCTGTATAAGGGGTTTCCGGATAACGGATCCCATACTAGTTTACAAACACAAGCACGACTAATAATAGTGCTTCGTATGCCACATCAAATGAATGAACCATATATTTATGTCTAAAGGGGGTTATTTATCAATATCCTAAAATATCTCATTATTTTCTGAAATCTACTCCAACCAAATCTGCTTGGGTTTTTCCCCTTATTTATCAATACGTTTTCCCGAAAAATTTCTTGTCCCGGGAAAAAACTAGGAAAAATTGGGAAAAATTCAAATCGTACACATTTTTCAGAGTTTTGCACGAAAACCACAGAATTTTCGGATAATTGCACAAAACCCAACGAAGATCAGGATATCTTCAGGTCTTCTCCCAATGACTTCTACATGAACTAGGCAGGTCTGAGTTGGAGTACTTTTTTAATTTGGACTTTTAACACCCTCTCGGTTTAATAAATAACTAAAAATTTGGATTATATAGTAAAAAAAAACTAGAATTTTTCATACTTTTGGCATTCGGACTTTAATAAAATAAATAACCCCCTAAGTGTAATGAATCTCAATATCCAACATAGTAAATAAATGTTCCCCTGTCTGCTCTGTTTCCACTAGGGATGCACCGAATCCAGGATTCGGTTCAGGATTCGGGCAGGATTCGGCCTTTTTCAGCAGGATTCGGATTCGGCCGAATCCTTCTGCCCAGCCGAACCGAATCCGAATCCTAATTTGCATATGCAAATTAGGGGCGGGAGGGAAAATTAGCGACTTTTTGTCAGAAAACAAGGAAGTAAAAAATGTTTTCCCCTTCCCACCCCTAATTAACATATGCAAATTAGGGTTCGGATTCGGTTCGGTATTCGGCCGAATCTTTCACGAAGGATTCGGGGGTTCGGCCGAATCCAAAATAGTGGATTCGGTGCATCCCTAGTTTCCACCACTCTAACCCAATCTAGGGCCCAACAATCAGGGAACCACTATCCTGGTGGCATGACCCTAAAGCCCAGTGGCGTAACTAGATGTTGCTGGGCCCCACAGCAAATTAATTTTAGGGCCCCCAACATATCCATATCAAATTGCTCATCAATGAAAGCCTCATGGGGCCCCCTGTACCTCCTGGGCCCCCCTGCAGCCGCAGGGTCTGCTTCCTCTGTAGTTACGCCCCTGCTAAAGCCACACACATTAAACTGTCTACTAAAATGCCTTATCACATACATAGGGAGGCTTCATATCCACATAATAAGCTGATATCCAACCAGGGTTCACATGGGCAGACTTGTTGTGAGATGTAGTTCTTGTTGTATACTTGATGTATACCTGTTTAATAATGTGAGAATAAGCAGGAGACACATTTGTGTTTGTCACTTGTCGGCTCTCACCTTTCATGAACCAACATACAAACTACAAAGTCTTGAGAAATAACTGCAGTTGAATCAGAAGATGCCACCAGTTTACACCCCATTGTCCAATAGATCTCCCTGATACTGAGAAGATCTGCAGTAGCACAAACATTTGTACTTTTGTTATAATACACTGGCGTGGGCTTCCGGTCTCACCGCTCAGACGTAGTTTGGGGTAATACGATTCCTTTCTGAGTCGATAACTTTGACAGTGTGTTTATAAGTGAAGGAACTCAAACAAAGGGACATTCAGGACCAACTTGTTTTCTTTCATCGGGACTGCGCTGAAATATGTGTTGGCACTCGGCTGTGAAATTTTCCCTTCTGCAAAATACGCAAACACAGACGCACATGGCACGTATCTGTATCTGTATCACAGGAATTTAGAATTTTACAATCACACTTTAGAATATAAAATTCTCAGTAACTAAAGGATTCAGCTTTACCCCAGTCATGTTTCCTTTTCATGCAGAAAAATAGTGTTAAAGAGCCAATCATGAAACTAAAGGGTAACTTTACAGCAAGATTTGTCTTTCATACTTCAGTTCTAATAGTTTATTAGGAGTCACATAGAAACATAGTAAGTTAGGTTGAAAAAAGACGCCTGTCCATAAAGTTCAACCTTAAGTCTGTATATAAACTGCCTAACTGCTAGTTGATCCAGAGGAAGGCAAAAACCCCTGTTTGAAGCCTCTTCAATTCCTTGGAGAGATGGCAATCCAAGATGGCAATCGGACCAGTCCCTGCATTCATAGAATCGAACCCTCTGTCCCTAGATTGGATCCCATTGACATTTGATATTGAACCAAATGGCATCCTACAGTGATCTACAGAGGTCTAAAGCCTAAATAAAAAATATTTACCTTCTATTGCACCCATGGCATTGAGCTAGTGTACATTCATCAATGAATTGCCACCAAAAGAGACAACACGGACTGGGTCGTGTAAGAAAAGTTGTAAAGCTTTTCTAGGTCTAGTAAACCATAGCACTCAATAAGAGGGGTATTTACTGTGTGCAGGTCAGAGGGCAAAGTGCAAAAAAACTATTTGTAAGGGGCAGACAGGGGGCATCCAGTCCCCCTCACAAGCCCATGAGAAGAGGGATTTTTATTTTCCCAGTGGCCTTTGCTTCAGGATTCAGTTTGAGTCAAAGAGCCAAAGTCTTAATTGTTCCTCTAGAACCACATGCTACAACTACTACTCCAGGTGAAATAGAAATGGGAATCATAGGGGATCGGTGCCTGCAACCTACCTGTAATAAAAATACCTGTGCAGCAGGGTCGCCCGCCGCATGGTCCAGCTCCGGCGCCATCTTGCTCCTCTAAGGGCGGACACGTGCGCCTCCATGTTTCTTAAAGGCACAGGTGCGCTGGCGTGATGACGCCAGCGCGCAATGGCGCCAAATAGGGTGAAAGGGCTTCCAGAGTTTGCCAGTGATAGAACTTGGTTTCTAGTGGTTCCTGAGCCTTGTGCATCTGATCCTGAATCTCTTTGTCCTGATTATCCGGTTTTGACTCCTGCCTGTTTCCTGACTACTCTGCATTCTGTATCCTGACCCTTGCCTGCCTACGACAACTCTTCCAGCTTAACCCCTTGATTGACTACCTGGTTTTGACCCTTGCCTGCCTGACGATTCTGATATCCACCTGCCTCGACCCAGCCTGTTTGACCATCCTTCTGCCTAATCCTTTTGTACAGTGACTTTCGGCCCAAAAAGACTTTTCTAACAGCTGTGCCCCTTCGCCAGCCAGAACATCTCGCCTTGTACCCCTCATTAAGTCCAGGTGGCACCCAAGTAAGCTGAGGGCTCCTCCCGAAGCCCAAAGGTGGTCACACTACTGGTGAAGCTGAGCCGAGACCAGGGTACTTGGCACTTGTTCTGGTATTGGGTGCCGGCCGTGACACTACCATTTTACTTTTTTTCTCATCTTGAGAGGGGAATTTTGCAAATCTAGCTCTCTCTTGTTTAGGTTTAGGCATCTACTTTTTGGATCTTGCACACATCCGTTCCCTGATCCCAGGTGCCACTCAATATGGCCTTGAACTGCAGGAGGACTTTTTTTTTAGTAAACTAGTCATGGATAAACTCACTAGAGGAGATGCACCAAACCATTTTTGGATTCTGTGAAATACAGAATTCCAATCCAGCAAATCTGAATCAGACCTCTTCATTTATGTGTGAGGGAAGGGAAATTACATTGTATGTGCTACTAGAGCCAGGCCAAACCTTGGATGTCAATACTACATGGTCTGGCTCTGATGGACTTTAGGATCAAGACTTAAGGGGGTTATTTATCAAAGTCCGAATTTATATCACTATTTTCTGCTACAAAAAGCATTTTTTACACTAATTTATTTTTACATTTTCCCCAAAATTTGCTTTGCGGGGGAAAAAAAACAGGTTTTCATGATTTTTCTGGATTTTTCACCTGAAAACTCTGATTTTTGCCCGAAAACTAAGAAAACGTCAGGGTATTGCACAAAACCCAGCGCATATCAAAAAATCACTGGGACTTCTTCCATTAACTTTTATGCAACCTCGACAGGTCTGAGATGCCAGATTTTCTGATTCAGACTTTTCCATCCTCTGGGTTTAATAAATTGTAAAAAATTCTTGATTTTTTAAAAGTCCAATATAAAAAAAATCACAAATTTTTCGTGATTTTTGTATTCAGAGTTTAGTAAATAACCCCCTTGGGGGGGTTATTTATCAAAGTCCAAATTTATCTCAATATTTCCTGCTACGAACTCCGAGTTTGGTTTTTTTTTGCACTTATTTATTATAACATTTTCCTTAAGATTTGCTTTGCGGGGAAAAAATCTAATTTCACATTTTTTTTGGATTTTTCAACCGATTTTCATGGGTTTTTTGGATTTTTCACCCAAAAACTCAGATTTTTGCCCAAAAACTTCAGAGTATTTGGGGACTTCTCCCTTTGACTTATATGCAACCTCGACAGGTTAGATGCCGGTTTTTCAGTTTTGGACTTTTCCATCCTCTGGGTTTAATACATTCCGAAAAATTTGTGATTTTTTAAAAGTCTGATTTTATTTAAAAAAAATAAAAAAATCTTTTTGTGATTTTTGTATTCGGAATTTAGAAAATAACCCTCTTAGTTTTGCATGCCAATGCAACTTGCCTGTTGGAACATAATAATTTTCAGCTTTCCCCCATGTACAATGGAATCATTTACACCAGAAGCTTTGCCTTACACCCTGGCTGCCACCCTTCTGCTCTCTGGTCTCTATCTTCCCCTCAAATTACACCCTCCTTCCAAGAGACTTGGGTCTCTTCAGTCTACACCTTAGTTCTGGCCCTGTGCTCCACTGATGCAAGGACTGATTGGAATAATTAAGCATGTACAGCACTGTGTATACAGCATATATATATATATACATACACACACACTGGTACAGTATTTAGAGATATATACAAAATATCCATGTTCTTACATACCTGTATATTTTTATCTGCATTATTATTATTATTATATGTTTAGCGCCAACATATTGTGTAGCACTGTAAAGTAAATGTGATTATACAGCTAAATCACATGAATTATATGTATAGAACATATGGAGTTACATTCGTTACAATCAATACCGGTACAAAAGGTGAGGAAGACCCTATGTAGAAAGAGCTTACACTCTAAAGGGAAGGGAGTAATACACAAGGTGTGGGAGTGGGCAAGATCGAATTAAGTGGGTGAGAAATGTGGTATTGTATGTGGTGTGCGTTTGGTAGTTAAGCAGAGTGAGGGTAGGCTTCTCGAAAGAAGTGCGTTTTCAGAGATTTTTTTTCAGCAGAAAGGTTGGGAGAAAGTCGGACATTCCGTGGGAGAGAGTTCCAGAGGAGGGGTGCAGCCCTTGCAAAGTCTTGAATGTGAGCATGTGAGGAGGTAATGAGAGAAGAGTTGAGAAACAGGTCAGTAGAGGAGCATAGTAAGCGGTTGGGTGAGTATATAGAGATGAGTTCAGAGATGTAGGGTGGGGCAGAGTTATGAAGTGCTTTGAATGTCAGGGTCATTAATTTGAATTTCATTCTGAAAGGTAACGGAAGCCAGTGCAGGGATTGACAGAATGGCGAGGCAGAGGAGGAGCGGTTGCTGAGGTGTATGAGCCTCACAGCAGTGTTCATTGTGGACTGGAGAGGTGACAGTCTCTGGAGGGGGAGGCCAATTAAAAGAGAGTTACAATAGTCTAGACGTGATATGACAAGAGAGTGAATAAGAATTTTGGCAGCATCTTGGCTGATAAATGATCGTATTTTGGATATGTTCCTTAGGTGGAAGTGACATGATTTAATAAGTGACTGGATATGAGGATTGAATGACAGGGCAAAATCTAGGATAACCCCAAGGCACCGGGCCTGGGGAGAGGGGGTGATAGTGGAATTGTTAACTATGATGGATACTTCCGGGATGTTACTGGTGTTAGTTGGAGGAAAGAGAACCATTTCAGTTTTAGAGAGGTTTAATTTAAGGTAGCGTTGCGACATCCAGGTAGAGATAGTATACAAGAAAATAAAGATGATCTCACTCACGTAACCTGGAGATCACTGATGAATTATTGCAGCAAAATCATTCCTTTGCTTTAGCACATGCCAGGACTTCTGTACGGAGAGAGGGTTTTGTTATAGTCTCGCTTGGCATGCAAAATCAAAGTGTCTGCTCCGTAAATTAGAAGTGCACAACAGATGTCTATTTAAAGTACATATTAGTACATATTTTACTGGGAACATTTTGTTTTAGGCACACCAATAGGAAAAAGTTTCATAAAAACCATCAAGTCAAGCGTAGTGTGCCATAGAAGTAACCATATTGGAACTGCTGGCCCTTTACAACTTCCAGTTTGGAAAAGAAAAAAATCACTAAACTTCCTCTTTTTTTACTGTCTGATGTAAATAATAAGAGGTGTTTGTCACGAAAACGGGACACTCAACCACACATAACTCTTGGGTTTGGCTATAAGGGGTTACAGTCTTTCAATCACCTTACACACAGGTTAGACTAACCTAAGACACCCCAAAACACACCAACACCCACAAAATGAAATCGCTGCCACTATCATTAACTGGCAATAGAAACCCAATGTGACTATTCCCCTGCCCTCTATAACAGGTAATAACTCACACTACAGAAATGCATCTCCTATGGTAGTTAGTCAGGGTAAGATCCTACTAGTTCAATAAGCACTCCAACAGCCAAAGGGTTCATGAGTTTGTTAGAGTACAAGGACAAAACTTATTAAAATGTATTTAGTAACAGTAACAGTGCATGTATATAAAAGAATATATTACAAAGAAGACATAAAATTGCAAAAACAGTAAATAAAATAAAAGGGATTAAAAACACAAAGAAGTCCCTCGGTACTTTACCAATTTAGCATTTGATAGACGTTGACTACTGGGTCTATCACCTTTTTATTGCCTGCTGGGACATTCCCCTCATTACCTTATGTGCCCAGGAACTTGTCATTTACGACCCCCTGCAGGGGGTTGTTATTTTCAGGCAAGATTCCCCCATATAATATTGGTACTTGCCAGTACCCCATATTATAATAAAAACATGGTCAGGCTGTGATCCATATATGGACGATTAGATTGATACCAAACATGAATGCGGTTGCATGTTCCAGTCCCCCAGGAACCATCCCTCCTAACTGGTGGGTATAGGCTGGTCCTGTTTGGTATCATTAGGAAGCATGTGACCTTATAACCAATATTTAAGTTATGAGGATGTGAATCCTAAGACACAGGAGATATGGATCCTTTCTTATAATCAATATTTTTTTTACTAACTATCCCCCCCTGCTGCTCTAGGTCCACAGCTCTGTTCTTTCCACAACTGATCAAAGAACTGACTGGCCCAGCTTCCTTGCCCAAATGGTGATACTCCAAATAGTCTCAGAAGGCAGATATGGATGTCACCTTTCCACAGCCCCCTTGTGGGATACCCAAACAATAGTCTCTTTGCGAGCCTGAGACCAAATATTTCCCATGTTAACTCTTATGATGCCAGAGCAAAACTGCCCTGGCATGACAGTGTTTATGTCTTCCTTGTTTTGTTTTGCATAGTGTTTCTGACTCTGCTTGATATTCTGCCTTGCACAAAAACTCCATTGTTTTAGAGCTCCTTGCTCTGATCATGCGCATTAGGTCAGGACTATGGGTTGTTCCCGTCACTGCCAATGAACCTGGGAATTTAAATGAGTTGGGCAGAAATGGTGGTTGCCAACCCTGCTGTGCATCTATGCAGTTTGTGTGCTGGTTCCAGAGCCCAGTACCAGAATGGGGGCAATGTGGTTGGGGAGGGGAAGGGTCTGTGCACTCGGGTAACAGCCAGCACATAACATATTAATGGCATTGCTCATTCAGGCATATAAGGTTTGCCACAGGTCTAGTAACCTATAGCAACAAGCCAGCAAGTTAATTTACTTTCCACAAATAAAATCTCACCCCTTAGATCTGCGCCCATGGTGCAATGTGCAGTCAGGGTCCAATTTTAGACTCTGCCAAGCACTTTGTAATGGGTTATGACATTTGCTAGTGTAGGGATATGTAAAATAGCCACCCCTAGTTAAAATTGGAAGGCAATTCCCCAGTATTCTAGACGCCTAAATGGGTAGCCTAAGCTATGTCCTGGTGTTCAAAATAGTGACCAGTAGATGGCACTATACTAAATATAAAACCCTTTGTAGCCATGCTCCCAGGGTCCATCTTGTGCTGGCTCTAGCCTGAGCAGGTAGGCAGAGCTCGAGTGGAACCTAGACAGGTCAAGTCTAGCAAGGATAGGCTACTCACCTTTATAGGTCACTCTAGGAGTGACAGATATACAGGATATTTAGCTGAGCAGCTCCAGGCTCCGACGAGGAGAGTCAGAGGGATTAGGATCCCGGGTACTAATTGCCCAGAAGTAGGGACTAAAGGTGGCCATAGATGCAAAGATCCGCTCGTTTGGCGATGTTGCCAAACGAGCGGATCTTTCCCCGATATGCCATTAACAGGCATGGCTATATCGGGGGTAATCTGATTGTTCGGCCGTACAATCCGGCTGGATCGGTCGGGTCAAAATCAAACCTGACCAATCGACCAAACGACCGATCTCCGCCGGACGAAAGAAGTCGGCACATGCCACACACAATCCGAAAATCGTACGAATCCTCGATTCGTACGATCGGATCTGTGTGTCTATGGCCACCATAAGTGTGTAGATTTAGGGATGTAGAATTTCCCTGGGTTCCACTTAGGGAAAAGGCTGAAAGCTGTACCTTAATTACTGCTGTGTATGTTCTCTTCCCTGTGGGGACTAACACTGACCAAAGGTCCTGTGAGTATATGCCTATCCACTGTTCTGTGTGATCCTGCTCTGTATGTACACTCCACTGAGGATTGTAATTGTTCAATAAATATGTTCATTGGTTAAGTTATAAGAACCACTGGAGCCCAATTGCACCCTGTATCTAGTTACAGTTGCACTACACCCTGCCTCCACACCGTTTGCAAGGGCTTACTCCCTAAGATTTAAGGTCTCATTCGGAGCACAGTATTGGGAGTGGAGTCTATAGAAAGAGAACGGTGCATTCATTTTACTATATCGCTACACTAGTGTGACATGAGGATGCGGGGCTGAATAGTATTACATTTCTTCAGCGGAAAAAAGGGGACAGTAATAATACTGTAAACATTCCCATAATCCGCCATATGTTTTCGTTTATGAATGAATGAGAACATCCTTTCTTCTCTTCTGCGGTTTCTTCCAAATGCCGCTCCACTGAGTATACTGATCGGATGCATGGTGTTTTTAGAATCATGGAAAATGCAGTCATTTTATCATTTAAGCATAACAATTCAAATTCATTCCCACAGGTACATCCAATGTTTTTTCCATCTGCCATCCCACTTTCCGGAAGTTTCCACGTGTTTAATAAACGAGCCTGCCAGGAGGCGCAAAGATGACTTGTTAGGGTTGTAATATTTTTACAGACATTAAAGCAGACTCCCAGGGCTGGAAACACAACTGTTTGGAATTCTCTCTTGAATTTCTATGACTACTGGAAATTCTTCTTTTATGAGGTTATCATCAGTCGGAGACTGCAGGGAGTTGGACTCGGTGGTAGACAAGGGGAAAAATATTCCTCATGTAGAAAGAATTTGCTTTTAAATGCGGCCGCCTTATCAGTGGTTTGGATTACAGAGTAGCATAAAGCAATATAATTAGGAAAATGTGCAGCCCACGGGGTCAGTTATCTGATGCAAAATGAAAAACACTATAACATTATTCTGTTTCCATGGCAACAGCCCAAGGGACAGTTTACACCTGTGCTAAACATAAGTAATATATCCATAGGGGTGCAAGTTCAAGAGCACTAAGTAAGTAGTAATCATTTACTAAGCATATGTGTCCCTTAGACCCTGCACCAGATGAAAAATTGGCTTTTAATTAAAAACATCTATATATATATATATAAAATATAATGAAAATAATAATTGGTCTATGTTAAACTTTAGGTATGCACTGTTCTATCAATGCTATTATACATATATATATATATATATAGTCCACGAGGTAGCCAGCACTCTCAAAAAAGTAGTTAATTGCCTGGGTGCAGTATCACAAATATTTCAATGTATATCCAGCAAGAAAGATCCGCACTCACAGGACTTAGGCAAAGAATAAAACGTTTTATTTTAACATACGAGCCTAACGTTTGTGCCTCCTCGGAGGCCTTTCTTACAGTGTCTAATCGTTAGTCAGGAAGCCATTTATACATAATAGTTGGCGGGAAGATAGACAAATTGGAAGTGACGTATTCACATAGTAGCATAATAATTTACATAACTCTCATTAAAAACATATAGGTAAAAAACTACATCACACACACGTAAGATCCAGAAGTGAATCATCTCTACGTTTAGACGCTACATCCATTCTACTGTTAAAAACAAGATACTTAGTAACATTAAGTTGCTGTTATTTCCTACTTTCTTATCTCAGCGATAAACAATGTTGCAAAGTTATCACAAATTTGAGTTAAGCTGACAGGTCTGCTCTGAAGTTACTATTATCACATATACTAACTTAAAACTAAACTGATATAAAACTATCTCTCAGGTTGCGACTTGATGACTCCAGCAATTAATCTCATGTCAAAATCATTTAATGTGCCAAACTCCTACATGGTAAGTGCCTGTTATCATTTATACCCCTTCTATGTGTCCCCTATGACAGTATAGTACTAAGAGCATAAATGCAACACATACCTCCCCCATGTGCCCAATTTCCATAAATCTACAGTGTCTAAGTGCAATCTCCATAGTTGTGTTCCTCATCTATACACTTAACTCCTTATCGCAAAACTCTCCTAACTGTGTGTGCTGGCATCATGTCAAAAATATCATTTCAAATATTGATATATATATAGATTAACCCCCACTTTTAACTAAAAACTACAGTTGGACAAGTGGATTTCCATGTCTTTTTAACCAATGTGGAAGCTATTTGGTGACCGGAAGGGAGAGCCTGTTCCCATGTGAGTCGAAAGCTACTCGCTATTAAAGGATAAGTAAACCTTTAAAACAAGTTAATGTAAAAACGATGAGAGCGCTATTCTTAGAAATTTTGCAATTTACATTAATTATTTATTTTATTTTTACTCTAAGATATTAAGGGATACATGTGCTGTTAATATGAATGAATTTTGTTCCAACAGCTCCACCTGCTGGACAGTTTCCCACCAGTCTGACCACCAATTAGTCAAGAAAGTTGTCAGGAGAAAGAAAGAGGCTGCTCTGATGTTCTTCTGCTCAGGAAAACAATGAGAGAGAGAGAGAGAGAGAGAGAGAGAGAGAGAGAGAGAGAGAGAGAGAGAGAGAGAGAGACATATAAGTGGATATTTAATACTTTAGGACCCTATGGATTTCTATATATAAATACACCTGAAGACCATAGTGCAGGGGTCCCAAACTTTTATAACTCACGCAAGCAAGAAAAAAATCCTTGGGGATGCCAAATAAGGGCTGTGATAAGCTAAACTGATGCCCCATGTAGACTTCTAACCTGCAGGGGGCTCTGTTGCAGTAAACCTGTGTCTTTATGACTCCAAATTTAAGCAAGGTATATGAAAATGGTCACTTTCCATGAGGCCGCTGGGAGCAATATCAATGGGAGTGGAAAGCAACATGTTGCTCATGAGCCACTGGTTGGTGATCAATGCCATAGTGGATCACCCATAGGGTTGAAACATTTTTTGTAAAAAAAAAAAAAAAAACAGCCTTCCTATATATTTATCTTACTTCTGTATTTCTAACGTTGGCATTAAGCATTATTTTTACCAGCCAGATCAATATAATACCAGTCAGAAAGCAACACTGATAGCTAACCCCATTCCATGCCATGAAGCACTGAAGCATGCCATTGCTGATACTGTATCTCCAGGTAAAAATAATCCCTAATTAACTTTAGCAGGCACAAGCAAATGCCAGCACAACAGGCAAACTAGGTCGGGTTGTCTTATCAGGTATGTACAAAGGCCCTAGGAAATCCTGAGAGTTTTGCCAATGCTGGTATTCAGCAGTTCCCTCAAGGGCCGTTGGCTTTCTGCTGTTGTGGTGGGTTGGATCTAATCCTTGCTTTGAGCAGTCTAAGGTTGAGCACCATGCAGAAGTCAAGAATCTGGCAAAACCTGGAACTCATGGGCTAACTGGCAGGCAAATAGCAGATATTTAAGATTTGGAAGATGAGGTGGCACTGGATTTCATGTCCAGTAGTTGGAAAGAGGGCACAGGAACTAGTGAGTACATGGGTATAGAACTGCCATCAGAGTGGGGGCAATATCCTCCCTTACAGTATTATTATTATTACTATTATTATTATTATTATTATTATTATTATTATTATTAAAGGGAAAGTAATCAATTCATGTTTCCCCTTTTTTTACGATAACCCAATTCATTCTTGGTGAAATACAAAAAGAGAAATTGCTGAAAAGCTGAACTCTATCCAGCCTGCACTTATTTATACAGCCATTTCATTACAATTCCTCCATTAATCTAGCTCTGCCAGCTCATGCGTAGGAATAAGGACGCTTAGTGACATTCTGAATGAAAAAAAACAAGTACAGTCTGTGAGCGACCAAGTACGTGACACAATGATTATCATATTCAGCATAAGACTGGAACTGGAACATAATGACCAGTTTTTGTTCCTACTCCCAGTTACACTCCCTAACGGCAAGTACATGTTGGTAGTTATCACCTGCAGCACTTTCTCAGGGCCCGTTGTGCAACTCAATGACTATTTCAACAAAGAGAGGTGGGGTTGCCCCTAGAGCGTGGCATCATGTATTGACAACACAATGGAGTGCCTGCATCAATCATAACTGCAGCTGTCCAAGTCTCATGCATGTCTTCATTATTGTCGCGGTGATCCCCAACCAGTAGCTCGCGAGCAACATGTTGCTCACCAACCGCTTGGATGTTGCTCTCGGTGGCCTCGAAGAAGGTGCTTATTTTTGAATCCCTGGCTAGAAGGCAAGTTTTGGTTGTATAAAAACCAGATATACTGCCAAACAGAGTCTCCTGCAGGCTACCAGTCCAAATAGAAGCTATGAAACAACCAATCACAGCCCTTTTTTGGCATCCCCATGAACTTTTTCATGCTAATGTTGCTCTCCAAGTCTTTTTACATTTTAATGTGGCTCACGAGTAAAAAAGGTTGGGGGACCCCTGGTAGTGCTTGTAAAGCTGCAGATTTTGGGGTTTTCATTTGGCAGATTTTGGGGTTTTCTTTGTCTCTCTATGTCAGATCTCAGCCATAAAGCATGTCAGAAAAATTATACAAAAATAATAAATAATATAACAGTGAGCCCAACGCATTTCGACCGTAGGGGTCTTCCTCAGGGGCACAAATAGGCTGCCTTTTTGTTTTTTTGTCTATTTTTTTCTACTTTTTTTGTAATAAATTTTTCTATTAATTTTTTGAAATTGGGTGTGCTATCCATTACTTTGAATATTTATAGTCTTGTCTGGAGACCCTTATGGAGAGTCCCCTATGGATTAGCACCCCTCACTTTACTTTAATGGGTGTTCTCCTTCTCTCTATATTTTATAAAGCATGTCAGGACTGCTGCTTTGTGAGCAAATCCTTGATTAAATTATAGGGTTCTTCTCCCCATTACCTGAACTAAAAAAAGCAGAGCTGGACAGCAGGGTTGGTTGCTGCCATGTCTGGCCACTTCCCTTCATTTGCATATTCGGATTTGAGCAAATTGAATCTTGAATTTGGTGCATGTCGGATTAGCCTGCCATGGGGTGCCCAAAAGGTAAATCGGGAGTTACCAGTAGACCTTTAGCTTCTGAGCAGTAGGTCTCAAGACACTCTCAACAAACAGCTCGTCTAAATCACCCTCCTGTTTCATGCTTTTCATTCAGATATTTTTTATGTTAAGGTTACATAAGAAATAGTGGTTTGTTAAATATAACAATATACATTTTCCCATAAATCAATATTTTCAGTAATATTTTCCGTGGAAAAAATGCTAACAATGCTTTTATGGATGTAGATCATAATGGGACAACATCACTTAAATAGATCCCGCATTAGTAAAGGATGGGCACTCCCGTATCAGAGGACCAAAGGATCACCTTGTGGCCCCTACCCCAGGACAAATTCCTATCAGCCCTTCTTATTTCCACCATAAACCTATGTGGTTCCTATTATATTTACAGTAAAATGTCTTGATGTGAGAGGGTCATAACATTGAGCCCATGCCAAATAAAAATGTCTCTATAAAGCTGCATTGTGGCACACAGAGGAGAGAAGTGACATTACCGGGAAACTGTTCATCTGAAATCTTGCAGAACCCAAACCTGTTAGATAATATAACTCCAGTCTTCTTCCCTAAAGTGACATTTCTTTTTCCTGTCCTACTGAAAGTTGTGGAAAAGTCAAAGAAACAAAAAACTCCTTGAAGAGATTTGTTATCCCTGGCATAGAACCTGTATGAAAGGGGAAGTATGACTAAAGCGCCAGGGGAAACAGCTTAGTAAACGGAGGAAATATTTGATGACATCAGCCCGATTGGAATGCTGTATCCAACAAGAAAGCATGTTGCTCATTCTGAAAGCTCAATTCTGCCTACAGAACACAACGGGAGGATCAGTATTCTGCATACATTTGTGTGGCCGGCAATGCAGAAAACCAGCTTGTGGCCCTTCAACTGAACCACGACTGCCAACAGCCCACAAGCCCGTTGTCCCTGTCTATTCTCAGTGTAACTGGGGCTCATTTTTTAAGGACTGTACCATTAGATTCCTTCACAAGCAACTTTCATTTCAGGCTGTGTGTAGCCCTGGGCATGTGGAGTAAGTACTGATTGAAGCAAGCAAATAGTTTTGTATGAGGTTGCTGAGAGAATTCATGAGCCTCACACTAATTAGTTGGCATGGTCAGTGTCAGACCACCAGAGAACTTGAACTCAGGCACCCCCCACATGCACACGTAAGCCCACCCGATGTGAAACATGCATCCTGAGCCAGTGACACTAGGGATAGCTGATATGTGACACTCACACTGGAGACGTTCTATTACCAAACTGAAGCTGGACCCAGTACCCTGGTGGGTCAGTCCAACCTTGTGCAGGGTCGACCCCTCAAGGAACATGGGTTATTAGCCCCCCATTGGGGACCCCCTTGAATACTAAGTACAATGGCTTAAATTTTACAAAATAATTGTCTTAATAGACTCAAATGTAATGTTCCATTGCTCCCACTTTGCCCGCATTCTGTCCCAAACCATTGACAGACAAACCCCATCCAGTTCAGTTAATTCTGCACAATTAGTATGTAGGAGGGCTTCCATGTTTTTTAAAGGGAACAGTATCCACTGGCAAAAACCTCTGTAAGACCAACAGGGGACCACACACTTGTATTTAACACACAAGAACTGTGACATGTTTTAACGACAGACTTCACATTTTCACGTCATTTTTCTCTTCAAACACAGAAATTGTACAATACTTCCATAAAAACAGTTTCCCTTGGGTAGACACACCTTCTTTCCTGATCCTTAGGAAATTGGCTCCCACCTAACCGCCTAGTTGTCCGGTATATGCTACACCCGTATTCCTCCACTCTCCAATAGTGGTCCGATACCTTCAAGGTGATACCCCTCCATTCTTCCAGTTTAGACCTATTTATCCAAATCCTGGCCTGAAGCCCTGGTGTCCTTCCAAACTAGTCTTACACTTACACTGGTTCCCTAACTAACGGAGTGTCCGTTGAAAACAAATTCCTCTTCCTCCTTTTCGGACACAACTGCTCTTACTAAATCCCCTCACTAGCTCACGCACCTAGTGCTCACTCACTAAGTATCTTTCCTGGCCTGACTACTTTCCTATTCGAAGCCGTTGGATCTTCACCTACCCCTGTTGATTGATGTTATTCCAGACACGCCCTCCTGTCAAATGGCTTAACTTGGGCAGCACCTCCTTTTATTCCCCTCTATCCCCCTCTGGTGGCCTGGGTAAAAACTACACTTAAAATTCTATTAAAGAATTTGCCCTCTAATAGTGATTCACACAAATTACAACCAACACACAAACATATATACATTTCACATACATACATACAATTTATCAGACAGAAGTTTTTAAAACATCTCCACACATACAACACTCTTCATCACTTTCCACCCCCTTACAAGTAAATACGTGTCTATTTGATGAACCCTTTGGGCCCATGTCCCTGACAGGACACCCACTTATCACCCCTGATGGAGGCTCTGGCCGAGTGTTACCCAAGTCTAAAGCACAGTAAAAAGAACAAGTATCACCCAGAACAAGTATCACCTCTTCACCTTTAACCTTCTTGCAGTTTCTCTGCCCCACTGTGTGACGTCTATTTCTGTCTCCCTATTTCTCACTAAGAAGAAGACCTGGTCATTTTATTGTATATGAAAACATATATCATATGTCTGTACCAGAATAAAACCACCATGGGTCAGATACCTGTTGCCAGAAAATGACTTGTTTTAGCAATGCTCCTAATAATTCTTTTAATTTCAGCAAAGAAACAAACCCTCTTGTGAATAAAAAGCATTTCGTGCTATTTCAGCTATTTGGTTTGTAACCAGTGAAAGGTTTGCCAGTGGCACACTAGCTCATACTTTCTCTTTCCTTAATTGGTGGCTGTGGAGACACATGTGCTAAGCATTATTTCATGTTCTGTCTGTACAATATGCCATCAAAGAGTATTTGTTATTGTTTGTTTATGTATTTATACACTGCTTTCAGTTACTGCGGGAGTTTCTCTCTTTTTATCTAATCCACCTCCCTGCCGTTACTGACTCCATCCACATTTCGGATCATGCCCTCGCCCGCTAGACAAGTGAAGCTAATCTGTGGTGAAGTTATTCTAAATCATGCCAATGTCTAAAGGTAGTCATACACGGGCGGGTAAAAGGTGCCAACAGACCGAGTCTGCAGCTTATCGGCCCCTGCGTGTGGCCCTGAAAGTCGGCCAGATGTTGATCGGGCAGGGTTAAAAATCCCGTTGGATTGCAGCCACATCTGTTCGTAGATGTGGTCCCGCGATCCGACTGCCTGTATTGGCTACACTATGATCCAATTGTTGGGCTCTAGAGCCCACGATTAGACCAGTCCGATATCACCCACCTCAATGTGAGCATATCGGGGAGAGATATTTGTATAACAAAGTTACAAGATGGTGACCCCCTGTAGCCAACTTTGAAAGCATAAATTATTTGTTTGATTAGGCTTGTGGTACAGTAAGTTCATGTTTATATTTAGTATACAAAATACAGCATGTCTAGCCTTATGCTATTTTAGACTTTACATGCCCTCAGAAGGCCTTAATGAGAAGATAAGAAAGGTCATAGGACAATGAATGGGCTGCTGGCTCTCTAGGACAAGGTCAAATCAAACTGGTCTACAAAAACATCTACTGGAGCAGTAGCTATTACAGGTACAAGAGCTTGCCTGGAACTCTTTATGAAGTTTATGAAGGTTTCCTGCAGAACTGAAACTGGCTTTTGAACCCAGTGCCTACTGCACACCATATTAAAAGGAAATACACAATTTCAAGTTTTGTTGTTCAACCGGTAGATGTGGTTTTAATATAAGGACTGTATTCTGCAGCCCTATTGGTTGTGACTAACATGGATAAAATAGATAGCTGTGTCTTGTGAGGAGTCATGGGAGGATGAACAACACTTTTACTGAGCCTGGAGAAACTGATTTCATAAGGGATATTTTTGGATGGCTTCAGAGCAGAAGCTTGAAAGGAATCCAGGTAATTTTCAAACTCAGTAATGTTTTATTCAATACGATCTCTTAAGTGAGGAATTGCATAATCCCCCTCCCTTTGCCTGAAAATCTCTTGTCTTCAGTTGACGTTCTCTTGTCCTCTGCCCAATTCTACAGAAGAATAGTTCATAGGGCACACATTTTCACTAAGTCTATAGTTGTACATGATTATCAAAATCTTTCATTTCCCATGAGAAAGCCCCAAATTCGTCAAGCATTTCATCCATCTCATTCATTCCATTGAGTCAGGGATTCTTTCGTTTGCTGCAGAAGGTTGTGTAGGAGAGAAGATTATTGAAGGCTAAAAGCAAACAGATAGGCAAGTGGAGATGTAGCTCCATTTAGTCAATGAGAGGTCCTTACTCTAGAATACATGTATGTTATATATCTATGACATTACTTGCAGTTGCAAGCACACCTGCGGTCCATTCTGCATATGAGATTTAAAAGTTGTTATCTAAAATAATTGTGAGTACTCCCATTGCTCCCACTTACTCCCTTTAAAATATTGTCTCCCTTCCCACTGTGTAGAGCCAGTATTAAGAGTAACATTGTATTGCTGAAAGAAGAGAATGATCAGGTGCCTGTTTCTCCATGGTTAGCCAATAGGGATGTAGCGAACTGTTCGCCGGCGAACTAGTTCGCGCGAACTTCGACTGTTCGCGTCCGCCGAATGTTCGCGAACGTCGCGCGACGTTCGCCTATTGGTGTTCGCGTTCGTTTCGAAGCAAAATTTCGTTCGACCATTCGACCATTCGACCGTTCGATCGCTAAAATCGAACGATTTCCATTCGTTCGAACGATTATAAGCATTCGATTGAATTAAAATCATTCGATCGAATAGCTTCGATCGTTCGATTCGAACGAAAATCCTTCGATCGTACGAATAAAATCCTTCGATCGTTCGATCGAACGATTTTATCGAGCGTTCGAAGTTCGCGAACTGTTTGCGAACTGTTCGCTTTTTTGCCGGTGTTCGTGAACGGCGTTCGCGAACACATTAACGGCAGTTCGCTACATCCCTATTAGCCAATAGATTTAGAGCACATGGAATGAGAACAAACATTTCACTCATTGTTTTGCTTCACAGACTTCTAAGAATTATTTGTACCAGACATAACATTAAACAATGGGCAGTTTATACGGATGTCTGTAGGGAGATGGGGTTGTTATATCCTCAGACCTTCAAAAAGTGTAATTACAAAAGCACAAAATGTTTCTAAAGTTCTACATTCCTCACTTCTTCATTTTCTTAGTTGTTCACTTTTGATTTTATTTTAACAAAATACACGTAGCGTACATTGAATGTATGTTAGGAAGTTCTGAAGATCTTTGCAAAACATTAGTATTATTAATATTAGGGGGCTGGTTTAGCTCCCCTTAATTCAGACAGTCCCCTAAGGGTTTGACCAGGTTGTCACTGTTCTAAAGTACATAAGTTGGAGTGGACTTGTGCTCTGGGTCTTTTCTTTCTGGATTTTACTCAGAGTAGATTGGTGGAACCTGCCTGGGACTTAGGTGAAGTAGGGCCTCATAAGTGTTAGCATATACTCACATAGTTCACACTAGTTGTGATAAATAGGAGTAGGCTAGTTAGCGAGCAGCCTGAGCTCCACTGGATATGAATTAGAATATTGGGCGCACTACTGCCCAGAATAGGGACCAAGTGTACAGACAACTGTAGCTCATCTAAGTTCCACTTGAGAGGAATCCTGGAAGCTGGGGGTGACACTTTTGAGTACAAATAATTCTCTGTTCAATGAATGCTTGAGGTTATATTTTTGACTACACGCTGACCAATTGAATCCTATGTTATCTGCCAGGGTCGGACTGGGCTGACGGGACACCGGGAAAAAACACATTGTGCCCTGGCTCTAGCCCAGACCACTCCTTGCCCTGAACCTGTCTCTGCTCCCCGACCTTCCTCTCCTGCCCCAGTCGCTGAAATGAAAAAGGTAAGCAAGCACGGGGGTGGGAGGGGCTGGCTGGAGGTGGCTTGTGGCAGGTGCGGGGGGCCCAGAGGGGGCATTGCAGTAGGGGTGAGGGACCAGAGGGGAACCCAGTCTGACTCTGTTTCCTCCTTATTCCTCTCAACTTTTATGAAAATCCAGTTAAAGGGGACCCGCCAACAAAAAAATTATTCTGAATCCTATTTTATCACATTAGTCAAGCAAAATGAACTTTAATTACACTGTATAAATTATGTGAATCTTGTCTCCTTCATTCTGGGAATTCATAATTATAACAAGCAGACAGGAGCCATTTTGTGGACACTGTTATTAAGACAAGCCTTGTATCATCTCAGAATCTTGTTTGTGCACCAGAATGGGGGACCTGGTGTCCATCCCCATGTACTGGCTACACAATTAAATGGTGAAGAGAACGGGGGAATGTGGGGAGAGCAGTGACATGTAGGAAGTGCTGAATGGAAAGTGAAAGTAATTGCCTAAGGCATAGAGGAGGGGCAGACAATATTTGATTGACAGCTGAGATTTTTAAAATAGTTTACAACAGCTATGAATGCTTTAATAAAAAAAGAATTTGGATTTCATGTTTAATTTGAAAATAACTTATTTTATGTCTGGGTGACAGGTCCACTTTAATAAAGCCTTTATTGTTGATTTCAAGAACAACTGACACACCCATTTATTAAATCATACAGAGAAAGCATAGTTCAGCGACACCCTGCCACCAACATTTTTGAGGGCCCACACCTGATGATTAAGAGTCACATGAATAGTGTATTGGTAAAGCCTCCATTTAACTGTATCCTTAGAGCAGTGATCCCCAACCAGTAGCTCGTGAGTAACATGTTGCTCTTCAACACCTTGGATGTTGCTCCCAGTGGCCTCAAACCAGGTGCTAATTTTTGAATCCCAGGCTTGGAGTTAAGTTTTAATTGTACAAAAACTAAGTATAGTGCCAAGCAGAGCCTCCTGAGGGCTGCCAGTCCACATAGGGGCTACCAAATAGCCAATCACAACCCTTATTTGGCACCCAAGGGACTTTTTCATGCTTGTTTTGCTCCCCAACTCTTTTTACATTTCAATGTGGCTCACGGTAAAAAAGGTTGGGGACCCCTGCTTTAGAGTATATTAACATCAATTAATATTAATATCAATGATACATATTCTTTTGATGAAAAGCTTTCTCTGATGATCCAGCTCCAGGTGCCAGTGTTTTTTTGCAGTAAAATCTTCCCTTCATCCATAGTTTTGCTCAGTGTTCCTTATAGCAAAAAATTGACCGTTGCAGATCCTATGACAGACAGGGCCAGCTTTCAATTTGGTGTAGCCCTAGTCTGGGCTGCCCATTCCCATCTAACCACCGTAGCCTGCCCCGCTGGAAAAACCATTCCTCCAGTCGTATGGCTAGCCCTGGCAATATTAATGCAGGTATGAAGCCTTTTTCTAAGGGGCACCTTCCTTCAACCATGAGCTAACAGATTATCAGTGGCATGCCACCACTAAAAACTTTCTGCCCAAGGCCAGGTCTTGGTGGGCTTCAAACAAATCCAGGCCTGGTTGGTTAGATCACCTGGGAAGCTTTGGCTTTGATTTGAATGGGAAGAGTATTAGCTGCATAAAGTCCATAAAATTTAATTTATCAATATATGCTTTTCACCAAATTTTGACAAAAGTGTTCTAATGATTAATAAAGGAAATTCATGTGCAAAATACATACAATGTGGGTCGTGTATAGACAGATTTTACTTGGCTAGTCCATTTGCTGAGGAATAAATAAAGGTTACTGTAAGACTTGGCGACTGAGCTGACATCAGTACACATTATGGCTGTGTATCCCCTTCAGACTTTGCTAGACGTCTGCACATTCCTCATAGGTCCATGAGTACTTGGTTCCCCTGACACAAAATGCTTTTATGATCACAGACAGAATTCCTCTGGATTTTTGACTAGAATTTGCTTTCCATGCAGCTCATTGTACCATTCAGCAGGTGTGGGTTACGGCGCCATCTAGTGGCCACTCAGCACAATGAGAGCCCAATGGAAATTCTGGGTCCATGGACACATGTAGATAGTACCGCCCAGTTCCGGAGCTTCATCCAATGAGGTTGATGCTGAATTAGCAGCCAGTCTATATATGGGCAGGCAGAGCTCTGGAGTCTCATTCACTGTGTTACTAAGTGGAAGTGTCCTGTTTGTACCTCTGCACTGGCGATCATGACTCCCCACCTCGCTCTCTGCTTCATCATCCTCCTCATACAGCAAGTAAGTGCCCTTTATATCATATTACTGCTTTTCTAAATATGAGGATGCGCATTCTTATCAAAGGGGATCTCAACCCAAGCAAATGTTATATATATTCTCTTCATTGCTGGTTCTGACTGCTGAAACAATTTATCTAAAGTAACTTTCTAACAGACTGAAATATTTTCAGTGGGTTTAAAGGTTTTTTTTTTGCAATTGCACTGTATTTGTCTGGCTCTTTACATTCTCTGCATTGCTGGTACTGACTGCTGAAACTATTTAGCTAAAGTAACTTTGTAACAGACATTAATTAAATATTTTCAGTGGGTTTAAAGGTTTTTTTTTTGCAATTGCACAGTATCTGCCTGGCTATTTATATTCTCTGCATTGCTGGTACTGACTGCTGAAACTATTTAGCTAAAGTAACTTTTTAACTGACTGATGCTTCACAGCTTTACTAGCAAGAACCAAGCACACAGAAAGGTGCTGACAGTTGTTCTCTTTACTCTTGAATTTGTCTTGTTAGCGCTTCAGTTCTACTTCAGATCTCTTATCTCAAATGTAAAGGGGAAGGAAACCCAGTTATATATAATTTTTCAAAAGATTTGTCCCCTGGCCCCAGTCACTTACCATTTAGACAATCTAGTTGTCTTCAAATGCCCCTCGCAGAGAACTAATTCAGTGTCATTTTAGAAGCTGGCATTATGGTGCATGGGCAATGCCAGCGCTGATGGGCACCACATATATTATATGAGTTTCACCTCCTGCACATAATCTAACATTTAACACACACTGCTCTGAAGCCTGTGCATCTCTAGAGAACCTGTCCTGCCAATATTATGTTGGGGAGGGTGCCAGTTTGCTAACGTGCCAGGTTATTTGTTAAACACCAAGGCTGCAGGCTCCCATGAAAGGGCAAGAGAAGGGCAATCAGATGAAGGAGCTTTTGAACCCCATTGCATGGTTACTTGTAGTGTCTACAAAGTCATTTAGAATGGTTGAATTTCCCCTTTAAAGCTAAGGCTGATTGGCACCCTGGCATGCTGGCTATTGGTAGAGTGTAACACGAGTAACATGGGTTAGCATAATATTTATATAAACTCATTTCATGGAATTCTACAGGTGGCATCACAGAAATGCCCGTCCCAGTGTGACCAGTGTCCCGAGGAACCGCCCAGCTGTGCACCCTCCGTGCCACTTATACTAGATGGTTGTGCCTGCTGCCCAGTGTGTGCCAGACAGGAGGGAGAGAGCTGCTCTCATCTGAACCCCTGCCAAGAGGACAAAGGACTTTACTGTGAATTTAACGCAGATCCCAGGATGGAAACTGGCACTTGCATGGGTAAGCCGAGCTCTGCACTGTGTGCGGCAACAAGCCTGGGAAAAACTCTGCTACTGTAACATGTGCCCAGAGAATATATACCCAATATAAGGTTCTCTTCCATGAATTTCTCCTATACTGTAAAAGAACTGGGCACAAAATAAACCTTCTCTCTATATTTACATTTATACCTATGAGTGGAGCTGCCATACAGTCAAACAATACAGTTACAGCGGCAATGTAAGACTGCTCCTAGTGATCATCATTTTTTTTATGGTCAAAACTGTCAAATTTCGACTAGCGAGTTATTCAAATTCGATTCAAGTTTTTAAAAATCTCGAACTTGAATTTTGACTATTCACCACCTAAAACCTGCTGAATTGTGCTTTAAAGGACCGGTAACATAATTTTTTTTAATTCGTTAGTAAACAACAAAAAATAAAACACAAAGACTAATTAAACTTTGAAATCGCTAAGTCTTTAATAAGAAATAACTTACCGAAACTCCGCTTGTGCTCCTTTTCAGAAAAGGCGACAGAGTGATGATCCATCATGCGGCGCTCGATTTCTCCTCCCTGGCTATCTCCTATAAGGAAGGCAGGGAGAAGAAATTAAGCGCCGCACGGTGGATCGCCAGTTCACCTTTTCTGAAGAGGAGCGCAAGCAGAGTTTCGGTAAGTTATTGATGTTACTGGTCCTTTAAGTCAATGGGAGAGGTCCAGGTGGATGTTCAGTTTGGAGATGTTTGCAGCCTTCCTGACATTCAAGGGTTTTTTTTTGGAGAGAAAAAACTTGAGTGTTTTAAATTCAAATCGAGTTTTCGGGTCGATTCTATTCATCCGAGTTTTAAAAATTCGATTTTATAAATAAATTTCGATTGGTCAAATTTTGAGTTCATGGGAGTTTTTGGGCATTTAAAAAAAAAAAAACTCACATGAATTCGAAATTCGAACCTTGATAAATGTTCCTCTAAATATAAAGCAGAAAGGAATTCTTTATCCGCCCTACTTCTAAGGGTAAAATAGGAACATGGAAGAAATCCAGGGGCTGAAGAAAAGTATTTCTGGCTAATACTATGATTTTAGTTGAGGCATGGGGTTGCCAGCTGGCCAGTATAAATAATGGTTGATCACAATGTTATTAACAGGGAAAAAAGATAAATATATAGGAAGGCTGGTATTTTTTTCCAGAAAAGGTGGCAACCCGTGGAATAAGTGAAGCTTTTGTTGTAGGATCAGTTTTGGAGGAGAATGCCCTTTTTGTTCCTGTTTATCCTCTGGGTAACGGTGCTTGTTTTTCTGCTTACAAATCAGCTCTGGAAGGCAACAGCTGCGTCTTTGATGGGGTGGTGTATCGGAATAGAGAGAGCTTCCAGCCCAGCTGTAAATACCATTGCACTTGCCTGAATGGCCATATTGGCTGCGTGCCCCGCTGTAACCTGGACTTGCTGCTTCCCGGCCCAGACTGCCCTTTTCCAAGGAGGGTGAAGGTGCCTGGAGAATGCTGTGAGAAGTGGGTTTGTGATTCCAAAGAGGAGATGGCGATCGGTGGCTTTGCCATGGCCGGTGAGTTTTTGGTTTCTATTTATTGTTATTGTACAAGAACAAGCAGTGTCACTCTTTCCAAAATATGTGGGCCTGCCCCACATCACCTGAGGGGGCTTAAACCAGCACCAGCAGTTACTGGGGATCATTACAGGTTAAGAGCTAAAGCACACAAAGCTTAGTACTAGGTGCAAAAATTAGAGCAAAACTGCTCCAGTCATAAACGATGGGGATGGGATTCAAAATAGGTCCTGGCATTTCATGAACACAGATGCCCAAACAGCCCCCACCAGCCCACTAAATAGTGAATCCTTGACCAGTGGCTCATGAACAACATGTTGCTCATCAACCCCTTGGATGTGGCTCCCAGTGGCCCCAAACAGGAGCTCATTTTTGAATTCCAGGCTTGGAGGCAAGTTTTTGTTGCTTAAAAACCAGCTGTACTGACAAACAGAGTCTCCTGCCAATCCATATAGGGGCTACCAATAGCCAATCACAGCACTTATTTTGCACAATCATGCTTGTGTTGCTCCCCAACTCGTTTTACATCTGAATGCACAAAAGGTTGGGGACCCCTAGTCTATCGCATCTTACAGAAATGCCAGATTGCCAGTATGGACCTGGTTGCAGGTACTAGTGCTTCTCTATTCTATTGCTGTGCCCCAAATTGCCAACTGTGACTGCTTGGGGGAATTGGTCACAAGTCACGGTGCCCCTTAATTTACACCTGAGCAGGCAGTAATTCCAGGGCTCCCTTTACAAATTGCACCTACAGACATTCCATTTTGCCCCAAATGAATCTCACAGAATCTGTTAGCAACACCGCACCCTTAAGAACAACCACCTAGACACCACTGCAACTTGCTCCTCTAATGCTGCATTGCACAGTTTTGTATCTAAAACATTGTTCCTCAAGCAAAGTCCTTGGATAACCAGTGGTTAATAGATCAAAAAAATTAAAAATTAAGACAGGTCCCAGGTCCAAGTCACAATTACACTAACTAAACATTGGCACAAAGCAGATGAAGGGCACTGACCTCTCTTCCCTATGTCCCTTACAGCTTACAGACCAGAAGCCACTCTTGGGATGGAGTCCTCAGACCCGAGCTTTGCGTGTATTGCACAGACCACAGAATGGAGTGCTTGCTCCAAGACATGCGGAATTGGTGTTTCCTCTAGGGTGACCAACCGCAACGCTCGCTGTGAGATGCAGAAACAGATCCGCTTGTGCATGGTGAGGCCTTGTGAAGAGGAACCTGGCTGGCACATTGAGAAGGTACAGAATTGAATCATCCAATGATGCCTTAGAAATTCCAAATATATTTGAAATTTCCATTCCTGCTATGTTCTTATTCTGTATTTCATATTTGGTCTCTAATCTTGCTCTTCACTTCATTGGTTGTTTCTATTGGTACTGCTGGTTCTGCATGTCCCCTGCAGTCGACCATTTCTGCTGGTCTTACTTGTTACTTGCCACATCTTCTATAATGTGATACCTACAATCTACACTCATTGGCCATTTCATCATTAAAGGAACAGTAACACCAAAAAAGCAAAGTGTTTTAAAGTTATGAAAATATAATGTCCTGCACTGTAAAATCTGATGTGTTTGCTTAAGAAACTCTACTAGAGTTTATATAAACAAGCTGCTGTGTAGCCATGGGGGCAGCCATTCAAGCACAGGATACACAGTAGATAACAGACAAGTACTACTATAGTTTATATAAACAAGCTGCTATGTAGTCATGGGGGCAACCATTCAAAGATGAAAAAGGAGAAATGGTACAGGATACATATATGATAAAAGATAAGTAGTAAACAATGTGATTCTTTGCTTGAATGGCTGCCCCCATGGCTACACAGCAGCTTGTTTATATAAACTATAGTAGTACTTGTCTGTTATCTACTGTGTATCCTGTGCTTGAATGGCTGCCCCCATGACTACAAAGCAACTTGTTTATATAAACTCTAGTAGAGTTTTACCAGTGCAGGGCAACAGTACATTGTATTGTCATTCCTTTAAAACACTTTAATTTTTTGGTCTTACTGCTCCTTAAAGTAAGTTTCATTGGGCCGTTATTTACTTTAGAATCAAAAGGAACTAATTATTAACTGTCAATTAATTTTGTGCTATTTCAGAAAGGGAAGAAATGCGTGAGAGTAAGAAAGACAAGCAAACCCATCCACTTCCATTACAAGAACTGCACCAGCGTCCAGCAGTACAAGCCCAAGTTCTGCGGCCAGTGTAGTGACGGGCGGTGCTGCACTCCTCACACCACCAAGACCATGAACGTAGAGTTTGTGTGTCCTCAGAAACGGATCATCAAGAAACCAGTTATGGTGATCAGTACATGCGTGTGCCATTACAACTGCCCGCAGGACAGCAGTCTGCTTCAGGTGGATAATGCAAGGTTTCCTGGGCTGATATCCAACTTTCATGTATAGGTTCTGAAAGACTATGGGTTGGGCCTTGATATTAAAAATTCATCTCAGAATGGGAAGGACCTTAAATGACCTTGACTGATTGTTAACCCAACAGGAACAGAACTATCCTCCCAATGAGATATTTCACAGCCAGAACACTGAGAGGCATTGTATATGTATATCACCAAATCAATACTCCCTTTGCTGATATACTTCTCTGTGGCTCAGACACTGCATTGTAGTGATGTTCAGGTTGACCAGAAACCCACAGTGACCCACAGGTTGAGCACCGGTTGGCCGGGTTCATGTTGAAATTTGGCCAACCATTTGGGATTATGGTCACGGGTCAGACTGGGGAAGTACAATGCTCTGCTGCTCCCAAAGATTCCCTGTTTTGGAAACAGAGGAGCTCACAGAACTAGTGTACAGAACAAGAGTAAGATGATTTGGGTATGTAGTTGGGTGTGGGTCCTACAATGGCAACATTATGCAGGTTAGGGTTGGGTGCGGGTTAGAGTTGGGGTCAGGTACGAGTTGAGTTTTTGGGTCTGAGCCATCAATCCCAAGAGTGGCCTCTGGTCTGTATTGTGGGTTAAGGTTGGGTGTGGGTTGGGGTCAGGTACGAGTTGAGTTTTTGGGTCTGAACCATCAATCCCAAGAGTGGCCTCTGGTCTGTATTGTGGGTTAGGGTCGGGTGCATTTTGAGTTTTTCCTGACCCGCACGACCCTGATAAAACTGAACTTAGAACTTTGCAGTTGTGAAATTGTGAAATTGTAATTGTAATCTCTACTGGAGAGTGGCTAAACTAGAAATGATTGAGCCGCACAGCAAATCATTTTTCAGGCCCTCAAAATATCTAGAGATTGAACTGTTTTACCAATATTTATTGAAATTGTATATAAATTAGGGCCCCATGGGGCCCCTATACTTCATTGGCCCCCCTGCAGCTCTATATGCAGCTGTTGTATATGGCTTTGTCGGCAGTCCGGCCCCGAAGTATATATGTCTTGGTGGCCCCGTGGCAAATAAATGTGCCCTTGCTGAATATAATTACATAACTTTGCATATAAGATAGAGCACTGCTGATCTAAGCTGCCAGGTTGCTTTCATTTTATTTCCAGCTCTTGTCAAGATAATTCCATTTAATGGCTGCCTTTGCTTCTGCAATGACAATTGTAAATACTCTCATTTATTATAAATTACTATTCCATGTTGTATTTTTTGTGCATTGTGTTTTTCATTGGGCATGAAGGAAGAAACATTCATATTGTTCCAATTGTTTGTTTATCATTTTTATTATATTACCCCCATAGCACTTTGTAAACCAAAATACTGTTAGCGGCATCTCCAGTGGCCAGAATAAATAATTGCTACTGCATTAGACAATGATTTTCTCTCTCTTGAACTGCTGCAGGTCTCTATGTTCTGCAAACCTTAGAACTGTCATTACTGCCTGGGGAAATGTATTGTATATATGTATAATAAGTAGATTTACGAATCGTCTGTCTTCTGTGCATTGGTTTCTCCCTTTAAGGTATCTGACTTTTCCATTGTAATAATAATAATAATAATAATAATAATATATGCTTTTTCACCAAATAAATATTTGTATATTTGTGTATAAATGTAAAATATGTATTTTTTGTTATTGGGACTACATGTACCTGCATAAGTATTTGTATTTTATATTTTCATAGAAATATGTTGTAATAAAAAGGACTGAATTAAATGGTTTGGGACTGTGTTTCTTTGGTAGCATTTTGAGGGGTATAAAGGAACAAAATTATAACAAACTTCTAGATCTGTTTGTTATTAAAGGGGTTGTTCACCTTTAAATTAACCTTTAGTATGATGTAGAGAATGATATTCTGAGACTATTTGCAATTGGTTTTCATTTTGTATTATTTGTGTTTTTTGAGCTATTTAGCTTTTTATTCAGCAGCTCTCCAGGTTGCAGTTTCAGCAATCTCGTTGCTAGGGCTCAAATTACCCTAGTAACCATGCATTTTTTTGGCTAAAAGACTGCACTATGAATGGGAGAGGCCTGAATAAAAAGATGAGTAATAAAAAGTAGCAATAACTATAAATGTGTAACCTTACAGAGCATTTATTTTTTTAGATGGGGTCAGTGACCCCCATTTGAAAGAGTCATAAGAAGAAGGCAAATAATTCAAAAACTATAAAACATAAATAATGAAGACCAATTGAATTGCTTAGAATTGCCCATTCTATCACATACTAAGAGTTAATATGAAGGTGAACCATCCCTTTAAACATGCTATGGTACAGCTTTATAATTAGGCAGTTTGGGTACAAAGACATATTGACAGATTTTGGATTTGGCAGAATGATTATTTTCAGAAATTCTAAAAAAAAAAAAAAAAAGAGTCTTTTGTAATTGCCGTTACCCATGTCCTGACATTCTGACATATTGGCATAGTTCCGTCTATACAGAATATCCAATATATCAGGCACAAACTGAATTTTTTAAATTATATTTTTTTTTGAATATGTTTCTAATTAACACAAACTTTAAAAAATATAAGGAAAGAAGGGAAGGGCAAAGGAGGGGCCTGTTGGGTTAACATGGTCTCTACTTCTTAATTGTGATAGATATTAGTTTTGTTCATTTGGCTGAAGGTTTGTATCTTTAAGGGCAGAGACACGATCAGATTCGGGGAGATTAGTCGCTGACGACAAATCTCCTCTTCTTCGGGGCGACTAATCTCCTCAAACTGCCTCCCGCCGGCTAGTATATAAATTGCCAGCGGGATGGCACTCGGAGCAATTCGTTTTCTGAAGTCGCCTGAAGTTTCCACATGAGACAACTTCGGGCGACTCATAAAGCAACTTCGGGCGGAAAACGAAATGCTCCGAATGCCATCCCGCTGGCGATTTACATTCTAGCAGGCAGGGGAGGCAGTTCGGGGAGATCAGTCGCCCTGAAGAAGAGGAGATTTGTCGCCAGGCGACTAATCTCCCCGAATCTGAGCCTGTGTCCTGACCCTAACAAGCCTTCTCCCAGTCTGACATTGTTTTCCCTTATACAAACTGTCCAATACTCAAAAAACTAAAGGAATTAAGGTATTGTTTTTGTAATGGAACAATAGACCACAATAGAGATAGAGGCACAGTCAGGTCATGATCACATGTACATTCAATTTTCTCATTTACATTAAAATATAATAAAATGTGTACAGGTATGGGATCTGTTATCCGGAAACCCGTTACCCAAAAAGCTCAGAATTACAGAAAGGCTGTCTCCCATAGACTCCATTTTTATCCAAATACAGTAGAACTCCCATTTTACGTTTTTCAGGGGACCAGAAAAAAATGATGTAAAATCCAGGAAAATGTAACATCAAGCAAATGTATTATGTAAAATATAGAGGTGGGACAACAAAACAACAATGTAGGGGATGTAAAATTGGGGTTCTATTGTAATCCACATTTTAAAAAATGATTCATTCTTTTTTCTGTAATAATAAAACAGTCGCTTGTACTTGATCCCAACTAAGATATAATTAATCCTTATTGGAAGCAAAACCAGCCTATTGGGTTTATTTAATGTTTACATGATTTTCTAGTAGACTTAAGGAATGAAGATCCAAATTAAAGGAAAGATCCGTTATATGGAAAACCCCAGGTCCTGAGCATTCTGGATAACAGGACCCATACCTGTATTATGTATGATCTTGGGAAAATATTTACCTGGCATAAGAATGACAGTTTGCTTCTCATTGGGAGATTCCACTGTAATGAAAAATAATAGTGTTAATTATTTGCTATATTGAGACTGATCAAAATGAGTTTTAAAGAAGATACCAGAAGGTACCAGTCAGACCTGGTGCCAACTGTCTCTGGGGCTCATATTTATATAATTTGGGCAGAAGAATGGGTACAAGGCCGTGGTCACAAGCCAGAACAGGATGACAAAGTGACTGTGGGTGAAAACTCATGTCCAAGAAGATGGTGCTGAATCTTGTGGAGGTAGAGTGTCACAAAGCTCCTTGAAAGGGCAAATGTTGTGCCATATATTACAGACGCAACAACAATGTCTGCTCCATCTGTTTTCTTACATTGTTGGACCCTTCACTGAAGTGGGAGGAATCTCACCTCTCTCTCTACAAAGTAACATACTGAGCATTAATCACTTTTCCAACCATCAGAGTACTTGGGATATTAAAGAAAATCAACAAGAAGGATGTAAAATGCTTATTCTATATACATAAGATAAATAAGGAGCCCCCAGCTACAAGTGCCTGGACAACCAATTCTATTCCTGGGCAGTGAGAAACCTTCTTACAAGAGACAATATTCACTTGCCCTTGTGTAACACACATAACAATGCCTTAAAACAAACAGAAAAAGAAAGGCTTTAACTCTCACTCAAGGAATTATGGTCAGGAGAATGCAAATTAATACTTATTGGTCAATTGTGCATCCAGAATTGCTGCGTGAATGGCACAAATACAGCCCAATAATTCATAGCCACATATTCAAACTTGCAGAGAGACACTTTAGATCGTTTTAACTCTCATCAGGCAAGCTATTGGGAAATGGTTTTTTGGGGGTAGGACCTGGAGGGCAGCCAAGCAAAGACATCATCACAGTAGGCTGAAGATGGCTAAAAGCAGCGTAAGAGGGCTAAAAGGAGCTGAAGAGCTCCACAAAACAAGAGAACCACAAAACATGTTAGTGAGTCATGTTGATCAATATTCAAAGGCGAATAATGGATAAAGTGCTCATTTGTAGTCCGATGCTCAGAGAAAGAAAAATATTGATAGGATGTGACCACTAGGTGTCTCCCAATCCTTTTGTATAACATTAAAGCAAACCCAAAATGTAACAAATAGTCTAGACATTAGGTATGCACCGAATCCAGGATTCGGTTCGGGATTCGGCCAGGATTCGGCTTTTTCAGCAGGATTTGGATTCGGCCGAATCCTTCTGCCCGGCCGAACCGAATCCGAATCCTAATTTGCATATGCAAATTAGGGGCAAGGAGGGAAATTGCGTGACTTTTTGTCAGAAAACAAGGAAGTAAAAAATGTTTTCCCCTTCCCACCCCTAATTTGCATATGCAAATAAGGGTTCGGATTCGGTTCGGTATTCGGGCAAATCCTTCGTGAAGGATTCGGGGGTTCGGCCGAATCCAAAAAAGTGGATTCGGTGCATCCCTACTAGACATCATACATTATTTCCAGGTGAATGCTACCACAGTCCTTTAGCAAGGAAGAATAGAAGACCTGTGCCTCGCAAGATCTCCCCAGTGTGTTTCTGTCCCTTGAAAAAGGTCCCAATTGAGACTGAAACTTTACGTCCGCTGTTCATGCATTTTAAATACTCTTCTGGCTATGGTTTATATATATATATATATATATATATATATATATATATCGTTATATAGGTGCACTCCACATAACTGAGTGCCAAGTGAAAATGTAAAGCAAAAGGCAAAGACTGGCACCCTCAGGGTTTGTTTATTTTTTATGCAAAAAAGGAGAGTTTACCGAGTTAACCCAGAACCGATGCCAAGCTCTGGTCTCGGCTTGTGCCTCTGCCTGTAGCCGCTGCCTTTGGCCTCGGGAGGATCCCTCAGCTACTCAGATGCGCCAGGTCTTATAACAAGAGGTGCAAGGCAAGGGGTTCTGGGCAAGCTGAGGGGCACAACCAGATAGCAAATTCTCTGGGCAGAAGATCGCAGTACAAGGCGTGAGACAGAATCGTAGTCAGAACAGGCCGGGTCGGGGCAGGCAAAGTACAAACGTAGTCAGGCAGGCAAAGATCAAACCGGGTGATCAATCAGAAGGGATTAGCAGAAGAGGTAGTCGGTATTCAGGCAAGGGTCAGGATACAAGAGTTCAGTATAGTCAATAGCCAGGCAGGGGGTCAAAACAGGATACAGATCAGGATTCAAAACAGCACTAAGCTCAAAACCACACAAGGTAACAAAACCATCACGGGCAAGGTCCCACAGTCCTAATGAGCTATATATAGTGTTTGAAATTCGCAGCAATGCGCGCTGGCGTAATCACGCCAGTGTGACTGCACCTTTAAATTACACAGAGGCGCGCTGCGCATGCCCTAGAGATACGGCGCCTGCGGCCTACAGTGGAGCAGCCTAACGACTCGCAGGCATCCTCGCCGAGGGGGCGGCAGGCCTCACTGCTGTCCCCCCACTAATCCACCAGGTGCGATCGTTACAGTCTATTAGAAAATCACGTAAACATTAATCAAACCCAATAGACTGGTTTTGCTTCCCATAGGGATTAATATTAGCTTAGTTTGGATCAAGAACAAGTTACTGTTTTATACTTATAAGGAAATCGTTTTAAAAAATTTGGAATATTTAATAATAACGGAGTCTATGGGAAACGGAGCTGAATAAAACAGCAGCTGGTTTAAAAAAAAGCCAATCACTGATTTGTTGCTTTGGGTTACTGCCCAGGGGCAAATTTGCCCAGTGTTTATAAATGAGCCCCACAGTGGTCGATGAACAAGTCATGTGCGTGCCCTATTCTTATTGCGCAACTGACCTACTGTGATTGGTGTAGTGTGTTGAGGGAACCCTGGAGCTGCTACTTGGTCTGGAGGTTGCTGTAGCTCCGGAATCCTCCTTCATCAGCTTGGAATGGATGGCAGGAGGGATTGAGCAGCACTGAGCACCAATATATGGGAGTGCAAGAAGTGAATTTTAATGCCAGTACCTGTAATTAAAGTGCTGTTATATGCAACTGACTTGCAGCGTACAGTACATGCATGCAATTATATACAATTCCAATTCATATGTAAATTAGGGTTAGAATTTGGTTCAGAATTCAGCTTCACCTTGGCTGGAGAGTCACTGGAAAGAGTTAAGGCAGGAATCCCATCTTGCAGGGCCGGGCCACCCCCCCACACACACACACCCAACCAGCGGAGGGAGGGTTGAGCAATGGAGGGGAGAGAGAGAGAGATGAGCAACATAGGGGAGGGAGGGCTGAGTAATGGAGGGGAGAACGATGGAGTGGAGGGTGACAGGAGGGAGGGGAGAACGACAGAGGGGTGAGTGACAGAGGGAAGGAAGGGAAGTAAGGGGTGCGGAGGGAAGTGAGGGGTGCAAACACAAACTAGGGGTAGGCAGATGACAAAGGGGTGGTGCACGTCCACCAGTGGCCACTTTCCACTGGCACCACAAATCAGCAAGAACTGGCAGGTGAGGGAGGGTCAGAGGAAAGTAACAGAGAGGGTAGGCGAGAGCTGCAGAGGGGAGTGAATCCTGACTCGCGATAGGCAGAATAATCTTGAACAGGCACCTGCCCAGCTCCCCCACAGCGTTGTGCCCTAGGCAGGTGCCTCTACTGCCTACCCCTAGTTCTGGCCCTGATAAAGAAGTTTAATAACCCTTTTAATAAGGGAAAACGGAGTATTGCAGACAATTAACCAAAAGCGTCTGATACTGATGAAGGATACTTGCTGCTAAAGCTAAAATGGCTTATAAAATGCCTCTAGTTCTAGCAGGACCTGAGCCAATGCCCTTTTTGTCATTTATTAAAGCAGCACTGTTGGGCAACAATGATAGTAAGCATCGCTTTATCAGTCTCATTTTACTGGCTCCATCTTGTTAGGGATGCATTGCCAGCGACATACTTAACCCTCCCAAACACAGCTCCCAATGAAAGGGGCCACTTCCATGGATCCCTTCACACCCTGCATCAATAGGCTCAGAACACTTGTCTCTAAAGAACTGGGAGCAGATGTCACTCACACACTGAATACCAGAAATGATGCCAGACATGCTGTACTTCCAAGCAATTTTCAATAAAACAAGCCTATAGTAGCATTTAGTAGCATTGGTTACTGCCTGGTAACCAATCAGTGGAAACCAAGAGAGCTGAAAAGCAGGAAGTAGTGTTCTGGCTATTATGTTACACATCCAGTCACTCCAGCCTTTATACATTACATTTTTGCCTAACTAACTATATTAGATACATTATTTATTTTGCACAACCTGTTTACCCAGTTTTTATTTTTACACTGAACAATTCCTTTAATTTTGGCAAATCGGACAACATTTCGCCATCGTCCCCTTGCAACTGCAATCACATTGGAATTCCTGAGAAAAATTGGACATTGTCGGGAAAAACATTTTCTTAGACTGCTTTACTCTTCCATGAGGGAATGTGCACTGATGTAGGTCGGGCCTAACATACGTAGCTGGGTCCCTAAACATAAGAAGTTGCGGTTACAAAGAAAATAACATTCAGGATTTGTAATCCCAGTCTAAGAGGTGATTAGTCCTACACTACTGCCACAAGCTTTCATGTTCTTATTCAGTGTCCCTGAATGGAATTATAATTCCCTGTCATCCTAGTGGACTTAAAGGAAAACTATACCCCCAAAATGAATACTTAAGCAACAGATAGTTTATATCAAATTGAATGACATATTAAAGAATCTTACCAAACTGGAATATAGATTTACATAAATATTTCCCTTTTACATCTCTTGCCTTGAGCCACCATTTCGTGACTCTATCTGTGCTGCCTCAGAGATCACCTGACCAGAAATACTACAACACTAACTGTAACAGGAAGAAGTGAGGAGGCAAAAGGCAGAACTCTGTCTGTTAATTGGCTCATGTGACCTTACATGTGGTTTGTATGTGTGCACAGTGAATCTTACGATCTCAGGGGGCGGCCCTTATTTTTTAAAATGGCAATTTTCTATATATGATTACCAAATGGCACATACTACTAAAAAAGTATATTATTATGATAATGGTTCATTTACATGAAGCAGGATTTTACACATGAGCTGTTTTACTCTTTTAATAGAGACCTACATTGTTTGGGGGGTATAGTTTTCCTTTAATATAAACATGCTCTTAAACACTGGATTTCACACAAAAGGCTTTAAATATAGAATTATTCTTCCAAATAAGCTTGCCAGTGAGTATTATCTCTCTTTTTTATCCATCATAAACCATATGAACAACTCCCCAACCCTTCTCTGACTTAATTCACTTGGCTAGACATTACAAATATATAATAAAAGTAACTGAGCCCTCCAGCTGCCCCACATTCCTTCCAGCACTTTCCTTAGGCCTCTCCAGCAGTGTCACAGTTTGATGTCCAGTCACAGGGTGCTGTGCTCCCAATCTTACTCTGTAAGTATTTTCTGTATTTGTTTAGTGGTACTATATCTACATACACAGACACATTATATACAGTTGTGTTCAGAATAATAGCAGTGTGTGAATAAAGCTCAAAATCCTTACAATAGCTTTGATTTACATACACCGCACATTCTATTCCACATCAAATTTGATACATTTTCTTCATGTTTTGTTTTATTCCTTTACAGAGAGTGAAGAAAAGGGAATATTAGGCTGTTCCAAAAAAAAAATAGCAGTGTCTACATTCTTCTTTATTCACTGTATAAAAGATTTTGTTTTCCTTTGAACGACTGAACTAATATTGAGTTGTGTAATCAGTGTTTCTGAGAACTGCTGCACATCTGTGTTACATGTAGGGATGCACCAAATCCAGGATTCTGCCTTTTTCTGCAGGATTCGGATTCAGCCAAATCCTTCATGCCCGGCTGAAACAAATCCAAATCCTAATTTTCATATGCAAATTAGGGATTGGGAGGGAAATCACATGACTTTTTGTCACAAAAAAAGGAAGTAAAAAATGTTTTCCCCTTCCCACCCCTAATTTCCATATGCAAATTAGGATGCGGATTCGGTTCGATATTCAGTCGAACATTTTGAGAAGGATTCGCCAAAATCCAAAATAGTGATTAGGTGCATCCCTCGTTAGATGGAGTCCACCAACTTCCAACAACCTGTTACATGCCACAATTCTTCTGCATTTCTTGCTTTTGCCTCACAACCACCATTTTTGATGTCAGGGATTGGCCCACTCCATAAAGTCAATCTTGTTGGTCTGTAACCAAGATGTTGCTCATTCACTGGTGTGTTTGGGGTCGTTGTTTTGTTGAAACCCCCATTTCAAGGGCATTTCCTCTTCGGGCAAGGCAACATGACCTCTTTGTGTATTTTGATGTATTGAAACTGATCCATGATCCCTGGTGTGAGATAAATAGGTCCAACACCACCGTATGAGAAACATCCCCATATCATGATGCTGATGGCTGTATGTTTTGGGTCATTATGACACAGAATCAGCAGCATGTCATGATAGTTGAGTCTGTTGGGTTTCCATGACTCTACTACACCTACTAGTAAATGATTTGCTGAGTAGAAATATAATTTGTACCAAAAACAGTGATTGATCAGGTTAGTGATGTCGGACTAATATTATTCTGAACACAACTGTACATAATGTTGCTTAAAGTGATTTATTCAGAGTTTTATCACAGTTAACATTACATTTTAGGGGTTTAGTAGTGTAACTTCCTTCATCAGAGATGTACAGTATGGAACCCCCCCCCCCAAAGGTTTTTCTTGCCCCCTAAGAGCTTGTGCTCTGGCAAATCCCTTGTTTATTAGGAATTACCGCCCCAAGTTTGGCTTCAGTTTCCTTATTTACCAGCACTGAGGTAGGAGATAATAGAATGTGAGTACAGCAAATCTTTTCACCCCCAATTCCATGATCTCTATTGAAATTGCTCACCTACTGTACTAACACCCTCATGACTTACAGTCCTCCATCAAACACTGAGTCACCTACTTCACCTGTTATTAACTAATGAAACTCTACTGGGTAATTCACTGTCAAAAAGACCACCTCTAACCATTTCTCCCCACCCCCATTATATTAGTTCAAACATACCGAAATATATGGGAAAGTGTCACAATTAAGCAGTAGCTGTGATTTCATTGTTAACACCGAGGCTCTGCATAAGGCCAAGACCACATGGAGCACTGGATAGTTCCAAATAAAACCAGGAATCTTAAATAAAACACACATTCATAGGGTGTAGGAGCTGAATATTGGCAATGTTTTAATGGCTTTTACAAACAATGAAACGGACAATATAAGAGAGTAATCTTGGGCCTTTAAGACATTTCTGAGCCCGACCAATCACAATGTTCTCCATTGTATGATTTATTTACAGTATTTCCAATGTACAGTCAACAGAGACAACATTAAAAATAAATTGGTGTGGTTTATTATGCATGACATATTCCATACAGCATAAATACACTTGGACGTACACATTCCAGTTAATATAGGTTCAGTACTTCATTATACAATAAAATGTCTACAAAGAGATCAGCGATGCACAAGAAAACGCAAACTTCCCAGTGCAGGTAAGAAATTCTGCAGCGGCGCAAATAAACCTACGCCGGCTGCAGGGTAAAAAAATAGTTCCTAAAAAAAAAACAGACATCTAAAATAACATTAGAGGAACAAACATGTGCTAAACATTAACAATTAGGTACAAGGATTATTAGAATACAAATATACTTAAGTGTCCTGGTTTAAAAATTAATAAATACAAAAACAAAACAAAAAAAAAAAAATCCAATACAAAAAATGTACACCACTCGAGAGAAGATCCCAACAAGATTATTTCTCCAGCGTTAAATCTCACTCTCATACGTATACAGATATGTCTTTAGAGAAAGGATTTCTGTGTAGCTGCGGTTGGTCTTTCGATAGAAGTCTAAGCCCGTGAGAAGCTCAATGTCCCGAATGCGTGTGGTGTGCATCTTCAGGAGATCTTCTACCCACTTGGACTCCTCCTCTGAACTCTATGGGGTAGAAAAACACAGATCCAAAGATTAACTTTGAACTCCTCTTCAAATTAGGGACGCACTCCACTTTTTTAGATTCTGCCAAATCCTCGAATCCTTCATGAAAGATTCATCCAAATACGGAACCGAATCCAAATCCTACTTTGCATATGCATAGTCACGCCATTTACCTTCCAGACCCTAATTTGCATATACAAATTAGGATTCGGATTTGGTTCAGCCGGGTACAAGGATTTGGCTGAATCTGAATCCTGCTGAAAAAGGCCAAATCCCGAACCTAATCCTGGAATCAGTGCATCACCCTACTTAAAGGATAAGTAAACCTTTAAAAAAAGTGCATGTCAAATTGACGAGAGTGCTTTTCTAAGAGATTTTGCAATGTACATTCATTATTTACCAGTAGGTCTTTCCAGCTGACACAAGGTCACCCATTCCGATTAGAAGCAAAGAGGTTCCGCCTAAATATTGGGAAGGGGTTTGTTACAGTGAGAGCTGTGAAGATGTGGAATTGTCTCCCTGAATCAGTGGTACAGGCTGATACATTAGATAGCTTTAAGAAGGGGTTGGATGGTGTTTAGCAAGTGAAGGAATACAGGGATATGGGAGATAGCTCATAGTACAAGTTGATCCAGGGACTGGTCCCATTGCATCTTGGAGTCAGGAAGGATTTTTTCCCCCTCTGAGGCAAATTGGAGAGGCTTCAAATGGATTTTTTGCCTTCCTCTGGATCAACTAGTAGTTAGGCAGGTTTATATGGACTTAAAAGATTGAACTTCGTGGGCATATGTTTTTTTTTAAATCTAACTTACTTACTATGTTACTGGAAAGCTTAGGTGTTAGAAACAGATGTGTATCTTCAAATTCACATTTGATAATAATTGGGAATAATAATTCACCTTTAATCATCAATTTGATATTTCAGAGAAGCAAAGCTAGGGATCCTGCTGGTACCAAAAGGCCTTCATAACTGAAAAAGAGTAACATCGCTCTGGGAAAGGTCTCGCTGTACTGAGATTCTACCAATGGAAAATGGCACAACCAGTTTGTGAACCTACAGGTACCTACCCGAATGAAGCAAACCGGCATAAAGTGCCTTAGTGTGATACAATTAGCAATGGACTCTCATGCATTCTCAGTGATGTGCTCAATCAACTAGCTCAAGTCACTGCCTGCTCATGCTCAGCAGATTGTTAAACTCATCACGTATTGCTCATCTATCTTGCAAAAATGATGGGAAATGATATGTTCTGCTCAGATTTGAATGTGACCATTGACTTTAGCATCTGCCAAATGTGAACCGATAAGTCACCCCTCTCACAGTTTTAATGAGGCCTCTTCCCTTTACTCATTGTAGTCAAAATATTTATTTGCTACCCTGGTTGCCCCTGAACTATAGCAGCGTGATTGTTACCCCAATGTACAGTATCTAGAGCTCTGTAACCTTGTTATGAGATAAGGGGGTCCAGGTGAAATCGAGGGTACTACAGTATATCAATTTGGCGGTTACACCAGTTTATCAATATATCTGTAACCTTATTTTGAGCTAAGGGTGCTAATCCAGCTGGAGCTCATTTAAATAATCAGAACTATTTACACAAGAGCAGTAAGGCAAACAGTAAGTAGGTCTTAACAGCCTCTTGCAAATGTAAATGTATAATTTTAAGCATATGATTTTATGGGTTACTGAATTTCCACAAAATTAGTAAGTATTGGTTAATTAACTAATCCTAAGCATGAAGCACTTGAGTGTCTAGGTCAGGGGTGTCCAAACTGCGGCCCGAGGGCCACATGCGGCCCAGGATGCATATGAATGTGGCCCAGCTTGAAATGCTTGGTTCCCACGGAAACAGGAGAAGGGGGGACTCTGTCCATTGCCCAGTTAGTAATAATAATATAATAATACGTCTATTTATTATCCAGGTATCCCATATTCCAGTGTATAGCTCCATCTGGTTATCCAACTGCCATTGTAGTTATTTTCTGTATATTTCCTTTACTTTTACTAATCAAACATGTTTGTGTATTTCATGTGTGGCCCCAGACAATTTTTATTTTTCCAATGTGGCCCAGCGAGCCAAAAGTTTGGACACCCCTGGTCTAGGTCCACCTCTCCACTCCGGGCAATTCCCATCTTATAACATCAGCAGCAGCGATAGACAGACAAGGGTGTTTTGTCTGCTGCTGTTTTTAGTTATAGGGAGACTGTCATGGGAAAAACATTTTTTTTCCAAAATGCATCAGTTAATAGTGCTGCTCCAGCAGAATTCTGTACTGAAATCCTTTTTTCAAAAGAGCAAACAGATTTTTTTTTATATTTAATTTTGAGATCTTACATGGGGCTGGACATAGTGTCAGTTTCCCAGCTGTTCCCAGTCATGTGACTTGTGCTGATAAACTTCAGTCACTCTTTACTGAAAGTTGGAGTGATATCACCCCCTCCCTTTGCCCCCCCCCCTCCCAGCAGCCTAACAACAGAACAATGGGAAGGTAACCAGATAACAGCTCCCTAACACAAGATAACAGCTGCCTCGTAGATCTAAGAACAACACTCAATAGTAAAATCCAGGTCCCACTGAGACACATTCAGTTACATTGAGTAGGAGAAACAACAGCCTGTCAGAAAGCAGTTCCATCCTAAAGTGCTGGCTCTTTCTGAAAGCACATGACCAGGCAAAATGACCTGAGATGCACCTACACCCCAATATTACAACTAAAAAAATACACTTGCTGGTTCAGGAATGACATTTTAATATTTGTAGAGTGAATTATTTGCAGTGTAAACAGTGTAATTTAGAAATAAAAACGACATCATAAAAATCATGACGGAATCTCTTTAAAGTGCACCAGCAGAAAAAAGTTCCTTATCAGAATACATAGGCATTCCTGCAAGTGGTCACTGCTACAGGCTCTAAATTCTTGTAAAGGTGTTAATAGATTAACAATTTAATCAGCCAATCAAGGAGAAGAACTTGATTTAGCCGAGACAGCAAATGTTAGAAATAGGAATTTCTACCTGGTGCTCAATAAGAGTAGATGCAACCAACATTGCAGCCCTCAAGATACATTTTATATGATATTTAGTTTGCTGTACCGATACTGAACCCTGCAATTGTTGCCTTTCTTGGAAAGGATGCATGGGAGACAACCCTAAAATTACTAAACTGAAAACTGGATAGAACAGAGCCTGAAAATAATAATTAGAAGAACTAGGGAATAATTATATAAGTGCATAAGACTTACATTGCAGCTTTCATCATTATCAGGTCGGTGCGGAATGACAAAAGAAACAACTGATAAGCACCCGTCACAGTTGTCAACGGCTTGGTTAAAATCCATGCAGCTTGTTATGATGTAGTAGTAATGAGTCGGGACTGGAATGGACCCATCCACAAACCTGCAATGAGAAAATGAGACCTAAATATGAATATAAAAAGCCACATTTTCATTCTTTTTCAACACTCAGACTTATATCAATGTTATGCACTTTGGCAAAAATAATGTAAACACAAGTTATACACTAAATGGCAGTGTGTTGGGAGTTTCCTTAAATGAGAAGGATCTTGGAGTTTTTGTAGATAACAAGTTCTCTAATTCTGGGCAGTGTCATTCTGTGGCTACTAAAGCAAATAAAGTTCTGTCTTGTATAAAAAAGGGCATTAACTCAAGGGATGAAAACATAATTATGTCTCTTTATAGGTCCCTGGTGAGGCCTCATCTGGAGTATGGGGGCAGTTTTGGACTCCAGTCCTTAAGAGGGATATAAATGAGCTGGAGAGAGTGCAGAGACTAAGTGCAACTAAACTGGTTAGAGGGAGGGAAGAGTTAAATTATGAGGGGAGACTGTGAAGGTTGGGGCTGTTTTCTCTGGAAGAAAGGCGCTTGCGAGGGGACATGATTACACTTTACAAGTACATTAGAGGACATTATAGACAAATAGCAGGGGACTTTTTTACCCATAAAGTGGATCACCGTACCAGAGGCCACCCCTTCAGACTAGAAGAAAAGAACTTTCATTTGAAGCAACGTAGGGGGTTCTTCACAGTCAGGACAGTGAGGTTGTGGAATGCACTGCCGGGTGATGTTGTGATGCTGATTCAGTTAATACCTTTAAGAGGGGTTTGGGTGATTTCTTGGACAAACATAATATCAAAGGCTATTGTGATAATAAAATCAGTGTTATGAGTATATGTATATATATATATATATATATATATATCACTTTGAGAAAGGCCTCGGAGAGGCCGAAACGTTAGTCATTTGTTCTAAATAAATATTTTTAATTTATCTTAAGTCCTGTGAGTGCGGATTCCTTTGGAGTGTCATGGATGAAGTTATTGTTTCTGCACCCAGGCATTTATCGTGAGTGCCGACATCTTGGTGGAATATAAATATATATATATATATATATATATATATATATATATATATATATATACACACACACACACACGGTAGTTTATGTGAAGGTATGGAGTGGTCAGTGTGTGTGTATGGATGCTGGGTTTCATTTAGAGGGGTTGAACTTGATGGACTTTGGCCTTTTTTTCAACCCGATCTAACTATGTAACTAGGTAACACGGAAAAATCTTGCATAAGTGCATTACCCAACAGCTAACTGCACCTAAATGATAAAACTGTGCTTACTGGTTGCTATGGGGTACTGAAGTAAAACAACCCCACGGTAATAGATAAACCTGAACGATCACCCCTCATGATACTGAGTGTCAGATTTATCAAAGGTCGAGTTATAGAGGTTTTTTACCTCGACTGAACTCGAATGACCTTGAAACGCGAATAGTATCTTATTTAAGAAATGTCTGAAACGAAAATTACCGACTCTAATCGAATTAGAATCGAATTCAACTAAACTCGAATCAAGTCGTTTCACCGAAAAAAACTTGAATGTCAAGAAGGCTAGTAACATCTTCAAATGGGTCTCTGGACCTCTGCCATTAATTTATACATGAACTCGGCAGGTTTTAGGTGGTGTACTATTAAATTCAAGTAGTTCCCAGGGTCAAGGTATGATAAATCTCAAATTCGAATTTGAGTTTGGATTATTCCCAACTCAAACATGTGTGTTTTGACCAAAGATCCAACTTGAAAATTCGAATTTACAATTCAAACCTTAATAAATCTGCCACCTAGTGTGGCACCAATTATTGACATACAGTGTATAAGGTACTGAACTGCTCGAAATCTTCACCCCTGTTGGCTATCTGTACTAATTATTCCCTTTATTTAAGGGTTAAACAGACAGAACAGCATGGGAATATGTCATGCTAGTGCACTGCTCACCAGTAGTCAGTAACACAAAGGGCCAAAACTTATTTCAAATATAGAATTTTCAGTTGCAGGCCAGAAAGTGGCAGAATTGTAAAGCTAATAATTCAAATAAACAATGCAAAATGGATAGCAATCAAGAGACTTGTAAAAACAGGTAAATCTATAACATAATCAAAATCTAGTGAAAGGTAAAGTTCCCCTTTCAAATGTAAAAAAACAAAAGTTTTTACAGGAGCAAAACCACCACAAAATAACCCAGAAAACAGTTCTTACATTTTAATTTTGTCCATAGTATCGTATACGCCGTCGTAGTCGTAGTCGAAGATAGGCCCGCTAATAACGTTGACTCCGTTTCTTTCTGTCGCAAAACGCTTTACCAAAACCCTCTGAAAATAGTTCCAGATTTCTGTTTAAAAATAAAGATCTTAGTCATTAAATCTGTGGCATTTCCTTTAAATTAAGGGCATTTAAAGGAAAAGGTTAACATTTTTGCAAGTAGCGGTATGGGATCTGTTATCCGGAAACCCGTTATCCAGAAAGTTCAGAAAAAAGGGAAAAGCCATCTCCAATAGACTCCATTTTATCCAAATAATACACATTTTTAAAGGAGAAGGAAAGACTAAAATTAAGTAAGCCTTATCAGAAAGTTCTCTATAAATACACCAGTAAAACCTCAAAGTAATGCTCCTCTGAGGCCTCTGTCAAAAGAAACACAGCATTTCTTTCCTTCTATTGTGTATACCTGGGCTTCTATGTCCGACTTCCTGTTTTCAGCTTAAACTTACAGGCCTTGGGCTTGAGCATGCTCAGTTTGTTCCTCTGCCCCTCCCTGCTGTAACCTGAGGTCAGAGCTATGATTGAGCAGGGGGAGACTTGGGCAGGAAGTGATGTCACACCAAGCTAATATGGAGGCTGCTATCCTAAAGAAACAGAGAGAGCTTCTAAAGCTGTTTACTCAGGTACAGTTAAGATTTCTGCAGAATAAATATAGGGTTATAGCTTGCACTATTGTGGCTAATCTATTGGCAATAAACTGCTTTGTAGCTTTTCTTCTCCTTTAAAACCCATTATTTTCTCTGTAATAATAAAACAATACCTTGTACATTATCCAGACTAAGATATAATTAATAACAGAACCAGCCCATTGTGCTTATTTAATACATTCATGATTTTCTAGTAGACCTAAGGTATGAAGATCCAAATTACGGAAAGATCCATTATCTGGAAAGCCCCAGGTCCCAAGCATTCTGGATAACAGTCCCATATCTGCAGTAGGCAGAAGTACTGATCAAAATCTGCCTACACACTGAGATCCAATGTCATCCAACATTGTTGATCTCGAGGGCATGCAGCTGATCGTGTTTGGGCCCTTCGCTCACACTTCTGAGCTATCAGTGGGATTTCATCAAAGCTGAACACTTTAGGTGGCCATAGGCGTACGATCTTTCATGGAAAAGATCTTTCCAAGAAAGATTATTCATTTCAATACACATGTGTAAAGCTGAATCGTCAGATACACAGAGAGAAACAATAGAATTCTGTATATGACTATTCAGCACTAACAATGGCCGATGTTCGTGTGCCTTCTGTACTTACTTTTAAATGCAGGGTATATGGGAATGACATTCGTAATGAGAAAAGCATCATATTTGGAATCTGCAGAGGAGCTTAATTCTAAAGAAAAAGACATATGATGAAAATTAAAGAGGCACTAAACTGCTAATAAACAGAAGAAGACATATACAGAGATTATTTGACAATATTCAGTCATTTGATGCCCAGTTCTAGGAAGAATGCAAGTAATACATGCCCTGATGCCCAGGGATGATACATCTGTAGTTACTCGTTCTGTATGTCCCACTCCCCAAACCCTTTGCTTGGATAAGGTTAATCTGCAAACACACCGACTGGCAATAAGTTTATATTAAATTCATTCTGGTTTGTGGAATTCAGGGTACGTCGGTGGTACCGGATTCTTGCCATGTGGCTGGACAGGTTAGATCTGGCATTACTTCATTCTATATGCACCAGCCAACAACACTCTACTTAAGCAGTATACATCAGAATTTAAAGTATAAGGACAGATCTGTGCCCCAAAGATGCCCCAGTAGCTCCACATCTTCTTTTCTGCTGATTCACTGCACATGCTCTGTGCTGCTGTCACTTACTGAGCTTAGGGACCCACTCACAATATACAGTACACATAGAATAGAAATATCACAATATAAGGCTGATTAGTAATTAATACAGATAATTACTACATGGCAGCACAGAAACCAGTGCAATTAGCATCAGAATTTAATAATCAGCAAACCTGTAGCATCAGTTTATATTACAGGGGAAGCTCATTTTCTGCTGGATAATTAGTGACCAGCCCGAAGCTTAGCTTCTCAACAGCCAATCAGAGCCCACTGAGCATGTGAGTGTCACAGACACTTTCCAAGATGGTGGCCCCCTGTGACAAGTTTAAAGTCCTGGATCATTGCTGCTATTGACAAGCTGAAACTTTAGGCTGGTGCAATAAGTTCAGTATATAAAATATGTCATTTTTAACCACATTCATACTTGGGGTTTTGTTCACCTTTAAAGTTAGCTATCATAAAGTTTGGGGGTACCTATCAAATTGGAAATCCTCAGTGATAAAATAAAATAACCTTCTCCTTTAATTATTTACCAGCCACCTTGTCTAGGATCTGTAGTTACAGAGTTTGTCTGTACCACCAACTTTGCCGTCTATCTGTGTAGCTACATCTCTGGTAAAGTATTCCGTTTGTGTCGCTAACTCAGCTCTATATTTGTATATTCGCTTTGCCCTTTAAATAGCTTATATATATATGGTTACAAATTATGAATGAACCCCTCACCTTCTCCTCTGTTTGCACAGGAACATCTGTGTTTACTGGTTATGTGCCGTTCATCTAGTTCTTTTTATATACAGTACGGATGATCAAAAAATGTTTCTTTTGGAGTGGGGGCAGCATTCTGTTCCCCGTGTGTGAGCCCACTAAAGTCTATTGCACAACCCCACCAGAAACTCCCCAGATACTAATCTGAATTGTTTGAGCTCCCACTTGTATGAGCCTGGAAGCTGTCTAAATATTTATAAATCCTGCACTATTGGTGGAAGGTAACAACAAAGGAAAACTTCAAAATGAATATTTCAGCAACAGATCGTTTATATCATATTATATGGCATAATAAAGAATCTTACCAAACTGACATATATATATATTTAAGTAAATATTGCCATTTTGCATCTCTTGCCTTGAACCCCCATTTAGTGATGGTCTCTGTGCTGCCTCCAGCTGTAACTGTTATGGTCAGGGCACACGCTCGGCGACAAATCTCCTCTATTTTGGGTGACTAATCTCTTCAAATTGCCTCCCCATCGGCTAAAATGTAAAAATCGCCAGCAGGATGGTACTCAGCGTGATTCTTTTTCAGAAGTCACCCAAAGTTTCCTTCAACTTCGAGCAACTTCGGAAAACGAATCACACAGAGTCCCATCCCACCAGCTATTTACATTTTAGCCGGTGGGAAGGCAGTTCCGGGAGATTAGTCGCCCCAACGAAGCCGGGTGACTAATCTTCCTGAATATGCCTGTGTGCCCTGACCCTTGCAGAAAGAAATGTGGAAGCAAAAGACAGAACTCTGTCTGTTAATTGGTTCATGTGACCTAAAATGTATGGTTTGTTTGTGTGCACTGGGAATCGTACAATCCCAGGGGGTGGCCCTTATTTTTTAAAATGGCAATTTTTTATTTATGATTACTCAATGGCACATACTACTAGAAAAGTATATTATTAATGGAAAATGGTTTATTTACACGAAGCAGGGTTTTACATATAAACTGTTTTTTTTTAAATATATTTTTAGAGACCTACATTGTTCGGGGGGGTATAGATTTCCTTAAAAATAGGAGATTTCTTGTGAACATTGCCTAATTTTGTTTTCAACATGACAAGCCTTTTCCACAGAACCTCAGATAAAACTCAAGGACAAACCGCACAGCACAGGCAGTGACCAGCAAACATGACCCCACAGAGGAATAAAAGTAGGGTCAATTTCTATCATTGTGAAATTCTACATGAAAGCGGGGGGGGGGTGTTTTTTCTTTTTTGGTAAGAAAATGAACTTACGAGGTGGGAAGAGAAACCCGTAGGACATCTGTTTATCAGCTTTGTAGGCGGAGCAGCTCTGGCTGTTTCCAGGAGAGATGCGTGGGTCCAGTCGCACACAATTAGATAAGTGCTCAGGAATACCAGATACATCAGCCTGCATTGGAAAAGAAATGGTTACAGGTTGCTTGCCATTATGATCCTTAATATCATGTAGCTCTTATACAGAGAGAGTACTTTTTACACCATAAACACAATCCCTAGATATAATGCAGAGACTTGTGCACACTGATTTGCACACAGACAATATGGGGGAAAGCGGAGACCCCATTTTCCCTATAAACATGGCATAGGCCTTCTATGAGATTCCACCTGCAGATGCACGATTATCAATGTGATGGGAAACTGCACTTCCCTGCCTAAAACTCTCTATACATGGGCAGATTTAAGCTGGCGATTAGGGCCCTTTAGACCATTTCGGCAGCTTATCTTTCTGTGTATGGGGCCCACCCAAACAAAAATCGACCAGATATCAATTCAGCAGGTTTGATTTTCCTGACGGATCAAGGACCACATCGGCTAATTGATACAGTCCATGCTCTTACTGACCCTATTCTTGCAGCTGTAATCTTCTCCTTTGGCCCTAGGGTCAACGATTAGTTTAAAACCCTAACAATGAATATGGCTAAAATGGCATATTTTATATAGTAAACTTATCGCACCAGCCTAAAGTTTCACCATCTTGGAAAGTGTCTGTGACACTCACATGCTCAGTGGGCTCTGAGCAGCTGTTGAGAAGCTAAGCTTAGGGCTCGTCACTAATTATCCAGCAGAAAATGAGCTTCCCCTGTAATATAAGCTGATGCTACAGGTTTGCTGATTATTAAATTCTGATGCTAATTGCACTGGTTTCTGTGCTGCCATGTAGTAATTATCTGTATTAATTACTAATCAGCCTTATATTGTGACATTTCTATTCTATGTGTACTGTATATTGTGAGTGGGTCCCTAAGCTCAGTAAGTGACAGCAGCACAGAGCATGTGCAGTGAATCAGCAGAAAAGAAGATGGGGAGCTACTGGGGCATCTTTGGAGACACAGATCTTTCCGGCTAAAGGGCTGTGGTTGCCTTGGGCTGGTACATTTCTAGCTACTTCTTTAGTTAGGCTTTAGTTCTCCTTTAAGCCAGACCATGGGAAACATCCGCTTGTTTGGAGGCATCGCTATAGTGTATGGCCAGCTTTACCCTCCTAATACCTGGTCATGCGCACATTTGCATGGACACAGGAAAACATGGATACAAATCCTTTGCTTTCATTTCTCACATCCCCCCAAATCAGCACAGAGGTGAAAAGTGAAAGGGGAGAGAGTTGGCAGTATTGACATGAACACTGTTACACTTTAAACCACTTAAACCACTTAAACCACTTTAAACCACTTTAAACATTGTTCCTGAAAAATAGTGCACGGGGTAATTAACCTTTAGCCCTCCTGTTGATACAGAACTAATACTATCAAGGTTGTTACATGTCCCTTGCAGTTTTGCAACTGATTGGGCTCCAAGGAATGACCAAAGGCCACACTCCAAAACAAATAAAAAGCAGTGTGAATAACGCATGTTATATGCAGGTAGGGTTCTTTACAGAAATGAAACCCATGCATAAAGAATATATATATATAAGTGTAAGTCAAAAAAGACCGCACTCCTAGAACTTTCTTTTTTGACTTAACTGTATGTATACCATTGACCTGCACCCGGGCAATTGAAATGTGAGGGTTGTGAGTGAACCATAGAAAGGTGCCCATGTGGGACCGAAACGTCGGACAAGATGTAAAAAATTTGTGTGAAATAATAAATCAATTTATTCACCAACAACAGTGAGTGGTTTAGTGCTGGTCCTCCACTGAAGTATATGTATATAGTGAATAAAGTACCCCTTCTTGTAAAATATAAGGATATTAGAAGTTACCAAGGAGTTTCATGACCATATAAAAACATGAGGCTGAAGACCGAGTGCTTTTATACAGGTCATGGAACTCCGAGGTAACTTCTGATATCCTTATATTTTACAACTGGGGGTACTTTATTTATAAAATACACAAGTTTTAGTGAGTCATATGGAAAAAAAAAAAAGATGAGGAGAGGCATATCAGCTTGTTTTGTTTTAAAAAAAACGTTATATTTTGGGGAAGTGGCTCTCTCCTTAAATGCTCGCTCTCCCAACCCCCGCCTAATGGTGTCTTTGGAAGAGATCATGCTAAATAAAGAGAAAAGCAGGTATGCTCTGTTTCCCCCCAAAGGTAACACTTTCTTTTTTTCACTTAGGATAGGACTGACGCATGGACACTGCCTTGACGGGTGCATCAGTTTATGCATGCTTTGTACAAGCTATGTAACTAAAAGGGTCTTTTTTTAAGAAAGTTACAGTTCAGTTGTGCAAGAATATTTTTTTAGGGGGTTATATATTGAGAGTGCTGGGGCTAACTTGTTTAGTATGTAAATTAAGTCTTGCCCAAGTGCACCCAATTAGAAAGGTGAGGAGCGGCATTTCCGCTTCGTTTTAAAAAACTATATATATATATATATATATATATATATATATATATATATATATATATATATATATATATATATATATATATATATATATATATATATATATATATATATACACACACACACACACACACATACATCTACCATTGTCTTTGGTAGCTTTCAGTAAAACATACCTACCTGCTTGGATATAGTGTACGATGTCCATAGGGGCATCATTAATGACTCGCTGAAACCACTCTCAAAGTCGGTGTGATGCAAAACACTGTACTTGGTTTTATACAGCACTGCTGGTCTTCCATACAGGAGATTCTTATCTGCAAAGGGAAAGGGATCATTTCCTTAAAGGGATTCTATCATGGTTTTTATGATGTTCAAATTACACTGCAAATAATTCACTTTACAATATAAAATGTCATTTCTGAACCTGAACAAGTGTATTTTTTAGTTGTAATATTGGTGTGTAGGTGCATCTCCGGTCATGTGCTGTTCTTAGATCTACCAGGCAGCTGTTATCTTGTGTTAGGGAGCTGGTATCTGGTTACCTTCTCATTGTTCTGGTGTTAGGCTGCTGGGGGAAAAATGGAAGGGGGGTGATAATACTCCAACTTATAGTACAGCAGTAAAGAGTGACTGAAGAGCACAAGTCACATGACTGGGGGTAGCTGGGAAACTGAGAATACTGTATGTCTAGCCCAAGTCAGATTTCAAAATTAAATATAAAAAAAAATCTGTTTGCTCTGTGTTTAAAAAAAAAAAAAAAAATTCACATGACGGTATCCCTTTAAATAACTGCAGTGTTACACCAGTGCAGTATGGATATGCACCAATGGGTCTATACCAGGCCCAGCCTGGCAATCTGTGGATTCTGGCATAAGCCAGAGGGGCTGATAGAAGATGCCAATTAATATTTAGTGAACTGTTTTGGCCTCGGTGTACTTAAACCAATCAGCAATTCGTTTTGATCAACCCCAAGCAAAATAGCGAGGCAATTTCGAGCGACAGTAGAAAAAAGATCGCCGCGTGTGTTTTTACGCTGTCGATTTTTCGCGATTCCCCATAGACGCCAGCGCAAAAGTTTCCCCAGCGATTGCGGCTTAAAAGTCGCGGCGAAAAGTCGCCGCGAGTCAAATCGCGGCGCTATCGCCTAGTGTGGCCTTAGCCTCAAACTGTTAAACTCTACTCATCCTCGGCTACCCAAAACATAACAAATGGCGACAAGGATGGCTCTTCTACCTCTGCAGCAGCCTGCACCTTTTCTTCCAAACCCTGGTGAGCCTACCATACCTTTTACTGCTTGGATCCGTATGTTTGAAAATTACATTATTGCTGCTGACCAAGGGGAGATTTCTGCTGCTAGAAAGCGTTTGCTATTTGCCCCTGAAGAAGTATTCCAGGATACGAAACGCGTTGGGCTATGGGCGATACAAAAGCTCTGTGAAAGTTTTTATATATTTAAGTATTTATTCCAATAAAAGTATTTATTCATTCCCCTTAATGAGCCTGAATGTGTTAATGCCAAAAAAGGATTAGCGGAGACAAACCCTTCACTTGGAATCGTGGAAAACAAGCTGAGAGCTACCCTCCTGAAGCGAAAAGCGGTTGACCCATCGCCTACTGCTTAACTCCATCTCCCAGCTCTACCTAGCAAGAACGGCGAACCGGACCGGCGAATCCATCCGCGAGGACTGCTGCATTGGACCGCTACCTCCAGAGGACTGAATGCGCCTCGATTACTCACCGTCCGGTAAGCACAGAAATTTTCTGTCTTGCATCTAAACACCAGCCGCTCTACACTATTGTGAGCTTTTCCCCCGCCAGGCACGCAGTAGAGAGGGCCCAATACCCTTCGACTCAGGAGCGATCACGGATCTGAACTGCCTAACTATCGCCAACTCCATGTGAGTAAGTCCGAGCGCATAAATATCCGTTTATTCAAAGGTTGATACACTATCTAGGCCTCTTCTTCCTTTTTAGGTTATTGCCATTCGGGAATACAGCGCACCAAATACATTTTCCCATATGTAAAGCGTGCTTTACTTATTCACTGCCTGGGAGCAGAGGGACAGCGTATATTCTATACATTACCATTAGCTGATGATACTGCTCTTACTGCTATAAAGAACTTTTTCGTGCCAAGAGTAAATGTGGTTGCTGAAAGTCATAAATTCCCCAACATCGACAGCGTAATGGCAAATCCACAGAACAATTTGTAGCAGCTTTGAGAGAGCTGGTTGTTACCTGTGAGTTTGGAAATCTAACAGATGAAATGCTAAGACACCAAATACTGGAAAAAACAAACTCACCTCGCATTAGAGAGAGAGACTGCTCCTAGAGCAGGATTTAACCCTTGCAAAGGTTATTACAGTCGCTAGCCAAATTGAAACAGCAGTGGCAGAGGCTAAAACTCTCAGTCAGGGAACTGCTGGGACTGTACAGACTGTGAATTCAACACTGTGGCCTAATAATGCACAGTGACAGGAAAAATACAGTGCTAAGGAAAGGGATTCACTGCAAAACCGGGCAGCAAATACAAATAAAAAATACTGCTTTCGCTGTGGTTCTACACAACACACTGCAAATTATACTACATGTCCTGCAAAAGCTATACGGTGCCGCAAATGTACAAAAGTAGGACATTTTGCTAAAATCTGCCGTAGTTCTGCTAAAGATGTTCATGAAGTCACTACTACAAATGTCACAGTTTTAAGTGTGGCTAAAGCTGGTACATTTATTCCAGACAAGTTTATATGCACTGTCAGTGTCAGTACTGCTTCTGCTGACAAGGGACACTCCATTAACCTGATGCTTGATACAGGTTCAGCTGTTTCTATACTACCAAAGGATATTTTCTTGAAATACTTTGCAAAAGATCCGCTTGTTGCACCTGCTCTGAAACTGGTCAGTTACTTAAAGGATCCAATCCCTGTGCTTGGTTGCTTGCCAGTGACTGTACAATTTGAATCAAATACTGCAAAATGTGACTTTTACATTGTGAATAAGGGCATTGTTATACTTGGAAGGGGATCCCTTTGCTGCATTAAACCTATAATTAGTTGATGGTCTCATTACTACAGCACCAGTGCCTGCCACACAGCCAGTGTCTAAAATTTCACCACAAAGCAACACTTCACTGGGTTGTGCAAAGAACTTTGTACACAAAGTTAAGTTGAGACCAGATGTAAAACCAGTATGCCAGAAATTGAGGCGATTGCCCTACTCTATAAGGGAGACTGTCTCACAGAAACTAAAGAAACTGGTAGAGCAAGATGTGATTTAAAAATCAGAATCCTCTGCAGAGGCGGGCCATGCTGGCCAGGCACCCTAGGCAAGCCTTGCAGTAGTGGCGCCTGCGCTCGCGTATGCGCAAAATGGAGTTTTTGCGCATGCACAGAAGCGAAAAAGACGCATTAACAACCAGACAGTCGGGAACCGGACTTGGGGTAGGCGACAGAGGAGGTACGTGCCTGGCGCCCCCCCAGCTTTGCGCCCTAGGCACGTGCCTACTCTGCCTACCCCTAGTTCCGGCCCCGAATGGGTTTCACCGAATGTTGTAAGAATGAAGAAAACTGGAGGTATTCGATTGTGTGTTGATCTCCGTGAACCTAATAAAGCAGTTTTTATGGATAATCATCCCTTGCCACACATAGAGTAAATATTTTCAGAACTCCGAGGAGCAAAATTCTTTTCTACTCTGGATCTTCAGAGTGCTTATCATCAAGTATTACTGCATGAGGAAAGTAGAGACCTCACTGCATTTATCACCCATGATGGTTTGTTTCAGTTCAAGCGTGTACCTTATGGACTGGCTTCAGCACAGATTTGTTTTCAAAGACTGATGTCTTCTATACTCCATGGCATACCTGGTGTAGAATGTTACTTGGTTTATATAATTGTCTACGCCCCAACTATGGATCTTCATGACAAGTACTTAGAAAAGGTTCTGAAATGCATTGATTCTGTAGGACTGAAACTGAACCTTTCCAAATGCCACTTCAGACAAACTCAGCTGTCATTTCTGGGTCATATAATCTCATAAAATGGATTACTGACTGACCCTGACCATGTCAAGGCTGTTACACAAGCACCTCCTCCATCTGATTTCCAGACCTTACAAGCTTTCTTAGGTCTTACTTCATGGTATTCTAAGTTTATTTCCCACTATGCTTCAGTTGTTGAGCCACTTAGAGCACTACTACATGGAATTTTAAGTCTGGTGTGGTCAGAGTCTGCTCAACATAGCTTTGAATTAGTGAAACAGCTAATTGTGAACAGTCCAGCTCTAGCTTTATTTGATCCTGCACTACCCACTATGGTTACTACAGATGCTTCAGACTATGGCGTTGGTGCAGTTCTCACACAGATCCATGCTGATCATACAGAGAAAACTGTTGCATTTGCATCCAGAACTCTTACAGAGACAGAGCGTAAGTATTCCACTGTTGAAAAAGAAGCTCTAGCATGTGTTTGGGCAACAGAAAAATGGAGAACCTACCTATGGGGTAGAGAATTTATGTTATGCACAGATCATAGCCCTTTTACTACACTGCTTACAACAAAGGGACTAGGAAGAGCTGGAATGCGTATAGCTATATGGTAATCAAGGCTACTGAATTTCAACTACAAAATACGATACAAACCAGGTTTGAAAAATGTTACTGCTGATTGTTTGTCACGTTTACTTTTACCTGCAGCTTCTGATACACTGGATGTGGACATAGAAGTTGTAGCATTCACTGATTTACTATCATCTACAGTTACAGTTGCTGGTTTTAAGCAAGCTTGCCTCACATGTCCAATTCAAGTAAAACTACGGGACATCTTACAAAGCAAATGGCCAAATGCTGAGAAGAAACTCAGTCCTGATCTTTAACCTTACTACAGGATTAGACATGAACTGTCCTTAGTAGATGGCTATGTTGTCCATGGAGCTCATCGTTTACTGGTACCAGAGACCTTGCGAGAAAAGCTTATACAACTTGCACATGAGAGTCATCAAGGAATTGTACGTACAATACAAAGACTACGAGAACTATACTGGTGGCCAGCAATGGATGCTGATGTGGTAACTGCCATTCATTCTTGTGTTACTTGTCAGAATCATGACAAAACAGCTATCATACATACACCACCACTTCAGCCAGTACCATTCCCTGATTCAGCATGGGAAAAACTTGCTATGGATATCGTCGGTCCTTTTGCAGATGCTCCTATAGACTGTAGATTTGCTATAAACTTTATAGACTATTACAGTAAATGGTCTGAAATTGCATTTGTTTCTCATATAACATCAGCTACAGTAATAACATTTCTGTCTACAGTCTTCAGCAGAGAGGGTAATCCAAAGGAGTTAATATCAGTCAAAGGACCACAGTTTGTCTCATATGAGTTTGAATCCTTTCTGAGAGAGAGGAATATTGTGCATAGGAAATCTTCAGTGTATTACCCACAAGCAAATGGAGAAATCGAGAGATTCAACAGTAGTCTGAAAGAAGCACTACAGACAGCAAATCTTACTGGGAAATCTTGGAAAGTATTTACAACAGAGTTCCTACATAACTACAGAGCAACGTGCCATGCAACAACCCAATCATCTCCTGCTGAATTATTACATGGCAGACAGATGCGCACTAAGTTACATGTTGCAGACATCAAAATCCACAAAATACCATGCCTACAAAATCATTTACTAACATTGTGAAATGTCAACAAGCCAAATGCAAGGCTTATACTGACAGAAAATGTGGTGCAAGAGAAGTGCACTTTCAGCCTGGATCTTTAGTCAGAATTAAGAAACCAGGAATACTGAAACAAGGACAATCTAAATTTACTACACCACTTGAAGTGAGACGCCAGCGAGGACCATACACATATGAACTGTCTGATGGACACATATGGAATGCAAGTCGTGTTTCTCCTGTTAGATATGACTTTGAGAAGCTCCATTTGAAGAAGGACATTTTCCTACTCCTGACGTCAACTACAATAGGCCTGAAGAAAGTGAACCTATAAGGTGTTCTGAGAGAATCAGAAAACTACCTGCATGGACCCAGGACTATGTGATGTGAATAATGTATATTATTGCTTTAAGATGCATTGTTGTTGTTTATTACATTTGCCCAAATGCTTTCTTACTATAGGGGGAATATGTGGTGTTTATACAAATGGCCTGTAGATGTCATTGTGTTCATGTAATGGAATCTACCTCTGGTCTCCAAGATGGCGTCCAAGATGGCGTCCAAGATGGCGACCACCTGCTTCACCACATGGCTCCTGCTGGGCACAGCTCTATGACATCACCTTGTTCCCACTCCAGGATTGGTCGTCAGCGACGGAACGGACGCCGGCGTCAGAATCGGGCGCCGGCGTCAAAGACGTCAGCGTGAGGACGCTGGCGTCTGCGTCTGACGCAAGCGCGTCAAAATTTGGCGCCAACCCAGAGACTATTTAAACTTACTTCCCCTACCAGTCCTTGCCCAACTATAGGTTCCTGTTACAGAGTTCCTGGGTGTTATTGACTATTTTGATTCCTGTGTACCGATTTCTGCCTGTTCTTCGATTTTGCTTGTCTTCTGCCTGGTCTGACCTATTTGCCTGTATTTTGACGATTCTTTGGATAAACCCTCTTGTACCTCGAACCTGGTCTGGTCTCCTCTTTGGTCTACACTATTACTGTGCCTTCGGGCTCGTTACAGTATAGTTGGGCCATGGACCCTTCGGAGGAGACTCCAGCCCCACCTGATGTCGGTGGCGCTATCCGCGGTTTGGCTTCCCGCATGCAGTCATACGAAGCCCAGCAATCACACTTAGGTCAGGCTCTTGAAGCTATTCTGGACAAGTTGTCGGCATTGTCACCTGTGGCCCCGGTCCCTGTGGCCGTTCCTGCAAGCCCACTTCAGCCTTCGGAACCTCGCATTCCTGCGCCTCCCCTCTACAGCGGCGATCCTGATGCATGCAGAGGTTTTATCAACCAGTGCGAGATCCAGTTCGCCCTGCTGCCAGGTCAGTTTGTATCCGAGCGAGCTAAAGTGGGGTACATGATTACTCGCCTACAGGGGAAGGCTTTGGAGTGGGCATCACCTCTGTGGGAGAAGAGGGACCCTTTGATTGACAACGCAAGTGCCTTTATCCGTGAACTTCGGGTCGTCTTTGATGCCCCTGGCCGAGCTACGGCATCCTCTGCCCGTCTGTTCCAGATCCAGCAAGGCACGCGCTCTGTTGCGGAGTACGCTATTGAATTCCGTACCTTAGTAGCGGAGACCTCCTGGAACAATGATGGGTACCATGCCGCCTTCTACAACGGCCTAGCCATACGGATCAAAAATGACTTGGTCTCCCGGGAAATTCCTTCTCGGTGGGAGGATCTGGTGGCGCTGGCTATAAAGGTCGACACCCGACAGAGGGAGTTTCAACTCGAGCTCGACAGAGAACGTTCGAAGAAATATCCCCGGTTCCAATCCACCCTGGCTCCTCGCTTCCAGAGACCCCTACTCTTCAATCCGGCTCCTGCCTACCCCTCTCCTACTCCTGCGGCTACTGCTTCCTCTGCTTCATCTACTGAGGAACCCATGCAGATTGGACGGGCTTGTCTCTCCGAACAGGAGAAGCTACGGAGAAGGGCTGCCGGCCTATGCCTGTATTGTGGGGGCAAATCGCACTTCGCCCATGAGTGTCCTGTGAAGCCGGGAAACGCCAGCACCTAGGTAGGTTTGGGGAGACCTATCTGGGTGGTGTTTGTCATTCTCCCCAACCCTCTACTCAACGCTTCCTTCTTCCGGCACAGATCCAATTCGGTTCCCAGAAGGTCCCAGTGCAAGCTTTCCTGGACTCTGGTGCTGCCGGAAACTTCATGGACAGAGTTTTTGCTGCTCGTAATGCGGTTCCCCTACAACCCTTGGCCTCTCCTCTGCGAGTCTTGGCTATTGATGACCGCCCTCTGTCTTCGGCCATTATTTCTCAAACCACCGCTGAACTTTCTCTTAGAGTGGGCACCATGCATCTGGAGAGATTGGCCTTTCTTCTCATTGACTGCCCTTCAACTCCACTCGTTTTGGGGCTCCCCTGGTTGTGCACCCATAATCCAGTCATTGACTGGTCCTCCACTCAAGTCTCCCGCTGGAGCCCCTATTGCCAACGGAACTGTTTGCCTGCTGTACCCCTTATCAAAGCTTCTTCTGTTTCTTCCAAGTTGTCCCTTCCATCCATCTATCAAGATTTTGCTGATGTCTTCAATAAGGGCTCTGCAGAGACCCTTCCTCCTCATCGACCCTATGACTGCCCGGTTGAACTTCTTCCTGGTTCCATGCCTCCCCGGGGTCGCACCTATCCTCTTTCCCCCTCTGAGACGGCTGCCATGAAGACCTACATTCGGGAAAATCTCCAAAGAGGCTTCATCCGCCCTTCTTCCTCCCCTGCTGGTGCGGGGTTTTTCTTTGTCGAAAAGAAGGACGGAGGTCTACGACCATGCATCGACTATAGGGGGTTAAACAAAATCACCATTAAAAACCGTTACCCTCTTCCCCTAATCTCCGAACTCTTCGATCAGTTAAGAGGGGCCAAGATCTTCACCAAGCTGGATCTTCGAGGTGCCTATAACCTCATTAGAGTTCGTGAAGGGGACGAATGGAAGACCGCCTTCAATACCCGAGATGGGCATTATGAATATCTAGTCATGCCATTTGGACTATGTAATGCCCCCGCGGTCTTCCAAGAGTTCGTGAATGATATCTTCAGAGACCTGTTGGGGCAAAGTGTTGTCGTCTATCTGGATGACATTCTTGTCTTTTCCAAAAATCTCCACGAACATCGCTCCCAAGTGAAGGAAGTTCTTCGCCTAAGGAAGAATAATCTCTTCGCCAAATTGGAAAAGTGTTAGTTTGAAGTGTCCTCCATCCCTTTTCTTGGGTACATCATCTCCCAGCAGGGTTCCAAGATGGATCCAGCCAAGGTTTCAGCAATTCTTGATTGGCCCCTACCCACAAGTGTCAAGGCTATCCAGAGATTTATTGGCTTTGCCAACTATTACAGACAATTCATTAAAGGATTCTCTTCCAAGATCTCTCCCATCCTGGCTCTTATCCGCAAAGGGGGTAAACCACAGCACTGGCCTCCTCTAGCCTTAGAAGCCTTTGAATCCCTGAAAACTGCCTTTTCTTCTGCACCAATTCTCAGACACCCCGAACTTCTTCTTCCCTTCTTCCTCGAAGTCGACGCCTCAGATGTGGGAGCTGGAGCTGTCTTGTCACAGAGATCATCCTTGGATGGGAAGTTACATCCCTGTGCATTCTTCTCCAAGAAATTTTCCCCCTCCGAGCAGAACTACGATGTGGGGAATCGTGAGTTATTGGCAGTGAAACTCGCCCTGGAAGAGTGGAGACATTTACTGGAAGGATCCTCCATTCCCGTGACCATCTTTACTGACCATAAGAACCTCGAATTTATCCAGTCCCTCAAACGTTTGAATCCTCGACAAGCCAGATGGTCACTGTTCTTTTCCCGTTTTAACTTCGTCATCACCTTTCATCCTGGCTCTAGAAATAGAAAGGCTGATGCTTTGTCTAGAAGTTTTGTCCCTGAAGTTCCCTGCTCCGAAGATCCTGAACCCATTGTGCCTTCTTCCAAGATCGTCGCTGCCCTATTTCCCTCCTTGGCTTCACAAATCCTTTCCGCCCAGGCTTCTGCTCCTGACAATATTCCTCTAGGGGTTGCCTTTGTTCCACCTGAATGTCGCCAGTCTATTCTATCCCAGGCTTACAATTCTAAACAGGCCGGTCATCCCGGAGTGGAGAAGACTACCGAACTCCTTTCTCGCCTGGTGTGGTGGCCATCCATGAGAAAGGATGTCAAAGACTTTGTTTCTTCTTGTACCATCTGTGCCATTTCCAAGTCTGGACATTCTCCTCCCAAAGGGCTCCTTCTTCCATTACCCATTCCATCTCGTCCTTGGACTCATCTTGCCATGGATTTTATTGTGGATCTACCTGTCTCCTCCGGTCACACTGTTATTTGGGTTGTCGTTGACAGGTTCAGCAAGATGGCTCATTTCATTCCCCTCCACAAGCTTCCCTCTGCTCCTGAACTTTCTAAGCTCTTCGTCCAACATATTTTTCGTCTTCATGGGTTTCCTGCTGAGATCGTCTCTGACCGTGGCTCACAATTCGTGTCTAGATTCTGGAGATCCTTGTGCAAAGCTCTCAACATTTCTTTACAATTTTCTTCTGCCTATCACCCACAATCCAACGGAGCCGCTGAGAGAGTGAACCAGGCTTTGGAACAATTTCTTCGCTGCCATGTTTCCCTGTGCCAAGACGACTGGTCAGATCTCCTTCCCTGGGCCGAGTTCGCCCATAACAACGCTTTGCATTCTTCCTCGCATCAGTCCCCTTTCTTCTGTGTCTACGGTCAAAATCCATTGGCGTTCCCTCAGGATCTTCTCCTCACCAATGTTCCTGCCGCCAATGATCAGGCTGCCCACATGATGGCTATTTGGGCCGCTGTTGCCTCTAATCTACTGAAGAGCTCCCTGGTCCAGAAGAGGTTTGCCGACAAGAAGAGGATTTCCGCTCCACCCTATGCTCCTGGTGACAAAGTCTGGCTTTCTACCCGTAACATCCGCCTGAAGATTCCTACCCCAAAGCTTGGTCCCAGATTTATCGGTCCCTTTTCTGTCATTGAAATCATCAATCCGGTGGCGGTTCGTCTTCAACTCCCCCCAGAGATGCGGATCCCGAATGCCTTCCATGTCTCTCTCCTTAAGCCTGCTGTGTCTTTTTCTTCTTCTTCTTCTCCCCCAGCTCCAGTCCTGGTTGACGATCACCAGGAATTCGAGGTGAAAAGGATCTTGGACTCTCGTAATTCCAGGGGCACTCTTCAATATCTCATCGAGTGGAAGGGGTTCGGTCCCGAGGAGTGCTCCTGGGTCAGGAGCTCAGATGTCCATGCGCCCATCTTGGTTCGTAGATTCCATAAACTATTCCCACTCTCCCCTAGACTAGGTGGTCCTGAGGCCCCCCCTAAGGAGGGGGGTACTGTAATGGAATCTACCTCTGGTCTCCAAGATGGCGTCCAAGATGGCGTCCAAGATGGCGACCACCTGCTTCACCACATGGCTCCTGCTGGGCACAGCTCTATGACATCACCTTGTTCCCACTCCAGGATTGGTCGTCGGCGACGGAACGGACGGCGGCGTCAGAATCGGGCGCCGGCGTCAAAGACGTCAGCGTGAGGACGCTGGCGTCTGCGTCTGACGCAAGCGCGTCAAAATTTGGCGCCAACCCAGAGACTATTTAAACTTACTTCCCCTACCAGTCCTTGCCCAACTATAAGTTCCTGTTACAGAGTTCCTGGGTGTTATTGACTATTTTGATTCCTGTGTACCGATTTCTGCCTGTTCTTCGATTTTGCTTGTCTTCTGCCTGGTCTGACCTATTTGCCTGTATTTTGACGATTCTTTGGATAAACCCTCTTGTACCTCGAACCTGGTCTGGCCTCCTCTTTGGTCTACACTATTACTGTGCCTTCGGGCTCGTTACAGTTCAGACATACTGTACATACTTCCTGGTAGCTTAAAAGTGAAAGTAACAGTTGCTTCCTGTTGTGTAATGCCTGCATGAGCCTGCTAATTTAGCGCTGTTATACTCTACTCATCCTCAGCTACCCAAAACATAACAAGCACTTTTAGTAACCTACCGAAATCGATATCACTAAATGGGTGGGGAAGGCGAAAATCTATAAATGGAGGAGTAGAGATGGCGCGAACTGTTCGCCGGCGAACTTGTTCTCGCGAACATCGGGTGTTCGCGCTCGCCGGAAGTTCGCGAACGTCGCGCGACGTTCGCCATTTTGGGTTCGCCATTGTTGGCGCTTTTTTTTGCCCTCTCACCCCAGACCAGCAGGTACATGGCAGCCAATCAGGAAGCTCTCCCCTGGACCACTCCCCTTCCCTATAAAAACCGAAGCCCTGCAGCGTTTTTTCACTCTGCCTGTGTGTGCTGAAGAGATAGTGTAGGGAGAGAGCTGCTGCCTGTTAGTGATTTCAGGGACAGTTGAAAGTTTGCTGGCTAGTAATCGTTTTGATACTGCTCTGTTATTGGAGGGACAGAAGTCTGCAGGGGTTTGAGGGACATTTAAGCTTAGGTAGCTTTGCTGGCTAGTAATCTACCTTCTACTGCAGTGCTCTGTATGTAGCTGCAGTGGGCAGCTGTCCTGCTTCTGATCTCATCTGCTGACTGCTGCAATAACAGTAGTCCTTGTAAGGACTGCTTTTATTTATTTTTTTGTTCCAATACAGAGCAGTATCAAGCAGATTACTAGCCAGCAAACTTACTATCATCTGTCCCTGAAATCACTAACAGCTCTCCCCCTACACTATCTCTTCCAAGCACACACAGGCAGATTTTTCAGATACATTTTTGCCCTTGATCCCCCTCTGGCATGCCACTGTCCAGGTCGTTGCACCCTTTAAACAACTTTAAAATCATTTTTCTGGCCAGAAATGTCTTTTTTAGATGTTAAAGTTCGCCTTCCCATTGAAGTCTATGGGGTTCGCGAACCGTTCGCGAACCGCTCGCATTTTTTGCGCAAGTTCGCGAACTTTTTTTCCGAGGTTCGCTACATCCCTATGGAGGAGCCAGAAGTGTTATGTCACGGTCGGGAGAGCAGAAGGAACCGCTCAACCCAAACCCATCCGCGACCCAAAGACTGCAGCCAAACCGAACACATCTGACCCGCAGTTCCCATGTGTTTTGGGTTGGCCCGCACATCACTAAATATAGAGTGTTGACAAGGGCAGGCACAGTACAAGGGATTCAGATCTTCTAAAAATACCTTGAAGGGGAATGTTTGTAAAGTCACACAAACATACAAAAGAGTATAGGACAAAACATAATGTTCCAGGTAAATCCTAGACCAAATAAGACTACTCTGTCAGTTTTTATATGCAGCCCCAGCTAACTGCAAAACTATAGCTCTGTGCATAGATTGAGTCTGGTACATAGATACTTCCTCTGAATTATGGGAGGTGTACTTCACAAACACCTCAAGAAAAGACAGTAGACACCCCCTTGAATTAAGCCAACAGTATGTATAGATAGATGATGGATAGATAGATAGATGATAGATAGGATAGATAGATATAATAGTACAAAACTATGACAATCCTAGAAGCTATATTGTGGTTTGCCGTCAGAACAATGGATAAACCCAATTATTTATACACCCAGTGACAATTAGAAAAAAATTAATAATGGCAGGACGTTGGCACATAGAGTTCTACACTAAAACTATGGTTGCCATCTCTTCTATTTTGATCTTTCTTCTCCATTAATAACTTTCTATTATGAACTCTCCATTAATAATTATAAACTCATCTACCGTGTGCATAAACACTTGCATGAATTTTTACATTATGTGAAGTGCTATTTATCCCTAGAGATTAGTTGGTCAAAGAAGTTCAATATCCTCAACTAGTCAACCAATGTGTAGTTGCAGCTCAACAAAATACATACAGTCCTGTAAACCTCCCCCACTCTCAACCCTACGTCTCTATACCCATATGTTTAATTTCAAACAGGGACTTGAACACTTTTATTTCTGTCTACAGTTTGTTTTCTGGTATCCCATCACTGGCCCTGCGGTTGTTGAGATCTTCAGATCCTGGCATCCTCTGCCTGTTGAAGTTTCCAACAGCTGGAGGCCAGTGAGAGAGATACTAATGGTTTTACTTATCAAGGACATGTGTAAGCATATACTTGAGATTGCATGAAGAGCTGGGCAGCCATTAGAATGAGGGGTTTCAGAGGCTCACCCGCTCTGCTTGTGAATGTATCATGCTGATCTGCTCCTTGGACCTTCTCTTGCTGTTTTTCACATGAGGAGGAGGTTACGGCTCCCTCTTCTGAACTTTCACATAAACTTTCTAACATCTCATCCTCAAATCCAGAGCTCCTTCCTTTGGTGGGTCAGCCATCGAAGAGAAAGAGATGGTAAAAACCAATCAGGAAATTCTGTATTAGACCGTAACGTTGCAAGCTCATATAAGCACAGCAATGGCAGCACTGAAAGTCTTAACCCATGGATGTAGCACAGGCAGCTATACATTCACAAGGCAGAGCCGTGAAGCCAAAGCAACCACATAGAAACAGAGATTTTGGAGTGACGCTGAAAATCCAGGATCCTTTTAGAAAATCAGTTCACAAACCTGTGTTTCTTGAAGTCAACTCCTTAATTTCATTGCTCAGCTCTTCTACTGCTACATCTGTCAACACAAACAGACACAAGCATTACTGCATAATGATGACTTCTGGGAACCTCATCTTTTAAGGGGACATTTATTTAACTCAGGGACTGGCTATAGTTAGTGTCTAGAGTCAATAACAATCAAGTAATGTTAATGTATGAAAGTTATGCACTTTCCGTTGTTGACCTTTTAGTCTGGCATTCAGACTCCAATCTGGTTGCTAGAGGTACTATTCTTAGGAAGTGTTTTAAAGGCCAAACTGGTGGGAAATAAAAGAAGGCAACTCTTTCTGGTTCCTCCCTGTACGCTAGCAACCATAAACCAGTCAATATGCCGGTTTGCAAATGACCAAGTACAATAGTAAGCCACAAAAAAGTTACTACAAACCAACATGCTAAGATTCTATTTTTTTATTCGCATATCTGTCTTAAAACAAAAATGACAAATACGGATTTATTTAGAGTAATTTTACCCTGATAGCCTGTGTGATCGACCCCCTCCCCATTTGCTTCAGTTTGTAACAGCCCAAACAGCAACAGCTAAAGTTATTATGAGGGAAATAGCTTCCATTGGTGGCCAACAAAGACACCGAATAAATCTATGACAACAAAATTGCTTTTATCAAATGGTTTATGACAGATCTACTTTGCAAGACCACTATAAATTGAGCATACCCGAGAAAATTATATACTCAGCATAATCATAAGTCCAGTTCCATGTGTGCAATTATTGACACAAGGAAAGTAGTTGCCCTCAGTTTGATTTTACTTGGTTCAATTTAAAAAGACCCAATAGCTACTAATAGTATATCATATGCCACTTATAGGCTATTGATACAGTATCTATGAGTGTGTCCAGAGCATACCAGGATCATGTCTGGAAACTATTACTCCTTTATGAACTTAAGGAAGTAAAAATTTGCCTGAAACATTCCAACTGCAAACCACAATGTTATTAATATGGAACTGTTAATGCTTTGTTGTTTGTCTTGGAATGTAAAACCCTTAAATTAATCCTTTGCAAATAACCTTCATTATATAGTTAATTCGGAGCATTTGGAGCAGGAGCCCACATAAAGTAGGGACTCTATAAAGTAGGGACTCTAATACTGAATTTACAGTATTCAGAATAATAGCAGTGTGTTTAAAAAGTGAATAAAGCTCAAAATCCTTATAATAGCTTTTATTTCCATACACACAAATGCATTGGGAACTAGGGATGCATCGAATCCACTATTTTGGATTCAGCCAAATAACGAACCAAATCCAAATCCTAATTTGCATATGCAAATTAGGGGTGGGAAGGAGAAAACAGTTTTTACTTCCTTAATTTGTGACAAAAAGTCACTCGATGTCCCTCCCCACCCCTAATTTGCATATGCAAATTTGCATATGCAAATTAGGATTTGGATTCGTTCAACCTGCCAGAAGGATTCGGTGTATCCCTATTGGGAACACTGCACATTCTATTACAAAACAATCAAATCCAAAAGTATTTAAATTTATCAAATTTTAGTTATTCCATTACAGAAAGTGAAGAAAAGGGAATATTAGGCTGTTTGAAAAAATAGTAGTGTCCGCATTTTTCTTTACAACCGCGACCATTCATTGTATAAACCGAAAAATGTTGGAGTCCACCAACTTCTGGTACCTGTTACATAACACAATTCTTCTGCATTTATTTATTTTGCCTGACAAACAAAATTTTTTGATGCCACTCCACAAGTTTTCTATTGGATTAAGGTCTGGGGAGTGTGCTACTCCATAATGTCAACCTTGTAGGTCTGGAACCAGGATGTTGCTGGTTTACTGGTGTGTTTGGGGTTGTTGTTTTGTTTAAACTCCCATTTCAAGGGCCTTTTCTCTTCGGCATAAGGCAACATGACCTCCAAGTATTTTGATGTATTGAAACTGATCCATGATCCCTGGTATGAGATAAATAGGCCCAACACCACAGTATGAGAAACATCTGCATATCATGATGCTTGTGCCACCATGCTTCACTGGCTTCACTCTGTACTGTGGCTTGAATTCAGTTTTGGACCCTAGACCCAAAAAGAACAATCTTGCTTTCATCAGTCCACAAAATGTTGCATCATTTCTCTTTAGGCCAGTCAATGTGTTCTTTGGCAAATTGTAAGCTCTTCAGCATGTCCTTATTTTAACAATGGGATCTTGCAGGGGCTTCTTGCAGATAGCTTGGCTTCACATAGGTGTCCTCTACTTGTAAGAGTACTCACAGGTAATTTTAGACCTTCTTTGATCTTCCTGGAGTCTTTGCCATTTTGGCTATTGTTCTATTCATTCGAATGGCATGAACACAACTGTATCTGCCTATAGTGAAGAGAGTTTCCTTTGGGTGCTCTAAGGCAGGCTTAGCCTTAAGGTCGCCATACACGGGCCTGATAAAAGCTGCCGACAGACTGAGTCGGCAGCTTATCGGCCCATGTATGGGGCCCTCCGACGGGCTTCTCCAATCAATATCTTGCCAGAAAGTTGGGCAGATGTCGATTAGGCAGGGTTAAAAATCTCGTTGGATCATGGGCACAACTGTTCATAGATGCGGCCCTGTGATCCGACAGCCCGTATTGGCAGCATTATGATCTGATCTTTGGACCCTAGGGCCCATGATCGTATAAACCCGATATTGCCCACCTCAATGTGGGCATATCGTTTGGCAATGTTGCTTTGTATGGCCACCTTCAGAGCACTTGTAACCAGTGTGTCCTTACCATCAGTCATCTGCTTGGTGGATCCCCAACCAAACTATGAGAGGGTCATACATTTGCTTTGAGGATGGGAATAAAAACTGTAACCAGGAATTCAGGTGATGGAAGCCTACACTGGAATTCTGTATGGCCTCACTATGCGAATAAGGTCATAGTAATTCCCTCTGCAGCTAAAACCATTTGTCATAAAGACTTTGTAGTAGGGATCTCCATGCTGGGTTCTCCAGCAGTGGAAAGTCTCCCTACAAAACAACTAAACACCCACAACAAAAGCAAAAGGGATTTTTTTTACATATGCCATCATTCTTACCATCTGTTCCTTTCAGGTAAAGACGCTTATTCAGCTCCTCTGCTTTATTCTTCAGAAAATACAAAACAAAAATACATGCATTTAATATTAATTCTAAATCATCAAGTCTTTACATTCAGAGAAAAGCCTAATAAACCTATATAATATGTAATGCCCAGCCTGAAGCACTATGGCTGTTGTCAAACTACATACTGTACCATTCCCATAACCAAAAACATCTTGATGGGGGTTCTAGGAGATGTTCCTTAGAAGCTGGAGGGCTACAGGTATCTATATCACTGCTATATAGTTTACATTTTATATAAAGCATGTGTTATGAACAAATATAAAAAATAAAAAAGAATATACAGAATAAAAAATTCTAAAAGGTCTATACACTTTTCCTGATAGACAGACAGAAGTGAGCCCTAGTGGAGGATGTAGATCCAGGTCACGTTCTGCAAGCTGCATCTACACATGCAATCCCAACCTTACTTGCACCATAGTCCCCCATTATGTAAATTAAAAAAAATAACTATATATACAGTATATTACAAACGGAAAAGAATGAATTTGCAGGAAGAAAAGTGTTTACCTTGTCATCACAAGAGCACCCCAGTTCTTCATTCACGGTGGAAGGAGACGTTACTATAGGCAGTGGTTTGGAAACTTCGTCAGGAATTGCAGGTTTATAAGAAGCCACTCGTAAGAGATGGTTCAGACTTCCATGGGTTCCATTATTGGAAGCAGGCTTTAATCCAAGAACATCTGGACAGAGAAAATGAGAGAAGTATGTCACATGTTTTAAATTAAGTGGAAAAATGAAAGATGTAACCTCGCTTTCTGTTAAGCTAAGCTTCTCAATAACAGCCCAGAGAACACTGAAAATGTGCAGTGCCACCGACACTTAAAAGATGGTCCAACAAGTTCCAAGGTGGGGAGCTCTTGTGGCCAACTCTATGACTAGCCTATGAATAAGTGCCCCGCCACCAGGCACAAAATGCATTAGGAAATCATCACGTAGTTATATAACTACTGCCTTTATTTTGCTTTTGAGACGCTCACACAATTTTTTCACTTGACAATTGTGAAGACCTGGGTCATAACTCTTTTAGTGCTGCTGAAGTTCTGGGACAGTACAACAAGTTAATACAAAATACATTATATAATATTTCAGACTTAAACATAGGGTGCCCTGTTTAGCAAAACAAGCCACTATTCACCAGTTTGGAATTGCCAATTCCCATAGATAAAGTTTAGATGAAGTTTACCTACATCTTGGAAATGTTATTGTATTTTACAAATAAACAGAGGACAGAAGGCTGATACTTACCACACATGACGTTGTAGAGCTCAATATTTTCAAATGGAGGTACTTTTGTCTTGTATTTAAAAGAAGGGCCATGTCCTAGAAACACAGTCTGAAAAGGCACACAGATAGGAGCAGCATTAAAGGTAGATCATACACATCTACATTAACGTATGTGTCAACTACAATCGGGCCACGTAGCAGTCCATGCCCTGAATAATACACTTCATTATATTATTTCAAAAATAACCAATGAACATTGGATTTATATAGAGCAACTAGTTTATCCAGTGAAATTTTAAACACTTAATTGTGTGACAATTAACTAATTAACTATTGATTATTAATTATTCATTATTAATTATAAGCAATGTACTTGGTAAATTCATTTATACATACATTTCTCTATCGTGTCAATAGAGTTATCAAAGTGGCTCTCTAGCTATTACTGCAATACAACTACCCCCATTCCTTGACAACCAATGGTCATGGCTATAAAATCAGTGATCAACAATTTCTGTTCTTTCCAACCTTTCCCTTAATCTTATATCCACCAATCTGACTATGAAGATTTTCATTCATCCAGGTCATAGTATATCTAGTATAGATGTCACCTCTTTGAAGAGTTACAATGTGCCATTGCAAATGGATTAGTGGAAGAGGTTATATGCCGAGAACTTCCCACACCAGTCAGTTGAACTGAAGAAGCTGCTCGGATGAGTAGTGAAACGTCTTCATTGATTACTCAGCAAGTCCAGTTTTTTTAGATTGACCTATACTAGATATCCACCAAACCTTCCACATATTCATCCAGCCAATCCCAAGCCTCCTTGAAAATGGTTCTGTACCTGCATACTGGTTATCTTGTTGTCATAGCCATGGTCTCCCTGGAAAGCACATTTTCCTTGCCTCTTGTAGACATCCATTGGCTTCCTGTTTAGGAAAATGGTAATTGGGTGACTGAATTTATTAAGTTATTTAATTGTATCTGGTAAGAAGAGATAAGGGTGGCACCAATGCTACCTGCACTATGGCATATGTTATGAAAGAGAAATTCTAAATATTTATCTGCATCATTCTCAGATAACTCCCAATAAAAAGTTTAACTTCCCCATGATTTAGGGAGCATAGGCGTTAAAAGGCATGTTAAACTTTACCCAAGAAAAATTGCCAAGATGCACAATGTCAACACACTACAATGCCCAATGGCAACGGAGCTAGTTAAGAGTGTATGAGAGCTTAAAACGTATAAATAATTCTAAATTTCTAACTAATTCTGCATTTTTTCTGCCTATGGCCATGCAGGTGAGTTATAGCACTGTAATTAGTAATGGACTTACCTTGCAACATGCCATTTCCGGTCCACCAACAGATGGATATCCTCTATCCTCCTGTTAAATGCATAATGCAGTCTCTTGGGAAGGTGCTGCTTCAGGTAAGGCTTAAAATGTTGATCTGGTTTTTTACACTAGAAAGAGGGATACATAGAGAATTATTTTAGAGATATGCCATATATAAAGCATTAAAAATCAGGTAAGATCAGTAGGGGAGGATGTCTGGGGGGCAGTGGATAGGAGAGAAGACTTAATGGCCAGTTAAGGGGAATATTTATTAGTGTTCTAGATATCTCTTAAACTTTAGCAAGGTGACATTCAGGGTTGTGGAGTCTGTACATAAATCATTCAATTCTAAAAGTGTATTAAAATAAGTAAATAAGATGTTCTGTTGCGCTGCACTGTTAAAATTGGCATGTTTTCTTTCTAAAGTCTGATATAGTTTAGGTAAACCAGCTGCTGTGTAGCCATGGGGGCAGCCAGTCAAGCATAGGATACACAGTAGATAACAGATAAGTAATACTATAGTTAATATAAACAAGCTGTTGTGTAGCCATGGGGGCAGCCAATCAAGCAGAGGATACACAGTAGATAACAGATAAGTACTACTATAGTTAATATAAACAAGCTGTTGTGTAGCCATGGGGGCAGCCAATCAAGCAGAGGATACACAGTAGATAACAGATAAGTACTACTATAGTTAATATAAACAAGCTGCTGTGTAGCCATGGGGGCAGCCATTCAAGCACAGGATACACAGTAGATAACAGATAAGTACTACTATAGTTAATATAAACAAGCTGTTGTGTAGCCATGGGGGCAGCCAATCAAGCAGAGGATACACAGTAGATAACAGATAAGTACTACTATAGTTTATATAAACAAACTGCTGTGTAGCCATGGGGGCAGCCATTCAAGCACAGGATACACAGTAGATAACAGATAAGTACTACTATAGTTTATATAAACAAACTGTTGTGTAGCCATGGGGCAGTCATTCAAGCTGAAGAAAATGTACAGGTTACATAGCAAATACCACACCATTGTATTGAACATGGCATATCTGTTATGTACTATGTAACCTGTGCCTTTTCTCCTTTATCTAACTTTAATGGCTGCCCCCATGGCTACGTAGCAGCTTATTTATATAAACTATAGTAGCCTTTCTCACGCAAACGCACAGCTTTTACCACTACATGCTAACAGTTTATTATGGGGCAGATTTATTAAGCGTCGAATTGAAAATTCCAATTTGAATTTTAAATTTTTTTTTATGGTCAAAACTATCAAATTCAACTAAGTTATTATCCAAAAGTTTTTTAAAAAATTCTAAATTTGATTTTCGAGATTTATCATACTGGCACTTTAAGAATTCAAATTCGACTATTTGCCACCTAACACCTGCCGAATTACAATGGGAGAGGATGTTTGCAGCCTTCCTGACAATCGTGGTTTTTTTTCGTAGAAAAAACTCGAATCGAGTTTGATCGAATTCGATTAGAATTTTCGGGTCTTTTAAATTTGTCCAAGTTTAAAAAATTTGATTTTATTAAGAAATTTCCCCAAGTCGAATTTCGAATTCACTTGAATTTAAGGGAGTTTTAAAAAAACTTTCATGAATTCGAAATTCGACCCTTGATTAATCTGCCCCTATATGTTAACTACTTTAAAACACTTTAATTTTTTGATGCTATTGTTATTTAACAAACTAATGTATCACTTAGACTGTAAGCTCTACGGGGCAGGGACCTCCTTCCCACTATGTATCTTACCACATAGCATTAAAGCTCTTTGTCCTATGATTCTCTATATAATTATTATGTGATTTGTCTCCCCATGTATACTTTTATATATATTGTACTTTTATGCACTGTACAGCACTGCGGCTCCTTAACAGCGCTTTACAAATAAAGTTATACATACATATATACATGTTCCATGTTGATTGAAAGAAATTCGGTAGACAACATACAAGGCATTTTATCACTGCCAAAGCTCAAAAATATAAACCACATCCTTTGGTAATTCTATACCAAAACCAAAGTTAATCTACATAAACCAAAAACAATTGGAAAACCTAAAACATCTTATATATTATTTGAAAGTGGCATGTAGCTGTATTTACAGTGCTTGCATTTAAAGCTATTAGGAGTCAGAGTCGGTACAATTTTGGCGACTCCGACCCTAGATACCCCAAACGGCTTCACACTTTGATTATTTACAACACTTTATTAGTGATGGGCGAATTTGTCCCGTTTCGTTTCACCATGAAAATTACGAGAAACACTGATTTTGACTCCGGCGACAATTCGCCAGCATCAGAATGGGCACCAGCGTAAAAGTTGATGCCGGCGCCCATTGACCTAAGGTCAATGGGCATCCGTTAATTGTTGCTGGCGAATTTTTGTGGCAAATTCACGAATCTATTCACCCGCGGCGAAGCGTGGAAATTCACCCCAAGTTGGCGCCTGCTGAATAAATTCACCCATCACTACACTTTATGCTAAGCTACATAGGAAGGGGAATAATTTTGCTCTACAAAGATGGTGAAGACAATGGTATTTTTTTGGTACCAAATAGAATACCTACCGTAAGATTGGCAACAACTGCTTTAGGGTCATCTGGAAGAAAAAGTAGAATTAAATTAGCATATGAAATATTATAGCCAGGAGTCCACCCTACAGCATAATGCCTTTAATTAGAACACAGAGCAGAAACATAGGCATGATACACCTTGTATGTTAAAGGGATACTATAATCGCATTATTGTTTTTTATTTTTTATAGTTCTCATAAATACACAGTGCATTCATGTTGTCCAAGCTAATGTTTATTGCCTGCTCAGCTCAGAAAACGGTCTCAATAGTTCATTATTGTTGCCTATTCTGTAAATCATGTGAAACCACCATTTTCCATCAGGATTCTCTCTGGACGATGTATGTGGTTTTGGACTTGGATTGGACTTTGGTGCCTTTTTGTGACTCAGACTGTGGATACCCTTTATACAATGTAAGTCAAAAAGCATTGTAGAGCTGCTGCATTTTATCAGAAAGGAAGTCACATGATGAACAGGAAATACGTGTTGTTACACAGTGAGAATATTTGGATGATAGGGTCCCTTTAACTAAAACAAGAAGCTGAACAGGATCAATTACTAGATTTCTCAGCATTCACCAATTTGAATTTTCAAAGCAAGCAATCGGTCTTCTTAGTTAGTTATCAATTACATTTGAGAAAGTTCATCGTATGTAGTAAAATAAACTACAGTATGCACTCAATTGAGTCCGTTTCCTTGCCTGCTCGCTGCCCAGTTTCAGCCCAGTGACATAACCCCAATAAACGGAAACGTCAGTGTTATGGCATTGAATATCCCCTTTCTAACAAGATATAGGATTTTTAGGGTTTAAAGGGGAAGTAAAGTCTAAAATAGAATAAGGCTACAAATGCTGTATTTTTTATACTAAACATAAACTTACTGCACCACAAGCCTAATCAAACAAATGATTTATGCTTTCAAAGTTGGCTACAGGGGGTCACCATCTTGTAACTTTGTTATACATCTTTGCAAGACTAAGACTGTGCACATGCTCAGTGTGGTCTGGGCTGCTTAGGGATCATCATAAATTATCAAAACAGCACAAGTCAAATAATCTCTGCCAGAAGCCTATACAGCAAGACTGATTAATAATCAGAAAATGCAGACTGCACTGGGTCCTGTGTTGTCATGTAATCTAATGGGGATTTTATAGTTTTTGTATTGTTTAAAACAATCTTTCTGTTTAAATCTGGCTCCATGATCTGTTTCCCTGCAGCTGGAGTTGGAAACAGTAAAAGGAATGTAACGGCAAAAATAAAATCCAATACAAATCTCTACATAGTCGCCGACTGCTCGACAGGGAAACAAACAAAGCTGCTTGAGTTCTGCATGGCTGGGAAGTAAGGCGGGGGCTCCCCCTGCTGTTCATAAGTTTGATTGTTTCCCTGCTCAGCAGTTAGGGATCGTCTGACAATTCCTATCCACAGCAGTAAATGAAGGGAGAATTTTACTGCATACAGTCAGGTTTCTTACGGTGCACATTTTTAATTAAAGTATATTGGAGGTTTCTTTTTCATTAAAGAAAGTAAAAATTGGATTTTATTTTTTGCCTTTACATGCCCCTTAAATAAAGCCACCAGTCATACTGCTCAGAAATCATCTGTATAATGTATAATAACCATCTGTTAATAAGCAGGAATGTGCTGTAGCATGCATAGATTAGTCAGATATACTAGTCCAGCAGAAGCAATGGTTAGATCATGGCACAATACTACTCAGCCCATAACTGAGCAAACTATACATAAGAGGTAGACTTCTTATACCTGTAGGTAAGTTATTAACCCCCACTGGATTCCTATATTGGGCTTTTCTCTTCCTTCCACACCTTAAGTCAACTGAGGAGCAGTCTATAAATCTCTGGTGTAGCCAAGTGAAACACTTTAGTTTCTTTTCCTACGGCCAGGATGTTATAACTGTCCATACAGCAGTAAGTTCCATTTGTAGAAATGGAGAGGTGCTTTTCCAGTGCATGCAGCCGCCATATGTTAACGAAGCCTCCAAGCCTCGTTCAGTTTTCAATGCACTGAATGATAGCTGGTGCATTGAAAACAGAAGTCGTACTTACCAGCATTCAAATTTGTAGTCCAGGCATGAGAGTACACAGGTTTGTCCCTCCAAAGCTCGTTACGCTTTTTCCCAAAAGCCTGAACATCAAATTTGCCTGACATTTTTTTCTTCTCTTTGCTTCCTACCGCTTTAGAGTAACACTGACCTGGAAGAGGAAGTGCTTCTTATGTATCCGCCCCTCCAGGTGAAACTTCTACTGAATTGAAAAGTGTGTACTGTCATGGAGGGCGGATGGGATGTTATACTAAGCTAGTGCCAAGTTCATTACCAAAACCCTAATTTATCAAAAGATGCACAAGACGGTCCTCAATTATCTATAAAGAACAGTAAGATACAGATATAATCTATTGAGAGCAAAGTTGCCCCATTGCAGGCCTGGACAGGGGATTGTTCCTAGACATGATCATTTGATGATACTTGAAGTAGTGCCTTTATCATGGCGTATGCAAACGGTCTCTGCTAAGCACACAGTAAGCTAGCTCACATGTATGTGCAGAGCGGAAACATTCTATTCTATCATCTTCATTATATGGAAGAGACCACTTCAGTTAAATAATAAAGGGACAGCATGCACCTATACACACCTTTTTAAACACATTTAAAATAAAAAGAACTTAAGCTGAAAAAAAATATGATAAACCCATAAACTTAGCATTGTTTTACATTCATACTTACTAACTCCCTGTAATTAGATGAGCTAGTTTAAATAAGATACAGATGAGGCATACAGTTGAGGAAGAGTGACCTACAGTAGGTATCAACCTTGCAAGAACCAGGAAGCTGGAAACATGTAGTAGGTTTTAGCTTCTCTATTTGCCCTGTTTATCTTGAGAAATAACAAAAACTACAGCTTTTTCTGCATAAAAAATGAAGGTAAAAGCCTTATTCGCTGAACTCATGTTGAGAACACTGACCTAAGAGTATATGTGTGTGATAGGGACGCTGTCTGTGGCAGGTATACTTGCTAATATTTTAAATTCCTAAGACTATTTAGTCCACATCCCCAGTCTTAAAATCACACCCCACTATGCCCGGTTATACCCAGTCTACCCCAAACTTTACCCATTTTAAGGTAAATTCTACCTCTTTGGTGCCCCACCAAAAACAGAAAGTATGGGCCAGACAGCGAGTCTTGTGAACGATTAACTTTTCTGTGAAGTGCTGTTGAATATGAGGATATCAATTCATGATAATAGTAGAAATCACAAAAATGTAAAATAATCAAATATTTTTTTATGGTGAACCATGACATTTTTTGCACAAAGACACAAAAAGAAAGTGGAAATAACATATGCTTATTTAGTATAATTTCCACTTGACGCCTGGCAAGGTAAGATTGAGCAATGGCCTTGAAGTTACTATGTTATCTGAAAGACCACTAATTGATCTACAATTAGACCCCCCCCCCGCCATCATGATGGCCTTCAGCTGTGGAATGGCAACATGTTTGAAAGCCATGCTCTAAAGTAAGTAAAGTTCAATAAACTTCAATCTTCATCTCACCCTTCATAATACAATAGTCAAATAGAGTTCTATAGACAGAGATCATGTTGTTCATACATGTTTCACAAGAGTACCTTTTGAATATGGGTAAGATGGCGGCAAACATGTTTTTTGGGGTGGGGTTTGAAAGGGCTGCACACAGTATTAATGCTAATGAAGACAGATTCCTCACTTACGTTTATTTGCAGGGTTTCTAGATCTCATACGTCCAATAGATCCAGGCAGCAAAGCAAAATCATCCACGTTGCTTAGGTAGGAGTTCAGAAACTCTGTTCTCTCACAGGTGGCTTCCTCCATACCTTTGTGTAAAAAGGGTCTCCTTAAACCTTCATTTTATTAGTATCAAATATACAATTTAAAAAACAAGCCAGGAAACTGCAGCACTCCTTCCTAGTGTAGACATAAATTTGTAGCCGTGCTGTAAACCAATAGCATTGCTTAGCCTGAAGTCAAATACAGCAATTTAAAGAGAGACTGACACCAGAAATTAAACCTTTTTTACATCTATCATAATATTGCATTGTATTGCATGCTATCTATAATTTTGCCATAAAGGTATTTACTGATGCTTTTACATTACCCATCTGATCACCCATGTTCCTCTCTGAGGGGGCTGTCATATTTGAGCTTCAGCAGTCTGTTAGCATTAGAAACGCTGACATTTTGAGAAGGGACAGTCAGGTTGGCAAAACAGTCAGGTTTAGAAACTTCAAGTAACAATTACTTACAAAAATGTTCAACATGAGCTATAGGTAACTTTTAATGTTCATTAATATTTTGAATAATCATTTTTAGTGTCAGTATCACTTTAAGTTGCTATACTTGGTACCCTTAGGTATGTGCTGCCCTGTCTTCAATGTAACCCCAGCATGGCTTTCTGTTCTTAAGTGAATTAATTTAAAGTGATTTCATTATAATGACTAGGGGATGCATGGATTCCAGGATTTGGCTCACACTACAGATCCAGAACAGCAGCTGAAATAAACAAGGACAGTTTGTTCTCATGTTCCGTCGAAAAATAGAAAAAAATCACTGAAAACCAAGGGTGGTAATAGCGAATTCTGTATCTGAAGTCCTGCATTAGTCAAAGCTTCCCATCTTGGACGAAGAGTTTAATTAAAGAAACAACATGTAATCAACCGAGATGGGCCAAGAGAGGAGGAATTTGAAAGCAGTTCATTACCCCAGATGGAGTTCTTAAGACCCAGCTGGAAACTAAGGATTTAATCCACGGAACATGAAGCTACCGAGTTCGTTTATTTTTAGCTAAGATTCCTATTTCCTGATAAAAATCTGTGGCACTCACAAAGTCACATTATTCTGCATTGTGCTTGGTGTGCCTACAATTTAATTGAATCCTGCCTCGGTAGTCATACAATGTCCATTTTTTGACCAACATATAATTTTCTGCAAAATACGCACATTCTTAAAACAATAGTTTATGTTTTTTAAATCTACTTTTTTTTTATTTAACTCATTATTTATCTCTTATCACTTTATTGGTCCAAAGACACATTATTCTGCATTGATTTTTGAAGTGCTTGGTGTGCCTACAATTTAATCCTATCTCAGGTGTTTTACAATGTCCATTTTTTTTACCAAGATTTAATTTTCTGCACATTCTTAAAACAATTTTATGTTTTTAAAATCTGCTTTTTAAAAAAAATGTAACTAGTTATTTATCTCTTATCACCTTATTGCTCCAGACTAATTCTGTCTATATAAAAATAAATACTGAAAAGTCAGTCTTTCAGAATGCATTGGATCAAGGATATTTGTCTTCTCCAAGCAAGCAGGAGATTCTCCAGAAGTCACACTATTAGTGTTATATAATATGATTTTCCTTACTGACTGATGACATATAACTTGATATGACAAATGCTCCCAATATCTTGCACAGCACAGCGTGCTATATGTAATGCTATATGTAATGTGCACCAACTTCAGGTGAATTGGAAAACCTTTCAGACAGAAAAGGAGTTTTGAACAAACTCTGGTGCAATCACAACAAAAGGATTAAGCCAAAAAGAAAATAGGTTGGTTAACAGTGCCTTCAATGGGACACATACACCAATTTAAAACACGCAGGAACCATTTAAGTATAAGAATAGTTTTCCCATAAGGTCCAAAAAAATTTTTTACTACTCAACTGCTGCAGTCTATACAGGCCTGTCAAAAAGGGCCAAAAAGTGCTGGAATATAGCCCCCAACTCCAAAGGGCACTCAAAGCAAAAATTCAAAAATATATTCCCAGTCCATTCTCAAAAAATCACTTTTTTGGTCACAAAATTTATACCCCAGGAAATCCCTCCCCAAACGTTTTAACGTTTGGGGAGGGATTTCCTGGGGTATAAATTTTGTGACCAAATGTAACAACAGTAATGCCTATGAATAAGTGCCTGTGGGTGCGAAACGCGTAAGGCGGAGCATCAATTGGTCTGTATGCCTTTTTTAATATTTATGATGAATAAAAAGTGATTTTTTAACTTTGAGAATGGACTGGGAATATATTTTTGAATTATAGTTTTCCCATAAGCCATATACCAAATTTTCAATATTGCCAATAAAAGATATCAATATCAAATTGTATCTATTCTAAAACTGGTGACAAGTGCCAAAAAAGCTGCCAACTTGGTCCATTCAGACTGAATCTGCAGCTTGTTCACTAGTGTAGTGTAGACCAACAAGCCCCAGTATGATCAGTACATACAGCAGTATGATCAGAACATTGGCCTCAAGACCAATTCTTGTCTCAGCCAGATTTGGTCTAGTTCATGGGTGGCCAAATCAAATAAATATCTGCTCATACTGTTGCGAAGGTGATTTGTTTACCATGAGGCACTCATTTCACTGGATTTTGGCTGGATTAATGTTGACATTGATCTAACCCAGTACTTTTGAATCTGAAACATCAAAGCTGCTGGAACATGCAAACAGTGAAATGTATATTTAAAAACATTACCATGGTCTCCGACAAAGATGACATTGACACATCGGTGCAGCTTCATTTGTTTCAAGCCATCCATCAACTGGCCAACAATCTTGTCATTAACCTTCAGTTGTTCTGCCAGCTGAAACAGATAATTCAAACCAATTACTACTATTTGGTAAACAGCCAATAAACTCGAAGGCAACTTCGGAAAAAAAAAGTGATCCGAAGAAGAGGAGATTTATTGCTGGGCTACTAATCTTTCTGAATACCCACCTGTGTCACCACCCTTCTTGTAACAGCAACTACAGGTTTTAGGGATAAACGCTGCAATTCGGGGAGATTAATTGCCCAGTGACAAATCTCCTCTTCTTTGGGGCAACTAATCTCCCCGAACTGCCTCCCCATCGGCTAGAATGAAAATTGACGGCGGGATGGCACTCGGAGCACTTCGTTTTCCGAAGTCGCCAGATGTTTCCTAGCTCCAAGTGCCATGGCGCCGACGATTTTCATTCTAGCCGATGGGAAGGCAGGGAAGGCAGTTCGGGGAGATTAGTCGCCCGAAGAAGAGATTTGTTGCCGGGTGACTAATCTCCCCGAATTGCAGCGTGTGTCTCTGGCCATTTCAGGATGCCCCGGTTTGTGGTATTTGTAGAATAAACACATCATCAGCAGTGCAATATGCGTCAACAAATATCAAGACTGAGTTGGGAAAATTGGTGCATAGCTTAGAAAGAAAAAGTGGTACAAACCTCAGGTTGGAAAGGCCCATATTTATGTCCTGCCTGATCTGGTTGTTCTGAGTAAAGTGCATAAACATAAGGTCTGGAGGGGGAAAAAAAATAGCCATAATTACAAACTGTTAAATATAGTCTTAGGGGTTATTTATCAAAATCCGAAAATATCTTATTTTCAGAAATCTACTCTGACCAAATCCTCACAGGTTATTTCCCTTATTTATCAATACATTTTCCCCCGAAAATTTACGGGTCAAAAAATTAAAAAAAAACTTGAAAAATTTGAATTGTACGATTTTTCCGGATTTTTGCCTGAAAACCACAAAATCTTTGGATTATTGCACGAAACCCAGGGCAGATAAGGATATCTTCGGGACTTCTCCCATTGACTTATAACAACTTCGGCAGGTCTGAGATTCCAGATTTTCGGATTCAGACTTTTTCCATTCTCGGGTATAAGAAAAATTCCAGGTTTTTTTCCACAAAAAAATTTAGATTTTAAAATAAAAAAAACTTCAAGTTTTTGGCATTTGGACTTTAATAAATAACCCCTTTAGTATGGATTGGAAATTTCAACAAAGCTTTTGATTTTTTTGTAATATCTTATGAAATTGTTGGTCACGTAGCTGGCTACCAAATGCTGCTGGAGGAACAATAATTTCAAAGCTTTCTTTTTTGTCTAGTTTGAGAGATGTGCAATTAGTATTTAATATTAGCACTTCATTTTATGCCTTGTACCATAGCAAAATGCACAAAGATTGCACATAAAGAGTGGATGTGTGTTTACACTGCAAGCATGGACATCACAACACAAGTTTTATGTTGTATCAATGTATTATATATGATGGTCCTGTCATTGTATTTGCGAGGTCAGTAAATATGAGTCTGATTTCTTGCAGCGATGGCATCAGACTGCTCTGGTCATATACAGAATAAATCTAAGGCACTTTATCATCCTTCTAAGAAACTGCACATTAAAAATTTCAGTCCGCAAACCTCCCAACATACCTCTCATTGTCTGGTAAGTGCAACCACTGTAATACAGTGAGAATTCTTCGTTCTTGAGAAATAGCCCTATAACAGAAAACATTTACATTTTTAGAATTCAGGTTGTATTGTTTTTTCTGAGAGAATCATTAGGGATATATTTTTTAATACACTGTACATGCAACTGTGCACCAATGATGTAATCCATAATACGCACCAATGATTTAATCAATAATAAAACACTCACCTACAGTATTTGGTTGATAATACCAGCGCTCCATCTTAATGGAGTTAGTGTAAGGAGACCTGCTTATTGTGGGTTAGTACACTGATGTTTTTAAACCTTTCCCTTGAATCTATGTTGCTGGCAAAAAATGCCATATATTCTAGGTTTCCATGTTTTATTAAGCCAAATGGGAAATGGTGTCATGGAGTGTCCTCGTGAATAATATACTCCCTCTTGTAAAATATAAGGATATTATGTTACCAAGGCATTCCATGACCACATAAAAACACTAGGCCGAAGGTCATGGAACTCCTAGGTTACTTCTAATATCCTCATATTTTTCAACAGGGGGTATTTTATTTATTATAATACACAAGTTCCAATGAGTCATGTGACAGAAGTGACATCACTAAGCTCCAATTATAACTGATGACATCATACCTCCCAACATTTTGGAAAGAGGGACATGCGCGCAGCATGGCAAAAAAAAAATTGACCACGCTTATTTTGTGACAACACCCCCTAATTACCATGTTAATTTTACAAAATTTGGCAGGTTATGAAAGTTTGAACATATTTCTGTTGTTTTTTTCAGTTATTACAGTTTTGCTAATGAAGATGAATTGCCCTTTAAGCTGTGAGTCTAACGTCTCCTAAGGGACCTGTTTTCTTATATTGTTACAATTACTTATTTGCTTATCTCAGAATTGTTACAAAAGTATCTTATCTGCAGCTGTGGCTGTTCTGGGCTCTCAGACAACAGCCAATTGACTGAGAAACATTGTTTCTTTTTCTGTGTAGCTGTTCAGTTCAAAGATATATCGGGACTTTCCAGTACAAACGAGGGACTGCGGGTTAAGCTGTCAAAAGAGGGACAGTTGGGAGGTATGTGACATCACTCAGCACCTTTTATAAGGATATTATTTACAGGATATCCATGGCTCTTGTGTATTATAAGATGATAAATTATAAATGCTATCCCCTATTATAATGATTTTAACAAACTGATTAGGCCTGTGCATTTTCACAAATATTTCCCAGCATAACTTACACTGGCCAGAAGAATGTCGCTGCTTTCACACCCTGTTTAGATGCAGTTATCCAAATCTGAAAAATAAAAGAATGTAGAAATTTCATGGGTTTTCACGTTATATAGTAATTGCTCAGAAATTGCTATTAATAAATTTACCACCATTCACAAATAAAGAAAAATGTATGCAAATGTTGCAAACTAAATGTAAATTAACGCCACGCCAAATACAATGGTGCAAGATAGGGGATAGAGATGTAATTTGCAGCTCATATTAAACTGGCCTGGTATAGGACTTACAAATAAGTCTTCCAGTCTCATAAATGTAAAGGATATAGTGCATACAGAATATAAAAATACAGTATCAGCACTATTTACACAGGCCACACAATTTTTTTCACCTCCAACTCACTCCATCAAGCAGTGGTTCTCAAACTGTGTGCTAGTTCCGTAGGGAAGCATGGAGCAGTGGACATAGCTTAAAAGCCAGATGTGGGCGAGATTTAGGGAGAAAGAATATTTTATCTCTTACATTTTGAAATGTTATGTTATCCTAAATACTCTTGGAGCTGCAACTGAATTTTTGACTGTTTTCTGATTTCTGAATGTTTTCCCATAATTGTATTCTTGAAATAAGCTTAAGGAGGGGCCCTGACCAAATCTCGGCAGTCCAAGGAGGCTTGAACTGAAAAATGACTGATAATCACTTGAGCACCGCTTCCTTTTTTCTATAATTCCTTATCTGAAATAAGAGAAGTCTTAGGGTTGGGGCAGATGGGCAGATTCAGGGAGATTTAGTCGCCTGGCAACTAATCGCCTCTTCTGCATGGCGACAATCTCCCCGAAATGCCTTCCGCCTGCTTGAATGAAGAATCGCCTGCGCTAATGCACTCATGGTGCTTCGATTTCGGAAATTGAAGCGCCGCGAGTGCATTAACGCAGGAGATTGTTGCCCTGCAGAAAAGGCGATTAGTCGCCAGGTGACTAAATCTCCCTGAACCTGCCCGTCTACCCCAACCCTTGTAATAATTTTTATGTTTTTTTTCTGTTTGCATCAGTGCAATTCTGGGGCATGAAAGATGACTTCACAGAGAAGAATTTCCCTATTAATTCATGGAAAAACCTTGGATTCAGATCACTACATCACAACTGCCTGCATTGGTGATAGAGTATAGCTTTACTTTTTTTCCTGTATAATGTCTATAGGTTTAGTATAGCTAGTTTAGTTTAGTTCTTCCCTCAAAAAGACTCTCTCAAAAAACTTTTGGAGGAAGAACCATTACACAAATAAATATGCTCTTACATACATGGGTACACACTCACGCTTGTTTGGGTGCATATAAAGGGTTACTTACTGGCTGGCCTCCCCACCATCTGTGATTAAACTTTTCTCTTGATCGCAGGCTGAAGTTGGCATCAAAAACAGGGTCATACATTGAATTGCCAACAATTCCATGAGATTCAGGGTAAAGTCCCTTTGTACAAAAGAAACAACAAAAAAATATAGTGAAGAGGACAAATGGCACAAGGGCATTTGCTATCACTAAAAATAAGTGGTCAAAATGGTCCAAATCAACCAACATCACCTTTAATAAGTATAGGCTGTAGGAACCAGTACAAACATTTTATTCTCCCTCTAAAACCCTGATGGTGCAATTTCATGAGAGAATTATATAACAGGCACTTGCTCTTCTGCTCCCAAGTGGATACTTTTATTAGACTGCTCTGTATGCCTGCCCTTAAAGGCAAGGTATCCTAAAACAGGCAAGCTGTTGATTTCAATGTCTTTTCTGGGAGCTGCAAGTGTTTCAAACATAAACTTCTTGTTTGCTCTGGCCCTAACTCTCTCCACAAAATTCCAGACTACATACAATTAGGGATGAACAATTTTCTTTGCCATGGAAATGACATCCATAGATTTCAATGGGAGAAAAAAAAATGTTGCGTATCAAAAAAAAAAAAACAAATGTGACCCATAGAAATTTTTTGCCTAATTACCAAAGTGGTGAAAATAACCCATTATGTGCCTTTATCATAACATTTTTTTTGCTTATGATACACTTATGATATCAGACAATATATCACAACGCATTTAAACAAAGGTTGTAAAATATACAAAACCTTTAACCCATTAAACCTCTCTTCAGGTGAGTAACTTGGCTCCACATTTAAACTTTTAGTTCATTCCTAAATCAATTCAACTGTCCAGGCACTTGTACTGCTGCAGTATCACTTGTCTGCCAGCACTACTAACTACCTTCTAGACCAGTGATCCCCAACCAGTAGCTCATGAGCAACATGTTGCTCTCCAACCCCTTAGATATTGCTCCCAGTAGCCTCAAAGCAGGTGATTATTTTTGAATTCCAGGCTTGGAGGCAAGTTTTGGTTGTATAAAAACCAGGTGCACTGCCAAAGAGAACATCAATGTAGGCAATGACAATCCACACAGGGGCTACTAAATAGCCAATCACAGACCTTATTTGGCACCCCAGGAATATTTTTCATGCTTGTGTTGCTCCCCAACTCCTTTTACTTCTGAATTTTACTCACGGGTTGAAATGGTTGGGGATCCCTGTTCTAGACCTAGTGTAACTTTTATCTTTTTGTGCAGTTTAGCATTAACTACAAAGTGTGGCAATGTATGCAATGGTGATGGAGCACATATATGGGGACAATCACGTCTTTGACCAATACAAAATCATAGATGAAAAATTTTCTGTTAATTAAAGGGATCCTGTCATCGGAAAACATGTTTTTTTTCAAAATGCACCAGTTCATAGTGCTACTCCAGCAAAATTCTGCACTGAAATCCATTTCTCAAAAGAGCAAACAGATTTTTTTATATTCAATTTTGAAATCTGACATGGGGCTAGACATATTGTCAATTTCCCAGCTGCCCCAGGTCATGTGACTTGTGCCTGCACTTTAGGAGAGAAATACTTTCTGGCAGGCTGCTGTTTTTCCTTCTCAATGTAACTGAATGTGTCACAGTGAGACATGGGTTTTTACTATTGAGTGTTGTTCTTGTGTTAGGGAGCTGCTATCTGGTTACCTTGCCATTGTTCTTTTGTTTGGCTGCTGGGGGGGGGGGAAAGGGAGGGGGTTGTTATCACTCCAACTTGCAGTACAGCAGTAAAGAGTGATGGAAGTTTATCAGAGCACAAGTCACATGACTTGGGGCAGCTGGGAAATTGACAACATGTCTAGCCCCATGTCAGATTTCAAAATTGAATATAAAAAAATCTGTTTGCTCTTTTGAGAAATGGATTTCAGTGCAGAATTCTGCTGGAGCAGCAGTATTAACGGATTCATTTTGAAAAAAAAAAAATGTTCCCATCACAGTATCCCATTAAGCAAAATGATCAGTGAAATATAGTTACCGTTGCCATGGTGTATAGGTTTGGGAAGGTTTTGGTTGGATAAACTGGTCTCATATAAGGTGAGTGTGTCCCACATGATCCTGTTGAGAATAGAATAAAAGTATGACAGTTTTTACAAAACACAATTGAGTACTGTGCTTCATGCCTGTGGCAATTCCATAGATTCTACATGTGATTTAACACTCGAGTCTCAGCCTTTATGGCTTTTCAGCAACTCATGTCACAGCTTGATGTGGGGTGGTGGGAATGTATGGCCACCACTTTATAAGAGACAGTATATATATATGTGTGTGTATATATATATATATATATTTTTTTTTATATATATATATATATATATATTTTTTTATATATATATATATATATATATATATATATATATATATATATATATATATATATATATATATATATATATATATATATATATATATATATATATATATATATATATATATATACATATACACACATACATAATCAAATTCAAAAGAGCCCCCATTAAAATGGGTAAAAAACACTAGGCACTTTGCTTAATTTAAATGGAAGCCAAAAATGCGTGTGCATGTACAAAAATTTGAGTCCAAACAGGTTACCAATATACATCTTAACATAAAATACTCAGTGTCAACAATTGTATGAATGAGAATAATGCATAGAGTAAGTTTACTGTGAGGGTTCACTCGTCTAGTTGCTAGGGTAATTAAGCATTTGATCTTGGAATACGAACGTGAATTATTTTCCCGCAAGGCTCCCACTTACTTAGTTTATCTATGTTGGGCATCACCTTGTGTCCTTTTTTCATATACGAAGCGCGGAATCCATCAACTGAGAAGATAATCAGAGGGGGGCGAACAAAACTAAAACAAAGATTTACAAAAATTACAATGAATACAAACTTAACAAACATGAAATACAGCTCAATGATTTTTTATACCAGTATGTTAAGCAGCTAATTGGCCCGTGTGGGGGCATTGCTGGCCAGTATCTGGGGCCTGGGCAAAAAAAAAAAGTTTCTATGAGACTAGATAGAAAAACATGTTAAACAACCTATTGTAAAAATATTGTTAGAGCATAAAGTTTTCCAGCTGGATAAGTATAATTTGGCTGCTGTGCTGTCTGGTGTTTCCTTTCAAAAAAGCCAACTTATGTTTACTAATATTGCCTGGGACCAGATTGAGCACAAAAATCATATTGCTCCTTATAGCGTAGAATGGTGCTGTCCAACTGGCGGCCCGCAAACCACATTCGGCCCTCGATGTCCCCTTGTGTAGCCCCCACATGATAGTCTGCCTGCTGTGACTGCATCCCTTGTGTGAATTTTAAAAGATATCAGTACTGACATTAACTGGCCCCTGCATTGTTTAACCTCAAATTCAGACAGTAAACTCCTGCATTGTAAGTAATCCTCCCTGCATTGTTCACACCTGTAACACCTCTATTGTTTCCACCCTTAAAGCCCTGTACTGTTCACTTCTCAGACCCAGACTTTAAGTGCCTACACTGTTCACCCCTCAACAAACTGCTGGAGGGTCACCATTATTGTGTCAATGTATATAGCACAGTCTAGACTGTTTGAGTTTGATTGATTTGAGTGGTCCCGATAGGTTTCCCTGTCTCTTGCTGTATTCTACCTTCCCCATGCTCCCTGTATGTGCCATGCTCTACCTATCCTATGCTCTGTTTGTGTTCCTTTTTCTTTGGGTTTGTAAGCATTTGAAAATAGTTGTTAGGGGCCCCTAAGGTGTTAAATCATGTGCTGGGGGGTTCCAGTGTTATGGCAGCATATATTGGGTATGCACACTCAGAAAAAATGTACAAACAAAAGTGGTATTAAAAAAAATCTCTTTTATATAGATTATAGCAATAAAATGTACATCAAATAAACTGATATCTGATACAGAACAGTTTATACACAGCAATATTAACAAAAATATACATACCGCCTAGTTATAAGTTAAAGGCAAAAAAAAAATACAATTGCCAGTGATGAGAATGCCCCAATGTTTCGGCACTATAGCCTTTGTCAAGGGGAATTCTGATGTGTAGCCAAACCATCTAAGGTATAAATACCCTATTCAATTAGACGCAAGAATCTATGTGTTAGCCTGCTTCCTGCACTTGCGCATTTGTGCTGACACTTAATACATTTAATACCCCGTCTGTCCCCACATACAATGCTATGGTCCTTCTTCTCCAAGTCTTCAGCAGAATTACGCATACTGCACTTCTAGTACAGAGTATAGACCCCCTGCACCCTTGGGTGATACAGTGTGCATGTGTTAGGTTGCCAGAGGTGTGGAATTGGAGGGCCTTGCCAACAGATAGTGAAAGGTAAGTTTTGGGGGTCTCTAATTTGTGTATCTCAAGCACAATAACCCAAAGGCATAAGGCTATTAAAACAAGACCAAGTTCAATTGGACCTTTAATTTCCCTTTCAATAGTGAATGTAAACACACAAAAAAAAAAGTTTACCCTGCTGGACATTCTGGATGTTTCATTTCTTCACAGTCATCATCTGCCCAATGTGTTCCCCCTACAATATAGAAAAAAAGGAATATGATATATTTGAATAAGACACGGTCGGTTATATTAAGTGTGGTTTGAAATGATGACAGCAGATATGTCAGTCACACTGAAGCAAGGGGTTCAGGAATGGTCCAAGTTATGATTTTTAAAACACTGTAAGAGAAGCCAACTCATTAACAAATCAGCCTTGGCAGGAAAAGATCTGACTATTGCAACATTGTTTAATAAGTCAAGGCCAGGAATGGGGACAGGCAAATACTGCTTCCCATAGCTGTTAAATTTACAACATTTTGTAGCAAATTTATATATTTAAATGAACATTTAGCATTATCTTAACATGTAAACAGTATTCATTTAAAGGAGAAGGAAAGCTACCAAAGCAGTTTATTGCCAATAGATTAAACACATCAATGCAAGCTATAACAATCTATTTATTCTGCAGAATGCTTTACCAGAAGCTCCAGAAGCTCTTGTTTGTTTAGGATAGCAGCTGCCATATTAGTTTGGTATTACATCACTTCCTGCCTGAGTATCTCCCTGCTCACTCATAGCTCTGGGCTCAGATTACAGCAGGGAGGGGAACAGGGAAAGGGGAGGGGGAAAATGATAGAGCAGCAAACTGAGCATGCTCAAGCCCTAGACCTGGAGGTTTAAGCTGAAAACAGGAAGTCTGATACAGAAGCCCACACAATAGAAGGAAATGAATGCTGTGTTTCTTTTGACAAAGTACAGAGCAGCATTACTTTGAAGGTTTACTGGTGTATTTATATAGACCTTTCTGATAAAGCTTAGTTAATTTTAACCTTTCCTTCTCCTTTAAAGGGCAAGGACAGATGTTTTTTTCACCACACTTGTAGGGGAAAAATACATCAGCTTATCTTTCATCAATTACTTGGATTTGGTGTGAGAGCTAAAGGGGGCTGATTTATCAAAGTTGAAATTTGAATTTTTAAAAGAATTATGGCAGGGTGGATCTGAGCTTTTATACCTGTGCCAGGGTATTTTTTTCTTAATGGAACACTGACCCAGTGAAAAAAACTTAAAATCATTGAACCTTTGCTCACAAACAGCAGCAGGGAAAAAGTTAGCTTAAGATGATGCCAGCAATGAAAAAAAAAATACATTGTATTAAAAAAGTGCAATGTTTGCTCCAGTTCTTCTAGCCTTTAGCAACAAATCGAGTGCTGGTGATTTCCTAACAGTCCCCCAAATGATTAGTACTCCCATTACTTCTGCATCAAGACTGCAGTTACAAAATCACAATGCGATCGACATTCTGAATTTAAAAGCACAAACTCAATGAACGTTAGTTGCACATGAGTCATGCTCTGATGCGTACCCACCCGTGACAGCCCCCAAACGGAATGACTAATTCAAGGCAAAGACAAAAGATAACTGTCTGAAGAGCATTAAATATGCAGATTCTTTTCATTTGCTTTCAGCATTATCATACACACTGGAAGCCAAAAAAAAAAAAAAAAGATTCAAAGATGTATTGTTAAACAATGTAAGCAGAACAAAATGATGATAACAGCAAGAAATAAAGGAATAGGAAAAGATAAAAAAAAAACATTCTGCTTGGTCATGTGCTTTCAGAAAGAGCCAGCACTTTAGGATGGAAATGCTTTCTGGCAGGCTGTTGTTTCTCCTACTCAGTGTAACTAAATGTGTCTCAGTGGGACCTGGATTTTACTATTGAGTGCTGTTCTAATATTTACCAGGCAGTTGTTATCTTGTGTTAGGGAGCTGTTATCTGTTACCTTCCCATTGTTCTATTGTTAGGCTGCTGGGGGAGAAGGGTGGGTGTGATATCACTCCAACTTGCAGTTCATCACTTAAGAGTGACTGAAGTTTATCAGAGCACAAGTCACATGACTGGGGCAGCTGGGAAACTGACAATATGTCTAGCCCCATGTCAGATTTCAAAATTAAGTATAAAAAAATCAGTTTGCTCTTTTGAGAAACAGATTTCCGTCCATAATTCTCCTGGAGCAGCACTATTAACTGAAGCATTTTGGAAACAAAAAAAAAATATCCATAACAGTATGCCTTTAATGAGCAATTTCAACATATATTTGTAAAAAAGGACAACCTCTGGATATGTTGGGGAGCCATAAAATGTATTTGCTGCAGGTCCCAGTAACATCTTGTTACACCACTGGCTGTGGCCCAATAAATAAAACATTTGAAAATAAAATAAAAATGAGATTCAGAAGCAGAGGCGGGCCACGCTGTCCAGACGCCCTAGGCAAGCCGGACAGTATCGGCGCCTGTGCGAATGTGCGCATGCGTGAACTTGCGCTCGCGTGCGCATGCGCGAACTTGCGCTCGCATGCGCGAACCTGCATGCGCAGAATCGAAGAACATCGCCGGAGGGGAGAGGCGGGGAAAGTGACTGAGGGGAGACTTGAGGGGGGGGAGGCAGGGAGGAACGGCGGAGGGGTGGAAGGCGGGGAGAGCAGCGAACATAACTAGGGGTAGGCAAAAGTCAGGTACCTGCCCAGCGCCCCCCTTTCGTTGCGCCCTAGGCAGGTGCCTCTTCTGCCTACCCTTGTTCCGGCCCTGTTCAGAAGATATTCAGACTCTTGGCTGTACTGCCCCTATAATCTGTTTCCAACTATCCCTGTTATATAGCTTTATGTGTACACAGCTCTCCTACACTTAAATATATGTAGGAAACAAGGTGGAATTAGAATAAAAGATGCCACTAACCCTTGCATACTACTTGGTAGTTTGTGCAACAGTCGCCTTTAGCTAAACAGTCTTCAGAGCAGTGACAAGCATTTTCCTCATTCCGGGTCTCTCCGCAGCGGTCCTTGGTACATTCCCAACCACGACCTGAAAGAAAGGGAAACAATCTGTCAAAATGGTCTCCGACCAACATACTCATATTAGTCAGTGGAGGGTGCTTAGTGATACCACATGACTCACTGAAAATTAGTATTACAAGAAACAAGTTACCCCTTAAAGGGCGAATTTGCGCCATTTTGCTTCACCAGAAAATTCTTGAATTTCGTGTGAAATTCGCAAAACGGCAAAAAATTCACGAAACTGCACCGGTGTCCGTTTTTTGGGCGAAAATGCGTCGATGTCCAAAAAACGGACACCAGCGTCCAATTTTTTTTTGACGCCGGCGAATTTTCGCGCCTGTTTTGCAAATTTATTCGCCAGCAGCGAATCACGCAAATTAGCAGCAAATTCACACCTGGCGAATAAATTCACCCATCACTAGCACCTATCACAGCCAAAATCAAACACATATTAACAATCTGACCAGTACAACATAAACACGTTTAATCAAACAACATATATAGTTTTTTGGAAAAAAAACTGCAGATTTTAAAAAATCCCTTACTTTGTCAAAGGTTCTTCTTATGGGAGGCCATACTGAGACTATAACAGAGACTGTAATATGCAAATTTCAGGAGCATGCTCAGATTGTAATGCTGCTTTGAGTATTCTACCCAGAATGCCTTGTTTTAGTAAACTCCTCCACTAGAAATATCAGGAGATTTCCCTATCTTGTCCCCTGCTGGTGATGTTATCATGCAAATGAAGGGCACACAGTAACTTCCAGCAGGTGGCAGCACTACTGTACAACAGCTAACACACAGGTTTGGCTGATTTGAAAATAGCTTAGAAGGGTTGATAAGCAACAAGGAATTTCAGCTGAGCATGTGCGAGATTTCAGAGCTGCAGTTGGCTGGGAAGATATAGGTAGGAGGAGCCAGTGAAATCCAAGATGGCTGCCTCAGCTAGAACTGCAGTGGAGATAGGGGAGATCTTGCAGAAGGAATAGTGAGCTGATGATTTCCATTATACAGACAATTCTAACTGTTTTAAAAATCGGATTTCTTGAACTTTCACAGTGTATTTACTTAGGAAATGATTTTAGTTATGATTGGTGCCCTTTAATAAGGTATCAGAAGTGCCCATAGTGTCCCATTACTTGAATGAGCTATGGTCATAGACCTACTATGTGACCTCTTTCAATAGGGGATAGATTATTCCCACCTGGGAACGTTAGACCCCAGGCAACTGCCCACATAGGCCAAATGATAACCAGCCACCGTCCACAGCAGATTAGGTGGTCCGTTTACTAAAGTGCGGTCAATTTTATTTTAAGTTTCCGCATTTATTTTTCCGCGATGCGCTCAGAAGTCATTGCGATCACTTGCGGTAACTAATTTAACAAACCAGCTAACGTTAGTGGTCATTTTAGCGAGTTGCGAATTTTCTGGCGACGAATTACGATTTTTGCGAATATTTATGCTATAAAATAGTCTTGTTTTATGGCGGTTATTATGGCAATTTTTACTGTGACATTTATGGTAACACCAGCCAAGGCCGGGCCGGTATTACAAATTTACCGGCAATGTAGCTGCCTGTAAATTTGTAATACTCACAAAAAAAAGCCCGTGGCCTGCCCCCAGCCTGCTCCAAACTCACCTTTTTTCCTGGGCTTCTTGCCAAATGCGCACGTTTGGCTCTGCCCCCTTTGACGTCACGACCTGGCCAGCCAATAGCGTATCACTGCCCCCCCTTTTAGTGTCACAGCCCCTCCTTTTAGTGTCACAGCCCCGCCCTTTTAACCCCGCCCCCTCCACCTGCCGGTGAAGATTATTTTAAAACGTGGCAACCCTATGTGTATGTAGCGCTATTTTCAGCGAATGCCATAACTGGCGAACACTTATTCGCAAATGTATATTTATCGCGGGTTAATAAACTGGCGAAAACTTATTCAGCAATAAATTTGTCTGTATTTTATGCGCATATTTTTACCGTGCTTTAGTAAACGGACCCCAGAGTTCTTACCCAATAGGAGCTTCCACTCTACTTAGTTAATAGCTGTCCAAGTCCTGACTAATACAATGCCAGCTTGGTTAGAAACAATGACATTACAGAGCATAATGGGCCCACACAAGCACACATGAACAGCTTTACAATTACTGGGCTGAAAATACTATGAACCCAACACAATTTAATCATTTTAATGCAGCTACTGCCCTTAAAACCATAACCACTAACAGAACATTAAATGAAAAAGTTCCTTTCCCAGCTTGGTTTTCCTAAAACCTCCAGCAAGACTCATTTTCTTGATGATATAGTTTCTTTTCAGCTTGGCACTGGCCTAATAAAAAGAAAATTCTGCCCACGTTACAGACACACACTATTCATTAGCTCACCAAGTAAATAGCAGCCAGACAAGGGGGACTCTGAGCTGAGAGAAAAAGGAGACTGTGCCCCAAAGTATAATATTGGAAGTTAAAGGAACAGTAACATCAAAAAAAATGAAGTGTTTTAAAAGAATGGCAATATAATGTGCGGCACTGGTAAAATTGGTGTGTTTGCTTCAGAAACTCTACTATAGTTTATATAAACAATCTGCTGTTTAGCCATGGGGGCAGCCATTCAAGCACAGGATACACAGTAGATAACAGATAAGTACTACTATAGTTGATATAAACAAGCTGCTGTGTAGCCATGGGGGCAGCCATTCAAGCACAGGATACACAGTAGATAACAGATAAGTACTACTATAGTTGATATAAACAAGCTGCTGTGTAGCCATGGGGGCAGCCATTCAAGCACAGGATACACAGTAGATAACAGATAAGTACTACTATAGTTTATATAAACAAGCTGCTGTGTAGCCACGGGGGCAGCCATTCAAGCACAGGATACAAAGTAGATAACAGATAAGTACTACTATAGTTTATATAAACAAGCTGCTGTGTAGCCACGGGGGCAGCCATTCAAGCACAGGATACACAGTAGATAACAGATAAGTACTACTATAGTTTATATAAACAAGCTGCTGTGTAGCCATGGGGGCAGCCATTCAAGCACAGGATACACAGTAGATAACAGATAAGTACCACTATAGTTTATATGAACAAGCTGCTGTGTAGCCACGGGGGCAGCCATTCAAGCACAGGATACACAGTAGATAACAGATAAGTACTACTATAGTTTATATAAACAAGCTGCTGTGTAGCCACGGGGACAGCCATTCAAGCACAGGAAACACAGTAGATAACAGATAAGTTCTGAAGAATCCCATTGTATACTACAGGACTTATCTGTTATCTGCTGTGTACCCTGTGCCTCATGTGCCTTTAAAACACTTGTTTTTTTTTTTTTTTGTTACTATCCCTAACGCTACTCAGGGCTGTGTATATAGCCACTGCAGACACAGCAAATAACTTTTCCCAAACAAGGGGTTATATAACATAGTTTTGCAGACTTAGTTCAAGTGTGTCTCTTTGTGGCCAATAGTTTGGTTAGGGCTGTTCAGTATGTTAAAACAATGTTGTGTTTTCCATGTAACAACAAAACGTTCAAACCAGAAGGAGGGGCTTCCTTGATGCTGCCTGCTAAAGAATACAATTGTTTGGAAATGATTGTTTAAAATTAACAGAGCAATAGCAATATTGAGGCGATGGATTCTTAGCTCATTTGTCACTATAACCCTACTTCCATGGCCCTTTTGAGCACTTGGAGGAAAATGTGTTCAGATTCCCAGTGAATCCCCTTGAATAATATATTCCTATGTGTAAGATGAAGACAAAAGGTACAGTATTAAAGCAGGTGGAACCTATAAAGTACTCATTTTGCCGTTTAAAATTTGCAGTAAAGTATACCCTATTTTTAACATGACTTGTGCTTAACATACTTTTTTGCCTATATCTTTGGTATTGCTTGAGCTAATCAGAGAAAACATGGATATTTAAGCTTCTACTGTTTTGTTCTTGCAAGGTAGACAATATATTACTAGTGCACAGATAAGCAGGAACCCATTAAAGGAGAACTAAACCCTAAAAAGGAATGTGGCTAAAAATGGCATATTTTATATACTGAACTTATTGCACCAGCCTTAAGTCTCAGCTTGTGAATAGCAGCAATGATCCAGGACTTCAAACTTGTCACAGGGGGTCACCATCTTGGAAAGTGTCTGTGACACTCACATGCTCAGTGGGCTCTGATTGGCTGTTGAGAAGCTAAGCTTAGGGCTCGTCACTAATTATCCAGCAGAAAATGAGCTTCCCCTGTAATATAAGCTGATGCTACAGGTTTGCTGATTATTAAATTCTGATGCTAATTGCACTGGTTTCTGTGCTGCCATGTAGTAATTATCTGTATTAATTACTAATCAGCCTTATATTGTGACATTTCTATTCTATGTGTACTGTATATTGTGAGTGGGTCCCTAAGCTCAGTAAGTGACAGCAGCACAGAGCATGTGCAGTGAATCAGCAGAAAAGAAGATGGGGAGCTACTGGGGCATCTTTGGAGACACAGATCTTTACTGCTAAAGGGCTGTGGTTGCCTTGGGCTGGTACAGAAGCACAAAATAAAAAGTACAACAGTTCTAGCCTACGTCTTTAGTTAAGCTTTAGTTCTCCTTTAAGCAGGGTGATTATCTGTGTACTGCACACTGGCACACATTATGTAGCTGGCAATGGCCAAACATGAAGTAGCTTCAATCACCCTGTTTGTCCTTTGAAGTTCAAGAAAGATTTTTTGTGATTAAAACAATAGTCAAAATGTATGATCAGCACAAGCCCTGTTCATTGAAAAGAGGGGTATGTTTCCTTTTTAAGGTAACTGTTCCAGGGGACACAGTGGGAGGTATTAAAAATAAAACCAAAACTCATAAATTCTCTTATTCCAATAAAAACAATTGGGTTCTGGGGTCTGCAGGATAAGGGGTTTCCTCTAATTTGGATCCTAAATCCTTAATACCTTAAGCCTATTAAAAAAACAACTCAATGGGATTGTTTTGCCACCAATAGGAATGATGTGGTTTAATTACAAGCTACTGTTTATTATGGTTTACTGTTTATTACTCAGTAAGCTTATGGTAAAAAGCGAGGTTATATTTCCCCTTCAAGAAAACATGGCAGGAACTGTAAATGACATATATAAAAACACAGTGTGTTTCAGGAGGTACAACTGCAAAAAGGCCCAAGTAAGGGCAGATACAAGTTAGCAGGGCCCAGCCTTACAAACCATCTTATGTCCTATTACCCAGTTCCTCATGCACAAACAATCGGAGCACTGTTTGGTTTAGGAACATGTTCCAGTCGTGTCCTGAGCCCCTTAAAGTCTCATAAAAAGTGACATTCACGGAGTTGAACATGTATTTATTAAGTGGTTTCTTTAATTAGAGAGAGTGGCGACCCAGACCAGATGCAACACAACCACCTCCCTCATTCAGAATCCTAAAAGCCACATGTATGAGGGACTCTTCTTAACCCCTTCACCGCATCCACCGGAGACAATGCTATTGCCTTATCATTGTCTTTTCATTATTGCAGTTTGAACTGGCCTGCATTGCAGCGACCAAGGATGATATGTATATTTAAAAAAAAAGGAAAGGAAATATTTACCAAAGGTCCTGCTATAGGCGAAACAATCCCAAAAATGTGGATCGCCTATACTGTAGTACAAGCTGAAAAAGGATGGGGGATTGGCAAGTCTTTAAGAAAGTGTGTAGTGATCCAGTAGGGCAGAGGGTGATTGGGATTTTTAGTTGGTCTATTAGATCAGCAAAACTAGCAGAGATGGGGAGGATTTAGGATTTAATATCCCTACAAAATTTATGATCAAGTACATCAGCAGTAAATGTGTAAAAGAAACAGAATAGATTGCCAAAAAGCAAGAAAGTTGGAAGCAGCTTTCATCAGCGAGAGAAACAAGTATGGTGTGCAGGGCCAAGTTACATGAACATATAACAATAAAGAGAATTGGAAAGAATGGACCATTTATTTACATTATACCCATTATATAATTGGCCAATATCGTCAGTAACAAATGGATACATTCAAAACTTAACTTTTAATATAAACATATAAGATACAAAAAGGTATGTCCCTGAAAAAAACAAAAAGTTAAAAAATCCGGTTAGGAAGGAAGCTATACAGTAGGAAACTAGATCAGTAGCTTCCAATCAATTAATGAGGGTTCAGTCCCGTTGAGAGTAACCATTTTTCATAAATACAACTCACCAATGTAATGTACTATGCCCATATAATACTAAGTACTTAGGAGCTAAACCCCATCCACATTCGGATTCACAATCTAAAAGTATGTGTGCCCGATGCACGTATCAGTCGCTCAGCCTTTGACAAAGCTCACTCTGAGCGAGCAAAACGCGTGTCAGGCACACCTATGTTTAGATTTGGTTAGGTAGAGTAATCAAAGTTGGTGGGGGCTGGTTCCGGGTACCAGGTCCGGACTGAGAATTAAAATAGGCCCTGGCATTTCAGGTACACAGAGGCCCAATCAGCCAACATAGAGGCCCAAACAGCCCCCACCAGCCCACTAAATACTGACTTTCTATGGGACCTTACAGCAGCCTTACAGCAGCCCCTCTGGCATTTGCCAGAACCCACAGATTGCCAGTCCGGGCCTGCCGGGTAGTGGTTGTCCTAATGGTATGATAATGGCCATACGTCCCAACATTTTGTAAATAAAAAGAGGGACATGCGTGCAGCATGGCAAAAAAAAACAAAAAATGACCACACCCATTTTGTGGCAACACTCCCTAATTACGATGTTCATTTTACAAAATTTGGCAGGTTATGAAAGTTTGAACATATTTCTGTTGTTTTTTTCAGTTATTACAGTTTTGCTAAAGAAGGTGAATTGCCCTTTAAGCTGTGAGTCTAACTTCTCCTAAGGGACCTGTTATCTTATATTGTTACAATTACTTATTTGCTTATCTCAGAATTGTTACAAAAGTATCTTATCTGCAGCTGTGACTGTTCTGGGCTCTCTGCCAACAGCCAATTAAGTTAGAAACATTGTTTCTTTTTCTGGCTGTGCAGTCAGAGAAAAATCGGGACTTTCCAGTACAAATGAAGGACTGTGGGTTGAGCTGTCAAAAGAGGGACTGTCCCTCTGAAAACAGGTCAGTTGGGAGTTATGTTAAATGGCGATACCACAAACCACGTGAACTATATAGTTCACGTGCTACTGAGACAATCGGTTTAAATCAGGCACATTATACCTTACTTTTTTCAGGCAGGGTGTCAGAACTTTTACCATGATTGTTCTTCGGTTCATCTCATTAGCTCGTAAGTGAATCCGAATATGGAGGGGGTGTAGCTCCTAAGTACTTTAGTATTATATGGGCATAGTACATTACATTGGTTGTATTTATGAAAGACTGTTAGTTTCTCAACAGTACTGAATCCTTCATAGAAGTTACTGATGGTATATCCAGTATAGCTTCCCTCCTATGTTTTTTACTGGGACATATGTTTTTTTTATCTTACATGTTTCTATTAAAAGTTACATTTTAAATGTTTTGTGACTGTGGATATTGGCCAATTATATAATGGGTAGGTGCAAATGGGTCATTCTTTCCAATTCTCTTTATTGTTATACGTAAATGTGTAAAACCAGCCACAGCCTTAGCTAGCGATGCACCAGCGAGGGCAGTGAACTATCACCAAAGTGACTGACCACACAGATCAAGACAGGTTTACAGACAGCACAAGTAAAGTCATCTTTGTCACACACCTGTCTTCAGACAATGTTCATCGAAGTCTTCGCAGCAGCTGTTGTAACTTTTACACAGGTTGTCACAGCGGCAGGCAGGTGCTTCGGCCTCAATGAGTTCGAAACATCTTTCCTTGCAGGACCCAGAAGATCTGATCCAAGGGGAGTCTGAAAGGACTGTGGGGGAAAGACAAAAACAGAGAGATCAGTCCAGTCCTTTGTATCTGGATATGGTCATTTGTCTTTAAAGGAGAACTAAAACAACAGGGCAGTAATCTTGTACATTATGTTTTAGGATGCTGCAGCAGCCCAAGGCAACAACAGCCCTTTAGCAGGGAAGATCTTGGTCTCCAAAGTTACCCCAGTAGCTCCCCATCTTTTATTTCTGCTGATTTACTGCACATGCTCTGTGCTGCTGTCACTTACTGAGCTTAGGGACATATATATATAAAAAACATATATATAAAAAACACAACATAAGGCTCATTAATAAATAATAGATCACTGATACATGGCAGCAGAAACCAGAACAAATAGCACCAGAATTTAATACTAAGCCATGCAGCATCACCTTATGTGACAGGCAAACCTAATTTTTCAAGTTAAGCTTCTCAACAGCTGCTCAAAGCACACCGAGTATGTGTGTATCACTGAAATCCAAGATGGGGAAAATCCTGTGACAACTTTAAAGGCCTAGATCACTACAACTATAAAAATGCTGAACCTTCAGGCTGGTTCAATAAGTTCAGTATGTAAAATATGGCATTTCCAGCCATATTCATTTTTAGGGTTTAGTTCTCCTTTAAGTTCTCAATTATGTCAATGTAATGGAGTTAAATATAGAAAAATTAGGAAACTTATAGGGCTACTAATACACAGAAAAAGCACAAACTTGTGTGTGTTGCCTAATTTATATAAATAGGCCCAAATTCCACAGCAGATAGTAGAAATAACACTGAGCTTACAAAACAAAACAAACAAAACTAAACCATTTTATCCATTTTCCCCTGGTGGGTTGCAAGCTAGGTGGACTGGTGGTTTGGGTAGTTTGGGCAGGAAGAGACAATGTCAGCAATTAATGCCCAGAGGTGTTCCAGGCCTATCCAGGTGATATTATATTATTGCCCAAAAGCATAAAGTTGCACATACAAAATTAATTTTATTAACAATAGTCATTTTTTAACTGATAGATTACAGTACAGCTACAGTCTGTGCGGTTTAATTTCAGAAACAAATCTATGGATCTTTAAAGCGGCGTACATTGAAACCAAACTTTCTCACACTATTACCCAGATCCAACTAGTACACTGAAGGGTGTTATTGGCAACTTTTTTAAATTTTCACAAAACACAATAAATAAAGAAGCAATGCTATCATGTCTTGGGCTTAATAACTAGGTAACAGGACACAGTTGCATTGAGTCAAAATATGTGTCTTAGGGGCAAGGAATTTGAGAGTTTGTCTTGTGATTGTACATTGATCACTGAGCTGTTCAGTCTGTTTTAGTTAAATGTGTATGGCTATGTTTATTTCTGTATTATTTTTAGACAAAGGGCACCAAATGCTAAACTTGTAGAAGGAAGGGGGCACATAGCACAAGAATCAGTTAACCATAGATGTATGCTAGACACACAGAGGCAGGTGAGTAACTACGCACGTATTCTGCCCTGGCTGAGGCTAAGGTGAGTGGTACATACAGAATGAGTAACCACAGATGTCCATACAGACTGTAAGGTGACAGGTAGAATATGCTGGAATACTTGCCCAAAGACTACTCATACCAATGAAACATTGTAGTTATCTCACTTCCACCCAGGACTCCAATGCCCACAATGCCTTGCGTATTCTGTGATGAAGAGACCTAAGCAGGACAATAGCAGAAGTGTACAATGCATTGTGGGAAATGAAGTATTGGCTGGAGGAGAGCTGATCTATTTTACAATAGTTCTGTAGCCTGGAAAGTTACTTCCATTACCATTTAATTTACAGATTTTGGTGGACATCCCTGTACTCGCCTAATATTAGGAGATGCTGCTCGTTGCTTTTTAAGCAACCTTTTGACCTTGGCTGGTAACTCCCCACACAGCTTTGGACAGAGTTTACATTACTAACTCAAGTCCTGTCTTGCGGGCCTGAAGGAGGCATGTCCCAAAAAGCATGGCCTGCAGCTTATCTCCCTAGTGCAGGAGCCAACGGTCCTAGGAGAAAATAAAGAGGTCTGTTCTGTGTGGCCTTGGGACTAATCATGGATATCAGGTAAAAGCGGAACTGGGTGGTTTTGTCTCTTAAGCCATCCACTCAGGGGCATGTTTACTAACATTGGAGATAAATATCTGGAGAGATTTCTGGAGATGTTGCCCATAGCAACCAATCAGATCTTTGCTTTTGTTGTCTAACTTGGCTGTGGCTGTTTAAATCTAATTGCTGATTGGTTGCCATGGGCAACATCTCCAGAAATCTCTCCAGATATTTATCTCCAATGTTAGTAAACATGCATACACACACACATTTCTAGATGAGATACCTAGATATTTCTGTAAAGGTTGGTTGCCAGGGTCAGTGTACAAGCCCTTGCACAACTTAGGAAAATTGGTTCAAGGTCAAAAAGTCAAGCAACCCGCAATTGTTATCCAGCAACCAGCAGTATAATTGGCACCCTGACTAGTGATTTTCAAGAGCTCTACAAGTAATCAAGACTAATCACAAACTGTAAACATAAATTTTGAAGGTAAATTCACTTTTAGGTGATTCCATGAAAATGGGGTGTGCCATACTGTAACAGAGAATGGGAGTCTCTTGTGTCAAGTACAATATGTATGTCTGCAACTTACAATTATTTGATGCTATACTACTGCGGCCTATGGAAAACACCGGCAAAATCCCTTTAAAAAAAAAAAAAAAAGAAGAACTAAAAACAAACACTTGAATGTTATATCTGCCAGAGGGTAGTCAGTCAATATACATATACATACATATATCTTCAGTTTTACAAAACTGCACTTCTACACAGACACACTGGGGCTCATTTATCAACACTGGTTACCTATAGCAACCAATCAGCTATTAGCGTTTTGAAGCCAGCTGCAAGTAGAACAATGAATGCAGCAATTTGATTGGTTGCCATGGGTTACTGCCCATAGTCAAATTTGCCCAGTGTTGATAAATGAGCCCAGCGGAGTTGTGGGTTGATGCAGCCCTCACTTAATTTGAGGTGACGATAGTGTCACTGCTAGCAGCATGACATCTGCATATGTAAGTGTCCATCTTGTGTCCCACAAACACCTCGCTGCCAGAGACCAAACTGTATGCCCCATGCAGAGACCGGGCTGTATCAGATGGTAGATCCAGTGGGGCAAAAGGGGCACTTTAAGACAGTCTTTTCAGTCAGAACTCTAAAGGCAGAAGAAATCAGTAAGAGCTGGATGCTCAGGTGCATCATGGTAAGGTATAAACTGAACAACGGCTGCCCAGGCTCATTCTGGCATGGTACAGACTAAACACTGGCTGCCAGGGGCTTTATGGGAAGGCACTGTCTTTTCAGTCAGAACTCTAAAGGCCGAATGAATCCGTAAGAGCTGGCTGCTCAGGTGCAGTTTGGGAAGGTACAGACTAAACACTGGCTGCCCAGGTGCATTATGGGAAGGCACTGTCTTTTCAGTCAGAACTCTAAAGGCCTATGTAATAAGTAAGAGCTGGCTGCTCAGGTGCATCATACCTCCCAACATTTTGGGAATAAAGAGAGGGACAAAAGTATCTTATCTGCTGCTCTGGCTGTTCTGAGCTCTCTGCCAATTAAGTTAGAAAATTTGTTTATTTTTCTGGCTGTTCAGTGCAGAGAAAAACTGGACTTTCCAGGACAAACGAGGGACTGAGGGTTGAGCGGTCAAAAGATGGACTGTCCCTCTAAAAACAGGACAGTTGGGAGGTATGTATCATGATAAGGTACAAATTAAACACTAGCTGTCCAGGTGCATTATGGGAAGGCACTGTCTTTTCAGGCAGAACTCTAAAGGCCAAAGAGCTGGCTGCCCAGGTGCAGTTTGGGAAGGTACAATCTAACCACTGGCTCCTCAGGGGCATTCTGGAAAGGAACAAATTAAACTGGCTTCTCAGGTGCATTACGGGAAGGTACAATCTATTCTAACCACTGGCTGCCCTGGGCATTATGGGAAGGTACAATCTAACCACTGGCTGCCCTGGGGCATTATGGGAAAGTACAATCTAACCACTGGCTGCCCTGGGGCATTATGGGAAGTTATAATCTAACTACTGGCTTCTCAGGTGCATTATGGGAAGGTACAATCTAACTACTGGCTTCTCAGGTGCATTGTGGGAAGGTACAATCTAACCACTGGCTTCTCAGGTGCATTATGGGAAGGCACAATCTATCCACTGGCTGCTCTGGTGTATTTTAGGACAGTACAAAATATGCCTGATTGCTCAGGTGCCTGCAAGCATTTGTCAGACATTTCCCATTACTAAACATCAGCCACCAGAGCGGCCAGACTAGTGTTGTCACAAGCGCTTTCAGGCTACCGTCATAGCCGCCAAATAGGAGGTGGCACAAAATCTTGAGCTGCTTAAATTTGCAGCTGCCAATGAATCCATACTCACCCCATGTGTCCCGATGAAATCCTCTGGGGAGCACTAGGATGTTCCTTACTACAGTACAGGTTTTTATATTGATCAGTCACACTAATTCCACAATACCTGAGCCTCAGGTTTAAAGATACACCTCAGAATGGCACATTCCAGTGCCTCAGCTGAAAGGTTTATCATTGCAATATTACACAACATCTAATCTTCCAGACATATGGTGTACATTATAAAATGCCTCTGTGGGCAAATATACATAGGCCAAACCTCTAGGCAGGTTAAAACAAGGGCCCAGAAACATAAAAAAATGACATCAGGAATGTTCAATCAGATACCAGAACTGTCAGTTGTGTGTCTAGGCATTTTGTCCTGCAGAAACACACTGACTCACAAGGGAGGAGATGCGTCATGGAGGTAATTACTGTTCTTGAAAGAGGCAGTCACTTGATTAAAAACCCCTGGTGCTATGTGAAGGGAAAATAGATATGAATAAATCTAAAGGTTTAAATGAGTCACATAACCTGAAACCTTTTTTTTTTTTTGCAACCTGTTTATTGCTAATTTTTGTTATTTTTACCGATTCAGATCTAAAGCTAGTCGTCGCTGGCCTTGGAATAGTTTCACAATGAGCAAATAAAGGTTACTGTTAATTTGACTGTTTTTGCCACAATGTATACACCAATGTTGTTACTGCCACAGGTCCTGTTAGGACAGTGGCACAAAGGGGCATTGCCAGCTTTTTTTTATTGTGTGATTTCCCCTTTAATAAAGTAAAATCTGCAGTATTATTTCTGTGTAAATTTATGCTCTTATGTGATGGGTTACTTTGTGTGTCCTTGGACAAACAAAGTCTTAAGGTGGCCATAGAAGTGCAGATTTACCTTCATATCGGACGAACGATCGTTCGGTGCCATCTTCCGAACTGCCACTAACAATTCCAATCAAATAAAGTATTAAAAGAACAGATCAGACGATGTTTTGCCCCTGACAGCAATCGTACAAAAGTTATGTCCGACAAAAGCTGGTGACAGTCTCCCACTGATATCGTCAGATTGGCAATACATGCAGAGATATTATCGGCAGCCGACAGAAATTTTCTAACCGATCGACTGAACGGCCAATCACCATGGCACGAATGAAACGGAAATACTTAGGATCAAGTCACAAGATTTAACTTTAAGACCCACCTTGATGTTTGAATAAAAATGTGATGCTTAAAGGGGTTTAAACATTATTTTTTTGTCTTAAAAGCAATTGTGCTTAACTCCATTAAGGCTCATTCAGCTCATCAAATAACCATCAGTATAAGTGTTATCAGTCATAGTTTCAAGAATATTTCCAATGGCAAATTTTCACCCCAAATCTTACCCTTACTGATCTTCACATGAGCTGAGCACATTCTGGAAACCACTCATATGAGCAAATCAGTTTGTAAAGAAAGTAAACTACTTATAATCTCTTGTTCACCTTTGAGTTGGAGTATGATGTAGATAGTGATGTTCTCCAGTTTGCAATTTCCGCAATCTGGTTGCTAGGGTTAAAATTACCCTTGCAACTATGCATTGATTTGTATGATTGGATTATGAATAGGAGCAGTGGCGTAACTACCAGGGGTGCAGATGGTGCAATCATACCTGGGCCCACACCCCCTTGGGGCCCACCGGAGCCATGATAACAGTTATTGTGGGAGTCTGGGCAGGGGAGATTTTGCAGCATGCATGCCAACAGCACAATTCATAGGGGGTAGGGCCTGACGGGGGCCCCAGGTGCCCATCCTGTACCAGGGCCCACTGGCAAGTAGTTACGCCACTGAATAGTGTCTGAATAGGCGAGTAATAAAAAGTAGCAATAACAATAAATTTGTAGCCTTACAGAGCATTTGGGTTTTTTTTAGATGGGGTCAGTGATCCCCATTTGAAAGCTGGAAAGAGTCAGAAGAAGGAGGCAAGAAATTTAAAAACTAGGAAAAAAACAAATAATGAGGCGCAATTGAAAAGTTGCTTCGAATTGGCCATTCTCTAACATACTAAAAGTTAATGTTAAGGTGAACCAACCTTTCAATCATGGCACCAATCCTTCCATTCCAGCTACAAATGAACAAATCTAATTGGTAGGAATCTACAGGAATTCTTCATGAAAGCAGAATTAAAGTTAATTTACTTTTTAAAGTACAAGTGACATTGATTGAGGGGGTGCCAATATACTACCCTTAGATGCCAGACCAGCGCTCCTATCCACTGAAAAGTGCGCTGTACTAGAGTTCTATTCTTTGAGCTCTCTGCCCCCATCTATGCTGATATCCCAACAATCATTTTCATTATCTTGAACAGCATAACTTCAACTTTCAAGTTGCAATTTTTACTGAACTGTATGTGTGCGTGAACTGGTACGGGGCAGAGGATTGGGACATTATGGTGGCGTGGTACAATAGACAGTGCACTTTTCAGCAGACAGAAGTGCTGGCTTGAGGTCTAAAGTTAGCATTAATTAGGGATGTCCAGAATACAGCCGAATCCTGAATCTTTTATGCACAATTTGGCAGAATCCTGGACCAAATCCAAACAAATCTTTCATGCACAATTTGGCTGAATCCTGTACCAAAACAGAACAAAAATGCAAATCAAAAGGAAAATAATATTATTCTGTTATCAACTATATCCAGCCTCCATAAAATTAAGACATGCTTTTCTGTGGCATTGGTTCCTTTGCCTTGCTATACCCTCTTCAATCAATTTACTTTGGATCAATAGTTATTTTTGGTTACCCACAGTAGATTTTTGTTATATTATGCTGTGGATATGCATAGGGATGTAGCGAACGTCGGAAAAAAAGTTCGCGAACATATTCGCGAACTTGCGCAAAATTGCGAGCGGTTCGCGAACGGTTCGCGAACCCCATAGACTTCAATGGGAAGGCGAACTTTAACATCTACAAAAGACATTTCTGGCCAGAAAAATGATTTTAAAGTTGTTTAAAGGGTGCAACGACCTGGACAGTGGCATGCCAGAGGGGGATCAAGGGCAAAAATGTATCTGAAAAATCTGCCTGTGTGTGCTTGGAAGAGATAGTGTAGGGCGAGAGCTGTTAGTGATTTCAGGGACAGATGATAGTAAGTTTGCTGGCTAGTAATCTGCGTGATACTGCTCTGTATTGGAGGGACAGAAGTCTGCAGGGATTTGAGGGACATTTTAGCTTAGGTAGCTTTGCTGGCTAGTAATCTACTGTTCTCTTTAAACAACTGCCATACGTTGACCTTGTAGGCATTGTTTGCCCAGTTTTTTTGGACGCAGCCACTGAAGCACAGTTGCCAGAAAAAATATGCCATATAAATGCTGAAAATAGTCATTTTTCGCCATACGTTGACCTTGTAGACATTGTTTGCCCAGTTTTTTTGGACGCAGCCACTGAAGCACAGTTGCCAGAAAAAATATGCCATATAAATGCTGAAAATATAAATTTTTTTGGTTGCAGCCACTGAAGCACAGAGGCCAGAAAAATTATGCCATATAAATGCTGAAAATAGTCATTTTTCGCCATACGTTGACCTTGTAGACATTGTTTGCCCAGTTTTTTTGGACGCAGCCACTGAAGCACAGTTGCCAGAAAAAATATGCCATATAAATGCTGAAAATATAAATTTTTTTGGTTGCAGCCACTGAAGCACAGAGGCCAGAAAAATTATGCCATATAAATGCTGAAAATATAAATTTTTTTGGTTGCAGCCACTGAAGCACAGAGGCCAGAAAAAATATGCCATATAAATGCTGAAAATAGTCATTTTTTGCCATACGTCGACCTTGTAGGCATTGTTTGCCCAGTTTTCTTGGTCGCAGCCACTGAAGCACAGTTGCCAGAAAAAATATGCCATATAAATGCTGAAAATAGTCATTTTTTGCCATATACGTTGAGTCAAGGTATGGCAAAAAATGACTATTTTCAGCATTTCTATGGCATATTTTTTCTGGCCTCTGTGCTTGAGTGGCTGCGGCCAAAAAAACTGGGCAAACAATGCCTACAAGGTCAACGACGTTGACCTTGTAGGCATTGTTTGCCCAGTTTTTTTGGCCGCAGCCACTCAAGCACAGAGGCCAGAAAAAATATGCCATAGAAATGCTGAAAATAGTCATTTTTTTGGTCGCAGCCACTGAAGCACAGTTGCCAGAAAAATTATGCCATATAAATGCTGAAAATATAAATTTTTTTGGTTGCAGCCACTGAAGCACAGAGGCCAGAAAAATTATGCCATATAAATGCAGAAAATATGCATTTTTTTGGTTGCAGCCACTGAAGCACAGAGGCCAGAAAAATTATGCCATATAAATGCAGAAAATATGCATTTTTTTGGTTGCAGCCACTGAAGCACAGAGGCCAGAAAAATTATGCCATATAAATGCAGAAAATATGCATTTTTTTGGACGCAGCCACTGAAGCACAGTTGCCAGAAAAAATATGCCATATAAATGCTGAAAATAGTCATTTTTCGCCATACGTTGACCTTGTAGACATTGTTTGCCCAGTTTTTTTGGTTGCAGCCACTGAAGCACAGAGGCCAGAAAAAATTAAACCAGTAGGGTTTGCACCCTAGTTTGTAACGGTGGCGGAGGGAGGAGGACGCTAAAGGACAGCTGTGTGTGGAGTCATGAGGCTTGAAGAGAAGGACAGCTGCATAGAAGTCAGAACAAGTCTTCCGGCGTGCAGTAACCCTCCGAGATCCACCCCTCATTCATTTTAATAAAGGTCAGGTAATCGACACTTTTGTGACCTAGGCGAGTTCTCTTCTCAGTTACAATCCCTCCTGCTGCACTGAAGGTCCTTTCTGAGAGCACACTTGAGGCTGGGCAAGACAAGAGGTTCATGGCAAATTGTGACAGCTCTGGCCACAGATCAAGCCTGCGCACCCAGTAGTCCAGGGGTTCATCGCTCCTCAGAGTGTCGATATCTGCAGTTAATGCCAGGTAGTCCGCTACCTGCCGGTCGAGGCGTTCTTTGAGGGTGGATCCCGAAGGGTTGTGGCGCTGCCTTGGACAGAAAAACATTTGCATGTCTGACGTTACAGACCGGCCAAAGGGCTTTGTCCTTGCAGGTGTGCTCGTGGCAGGATTACTGGCACCTCTGCCCCTGGAATGTTGATGAGTTCCTGAAGTGACATCACCCTTAAAAGCATTGTACAACATGTTTTGCAGGCTGGTTTGTAAATGCCGCATCTTTTCGGACTTGTGGTATGTTGGTAACATTTCTGACACTTTATGCTTGTACCGAGGGTCTAGTAGCGTTGCGACCCAGTACAGGTCCTTCTCCTTAAGCCTCTTGATACGGGGGTCCTTCAACAGGCATGCCAGCATGAAAGACCCCATTCTCACAAGGTTGGATGCAGAGCTATCCATCTCCGCTTCCTCATTATCAAGGACTGCATCATCCACGGTCTCCTCCCCCCAGCCACGTACAAGACCAGGGGTCCCCAAAAGGTCACCACTAGCCCCCTGGGAAGCCTGCTCCTGTTGGTCCTCCTCCTCCTCCTCCACAAAGCCACCTTCCTCCTCTGACTCCACTTCTGGCACCTCTCCCTGCGTTGCAGCAGGTGCCTGGGTTCGTTCTGGTGATTGCGACCATAAATCGTGCGCTTCCAGCTCCTCGTCACGCTGGTCTACAGCCTCATCTGTCACTCGTCGCACGGCACGCTCCAGGAAGAAAGCGAAGGGTATTAGGTCGCTGATGGTGCCTTCGGTGCGACTGACCATATTTGTCACCTCTTCAAAAGGTCGCATGAGCCTGCAGGCATCGCGCATAAGCACCCAGTAACGGGGGAAAAAAATCCCCAGCTCTGCAGATCCAGTCCTACCACCCAGTTCAAAAAGGTACTCGTTGACGGCCCTTTGTTGTTGCAGCAGACGTTCCAACATAAGGAGCGTTGAATTCCAGCGAGTCTGGCTGTCAGAAATCAAACGCCTGACTGGCATGTTGTAGCGCTGCTGAATGTCAGCAAGGCGTGCCATGGCTGTGTAGGAACGTCTGAAATGGGCCGACACCTTTCTGGACTGGGTGAGAACGTCCTGGAATCCTGGGTACTTGGAGACAAAACGTTGGACTATTAAATTTAACACATGTGCCATGCAGGGCACATGTGTTAAATTTCCCAGTCTCAACGCTGCCAACAGATTGCTTCCATTGTCACACACCACTTTTCCGATCTGCAGTTGGTGTGGGGTCAGCCACCGATCGGCCTGTGACTGCAGAGATGACAGGAGTACAGATCCGGTATGGTTTTTGCTTTCCAGGCACGTCATCCCCAAGACAGCGTGACAACGGCGTACCTGGCACGTCGAATAGCCTAGGGGGAGCTGGGGGTGCACAGGTGTGGAGGAGGAGAAGGAGGACCCAGCAGCAGAGTAAGAAGAAGAAGAGGAAGAAGACGAGGTAGAGAGCGATGGAGGAGTAGAGGTGGTGGCAGAACCGCGTGCAATCCGTGGCGGTGACACCAACTCCACTGTTGTTGTTGTTGTTGAGCTACCCATTCCCTGCTTCCCATTCCCAGCCATTACCAAGTTCACCCAGTGGGCAGTGTAGGTGACATACCTGCCCTGACCATGCTTGGAGGACCATGCGTCAGTAGTCATATGGACCTTTGGCCCAACACTAAGTGACAGAGATGCGGTAACTTGGCTCTGCACATGTTGGTACAGGTGTGGTATTCCCTTTTTAGAAAAAAAATTGCGGCTGGGTACCTTCCACTGCGGTGTCCCAATTGCTACAAATTTGCGGAAGGCCTCAGAGTCCACCAGCTGGTATGGTAAAAGCTGGCGGGCTAAGAGTGCAGACAAGCCAGCTGTCAGACGCCGGGCAAGGGGGTGACAGTCAGACATTGGCTTCTTACGCTCAAACATGGCCTTCACAGAAACTTGGCTGGTGGCAGATGACTGGGAATGGGAACAGGTGGTCAAGGTGGAAGGCGGAGTGGAGGGTGGTTCAGATGGGTCAAGGAGAGCAGAGGTAGAGCAGTAAGATGCTGGACCAGAAGGAGTGTGACTTTTAGTTTGCCTGTTGCCTTTGAGGTGTTGCTCCCAAAGTGCTTTGTGCTTGCCGCTCATGTGCCTTCGCATAGAAGTTGTACCTATGTGGCTGTTGGGCTTACCAAGGCTCAGTTTCTGACTGCACTCATTGCAAATTACAATGCTTTTGTCAGAGGCACACACATTAAAAAAATCCCACACTGCTGACTTTTTGGAAGTGTGCGATCTGGCGGTAACAGTAGAAGTTGGCGGCATTGGCGGCAATGGCGGGTGCGTTGGCCGGCTGAACACAGGTGCCGATACATGTTGTTGCCCTACTGATCCCTGCGGGCTGGCCTCCCTGCTTCTTCTAAGTCTTATTCTCCTACTGCCTCTCTGACTCTCCGTCTCTCCATCTGAACTACCCTCCTCTTGCTCTCTTCTACTAGGCACCCACAAAACATCAATCTCCTCATCATCATTCTCCTCAGATGCATCAATTTCTTCTGACACATCACAGAAGGAAGCAGCAGCGGGGACCTCCTCCTCCTCCTCATCACTCATCATTATGTCCATCTCTGTCGTGTTCTCTGCCAGAATTAAATCTGGTGTAACGTCCTCATCTCCTTCATCTTCTTCTGCCAATAATGGTTGCGCATTACTCAGTTCAAGAAACTCATGGGAAAATAACTCCTCTGACTCCAGTGAAGATGGGGCACCGGTGGTGGAGGAAGTGTTACGTGGGGTGGCCATAGCAGTGGAGGATGAGGAGGATGTTGTGGTAAAGTTAGAAACGGTAGAGGATGGGGTGTGCTGTGTAAGCCAGTCAACTACCTCTTCAGCATTTTGGGAGTTCAGGGTCATTGGCTTTTTAAAACTGGGCAATTTGCTAGGGCCACAGGATTGCATAGCAGCACGGCCCCTAGCACGGCCTCTGCGTGGCGGCCTGCCTTTGCCTGGCATTATTTTTAAAAAAACAACAACAACAAAAACTCAGTTGGTTTTTCTGGAAACGATAATACACACAGCTAGATGGCAGTTTGAAGAAAACAGTGTGCAAATAATGCCTACAAGATCAACGTATACACTACTACAGCGGTGGATACGGATTACGTAAAATATATGAATGCTGCTTGAAAAAAAGTAACTCAAGTGGTTTTTCTAGAGACGATAATATTATCAATATTTAGACAAAATGTGAACAAGCTCACACAGCTAGATGGCGGTTTGAAGAAAACACTGTGCAAATAATGCCTACAAGGTCAACGTATACACAGCGGTGGATACGGATTACGTAAAATATAAGAATGCTGCTTGAAAAAAAGTCACTCCGGTGTTTTTTCTGGAGACGGTAATATTATGGATATTTAGACAGAATGTGAACACGGTCACACAGCTAGATAGCAGTTGGTTGAATAACACACTGGGCAAAAAATGCCTACAGGGCAAATAATGCCTACAAGGTCAACGTATACACAGCGGTGGATACGGATTACGTAAAATATAAGAATGCTGCTTGAAAAAAAGTCACTCCGGTGTTTTTTCTGGAGACGGTAATATTATGGATATTTAGACAGAATGTGAACACGGGCACACAGCTAGATAGCAGTTGGTTGAATAACACACTGGGCAAAAAATGCCTACAGGGCAAATAATGCCTACAAGGTCAACGTATACACAGCGGTGGATACGGATTACGTAAAATATAAGAATGCTGCTTGAAAAAAAGTCACTCCGGTGTTTTTTCTGGAGACGGTAATATTATGGATATTTAGACAGAATGTGAACACGGGCACACAGCTAGATAGCAGTTGGTTGAATAACACACTGGGCAAAAAATGCCTACAGGGCAAATAATGCCTACAAGGTCAACTTATACACTACTACAGCGAGGGATACGGATTACGTAAAATTTATTATGGCTGCTTGAAAAAAGTCACTCCGGTGTTTTTTCTGGAGACGGTAATATTATGGATATTTAGACAGAATGTGAACACGGGCACACAGCTAGATAGCAGTTGGTTGAATAACACACTGGGCAAAAAATGCCTACAGGGCAAATAATGCCTAAAAGGTCAACTTATACACTACTACAGCGATGGATACGGATTACGTAAAATTTATTATGGCTGCTTGAAAAAAGTCACTCCGGTGTTTTTTCTGGAGACGGTAATATTATGGATATTTAGACAGAATGTGAACACGGGCACACAGCTAGATAGCAGTTGGTTGAATAACACACTGGGCAAAAAATGCCTACAGGGCAAATAATGCCTAAAAGGTCAACTTATACACTACTACAGCGATGGATACGGATTACGTAAAATTTATTATGGCTGCTTGAAAAAAGTCACTCCGGTGTTTTTTCTGGAGACGGTAATATTATGGATATTTAGACAGAATGTGAACACGGGCACACAGCTAGATAGCAGTTGGTTGAATAACACACTGGGCAAAAAATGCCTACAGGGCAAATAATGCCTAAAAGGTCAACTTATACACTACTACAGCGATGGATACGGATTACGTAAAATTTATTATGGCTGCTTGAAAAAAGTCACTCCGGTGTTTTTTCTGGAGACGGTAATATTATGGATATTTAGACAGAATGTGAACACGGGCACACAGCTAGATAGCAGTTGGTTGAATAACACACTGGGCAAAAAATGCCTACAGGGCAAATAATGCCTAAAAGGTCAACTTATACACTACTACAGCGATGGATACGGATTACGTAAAATTTATTATGGCTGCTTGAAAAAAGTCACTCCGGTGTTTTTTCTGGAGACGGTAATATTATGGATATTTAGACAGAATGTGAACACGGGCACACAGCTAGATAGCAGTTGGTTGAATAACACACTGGGCAAAAAATGCCTACAGGGCAAATAATGCCTAAAAGGTCAACTTATACACTACTACAGCGGTAGTAAAATAAAAAAAAAGTTAAATAAAAAAAGAATGAATATTAAAAAAAAAAAATTAAAGTTGGTGCTGCTGAACTACTAGGAGCAGCAGATTAGCACACCAGTCCCACTCCCCAACACTGCTAGACTAATAGCACTGGGCTCTTATAGTAGTAGTAGTAGTAGTAGTAGTAGTAGTAGTAGTAGTAGTAGTAGTAAAACAACAAAAAAATAAATAAAAGCAGTCCTTACAAGGACTATTGCTATTGCAGCAGTCAGCAGATGAGATCAGAAGCAGGACAGCTGCCCACTGCAGCTACATACAGAGCACTGCAGTAGAAGGTAGATTACTAGCCAGCAAAGCTACCTAAGCTTAAATGTCCCTCAAACCCCTGCAGACTTCTGTCCCTCCAATAACAGAGCAGTATCAAAACGATTACTAGCCAGCAAACTTTCAACTGTCCCTGAAATCACTAACAGGCAGCAGCTCTCTCCCTACACTATCTCTTCAGCACACACAGGCAGAGTGAAAAAAAGCTGCAGGGCTTCGGTTTTTATAGGGAAGGGGAGTGGTCCAAGGGAGAGCTTCCTGATTGGCTGCCATGTACCTGCTGGTCTGGGGTGAGAGGGCAAAAAAAAGCGCCAACAATGGCGAACCCAAAATGGCGAACGTCGCGCGACGTTCGCGAACTTCCGGCGAGCGCGAACACCCGATGTTCGCGCGAACAAGTTCGCCGGCGAACAGTTCGCGACATCTCTAGATATGCATATAAATGAATGTACCTTGTGTTAATAACACCCTTAGGCTAATGTCCCACAAAGCATTTATCCATTGGGCTGGCCAAACTGCAATCCTCCTGTTTTTTTTAAAAAACCCAGTATCACGCCAACTGTCAATTCTGTGACTTGCAGTTCAGAAACAGCTGTATGGTTGAAGGTTGTCACGGACACAGACAGACCTCTTGCCCACCCTTTTTTGAGTCATCCTGGGTTAACCCAGTCACTCCCCTTTACCTAGTCTCATCCTTCACCTACTCATTCTCAGTAACAGATCAATTATAAGCTGTCAGTAATAAGCACCTGAAAATCAACTTTCCCCACCAATGCAACACCCTGTCACCCTCACCACTGAAACACAATGTACTGACATTATAGTGTTGCTTCACCTTTAAGTAAATGTTTAGTATGTAAAACACTAGAGTCATGAATATGCTGTAAAGCATATCCTTATAAACTTTGTTTGGTGGTGTCATTTATGATTTATATTAAATGGAGAACATCCAGGGGATTCTATAAAGTCACCTAATGACTAGGTGATATTATTTTTAAGTATTGTGTATTACCAGACAGATACCCAAAGAAGATGAGAGTAAGAAAACATCAGAACTAGTTGCAAATCTCACTATGAATAAATAACGTTGCTTTTCAATACCTGACTCCATATCCCCACAGCCTCAGCGCTCCCCAGAGGTCATTACTGTAAGTAATGTTTATGACTGGAATAGGAAACCTCAAAACCAACATGGTATGGAACGTTTACTTAACCTCCATCTGCTGAAAAGCACCATGTCTACTACTACAATTATCTAATTTATAAGGACATGAAACATTCTGAGCAAATAGTCAAGCCAACCATTACAGGCAACTCAACAGAAACAAACGCCGGCCAACATAACCATGGAAGGCAACCCAAGAGAAAACACATTTTGTACCCTCTCACAGCCTTTTCTGTTCAAACTCCTTGGTGCCCCTCCCCCCACCCAACGCCTGGGGCTTCTTTCCATTTTAACCATAAAGGAATCTTGGTAGCAACAAGCTCGCTAAAGACATAGAACAAAGAATGAACAAGGCATGCCCAAGCCCAGGCTAATTTGTGAAGCCCTACTTTATAGAGCAGTATATTAATATAGTAATTTCATGGTACAAAAAATAGAGAAATTCCAGACAACAGCATTCTACCAATGAGCAATGCCAACTGCTTTCTGTACATGAAGCATCTGGCACTTCTCTGGTCAGCTATAATACTGAGCAGAGATGAGTCAGGAGACCCTTCCTGTATCACTAATTTAGGCTTTTGCTGTTCTATCTGCTCACCTACCTGGACAAAACAGATGAGGGTCCTTCTGTTACACATTCATGACATTGGTAGTGCAAGAATTGTATCAACAGAGCTATTATTAAACGATTACTGACTCAGCCCGCAGTTTTGCCATTGCTGCCAATCTTGCCATAGTTACATAGATAAATTGGGTTGAAAAAAGACAAAGTCCATCAAGTTCAACCCCTCCAAATGAAAACCCAGCATCCATACATACACCCATCCCTACTTTCACATAAATTCTATATACCCATACCTATACTAACTATAGAGCTTAGTATCACAATAGCCTTTGATATTATGTCTGTCCAAGAAATCATCCAAGTCCCTCTTATAGTCATTAACTGAATCAGCATCACAACATCACCCGGCAGTGCATTCCACAACCTCACTGTCCTCACTGTGAAGAACCCCCTACGTTGCTTCAAATGAAAGTTCTTTTCTTCTAGTCTAAAGGGGAGGCCTCTGGTACGGTGATCCACTTTATGGGTAAAAAGGTCCCCTGCTATTTGTCTATAATGTCCTCTAATGTACTTGTAAAGTCTAATCATGTCCCCTCGCAAGTGCCTTTTTTCCAGAGAAAACAACCCCAACCTTGACAGTCTCCCCTCATAATTTAACTCTTCCCTCCCTCTAACCAGTTTAGTTGCACTTAGTCTCTGCACTCTCTCCAGCTCATTTATATCCCTCTTAAGGACTGGAGTCCAAAACTGCCCCCATACTCCAGATGAGGCCTCACCAGGGACCTATAAAGAGACATAATTATGTTTTCATCCCTTGAGTTAATGCCCTTTTTTATACAAGACAGAACTTTATTTGCTTTAGTAGCCACAGAATGACACTGCCCAGAATTAGACAACTTGTTATCCACAAAGACCCCTAGATCCTTCTCATTTAAGGAAACTCCCAACACACTGCCATTTAGTGTATAACTTGCATTTATATTCATTGAACCTCATTTTCCAGTTTGCTGCCCAGTTTTCCAGTTTAGACAAATCACTGTGCAAAGTGGCAGCATCCTGCATGGAACCTATAGTTCTGCACAATTTAGTCTCATCTGCAAAAATAGAAACAGTACTTTCAATGGCCACCTCCAGGTCATTAATAAACAAGTTGAAAAGCAAGGGACCTAGTACAGAGCCCTGCGGTACTCCACTAACAACACTGGTCCAATTAGAAAATGTTCCATTTACCACCACTCTTTGTAGTCTATCTTTTAGCCAGTTCTCTATCCAGGTACAAATACTATGTTCCAGGCCAACATTCCTTAATTTAACCAGTAATCTTTTGTGTGGCACTGTATCAAATGCTTTAGCAAAGTCTAAGGGGCAGATTCACTAAGGGTCGAATTTCGAAGTTAAAAATACTTCGAAATTCGACCCTCGAATTGAAATCCTTCGACTTCGAATATCGAAGTCGAAGGATTTAGCGCTAAACGTTTGATCGAACGATCGAAGGATTTTTCGTTCGATCGAACGATTAAATCCTTCCAATCGAACGATTCGAAGGATTTTAATCAAACGATCAAATGGATATCCTTCGATCAAAAAAAGCTTAGCAAGCCTATGGGGACCTTCCCCATAGGCTAACATTGACTTCGGTAGGTTTTATCTGCCGAAGTAGGGGGTCGAAGTTTTTTTTAAAGGGAAAGTACTTCGACTATCGAATGGTCGAATAGTCGAACGATTTTTACTTCGAATCGTTCGATTTCGATCGAATTCGAACGAATTTAACCAATTCGATGGTCGAAGTACCCAAAAAAAACTTTGAAATTCGAAGTTTTTTTCATTCGAATCCTTCACTCGAAGTTAGTGAATCTGCCCCTTAGTAAATCACATCCACTGCCATCCCAGAATTTGATAGTAAAGGTCCCACCCCTTCCTGCTTCATTTTTTTACTATTAACATATTTAAAAAATAATTTTGGATTTTATTTTTTTTTACTGCTTGCTGCAATATCCTTTTCCATATCAATTTTAGCTTGCCTTATAGCTTCTTTGCATGATTTATTGGCCTCCTTCTACCTTATAAATCAATGATTTGGCTGTCCCAGCTAACTTGAAAGTCTTTTCCTACCCACCTCAACACCAACTCGGTGACGTATAACATCACTGGGGGGTGCTGAGATCTCAATAGATTTGGCCGAACCCCCGAATCCTTCGCAAAAGATTCTGCCGAATACCGAACCAAACCGAATCCTAATTTACATATGCAAATTAGAGATGGGAAGGAAAAAACATTTTTTACTTCCTTGTTTTGTGACAAAAAGCCACACGATTTCCCTCCCTGCCTCTAATTTGCACATGCAAATAAGGATTCGGTTCGGCTGGGCAGGAGGATTCGGCTGAATCCGAATCCTGTTGAAAAAGTCAGAATCCAGGATTCAGTGCATCCCTACTTTCCATAGAGTCCTGCACAGGGCCATTTTTTGAAACCCGTACCTGACCCATTCCCACAACCCGAACCAGAAATTGTAAAACCTGGAAGAACCACAAAGGAGGGTGGGAGAGATCAAGCCCAAACCTTTGTTGGGTACCCAGTGGGATTACCCATGGACTGCCTGCAGGGCCATGGAATAGGGGACTTTTTGCCTGAAACCCAACCACTTTTTGGGTATTCCGCGGGTATCCAACCCAATGCAGGACTCTACCTTTCCATCCCTGGTACTCCCAAAAGTCATTGCTCATCAAAGCAGAAAGAAGCATTCTACCATATACTAATAAGCAGGCCACTGGAGGGCACTGTTGAATACACAAATCCACAGATAAATTGCACCAATATGGTTTAGTGAAAAATAAATCAAGTGATATACAGTATATTACAAAAATGCTTTAAGTCTTCTGTTTCTTATAACAATCGTGAAGACGGAGCCTCTTTCTGCATAAAATGTATTCTGGCATGAGATGTGTTTCCTATGTTCAGCCTATGAGCACCTTTTTCCGCCCCTCACTAATCTGAATGCCAAATTTGAATACTGGCAGATAATTCAGGAGCGTACAACAGAACACCGGAGCAGCACATAGAACTTTGGAGCAGCGCAGAAGCTGCAGGCATTCAAATCAAGGAAAATTACACAAAATCCTGGCAGGGGATGAGGGTTACTGATCTGCTGATGGTTTGCCAACAGTTACCCCTTTCAGCCTCTCCACAAGCCATGCCCATTAGACCAGACCAAAGGTGATTCTTCTGTTTCTTGCCTGCAGCAGCAGCCGGAGCGTGATGAGGTCAGTGAATGTATTTACTGTAAGAAGAACACTGCGTAGCCTTCATGTACTGCCCCATTCATTGAAGAATAGACACGAGGTCATGGAGGTTTGAGGGTGGTAGCACAGACACACATGTACTTGGCGCCAAAATATCAGAGATTCTGAATTCTACTCCATGATAAATTTGGCACAATTATACACATATATATTATTTATATATACAGAACCCCTTTTTAAAAGAGGTTACATTGTACCACCCATGTTCAAATACCGGCCAAGTTATTACAATCTAATTTTCCTTCCACCACAACAAAAACCCTCTGGTATCAGTTTTATTGGATAACCAATGACTACGCTTTTGGGCAAGCCAGATCACCAAGAGTAGACCCACACAAGCAGGGGGTTCAAAAAACAACAGTGCTCAACTGGTCATCATGGGTTAGAGAAGCATAACAAATTGTATCCATTCAATGTACATGATGTTCAAATAGAGCACTACTGAAGGACACTGAACTGGTTATTACTTGATACTGATAAGTGGTTTCCCAACTACTAAACAATTTGTCTGAAAAGCCCACCTATTGAAGTCATGGTTAATATTTGGCCCCAATGAAAACGGCTAACCAAGCAAGGGAAGGTGGAATGGCTTAATTATCTGTCTACACAAAGGTCATCCATATATTTGCCACAAGCTGAAAGAAAGAATAAAGGCTTGTCTGTAAAAAGGGTTTAAACAACAAACGAAGACTTATAGCACCCGAGACACTTTACAGACAGCTAAAAAGCACCTGAAATTGCCCCTTATACCTCCTATTGATTTGAATAAGAGAGGCCTGCCAGCTTCATTACTAGCCTTTTACACAACCAAAACACTCAACCGAATAGAACCTATTGAGCCTCAAGTTGCAGATCAAAAAGAGACAAGGATCTATTAAATAGGTCCAATCAGAAGCAGATCTGGTTAAAATATTGTGGCCATGTACTGTGCAATCACCCCAAAACAACCAATGTATAACAGAGACCGGAAAAGACTCAATGAACATGGACAATACTGGATGAAACTATTGTCCTTAAAGGAGAACTAAAGAAGAAGTAGCTAGAAATGTTGTATATTATGTTTTGGGCAACCACGGCCCTTTAGCAGGGAAGATTTGTGTCTCCAAAGATGCCCCAGTAGCTCCCCATCTTCTTTTCTGCTGATTCACTGCACATGCTCTGTGCTGCTGTCACTTACTGAGCTTAGGGACCCACTCACAATATACAGTACACATAGAATAGAAATGTCACAATATAAGGCTGATTAGTAATTAATACAGATAATTACTACATGGCAGCACAGAAACCAGTGCAATTAGCATCAGAATTTAATAATCAGCAAACCTGTAGCATCAGCTTATATTACAGGGGAAGCTCATTTTCTGCTGGATAATTAGTGACGAGCCCTAAGCTTAGCTTCTCAACAGCCAATCAGAGCCCACTGAGCATGTGAGTGTCACAGACACTTTCCAAGATGGTGACCCCCTGTGACAAGTTTGAAGTCCTGGATCATTGCTGCTATTGACAAGCTGAAACTTTAGCCTCGTGCAATAAGTTCACTATATAAAATATGGCATTTTTAGCCACATTAATTTTTACAGTTTAGTTCTCCTTCAAAGACATACACAGCCAACTGTATAGGCAGATGTGCTACAAAATTGTCTCTAATTTACCCAAATTCAGAGTGGCATTTCACTTGTTTATATTGCCAGTGCCTAAAGGGTAACACACCATTCAGATTTGAAGATCCTTAAATTCACTGTGATCTGAACAGGACACTGTACTTCTGTAATTCTGCTTAATATCCCACATAGACAAGATAAGATGCCCATACAGAGGCTGATAAAAGATGCTTTCACAGAAGCAGACTAAATAAATATAGCTAAAAATGTCATATTTTATATAGTGAACTTATTGCACGAGGCTAAAGTTTCAGCTTGTCAATAGCAGCAATGATCCAGGACTTCAAACTTGTCACAGGGGGTCACCATCTTGGAAAGTGTCTGTGACACTCACATGCTCAGTGGGCTCTGATTGGCTGTTGAGAAGCTAAGCTTAGGGCTCGTCACTAATTATCCAGCAGAAAATGAGCTTCCCCTGTAATATAAGCTGATGCTACAGGTTTGCTGATTATTAAATTCTGATGCTAATTGCACTGGTTTCTGTGCTGCCATGTAGTAATTATGTGTATTAATTACTAATCAGCCTTATATTGTGACATTTCTATTCTATGTGTACTGTATATTGTGAGTGGGTCCCTAAGCTCAGTAAGTGACAGCAGCACAGAACATGTGCAGTGAATCAGCAGAAAAGAAGACGGGGAGCTACTGGGGCATCTTTGGAGACACCGATCTTTACTGCTAAAGGGCTGTGGTTGCCTTGGGCTGGTACAGAAGCACAAAACATAATGTACAACATTTCTAGCTACGTCTTTAGTCAGGCTTTAGTTCTCCTTTAAGACGTGCACGCAACATTTTCACATAATATCATGCACATTTAGCACACGCCAGCAAAACAATCCCAGATGAAGACAAATACTGTAATATTTATACAATAGCGATAGGCAACAGGTGGCACAGATATAACCATTTACTGCGGACCCTCTCCTCATCAGTCAAGATCACGATAGTGATTAGATGACATTTCCTAAATCACTGAATTTTTCCCAACATCAGTTCCTCGCCCAAACAGCTTGCAATCAAATTTTTGCTGCTCATAGAATAAAACAAAATAAAGGTCATTTAAAGGGTGGACATAAAATGACTCTGCAAAGCATGGCCTATGTCCACTACAACTCTCCTCAATGACAGCAGTCACATCTGGATTTAGGCATCAAGTAATTTATATCTATCTTACGGGGGTTCTACTGTGCCGCTCCATTCCCAGCAGCTTTTTCTTTATATTTCAGTTCAAGAACAGTTGGCAGACTGCAGGCTGGTCATTCCTGAATGGTTTTCCTTTTGGATAACACAGCACAATCTGCCCTAGCCTAAAAATGACCCCGATTTGTGGCCAAAAATAGTCACAATGAAACAGTATAATTTCCCAGCATGGAGACACAAGTCACTCACAATTTAGACACAATTTATCACTCAATCTAGGATCACTTTAATTTTGCGTCTCTGGGGGCTCTATGGAAGCGAATCCGCTGGAGAGTGAGAACAAGCAGGGGAAGTGCATTGAATTGAGGAACTTTGACTCTCCATGGGGCAAATTCACTAAGATGCGAAGTTGTGCCAGGCGCAGCTTCGCCGCACTTTGCCAGGCGTAGTTTCTCCAGCGCTCCGCAAATTCACTAAAATCCGAAGTTGCGCACAGGGGTAGCGTAAGTTTGCGAAGTTGCGCTAGTGTTGATTCGCCAAGCGAAGTGAAGTTTCGCTAGCGATGGTTAATTTGCATACGGCGCCAAATTCAAATTTCAATGGAGGAATACGTATCAGCACTACAAATGCCTAGAAAACCTTCAAAACATCAAATAAAAATGTTATTTTGCCCTACACATGTGCCCACTGTATAGGTAAGTTGCCATGAGTCAGGAAATGTAGGGGGGAAGGAGGGGAGCCCCAAAAATTTTTTGGATCTTTTTCAGCCTATCACCCATCATGTAGAAAACACGCCAGTGTTTTTTGGGACTTAGAAAAATTTTTGACTTTTTTTGAAACAATCCCTATCTACTCTATTGCGCTTCGCCTGGTCTGAGGTGGCGAAGGAAGTCTAGAGTAAAAGGTAGCGTTCAGTACACTGCGCGCGTTAGTAAATTTGCGTAGTTACGTCCGTAGCGAAAATTCGCCAGGCGTAAGGGTGCGAAGTAACACTAGCGAATCTACGCCAGCGTTCGTTAGTGAATTTGCTAAGTAACGAAAATGCCCAACGCTAGCGAATTGACGCTAGCGTTCGGCGCTTCGTGAATTTGCCCCCATGACTTCTGTCTCTTCCTATTGTTGATCGGGGTATTTAAACAACAGACTTTGTTGATACAGTCCTTGCTGCTATGATAAAGGATTTTTGTTTGTAGACGCTCAATAAATACAGCGCTAACAGAGAGAGATATCTCTACAGATGTAAGACATTAGCCTGATGCTTTTATACAGCCATGAAATTCTTCAATGTGTGGGTATATTGTTCCCTGTGTAGAAAGTGCCAGCGAAAAGACATTTCTTTAAAATGAGAGACAAAAAAGAGGTTTGTATTTACCTGATGCGACTCCCTCGTCCCATTCTTCCGATCGTTTAAATCGATTTGCTGTAAATCCCAGGCAAACATTAATCCCAATGGCAAACGTCACCAACGATATTACCTAGGAGGGTCATAAACGGTCAAGCAAACAAATCTGGGCAGCAAAGGAACCCCTGTAAAATTCCAGCAGCTGGACTACAATTCCCAGCATCCTCTGGTAGGAAAGAAAGCTGGAAGTTGTAGCTTAGCCAAGGTGCCCTGCTGGGATACAGTGACATTTCACAAAACGTCAGTCTTGAAATAAGATCTGAAACTACAACAACATGCATATTTGTCTTTTTTTAAAATGAAAATGAAGCCTTTCCTACCTTATGGAAACTGAATCCGTTTTTCATTGCCATAGTGTCGGACTATCCCAGGCACTAAATAGCTCCTCTTCCCCCCCTAGTTTCAATGTCTCTGCTGTGTTTGCTCCAGGAGTTGAGTCTATTAGCTACAACTAATCCCACCTGGTTGACTTGACAGGCTCATTTGATTTGTCCAGGGGCAGATTTCATCACTTTGCACTCACAAATCCCAGCCCTAGAGGCTAGAGCCACCGATTCATCTTACTCCCACCAGCGTCCCCTCCCCTCCCAACACACAGGCTCCCAATAAGACTTTTATGGAACATGCTCCCCAGCCCAACTGCCGAGCTCAGCTCAGAAAACAAAAGCTTTCTCTATACAACTTATCAGCTTCCACAAAGCTCCGCCAGTACAATAACCACTTGCATCCAATAGAAAAAAAAAACATTTATATAAAATATATACAGCTATGGGACCTGTTATCCAAAATGCTTGGGACATGAGAGGGCGCATTGGATTCGAGGGAATTTTCGAAGTTCAAATTTCAAAGTATTTTTTTGGTTACTTCCACCATCGAATAGGCTACTACGACTTCTACTTCGACTCAAAGTAAAAAAGTTCGACTTTGAAAAGTACTGTCTCTTTTAAAAAAATCGACTTCAATGCTTCGCCAAATTAAACCTGCCGAAGTGCTATTTTAGCCTATGGGGACCTTATAGAGCATGTTTCTGTTTTTAAGTTTTTTAAGTCGAAGGAAAATCGTTCGATCGATGGATTTCATCGTTCGATTGAACAATTTTCCTTCGACTGCAGAGTGGCCAAATTCGGTAAAAAAAAACTTTGACCTCGATATTTGAAGTCGAAGTAATTCAATTCGATGGTAGAATTTCAAAGTATTTTACACTTCGAAATTCAACCCTTGATAAATCTACCGCTAGGTGTTCCGGACTCATAATTTGCACCTTCATGCCTTAAGTCTGCTAGAAAATCATGTAAACATTTAATAAACCCGATAGGCTGGTTTTGCTTCCAATAAGGATTAATTATATCTTAGTTGGGATCAAGTACAAGCAACTGTTTTATTGTTAAGAGAAAAAGGGAATAATTTTCTTAAGTTTGGATTTGGATAAAATGGAGTCCATGGGAGACGGCCTTTCCGTAATTCGGATCTTTCAGGATAGTGGGTTTCCTGATAACGGATCCCAAACTGTGATTAAAGGAGAAGGAAAGCTAGCAAAGCAGTTTATTGCCAATGGATTAACCACAATAGTGCAAGCTAGAATGCTATATTTATTCTTTAGAATGCTTTATCATACCCAAGTAAACTAATCTAGAAACTCTCTCTGTTTGTTTAGGATAGCAGCTGCCATATTAGCTTGGTGTGACATCACTTCCTGCCTGAGTCTCTCCCTGCTCACTCATAGCTCTGAGCTCAGATTACAGCAGGGAGGGGGAGAGGGAGAGAGGAGCAAACTGAGCATGCTCAAGCCCAAGCCCTGGAGGTTTATGCTAAAAACAAGTCTGATACAGAAGCCCATGTGAACACAATAGAAGGAAAGAAATGTGGTATTTATGAGGAATATATATATATATATAATATATGGCCATAGAGAATGAAATAACTCGCTACTATGGATAACTGCACAATTTAGCACCATTGTTGATGAATTGTTCTGCCGGATTTCATTATATTTCCAAAGGGAACTTTCACATTTTGCAGTTCACTTGTACCTGTACAGCGTTTTCGAATCAAGGAGTGAAAGCAGAAAATGTGAATAGAAAGTCAGGGAACTCCCCATGGGTGAACCGTTGTGAACACAAAAAAGTGTATAACACAATCTCACTTTTTTTCTTTTGCTGCATGTGCAATTCTGTCCCAGGCTCGGCTGAGAAACCCCAGATTTGTGCATTGCAAAAGAGAAGCTTTTCAGGCTTAAGAATCTGACGCTTTTCTGTTTTCTTTTTTTTTGTACTTTTTGATGGTAAGAGTGTTACCAGATAATCGGATTTATTGCAGAGTTTAAATACCTATTCCAGAAACAAATCAGCAACATTTGGCATTTTTCAACTGCTTCACCTCTCTCTGGATCTGTTTGGGTTTTTTTTCACAATTTTTAAATCAGTTTTATTGCCATGCAGGGGAATCTAGTATTGGTAACAAAGAAAACAAAATGTAAATGTTTGCAACCCAATTTCATTTTTTTAAAAAATTCTACAGCATAGTCGGTGGATAAGGGGTGGGTCTTGGGTAGTTAGAGAAGGGGTCTTGTGGATAAGGTCGGAGACACAGGCTCAGTCACGCCCAGCAACAAATTTGGGGCGATAATCTCCCCGAACTGCCTCTCGACAGCTACAATCTAAATCGACGGCGGGATGGAAATCCGAAGTCGCCTGAAGTTGTCTCGCGAGCAACTTCTAAAAACGAAGTGCTCCAAGTGCCATCCCGCCAGCGATTTAAATTTTATCGAGCAGGAGGCAGTCTGGGGAGATTAGTTGCCCCGAAGAAGAGGCAATTTATCACTAGGCGACTAAATCTCCCCGAATCTGAGCGTGTGTCTCTGCCCTAAGGGGTAATTTGGCTGTCATGGTGTCAGGGATCAGACAAGTCTTCACTAGTGTTTTCAGGCTAAACAGGTCAAATAAAAGCCATGGGAAAACCCTAGTATGAAAGGTCTTCAAGGCTAAAGGACTTTAGGTCAGCAGCATTGGTACAGATCAAAGATCAGCTAAATAGTGATGGGCGAATTTGTTCCGAAATGGGGCCGAAAAATTAGTGAAATGTGGATTTTGACGCCGGCGACAATTCATCAGCGTCAAAGTTGACGCCGGTGCCCATTACAGTCAATGGGCGTCCGTTAATCGTTGCTGGCGTCTAATTTGGCGTAAAAATACGCAAATACGCAAATTTATTCTCCAGCGGCGAAACGCGGAAATCAGCCACGAATTCTAGCCTAAATAAATTCGCCAATCACTACAGCTAAATACTATGTCCAGCTAAAGTACTTGGTTTAATGTCACTCGCCTAATATCTGACAATTTGAAATCGGCCTTCATTTTTTTTTTTTGGTTACTCAATTATTTTGCTTTTTGGTCTGCAGCTCTCCAGTTTGGAATCTCAGCAGCATCTCAGATGGTAGGATACAGGTATGGGACCTGTTATCCAGAATGCTCTGGACCTGGGGTATTCAGGATAATGGATCTTCCATAATTTGGATGTTCATACCTTAAGTCTACTAGAAAATCTTGCCCAATAGGCTGGTTCTGCTTCCAGTAAGGATTAATTATATCTTAGTTGGGATCAAGTACAAATTTCTGATTTATTATTACAGAGAAAAAGGAAATCATTTTTTAAAATGTGGATTATTATTGGATATAATGGAGTCTATGGGAGACAGCCTTTCCCGTAATTTGGAACTTTCTAGATATTGCGCTCAATGAAAAATAGCTGGAAAGAGGCAGTAGAAGTATAAAAACAAACAATACTAACAGTAAGGGGCACATTTACTAAGCTCGAGTGAAGGATTTTTTTGGGTACTTCGACCATCGAATAGGCTACTACGACCTTCGACTTCGATTGGAACGATTCAAACTAAAAATCGTTCGACTATTCGACCATTCGATAGTCGAAGTTCTGTCTCTTTAAAAAATACTTCGACTACCTACTTTGGCAGTTTAAACCTACCGAGGTGCAATCCTTTGTTCGATCGCTTAAAATTGTTCGAATCGTTCCAAGGATTTTATCGTTCGATCGAACAATATTTACTTTGTTAGATTCGAAGGATCAATTGATCTTAGGATTTGCGCTAAATCCTTCGAATTCGATATTCGAAGTCGTAAGGTTTAACTTCGAAGGTTTATTAACCCTTGAAATTCGACCCTTGATAAATGTGCCCCTTAATCATAGGGCAGAGACACACGCTCAGATTCGGGGAGATCAGTTGCCCGGCGATAAATCGCCTCTTCTTCTGGGCGACTAATCTCCCTGAAGTGCCTCCCGCCGGCTAGAAGCGAAATCGCCGGCAGGATGGCACTCGGAACGCTTTGGCCAAAGTTTCCGCATGAAGAAACTTCGGGCGACTTCGGAAAATGAAGCGCATTGATTGCCATCCCACTGGCGATTTAGATTCTAGCCGGCGGGAGGCACTTCGGGGAGATTAGTCGCCCCGAAGAAGAGGCGATTTAACGCCGGGGCGACTGACCTCCCGAATCTAAGCGTGAGTCTCTGCCCTAAAGGTGAACTATCCCTTTTAGACAACAATCTGCTCTCCTGTATGGCAGTAAAGTTGTAACCTGATTCAAGAGTCAGAACCAGAACACGGTATATAAAACATTTAGGTGTCAGTTGCAATAACATTCACAATAAAAGGTTAAAACCACTGAAAATGTTTAATTAATTTACATTGGGAAGCTGCTTAGAATGAGATTGTCATTCATTACACTCATTATGTTGGGAGGAGATCCCTTTATCTCTTTACCAGAGGGGCCTATGAACGAGGTGGTTATTGCTCAGACAAGCAGAGACAGCAAAGGGAAATGTCAGCACCTCGGGGGAATTTCACTTACAGTAGCGGGAGACTCATTAACATCCGTGACTGTCACATAATGATGTGGGTGGTCGGGAGCGGTGGCTAAAAGTTTCATTCGGGCAAATAGAAAAAGTATTGCTCAAATGCCAAGTCAGCAAACTGGTTAATAAATACAAAACACCCATAGGCTGGGAGGTTTAAGTTCAATTTTGCAAGGAAAAAGAATATATTTATCTTAACTTTCTAATTATTTACAACAGCAACAAATGATTACACTTCAAGGGCAATTCCACCTTTCATTTTTTAAATGGCTTACATTTTGCTACAGGTAGGGGATCTGTTATCCAGAATACACAGGATCTGTGGGGTTTCCGGATAATGAATCTTTCCATAATTTGGATCTTTATACCTTAGGTCTACTAAAAAAATCTTTTTAAATAAACCCAATAGGATTATTTTGGCTCCAGTTATGAATTATATCTCAATTTGGATCAAGTACAAGGTACTGTTTTATAATTACAGAGAAAAAGGAAATCATTTTTAAAAATTTGGATTTGATAGGATAAAATGGAGTCTATGGGAGATGGCTTTCCTGTAATTCGGAGCTTTCTGGATAACAGATTTCCAGATAACAAACTAAAGAATGAATGTGCTGCTCCACAGATATATATATATATTTATTTATTTATATATATATATATATATATATATATATATATATATATATATATATATATATATATATATACACACACACACACACACACACACACACACACACAAAATTATGTTGCTATATGCAGGTTTGGGACCTGTTATCCAGAATGCGTGGGACCTGGGGTTTTCCGAATAACAGATCTTTCCGTAATTTAGATCTTCGTACCTTAAGTCTACTAGTAATTCAAGTAAACATGCTACTGTTTTATTATTCCAGAGAAAAAGGAAATCATTTTTCTAAATTTAGATTATTTGGATAAAATGCAGTCTATGGGAGACGGCCTTTCTGTAATTCAGAGCTTTTTAGATAATAGGTTTCCAGGTAACAGATCCCATACCTGTACTATGCAAATGGTTTAAAGGTCAGACTATAATCAAGCGGTTATGTCAATGATGGAACAACCGCAAGCCCTTGTGCAAAATATGGGGAATCCCATACCTTTCAACAGTTTGGAAATAGAAAGAGGGCAACATTTTTTGTATCTAAGTGCACCTGCCACGTATTCTGGGCTCTCTGCCAAAAGCCAATTAAGTTAGAAACTTTGCATCTTTTTCTGGCTGTTCAGAGCAGGAGATCAAAGAGAAAGTCGGGACATTTCAGTAACAATCCGGGACTGCGCACTGAGCTGTCAAAATTGGGACTGTCCCGCGAAAAACTGGACAGTTGAGAGGTATGCTTACCCCTAGAGTTGAACTTCCGGTCATTGGAGGACCTGCGGCACATGTGAGCAATATTTTTCTGGGCCGGAAGTGACGTCACAGGCAAAACCTTTCCTAAAGCCACAAATTCCACACTGTGATTGCGCACATCACTCCTCTGACATCATACATACAAACCAGCCAAAATCATGGGAAATCATCATAAATCAGGGGAATGCTTAAGAGTGAAGGGAGAATGTGGACAGAGCCCAAACTAGATAACTCCCAAAAAAAATAGGCGGGTTGATTTGTAAATTTTATTTGCCGACACACCATATCCAGAGCGGATATGGCGTGTCGGCAAATAAAATTTACAAATCGACTCAATTCCATAACCAATACTTATCTATTGTGCAAAGATATCAGTAGGCTGCCATACACTCACTAACAAACAGTGTTTTTTATGGTTTTATAAGTGAGTGTATGGCCAATTTAGAAAGACTGAAGGTCATAAAAATCTCTGGGATCTAACCTTAGGGTAAGCAAACATGGGCAGATTCGGGGAGATTAGGTTCGCCCCGGCAACAAATCTACTCTTCTTCGGGCGACTTATCTCCCTGAACTGCCTTCCCCTACCTTCACACCAGCTAGAATGTAAACCACCGGCGGGATGCCGCAAGTGCCACCCCGCTGTCGATTTTTCATTATAGCCGGCGGAAAAGCAGTTCGGGGAGATTGTAACCCCGAAGAAGAGGCGTTTTGCTGCCGAGAATCTCCCCGAATCTGCCCGTGTGCCCTTACCCTTAACTTGGTCAGCCCTTTCTAGTATATCTAGACTGGTTCATTTAAAAAAAATGTAGCTGTATTTTTTTCCCACCTATTCTTAACTCAAAAGTGGAGATTCAGGAAGACAGATGTGTGAGGTCCCGCACAATTGGATTCACGTGGATTTCTTGTGTTTAGGCAGTGTGTTGCTAGGAGCCTTAGTATCCCAACTATATTGCTGCATTCCCAGCCAACTGCCCCAAGAATACCTGCAGGGAAGGAGACCTGCACCAACACGGCCTGCAAAGTGTTCCATGGAAATAGGGCACTAAATTGCACCAATTATACGTGTCAGTGCAAATCTGCATACCACCAACGTTCTGCTCAGAGAATCACTACTGCAATTAAACCATCCAAAGGATACAATGTAGGGGTGTCCTCATACCTCTCCTCACAAACCCCTCATGAATACAATGCTGCCAGTCACCGGAACTGCTGAAACGGAGCACAGACCTGTGGCTAAACTACTGGACAAATGTGCCAAATACATGGCTGTTTGCACTTTGCATCCTACCACACACACAAGTCATACATTGTCTGAAAGCAAAATAAAATGTATACAAAGGTTGCAAAAGCTAGAGTGAATTGTGCCTGTATATAGAGGCAATTATCATGGGCCCTTGAGAGAGCTGGACTCTGCAAAGCAGTTTTAGGCAGAAAGAAGGGGGGATAAACTGTCACTATGGCCAAATTGCTGATGAACCAATGAGTTCCTATATGTGTAACCTGGTTATGAGCTAAGACAGCCTGAACCAAGGTTGGATCTATGTTATACATGTTTATACAGGTGCTTCCATGACACCTAGAGGCACCTGAATAGTTTCAAAGACAGACAAGCAGAAACTCATAAGTTTAATTGAACACACACTCCTCCAGACAAGTGAGGAATTCATTTACATAAATGATCACCCAATATCAAGAGCCGGTATCTACAGTTGAAAAAGGTGTGAAGAGAACCAAAACTGCATTAGTAGAGGCATCCCAATGGTGTAGTGTGATCATACAAATGACAGAGGAGCACAGTCCGCCATCTTGGTAAAACCTCCCAATATCTGTACTTTGTATTATAATATTACAGTGTTTTAGGTAAAAATTAAATACATTTGTATCTGTTTGTTACATTACCAGTTCTATTTTTGCTGTTACAAACATAATAATTAACATAAATAACCTGGAGTTTGATTGTAACTTTAAGAGAAAGGGGCAATTTACAAAAGGGCAAAGTGACTAACGCGGGCGAAAATTCACCAGTGTGACGTCATTTCGGTACTTCGCAGATTTACTAACGGGCGCATGCGTAATTTCGCTAGCGAAGGAGACTCTAGCGGTACTTCGCTCCCTAACGCCTGGCGAATTTGCGCTCTGGCGAATGGACATAACTCCGCAAATTCACTAAGGTGAGGATTTTACTGAACGTTTCCTCTTGCGCCAGACTTGCCTTCGTCACCTCAGACCAGGCAAACTGCAATCGAGTAGATAGGAGTTCCTTGAAAAATAGTTGAAAGTCCCCAAAACGCAGGCGTCTTTTTCTTTTTTTCAGGGTGATAGGCTGAAAAAGAGCGTAAAATTCTTTTGTGGTACCCTCCTTCCCCCCTACATTTCCTAACATATGGCACATAAACTATACACTGGGCTCATGTGTAGGGCAATATAACAACTTTATTTTATTTTATTAAGGTTCCCTGGGCTTGTGTATTGCAATGTATTTGCTGTAACATATACGTCCATTCAACTTTAACTTCCCGCCATATGCAAACACTAGGCAACGCAAACGCAACTTCGCTTTGCTTGCCACAGTAATGTTAGCGCAACTTCGCCAGTGTTCGGCACCCTGGACGCAAATTCAGATTTTAGTGACTTAGCGATTACCTGGCGAATCTACACCTGGCAAAGTGTTGTGATGTGAGTGAAGCCGTCGCTGGCGAATTTATGGAGGTTAGTAAATTTGCCGCAAAGAGAGTCTAAATAATATATAGGTCTTAGAAAGGCCTTGCTTAGAAAACATTGAAAATATCAGTTGCGTAACTATAGAGGAAGCGGAGCCCGGGGAATAGGGGGCCTGGACTGCGGGGTCTGCTTCTTCTATAGCTAACAAGAAACCCGCCCCTTCCCCATCCACTCTCTTACCTGCGGCGGGGAAGCAGAGCGCAAATCAGGATGGGGCGGAGAGTGGGTGGAGTCAGGTGGAGAGTGGGCAGGGCAAGATAGGAAGTGGGCGGAAAGTGGGCAGAAGGATGGGGATCAGAGTGCGCTGGGCCCCTCTAAAGATTTTTTTGCAGGGGGGCCCGGCGCACTCTAGTTACGCCACTGGAAAATATGAAATATGTTTGCTGATTGTGTTTACTAGATGTGTGTTTATTTAACAGTAAATGCTTTTGTATAATGTAGGTACACAAAATATTTAGCCAGACCCACAATATAAATGACCTACTCCTGCCTCTGCTGGTCTATATGTGTATAATAAATCCCATGTAGAATCAGAGAGATGTTTTAATCACACGTAATCATACCTAAGGAGTACCTAACACAAGCTTGATAGTATAGCACACAGTCAATTTGGTCACAATCGTATCTCTGCAACTGAGACTTGGAAGTGAACAACACAAAGGAATGTTCCTACACCGCTGACATCTGTTTGGTTCAATTTGTAATTGGTTTTCATTTTGTATTATTTGTGGTTATTGAGTTATTTAGCTTTTTATTCAGGAGCTCTCCAGTTTGCAGTTTCAGTAATCTGATTGTTAAGGTCCGAATTCCTCTAGTGACCCTGCACTGATTTGATCTGCATAAGAGACTTGAATATGAGTAGGAGAGGAACTGAATAGAAAGATGAGTAAACATTGCTGCGCAATATGTTGGCGCTCTATAAATACACGTTAAAGGGATCCTGTCATCAGAAAACATGTTTTTTTTCAAAACACACCAGTTAATAGTACTACTCCAGCAGAATTCTGCACTGAAATCCATTTCTCAAAAGAGAAAATAGATTTTTTTATATTCAATTTTGAAATCTGACATGGGGCTAGACATATTGTCAATTTCCCAGCTGCCCCTGGTCATGTGACTTGTGCCTGCACTTTAGGAGAGAAATGCTTTCTGGCAGGCTGCTGTTTTTCCTTCTCAATGTAACTGAATGTGTCTCAGTGGGACCTGGATTTTACTATTGAATGTTGTTCTTAGATCTACCAGGCATCTGTTATCTTGTGTTAGGGAGCTGCTATCTGGTTACCTTCCCATTGTTCTGTTGTTAGGCTGCTGGGGGGGAAAGGGAGGGGGGTGATATCACTCCAACTGGCAGTACAGCAGTAAAGAGTGATTGAAGTTTATCAGAGCACAAGTCACATGACTTGGGGCAGCTGGGAAATTGACAAAATGTCTAGCCCCATGTCAGATTTCAAAATTTAACATAAAAAAATCTGTTTGCTCTTTTGAGAAATGGATTTCAGTGCAGAATTCTGCTGGAGTAGCACTATTAACTGATGCGTTTTGAAAAAAACATGTTTTCCCATGACAGTATCCCTTTAATAATAATAATAATAATAATAATAATATAATAATAATAATAATAATAAAGTGGCTAAAACAATACATTTTTAACCTTAAAGAGAATTTGGTTTTTTTTTCCGATGGGGGACAAAAAAAGTAGGCAAATACTTCAAAAACTATTAAAAAGACAGTTAGTTTTGGCCATTCTATAAGATACTAAAGGTTAACTTAAAGGTGAACCACTGCTTTGAAGGGGCAGCTCAACTGTATGTTCTTCAATTCTAAGCATTTTTTTCAAATGGCCTTTTTTTTTTAACAGTTTTTTAATAATTGGTCTTCTTCCGACTCTTTCCAGCTTTTAATGGAGGTCACTGACCCCATCTAAAAAAAAACAAATGCTCTGTAAGGCTACACGTTTATTGTTACTGCTACTTTTTATTCCTCATCTTTCTATTCAGGCCTCTCCTATTGATAGTCCAGTCTCTTATTCAAATCAGTGCATGGTTGTTGGGGAAATGTGGACCCTAGCAACCAGATTGCTGAAATTGCAAATTGCTGAATGAATAAAAAAAAAAACAAAATAACTAAAAAAAAGCATAAATAATAAAAAGTTAAAACCAATTGCAAATTGTCTCAGAATATCACTCTCTACATTATACTTAAAGTTAATCTAAAGGCAAACAACCCCTTTCATATTTCTAAGCGTTTCAGCAAACAGCCCTATCCATTTAAGCAAAGGGCAGTTGAATAAGACTGAACAAACTATCTTGTGTGACCTGAAAAGAAAGGAGTTGACATGAGACCAAGCGGCACATAATACAGACAGTGTGCAGCTTTAGTTCTCTTTCGGGAAAACAAAAAAACTTTAAGTGGCGCATCCAGATGGGTTCTGGTCAGCAGAGCAATTTGGCAGCACCTCAATACCAGGTTGTCATTAGGAATAGATTTTAGGTTTGGCAGGATTACAAGAAAGCTCGAGGTCTGTCTGCTGGAAGTGAAATCGGTTTTGGCATCCAAGCAGCCAGTTATAAAAATACCTACAGAAAAAGTATCTGAAAAAGATTCAGGAAGGACTATGAACGCAGGAGGAGGAGTAAATGTATAAACATTTTTAAATACACACGTTTTTGCCTAGAATTTTGCCTTTGGTTTGGTGGTGCTGGGAGTTGACTTCAACAAAGGGTTACGGGTTTGGCTGTAATGGCAGAGACACACGCTGCAATTCGGGGAGATTAGTCGCCTGGCAACAAATCTCCTCTTCTTTAGGGACGCTCCCCTGCCTTCCCACCGGCTAGAATGAAAAACGCAGGCGGGGTGGCACTCGGAGCGCTTTGTTTTCCAAAATTGAAGTTTCCTAGTGTCGCCCGTAGATTCCTCGTGAGGCAACTTCGGAAAACGAAGCACTCCAAGTGCCATCCTGCCGGCGATTTTCATTCTAGTTGGCGGGAAGGCAGGGGAGGCAGTTCGGGGACATTAGTCACCACAAAGAAGAGGAGATTTGTCGCTGGGCGACTAATATCCCCAAATTGCAGCGTGTGTCTCTGCCCTTAGGGTTGCCATTTTGCCCCTAGTGTGAGTAGGGTGGATAGATACTGGAGTCTAACAAAGAGCGACATTGGTAGGCAGACTGGCATGATATCCCTGCTCACAGGTAAGGCTGATACCCGTCGGTGTGGCTGAAGCAGGTCCGGATTGGGATTTTAAGGAGAACTAAACCCTAAAATTAATATGGCTAAATGCCATATTTTATATACTGAACTGCAGCAGCCTAAAGTTTCAGCAAGTCAATAGCAGCAATGATCCAGGACTTCAAACTTGTCACAGGGGGTCACCATCTTGGAAAGTGTCTGTGACACTCACATGCTCAGTGGGCTCTGATTGGCTGTTGAGAAGCTAAGCTTAGGGCTCGTCACTAATTATCCAGCAGAAAATGAGCTTCCCCTGTAATATAAGCAGTGTTGGACTGGGACACCAGGGGTCCACCCAAAAACCTTAGACCAGGGGCCAACTCTCATTACTAAAATTCTTCATCTCCTCAATCAACCTCTATTCTCCCAGTTTGTTTTCTTTACATACTATAATCTATTATTCCATCTCTTTAGCCTCATTCGCATAGAATAGGGAATGACCAGGAAATAGGCCAAAAGTTTAGCAGCGTGAGGGGCCACTGACACCTGGGCCCACCGGGAGTTTTCCTGGTATCCCGGTGGGCCAGTCTGACACTGAATATAAGATGATGCTACTTATATTGTGACATTTCTATTCTATGTGTACTGTATATTGTGAGTGGGTCCCTAAGCTCAGTAAGTGACAGCAGCACAGAGCATGTGCAGTGAATCAGCAGAAAAGAAGACGGGGAGCTACTGGGGCATCTTTGGAGACACAGATCTTTACTGCTAAAGGGCTGTGGTTGCCTTGGGCTGGTACAGAAACCCAAAACATAATGTACAACATGTCTAGCCTAATTCTTTACTTAGGCGTTAGTTCTCCTTTAAATGAGTGGAACATCTTTTTTGATTGCGAGTAGGTTAAAGGGCAAGTGAAGTGAGCACTGAAACTGAATCAACATTGCAGGAAGATTGCATTCAAGGAGAAAGATGGCAATTCTTCTCGTTGACAGCAAGATAATGGCAGAACCGCAAGCTGGCTTTCAAAACAGTCATGGAAAATTAAGTTTCAGCTACTGGAACTTCCTATCAAGTTTCCTGCCCCCCAGCACACTAGTCATCTATTAACGGACTATGGTTATATAGAGGTTCAACAGACCATGACAGATAAGGGACTAGCTGATAGGCCCCTATGTTTGTACAAATGATTAAAAAGTGATTAGAGATCAGGAGGGAGATGATCTTCTGACCCTTTCTGATCAATTGGGGGAAAACAAATCACATTTCCAGAGACACAGAGGGGCAAATTCACTAAGCGCCGAAGCGCCGAACGCTAGCGTTAATTCGCTAGCGTTTGGCATTTTCGGTGCTTCGCAAATTCACTAACAAACGCTGGCGTAAATTCGCTAGTGTTACTTCGCACACTTACGCCAGGCGAATTTTCGCTAGCGATGTAACTACGCAAATTCACTAACTTGCGCAGTGTACTGAACGCTACCTTTTACGCTAGACTTCCTTCGCCACCTCAGACCAGGTGAAGCGCAATAGAGTAGATAGGGATTGTTTCCAAAAAAGTCACATTTTTTTCTAAGTCCCAAAAAACGCTGGCGTGTTTTCTACATGATGGGTGATAGGCTGAAAAAGATCGAAAAATTTTTTGGGGCTCCCCTCCTTCCCCCCTACATTTCCTGACTCATGGCAACTTACCTAGACAGTGGGCACATGTGTAGGGCAAAATAACATTTTTATTTGCTGATTTGAAGGTTTTCTAGGCATTTGTAGTGCAGATACGTGTTCCTCCATTGAAATTTGAATTTCGCGCCGTATGCAAATTAACCATCGCTAGCGAAACTTCGCTTTGCTTGGCGAATTAACGCTAGCGCAACTTCGCAAACTAACGCTACCCCTGTGCGCAACTTTTGATTTTAGTGAATTTGCGGAGCGCTGGCGAAAATACGCCTGGCGAAGTTGCGCCTGGCGCAAATTCGCATCTTAGTGAATTTGCCCCAATGAGATTAGACTGAAGGGATGACTTTCCTTTACCACCTCCGTAATCAGCAATTTGGCACTTTTGATACCGGGTTAATGAGTTAAGACCCTCAAACACAGGCAGATAAAAGCTGCTGACAGGCCGAGTCGGCAGCTTATTGGTCCATGTGTGGGGCCATCCAACGGGCGTCCCCGATTGATATCTGACAAAAGTCAGCCAGATGCCGATCGGGCAGGTTAAAAAATCCCGTTGGATTGTGACTGCATCTTTTCATTGATCCAGTCCCACAATTCAACTGCCTGTTTGGCCTCCATTCTGATTCGATCATTGGGCCCAAGGGCCCCCAAATCGGATCGGCCCGATATCACCCACCTCAGTGTGGGCATATCGGGGAGAAATCCGCTTGTTTGGTGACATCACCAAACGAGCAGATCTCCCTGTGTATGGCCACCTTTAAACACACAAGGAGAAGCACCAATGAGCAGAGCCCGGAACCCTGACCTCTGATTCCTTTGTTAAACATTTATTAACAGGCAAACTTGCATTTATCTTAGGAGGGTGCAAACGGGAACAACTGCCCAAGAGAGTAGTACTTGTAGGTAGGAATTACAAGGGGAAGCAAGTGCTTTCTGAATTTCTATTATAACTTTTTTAAATGGATACTGTCATGGGAAAAAAAAAAATTCTAAATGAATCAGTTAATAGTGCTGCTCCAGCAGAATTCTGCACTGAAATCCATTTCTCAAAAGAGCAAACAGATTTTTTTATATTCAATTTTGAAATCTGACATGGGGCTAGACATATTGTCAATTTCCCAGCTGCCCCAAGTCATGTGACTTGTGCTCTGATAAACTTCAATCACTCTTTACTGCTGTACTGCAAGTTGGAGTGATATCACCCCCTCCCCCCCCCAGCAGCCAAACAAAAGAACAATGGGAAGGTAACCAGATAACAGCTCCCTAACACAAGATAACAGCTGCCTGGTAGATCTAAGAACAGCACTCAATAGTAAAAACCCATGTCTCACTGAGACACATTCAGTTACATTGAGAAGGAAAAACAGCAGCCTGCCAGAAAGCATTTCTCTCCTAAAGTGCAGGCAGAATTTTGCTGGAGTTGCACTATTAAATGATGCGTTTTGAAAAAAACATGTTTTCCGATGACAGGATCCCTTTAACTAAATATCACTGTTTCTATACACCGATACGCAAATGTGCATTTTCAGGCCTAAATTCATCCCGAGAGTGTGTAGTGACAGGTAGATGTCATTCATAGCTTACAGACATAGGGTTGCCTGGCTGGGTACATTCATTTTCACCAAGACCGATCCAAATGCTATGTGTGATGTGGCCTTTAAGGCTGACATTAAAGGATAAGCAAACCTTTAAAATAAGTGAATGTAAAATTGATGAGAGTGCTGTTCTAACACCATGTACATTCCTTGTTTATTATTTTTTCATTTCAAGATATTAAGGGATACATGTGCTGTTAATATGAATGAATTGTTACAACAGCTCCACCTGCTGGACAGTTTCCCACCAGTCTGACCAGCAAGTAGTCAAGGAAGTTGTCAGGAGAAAGAAAGAGGCTGCTCTGATGTTCTTCTGCTTAGGAAAATAAAATAGAAACCTTTCTCACATCTCTCAGATCTAGCCTGCTATTACCATGGCCAACCTTTGGGGTGTCTGACCTTTGCTCTTGCAGAAAGGGAAGTGATTGCCAGACTCACCAGTTTTCAGTGGTGTAACTTTAGTTCCCTGGGCCCCAAAAAAATGTTTGGGGACCCTCCCCTTCCAATGCCCACTAGATAATAGATCTGACAGTATGGTTGTGAGCAGGAGGGAGATTGTCTGCAGTTTCTTTCTCCCCTGCTGATAGGTAGTTACACCACTGTCAATTATTCTTCTATATAAAAACTATAATACTATAATTACAGTACAATGCAAATGTACTTTTTCCAATAACGGCCTCTAATTATGAACTGGAAAGCGAACATACTATAGACAGACCATAACAGCACAAGAGTAGTTTGCATACATACTGCCTTTAAACTGCCGATAGGACACCAATTACTTACCCTAAGGCCAACCCTAAGTGCCATACCATGAGACCAAAAGTTGGGTTATTATGTGTTCCATCTAAATGTTGCTTACCCCTATATATATCTATGGCATACAAAGATTCCTGCTCATTGAAAAGCACATTCCAGACTAATAATCTAGCACAGGAGTCTAGAACCTAACTGGGTAGCTACAAGGTGTTGTGGTTCTGCAAATGATGGACAGACACAATGCAAATGGGGGGGGGGACAACATCCTCTGAGCTAAGCTGGCTAGGATGCTGGGAGCTGTAGTTCAGTCCTTGCTATAGCACAGAAGAAAGCCTACAGTACCAAGATCTCCATTAGTTGCAAGCATTGTGGCACAATATGAAGGCAGTAGATATTAGCAGGGCTGAAGAGGGCAGATACAGACTAGGAGCCGCCAACGGGATTTGTAACCTGCCCGATCGGCATCTCGCTGACTTTCGCCAGATATCGATCAGGGACGCCCGTTGGATGGCCCCACACATGGACCAATAAGCTGCCGACTTGGTCTGTTAGCAGCTTTTATCTGCCTGTGCGCGGCTTTCTTGAGCGATTTATGTCATGCTGATGAAGCTGATGGAGCTGCTGGGGAGACAACACTTCTATTGGCACAGGCTTCTCAGATAAAAACACTTCATTTGGAGGGGTTGAACTTGATGGACTTTGTCTTTTTTCAACCCAATTTAACTATGTAACTATGTAACTATGTAACTATGTAACTATGTAACTATGTAACTACGGCTTGGATTGACTCTCTCTCTCACGTGATCCCAGAGGCGGTGCCAAAAGCAGAATTAATCCATTCCTACGCGCAGTGATTTGCTCAAGCTTCAAACCAGCCAAACTTTATTGCGCACGGGCATTTCTGTTCACTGCTGAGCCAGACCAATGGCACAGCTGCTAAGCACCTTCTCTAAAGGCCCCCATACACGGGCTGATAAAAGCTGCTGACAGACTGAGACACCAGCTTATTGGCCCATGTGTGGGGCCATCCGACGGGCTTCCCTGATCTATACCATCTCGATCGAGCAGGTTAAAAAATCCTGTCAAATCGCGGCCGCATCTGCGCTTTAATGTGGTCCCCACAATCCACCGCCCATATCGGATGCATTATGTATGATCCGATAGTTGGGCCCTAGGGCCCACGATCAGATCAGCCCAGTATCGCCCACCTCAATGTGGGCATATCGGGGAGAGATCCTCTCGTTTGGTGACATTGCCAAACATGTGCATCTCTACCTCTATGGCCACCTTAACCGGCTCCCAACCAATGTCATCACTTAAGGGGGATAAACACAGTGCTGGTTGTCTGAATTTGCTAAGTTAATGCCTCATATTTCCATTAATTAAAAACAAAACTATTCTTGTATATGAGGAACTGACTGTACTAAAAATGTTCCAGTAAAACAAAGAGTGACATAAATGATCTGGCATACAGAATATATACAGTCACCTTGCAGTGGGGCCCAGAAACTCAAAAATAATTTTGAGGCTCTCTTAAAGTAGGAACATTATATATTTCATATATATTTACACCGTTTATCAGTTGGTGCTGCACTGGGCTCACTATAATAGTCACAGGGTGCTGCTTAATACTGTAGTTCTGCACACTGTACTAAAAATAGGGGGTTGGGGTAACCAGCGTCAGACTGGCCCACCAGGTGTTAGTGGGCCCTCCTGCTACTAAGCATTTGCAAGAATTCTCCTGAAAATGCCTATCCATTTGAAATAATTGAAGTTGCCTGAAATTGCCTCTGGAGGAAACTTCGGGCGACTTATCGATATGTTGGTCACAGCACAAGAAAGAAGCGATGCGGAATAACAATTGTGACCACTGGATTAATACCCGGGACATGTGCCCTTAGCCTAAAAGCAGAAACAGAGAGGACAAATATTGTAATAAGTAAATTTAAACAGAGAGGGAGAGTTATAAAGATAAAGTGCCATGTGCTAAGAGTCACAGGTTCATCCCCTGATTACAATCTAAGTATCATTTGAGGTTTGAAGTGATCCAAAAAAGGTTGCAGGAATGTACAGCACCAGCAGCCTAAATGTGCCTGTGTGTGTTCAGCTTTACTATGCCTTCATTGTTTATATTTGTATCAATCATTATATCTTTTGGGTAAGTGGAACAGTTGTTAACAGGAGATAAGCAAATTCAGAGGAAGGCCACTAACCCCCCACGCAATAGTACAGTGTAACCTTGATAGAATTCCTGTCCTTTCCTGCCTTATCTACATCAGTGCAGTTATAGCAAAGTCAGCTCTTCTGTGATTTCTTCAATCTGTACGGATTGACTAAACAAGATAGGCTCTTACATAAACCCTGTGTGATAACTATGGGTCTGAGCAAACAAACCCATGTTGTTGTATAGGACTGCTCAGTGTCATGCCAAAAAGTGAAAGGTCAGTATGTTTGCTCCGGGGCACAGGAACAAACACAGAGAAGGCAGGTGCAGGTGCAGAGATTTCTCCTGGCATATAGAAATCATGAAATTCAGAGCAGTTATTCAACAAGGAGCTAAAGAAATCTGTGCACACAAACCAGCATACTCACTCAAATGATTCCAGTACAAACAAGATGTAACAATATAACTGCCTTTTGCACAAATCCTGCATGTAGAGAGACATGATGTCTGGTTGATTTTAATCGAGCAAGCTCTAATACATCTCATCTACCTATAAGATATATTAGATCTATAGACCCCCATACATGGTCCGATAAAAGCTCCTGGCAGCTTATTGGCCTGTTTGTGGGGCCATCCGATGGGCGTCCCTGATCAATATCTGGCCGAAAGTCGGGGAGATGTCGATCGGGCAGGATATAAAATCCTGTTAGATCTCAACTGCATATGTTCGTTGATACGGTCCTGCGATACGACCTGCATTCTGATCTGATCGTTGGGCCCCAGGGCCCATGATCGTATTAGCCCGATATTGCCCACCTCAATGTGGCCATATCGGGGAGAGATCCGCTCATTTGGCAACATCAGTAAACAAGCGGATCTCCCTGTGTATGGCCACCTTAACTGTCAATGTGTTGCGGTGGGTAAGAAAACATCATAGTTACATAGTTAGTTACATAGTTAAATCGGGTTGAAAAAAAACAAAGTCCATCAAGTTTAACCCCTCCAAATGAAAACCCAGCATCCATACACACAGTAACTATGTAACTATGTAACTATGTAGTGAATATCTGACACCCAACTGCTGCATGAAGAGAGAATCAAGAGAAACAGATACTGAGAGAGGAATAGTGAAGATAAACTTGATTATTTCAGAAACAAAGCAGAATTTTTAATTGATTATATTTAGAACGTTCTTATTTCAGTATGATGAAGCTTATTTTACATTTTTATTTTCGCGATAGTTCCCCTTTAATGTCTATGGCCACCTTAGCTGTGCAAATACATAGCACTATTTTAATTGGGAAAAAAGTCAAAGGTCAGCAAAGCGATACTGAGCTGTCAAGGGATCAGAGGTAAAAGAAATGACAGGTTTTGGCTATTTCTCCTAAGTAGGGTTCCTAGTGCCTTGTAATTATTTCATTAAGATTGTTTTTCTTGTCTTAAGGGAGGATTAAAGGAGAAAACAAGTAGGCGGTGCTCATATTATCAATGTCCATTTCTTAAGACTATATTTATTGCAAGAATATCTCTGCACAGCCGGCAAGACTTTACCAATTAAGGAAATGTAGCCCAATGTTTCCAGGCACAGGCAGAACAAGAAGCTAATGCCAACGTATTGCTGAAGCTCAATCTGAATATTTCGGCAGGGTGATTTTCATCCCGTCTGGCATTTGACTTAAAATGGCCATAGACCCAAAGATCCAATTGTACGAATCATTGTACGATCGGACTTCCCCATCTCCCGACCTGCCACTAACCATTCCGATCAAATAAAGTAGAAAAGAAACAGATCAGCCGATGTTCTGCCCCTGACAGCAATCGTAGGAAAGTTATGTCCGACCAAAGCCAGTGACAGTCTCCCTCTGAAAATTGTACAATCGGCAATACATGCAGAGATATTACCCGCAGCCGACAGAAATCTTTTAACCTGTCCGATCGACCAAACCACTGATCTCCACCGGACGAAAAATGACGGGACTCTTTGCACAAGGTCCGAAAATCGTACGAATCCTCGATTCGTATGACCTGATCTTTGCGTCTATGGCCAGCTTTAGCGATACGTCTGATCCTGATACCCTGGTTAATAAGTATAACTAAATTATTCTCTCCATCACTGACTCACATGCACTCTTACAGGCTAAGGGAACGTGTGCTCAAAACCCATTGCCCTGGCTAAACGCACAAATGTGATTGTCACTCTCCTATATCAATTCTGATCTGTCAAAGGCCAACTGGTCAACTACTATGTCTGTTTTCTATAATAAATAACCTTCTTCTTTTACATCCCTCACCAACAGAATCACTGAACATCACACTCAGGACTTTGCTGACTTTTTAACAAACAAAATAGAGTCCATCAACAACCAGGTTCCCATCTTTCTTTTTCCTAAGCCATTTTCTGAATGCCTTAACTTTTCCATCCTGTAACAGCCAATAAATGTCCAACTTCTCTTGTCATCTCCACTTAGGGTTGTCACCTTTTCTGGAAAAAAAATACCAGCCTTCCTGTATATATAACTTTTATCCCTATTAATAACATTGGGATCCACCATCATTTTTACCGGCCAGGCCGGAAAAATACCGGCAAGGTGGCAACCCTACCTCCACTCACAACTTGTTTTCTTGATCCTAATGAAACACTGTGCTGTTGCACCTACGCCAGGCCCATGTCAAACCTATTCAAACCTTGAACCATCCTGTCTTCCTAATTATTGTCCTGTCTCACTTCTACTACTTGACTGTAAAATCCTCAAATGTTTGTTTCTCATACTGCTGAGTTTGGCCAAACCACCGTTAGACCCATTGTAATCTGGTTTCATCCCCTATTAAGACTTATGTAGAGTTACAAATGATCTTCAGGCTGAAAGTCAAAGGTCACATCTCTATCCTAATCCACCTCAGCCTATCACCTATTTTTGATACAGTTGACCATTCCCTTAAATTCTATATTAAGTTGGTATCTGGGTGTAACAAGAGTGCGCCGCCCCCCCCTGCCAGAAAATGTTTCTGAGGGCTCAACGCAAACTGCCACTCTGCCTGCTCCTGCCCCCAACCCACCACCATTTGGAAGCCCCTCCCATGCCGCAAGCTTGCACAGGCGCGAGTGCATCAATTACAGAAGAAGAAAAAGAGTAGAGGGGAGGGGGATTTGAAGGCTATAGAGAAATCACGCCACTGACGTCTATCAATCCAGTGTCACACTGACCCACTGGAGCACCAGAAAAAAACCTGATGGGCCCCCGGTCCTGTTGGGCCCCATCATCCCAGATCATGGATCCCATACCTGTACTTAATTTATAATGAACTGTACGTTGTATTTATTTGCATTTACTACTGTAACGTGTATTAATTCATTATTCTTCAGGACAGTGCTGCATACATAGCAGTACATTATATACTAATATATATATATATATATATATATATATATATATTTGTAGCAGTTTATAAAATATACATACAAATGACACACGGGGCAATTCAGAACCTCTTGTCACCTGAGAAATTCCTAGCTCACATTCTCATTCATTTCTATGGGAATTACATGGAACTGGGAATTCACTCACAGGTCAAATGATTATAGAATATTATCTTTCACTCTTACTTACTCATATTCACGTTCTTGTTTCCCTTTAAAGCCTAGGAGCATAATATTGCTTAGCGCCAGGCTTCATTAAGTGTCTGTAATACTGGCCAGGGATCAATGAGACAAGGCCTGACCTCAACACCTTTCCTATTAGAAGGTCATTTTCAGCCTGGTGTTTGATGGGAAGTCTACCTGCACAGATGCGCACTAATCTGCCAACACAGGATGATGCATAATCCTCATCTAATGAATAGTGTCTGCTCCCTTGTTTCTGGCTCAACCCTGCCTTTGATGTGTACATCTGACACTTCTAAATGACAGTTGTTACACGTTTATGCATCAAAGCTGGACATCCCTGTAATTATTTATTCATATTTTTGTCTAGGTATTTGATTGCAGGCAGTGTCAAATTGGAGAGGTGTGGGCCCACCATGGCTGCCACATCAGGGCCAGCACCCCCCCCCCAAGGGCCACCCACCCCACCTCCACTACTCCCAGGGGCCCCCTGCCCGGGGCAAATCCCCCTCTGTCCCCTGTAACTTCTTCTCGCTGCATTCAGGTGAGAGGAGGCCAGAAAGGAGTGAGTGGATTTGGCCCAGCAGGGCCTTACGAGGGCTGGGGGCCCACCGAGTTTTTTCCCGGCCCAGTTCAACCATGCTTGCTGATTTATTTTCAAAGTCAGTGCACAGCAGAGCAATCTTTAAGTGTGTTACAAAGGGTGTAACAGGCCAGGACCCTGCAAGTTAAAGGGATACTGTCATGGGGAAAAATTTTGTTTCAAAATGCATCAGTTAAAAGTGCTGCTCCAGCAGAATTCTACACTGAAATCTGTTTTTAAAAAGAGCAAACAGAATTTTTTATATTCAATTTTGAAATCTGACATGAGCCTAGACATATTGACAGTTTCCCGAATACCGAACCAAATCCTAATTTGCATATGGAAATTAGGGGTGGGAAGGGGAAACATTTTTATTTTGCATATGCAAATTAGGATTCGGATTCAGTTCGGCCTGGTAGATCGATTTGGCCGAATCTGAAAAGGCAGAATCCTGGCTGAATGTAGAACCGAATCCTGGATCCCTACTTTTGGGTTTGTAAGACGCGGCGGGAGATCTAAATCCTCACTTACCTCCCGGCACGCCTCATTGCTTGCTTATGTGCGCAGGCACGCACTTCCGCCTTAGGTTATTCTGACGCTGGCGGTTGACGCCGGGCATCATGACGTCACTAGTCAACGCCAGTTTGAAATCTTTTGGCGCCAATTCTTCTATAAAGGCCTGTACCCCCCCATTCTTCTATAAAGGCCTGTACCCCCATTTGGTTAGTGCCTAAGATAGGCTTCAGTTCACTGTTCCTGCTCAAGCGTATTTAATATTTGATTATCTGGTTTTTGACTCTTGCCTGTTTTTGACTATGCCTCTTCTAAATCCTTGGTGGTACCTCGTTTACGGACTTGTTTCTAGCTATGCACTTCCTTGTTGGTTTCCACAGCAGAAAGCCTGGGGCCCCAAAAGGGCATCAGTGAACACCGGAGACCACATGGTTAACCTGTGCAACCAAGTGTACCCATCACTGCGCAAGGTTCAGACAACGAGAACGTTACAGGGTTTATTTAATGTTTACATGATTTTCTAGAAGACATAGGGGCAGATTCACTAAGCGGCGAATTTGCTCTAGTGTCCACTTTGCTCACATCACAACACTTCGCCAGGCGTAGATTCGCCAGGACAAAGCTAATTCACTAAAATCCGAATTTGCATCCAGGGCAAGCGAAGCGAATTTGTGCCAGCGGTGGCTAATTTGCATACGGCGGGAAGTTAACGTTCAATGGATGTATATGACTATGAAGATTTTCATTCATCCAGGTCATACTATATCTAGTATAGGTCAATCTAAAAACAACTGGACTTGCTGAGTAGGGATGTAGCGAACTGCCGTTAATGTGTTCGCGAACACCGGCAAAAAAGCGAACAGTTCGCGAACAGTTCGCGAACTTCGAACGCTCGATAAAATCGTTCGATCGAACGATCGAAGGATTTTATTCGTACGATCGAAGGATTTTCGTTCGAATCGAACGATCGAAGCTATTCGATCGAATGATTTTAATTCAATCGAATGCTTATAATCGTTCGAACGAATGGAAATCGTTCGATTTTAGCGATCGAACGGTCGAATGGTCGAATGGTCGAACGAAATTTTACTTCGAATCGAACGCGAACACCAATTGGCGAACGTCGCGCGACGTTCGCGAACATTCGGCGGACGCGAACAGTCGAAGTTCGCGCGAACTAGTTCGCCGGCGAACAGTTCGCTACATCCCTATTGCTGAGTAATCAATGAAGACGTTTCACTACTCATCCGAGCAGCTTCTTCAGTTCAACTGACTGGTGTGGGAAATTCTCGGCATATAAACTCTTCCACTAATCCATTTACAATGGCACATTGTAACTCTTCAAAGAGGTGAGATCTGAAGAAACTCACAGAGGTGTTGATTCTGTGTAGTTGTGATAGGATTATCCAATGTGTCATGCAACTCCTAGATACAGGTGTTACTTGTGAGAGTTGCATGAATGGATGTGTGAAGTGTTCTGAATCCGCCGGGGTACAGATGTTAGAACAGCATTGTATGTAGCAGACAGGTGGTGTCGAAGGCCCCCACCTCTGTTCAGAGATGGTCTCTCCACCTTGACATGAATCGCCTCTTTCACGCCTCGTTCAAACCAGCGGTCTTCTTTATCCAAGATTTGGACCTTGCTGTCTTCAAAGGAGTGTCCCTTGTCTTTTAAGTGTAGAAAGACAGCTGAGTTTTGCCCTGTAGAGTTCTCCCTCCTGTGCTGAGCCATTCGCTTGGAGAGCAGTTGTTTTGTCTCCCCGATGTATAGATCTGTGCAATCCTCGCTACACTGGACTCCGTATACCACATTGCTTTGTTTTTCTTTTGGTGTTTGATCCTTTGGGTGTACCAGTTTTTGTCTCATCCATTCATGCAACTCTCACAAGTAACACCTGTATCTAGGAGTTGCATGACACATTGGATAATCCTATCACAACTACACAGAATCAACACCTCTGTGAAATTCTTCAGATGTCACCTCTTTGAAGAGTTACAATGTGCCATTGTAAATGGATTAGTGGAAGAGTTTATATGCCGAGAACTTCCCACACCAGTCAGTTGAACTGAAGAAGCTGCTCGGATGAGTAGTGAAACGTCTTCATTGATTACTCAGCAAGTCCAGTTGTTTTTAGATTGACCTATACTAGATATAATGGATGTATATGTTGCAGCAAATACATTACATTACACAAGCCCAGGGAACATTAATAAAATAAAATAAAGTTATTTTGCCCTACACATGAGCCCAGTGTATAGTTTATGTGCCATATGTTAGGAAATGTAGGGTAGAAGCCGGGTACCCCAGAAAATATTTACGATCTTTTGCAGCCTATCACCCTGAAAAAGGAAAAGTCGCCAGCATTTTTTGGGACTTATTTAAATTATAATCAACTATTTTTTGAGAAAGTCCTATCTACTCTATTGCACTTCTCCTGGTCTGAGGTGGCGAAGGCAAGTCTGGCGCAAGAGGAAACGTTCAGTAAAATCCGCATCTTAGTGAATTAGCGTAGTTACGTCCATTCGCCATTAATATATATATATATATATATATATATATATATATATATATATATATATATATATATATATATATATACTGTATATATATTACCTTTAAAAACACATAAGTTTTGAGACAAGACCAGCCCCCTGATGCTTCTTCAAACACATAATAAGTCCAACGACTTGCCAACCACAAGACTTGCCAACCACAAAAGGGATTTACAGGAAAGGTGGTCGAGTTTTTAAAAGTTGGGAAGGTGTGGGACAGTGTGGCTCATTTACTAACATAGGTGCTAAATAATACAAGTGGAGAATTAAATCCACATGTTTTATTGACAGGGAAATGTTATCTTTGTCTCACTAATAGAGCCTTAAATAGAAAACCCCTAAGACCATAAAATAATTGTAAACTAAAACAAATCAATGTAAAATTGCTAAGTGCTCTTCTAAGTAGTTTTGCAAATTACATAATTATTTTTGTAGTTTATATTTTTTTTTAGTTTTAAATATAAGATCAGTTTTTACATTTCTAATAGAATGAACCTGAAACAATATTGCCACCTGCTGCGAAAAACTAAAAACAGTCGCTAGAAAATTAAGTTTGAGGTAAATGGAAAGTCTTGTGATGTCGCTCTGCTCAGAAAATTAAGTTAGTGAACAGAGAAGAGTTATCTTGTGTTTTTCTGGTCAGTTCTATGCAGAGCAACACTTGAGTTTCCTTTTCTCACAAACTTAATTTTCTACCTCCTTTGTCCAGTCTGGAGAAATGAACAGCAGGTGCCAATTGTTTCAATTCCATATTAGCTATGTAAAATTGATGATGTATTAAAAACTAGAAAACATTATGAATTAAATTGCAAACTTGCTCAGATTCTAAGCAATTTTACTTTAATTTGTTTCTAAACTTTTTATTTCCTTTAATAAATAGAGGGATTGTGATCTGGACTATCCCTCCCCTGCCCAATATGGGTCCACATGGTTGATCTGACCTGCAAAATAGGTTAGCATAAGATTGTATAAAAGACTACGAAAATAAAAAGGTTTAGTGAGGAGGAATAATAGTTTGGAAAGTGGACCCACGGTCTAAGGTTTTCCAATGGGCTCAAGTTCTAAGGTTTTCTGGTGGGCTCAAGGTCTAAGGTTTTCCAATGGGCTCAAGTTCTAAAGTTTTTCAGTGGGCTCAAGTTCTAAGGTTTTCCGGTGGGCTCAAGTTCTAAGGTTTTCCAGTGGACTCAAGGTCTAAGGTTTTCTGGTGGGCTCAAGGTCTAAGGTTTTCCAATGGGCTCAAGTTCTAAAGTTTTTCAGTGGGCTCAAGTTCTAAGGTTTTCCAGTGGGCTCAAGGTCTAAGGTTTTCTGGTAGGCTCAAGGTCTAAGGTTTTCTGGTGGGCTCAAGTTCTAAGGGTTTCCAGTGGGCTCAAGGTCTAAGGCTTTCTGGTAGGCTCAAGGTCTAAGCTTTTCTGGTAGGCTCAAGCTCTAAGGTTTTCCACTAGGCTCAAGTTCTAAGGTTTTCCAGTGGACTCAAGGTCTAAGGTTTTCTGTTGGGCTCAAGTTCTAAGGTTTTCCAATGGGCTCAAGGTCTAAGGCTTTCTGGTAGGCTCAAGGTCTAAGGTTTTCTGGTGGGCTCAAATTCTAAGGTTTTCCAGTGGGCTCAAGGTCTAATGTTTTGTGGTAGGCTCAATGTCTAAGGTTTTCTGGTGGGCTCAAGTTCTAAGGTTTCCCAGTGGGCTCAAGGTCTAATGTTTTCTGGTAGGCTCAAGGTCTAAGGTTTTCTGGTGGGCTCAAGTTCTAAGGTTTTCTGGTGGGCTCAAGTTCTAAGGTTTTCCAGTGGGCTCAACGTCTAAGGTTTTCCAGTGGGTTCAAGGTCTAAGGTTTTCTGGTGGGCTCAAGTTCTAAGGTTTTCCAGTGGGCTCAAGGTCTAAGGCTTCCTGGTAGGCTCAAGGTCTAAGGTTTTCTGGTGGGCACAAGTTCTAAGGTTTTGCAAAGGGCTCAAGGTCTAAGGTTTTCTGGTAGGCTCAAGGTCTAAGGTTTTCAGGTGGGCCACTGGCATCCCAGTCTGACACTGCCTATATATATTTGGCAAAATAATTTTTTTATCACTGCCAACAAACAGTCGAAAGCTTTGGAGAGTCCTAGGTAAATGCCCATATGTCAGGGATCCTACCCACCCCCACAATATTTATGACAGCCCTGGTCTTATGATCTTCCTGTGATTTTTCTCATAATAAGAGGGATGATAATCACCAAAGCCAAAGTTGATAACTGGGTTGGGTTCTGGTTTAGTTAAGTCATTTGTTACACACTTTTCATACTGAGCCACACCTTGACCCCATCTCTGTGCTGCTGTCACTTACTGAGCTTAGGGACCTACTCACAATATACAGTACACATAGAATAGAAATGTCACAATATAAGGCTGATTAGTAATTAATACAGATAATTACTACATGGCAGCACAGAAACCAGTGCAATTAGCATCAGAATTTAATAATCAGCAAACCTGTAGCATCAGCTTATATTACAGGGGAAGCTCATTTTCTGCTGGATAATTAGTGACGAGCCCTAAGCTTAGCTTCTCAACAGCCAATCAGAGCCCACTGAGCATGTGAGTGTCACAGACACTTTCCAAGATGGTGACCCCCTGTGACAAGTTTGAAGTCCTGGATCATTGCTGCTATTGACAAGCTGAAACTTTAGCCTCGTGCAATAAGTTCAGTGTATAAAATATGGTATTTTTAGCCACATTCAGTTTTAGGCTTTAGTTCTTTAAAACCACACCGCCAGAGCAATAGATTGTTAATCGCCCTTTGATACACTGCCAGCATCCATGTGCTTTTGCCAACTTTCATTAAATATTTTCCCACACTGCACATTCTCTGCTTTATAAAAGTCTGTTTTAATTCCACTTTACAAAACCCTGTGTCCATGGTATCAAGCTCAATGCCAAAATTCCTACTCAAATCGAGGCAGCTGGTAAATTATTATAAGGAAAACACACCTGGTACACCGATTTACGAAAGTGAGTGCACTGAAGCTAATAGAGACACAAGACTGTACGTGTATTGGTGCCGTACAGCTATGGGACCTGTTATACAGAATGATGGGGTTTTCCAGATAAAAGGTTCTTTCTGTAATTTGGATCTCCATACCTTAGGGTGAGGTGCTCGGGGAACAGGATGATCATTTTCTAACGCAGGATGTATTGGAAGCAATAGATGAGATTAATGAAGGGATGGCGAATAATATTGATCAGACCTCTACCTTTTGATACGGATACTAAAGAAATATTACATACTGGATTAAAAACAAAGTCACATTTTAACCCAGCAAGTCACAGAGGCCCCTTTGTGGAGAGATTCTATGACCTGGTTATAAATGAATCTTGAATTTAGTAATAGGTGGAGGGCACACCAATTCAGCAAATGCTGTAGGTAAACAGTGCAAGAGGTGCAAACATCAAAAGGGTACCCCTACAATGGGTACCCCACAACGTAACAGTATATAGATAGATATGCACACTCAAAAGATAATAAAAGAAGGCAAATATGGTACATTTAAAATGAAGCTTTACTTATTTATGCAAATAATACACACAAAGCCACAATAGTAGGCCTGTATAATACAATACATAAGCTTACATGGTATATACCTAACGTTTAAACATAGCCACAATTACATAACAGTAAACAGTAAGTATTACAATTATACAGCAATCTTGCTGTACTTTGTTCCAAAATGACTGTGGCTTGTCTAAATGAGCTTTTGCATACAACAAGGTTTTGTAGCAGTTGGGTGTCAGATATTCATTGACAGTTAGATCTAATATATCTTATAGGGGGGCTCCTTTCCTAGCAGATGAATTAGAGCTCACTCAAATAACTGATTCCAGTACAAACAAAATAACTGCCTTTTGCACAAATCCTGCATGTAGAGAGACATGATGTCTGGTGATTTAATAGAGTGAGCTCTAATACATCTTCTAGGCAAAAGGAGTCCCCCTATAAGATATATTGGATCTAACTGTCAGTGAATATCTGACACCCAACTGCTGAATGAAGACAGAATGAAGAGAAACAGATGCTGAGAGAGGAATAGTGACGATAAAACTTGATTATTTCAGAAACGGTACGGAATTTTTAATTGATTGTATTTATAGATTCTCTTATTTCAGTATGATGAAGCTTATATTAAATATTCATTTTCACAATAGTTCCCTTTTAAAGTTAATGCAAAAATGTTTTAGGGCGAAACGATCGGACTATGATGAAGGAAATCGGCACCGACGGGTTGTAGGACCACATCAACTAGCCAGAATGAAGAGAAACAGATGCTGAGAGAGGGATAGTGAACATAAACTTGATTATTACAGAAACTATACAGAATTTTTAATTGATCGTATTTAGAAAACTTCTTAATTCCGTATGCTGAAGCTTGTATACAATTTTCATTTTCGCGGTAGTTCCCCTTTAATGTAAAGTGGTCCTTTTAACTTTCCTGTAGTGAACTGAAAGTAAAACAAAATTCGTAAAACCCTTCCTGTGTGACCGAGGTTTTGTCCATTTAGAACGTAGTAATAATAACTACCTTACATACTCTTACATTTTCCAAACTTTAATAAGGACCTGCTTATGAGAGATAGGGCCACACAAACACAGCATTCATTAGCCCCCGACTCGCCTTGTTCACGTCACCAACGGCTAAATATCGTTATTGTGCACAAGCCCAATCATTTGAAAGGGAAATGTTCCCTTTGTGGGGGGTATGTTCTAAATCGCATGGACAACAGCGCGGCTGAGAGCAGATGAACTAACAAATGATGTGCGGTCACACACACATGGTGCTGTTTAGCCACGCTCCCCTCACACTATATTCATTTATTTTATGGTAGCCCAATTCATCATTGTGCCAACGCTATAAAACTCCCAAATAAAGAGGCCAATGTTACCCACGGGACGTGAACTCTAAACATGAAAAAGTTCATATAGGGAAGCGAAGGCCTCCATGTGGTAATGATCTCAAGCGCTTTCAGCCTGAGCCAGATTAGAACAAATGCACTCAGCCTGCAGCAACATGTTTCCAATATGAATCTGTTAAACCTTTCACTCCCGGCTACTCCGCAAAAGAACCAGGAGCTGCAGAACCAAAAGTAATGGACCATAGTGACCTTTACTCAGGGCAGGACTACATGGACGTTTTCGGCGTTATCCGACAGTCGTGTTGGAGCAGCATTGCAACTTCATCCGACATTTCCATGTCTTACCTCATTTCTGTCGCATGCGACTTGTCGCAGGAGTTTTGTTGCAGCGCGACAACATTCCATGTAGTCCTACCCGTACACATATACAGGAGCAGAGCTGTCATTAGGGGGTCCATATATACAGGTTCGGACTGGGCTGGCGGGACACCGGGAAAAAGCCCGGTGGGCCCCCTCCGACCCTGCCCTGCTACCCTGGCTTGCTCCCCCGGCTGCCCCATAAGGACATTTGCCGCCACAGCATGCGTTTGGTGCGTCTTTTGCTCATATGCATCACGTTTGCACATACACACGCCATGAGTTTTAAATTTAAGAGGGGGGGGCCCCTTGGGGACTGCAAGGAGGGCCCTTGTTTTGCAGCAGCGGTGGGCCCCTATGGCTCCAGTCCGACCCTGCATATATAGTGAGGGCTCTGTAGAGCAATAGTTGTAGGTTGGACAAGTAGAGGATATTAGGTATAAGGAGGAAACATGGAAGTACAGGTATGGGACCTGTTATCCAGAATGCTCAGGACCCAGGGTTGTCTGGATAACAGATCTTTCTGTAATTTGGATCGTAAAGAGGAACTGACAAGAAAATTAAAATGTAATGTAATCTTCAGCATACTGAATACGTTTTCTAAACATAACCAATTAAAAATGCTGTACTGTTTCTGATTAAATCAAGTTTATATTCACTATTCCTCTCTCAGCATCTGTTTCTCTTCATTCTCTCTTTATGCAGCAGTTGGGTGTCAGATATTCATTGACAGTTAGATCCAATATATCTTATAGGGGGGCTCCTTTTGCCTAGCAGATGTATTAGAGCTCACTCTATTAAAATCACCAAACATCATGTCTCTCTACATGCAGAATTTGTGCAAAAGGCAGTTAGTTTGTTATATTTTGTTTGTACTGGAATCAGTTATTTGAGTGATCTCTAATACATCTGCTAGGAAAGGAGCCCCCCCCCCTATAAGATATATTGGATCTAACTGTCAATTAATATCTGACACCCAACTGCTGTATGTAAAGGAGAAGGAAAGTCTTCTTCCACTTGGAGGTGCCAAATGTTCGGCACCCCAAAGTGATTGTATTTACTTACCTGAAACCCTGGGCCGGTGCTCCTTTCAGGGAGTTCTTCCAGTGAGCTCCACGGAACGATCCTCTTCTGGCTTCTTCTTTCTTCAAATTTACAGGGGCAGATGCAAGCGCAGGTAGAACGAAATAGCTGACTTTTTAAAGTTCGGCTTTTCACTCTACTGTGCATGTGCAGCTCCGAGAGGAAAGAAGAAGCCGGAAGAGGATCACTTCATGGTGGTCGGTGGAATAATCTCGGGCCGGTGCAGTTTTCTACTGATAGGAGCACCGGCCCCGGGTTTTCATGTAAGTCAATAGATTCACTTGAGAACAGAGACGGGTATAAAGAACAGATACAGTGTACATAACCCCAGCTTGGCCTTGCCCTCATAATGATCTGGAAACCATCAGGGAGTCATTTGCTTTGGTGGCAAGAGAGGAGGCCAAGAACAGAGCTCGGTTACATAAGCGTTAGTATTAGTAGAAGCACACTCAGCATTACAAAGCTAAATTGCAGCATAATGATCAGTTTGTTGTACAGCTATACAGTTCAACAGGGAACTATTTGTTTTTGGGGTGGTCTGTACAAACAATGACGTGCGTCAGATTACACCGGGCTTCCGATGTTCAGTTTACAGGCACGAACAGAGTAAAATAAACAAAGGAGAAAGTGTTGTGTATTTCTGGCTAATTAGTATTTAATTCATTCTTGTGTACATTTCACCGGTAATTGCACGTTCAACAACACAGAACCCACAAAGTCGTTAGTGGAAAGCGTTTGACTTGAGGAAAGCGCCTGCGGAATAACAGGCATCTGCCGAAGGGTAGAACTACATGGACGACTTCTGTGCATCTCCGGCTGCGCCAAAACGCAGGCGTCAAATCGGATGCGACGGAAAATAAGGTAAGAAATACAAATGTCGGATCTTGTCGCAGCATTCATCCGACACGACTGTCGGACGCAGACGCAGCATCTGACAGTTGTGTCGTATGAACACTGCAACACCATCCGACATTGCTATCGCTTACCTTATTCTCCGCCGTATCCAATTTGACGCCTGTGTTTTGGCGCAGCCCGTCGGATCTGCACCGAAGTCGCCCATGTAGTTCTACCCATATTGGAAAGGTAAAGGTGTAACAATTACGATCTTTCCTGGAAAAGATGTTTCCAAGAAAGATCATTGGTTTCAATACACACGTATAGAATCGTCAGATATACAGAGAGAAACAACAGAATTCGACCTGTATCTGATTATTCAGCACTAACAATGGCTGATGTTCAGGTGCCTTCAAAGGTGCCCAATTAAAATTCCCCGCAATTGATGAGACGACTGATATCCAAGTCTTTTGCCTATATCAGTCGGCTCTTTTCCCACCATACACTCGCTGAATATCATTCGAAAATTTGTTTTGTATAATAATATTGGTGCATGTATGGCCACCTTCAGTACAGTATGTAGATGGTGACACTAATTTGATGTTGGTTAGGTTGCCATACAGAAGTGCAGTGTGCTGATGGGATTCTTTGGTCAACGTGGTTTTTCTTTTATAGCCAATGGCAGGTGGAGCATTGGGTCTGCAGTTCTCAGTCTGTGTATTTGCGGAGAAAAGCAGGAGAAAAGGCACAGGATATACAGCAAATAAGCTCTGTAGTATACAATGGAATTCTAAAGAACATATCTGTTATCTACTGTGTATCCTGTGCTTGAATGGCTGCCCCCATGGCTACACAGCAGCTTGTTTATATAAACTATAGTAGTACTTATCTATTATCTACTGTGTATCCTGTGCTTGAATGGCTGCCCCCATGGCTACACAGCAGCTTGTTTATATAAACTATAGTAGTACTTATCTGTTATCTACTGTGTATCCTGTGCTTGAATGGCTGCCCCCATAGCTACACAGCAGCTTGTTTATATAAACTATAGTAGTACTTATCTGTTATCTACTGTGTATCCTGTGCTTGAATGGCTGCCCCCATGGCTACACAGCAGCTTGTTTATATAAACTATAGTAGTACTTATCTGTTATCTACTGTGTATCCTGTGCTTGAATGGCTGTCCCCATGGCAACACAGCAGCTTGTTTATATAAACTATAGACTATAGTAGTACTTATCTGTTATTTACTGTGTATCCTGGGCTTGAATGGCTGCCCCCATGGCTACACAGCAGCTTGTTTATATAAACTATAGTAGTACTTATCTATTATCTACTGTGTATCCTGTGCTTGAATGGCTGCCCCCATGGCTACACAGCAGCTTGTTTATATAAACTATAGTAGTACTTATCTATTATCTACTGTGTATCCTGTGCTTGAATGGCTGCCCCCATGGCTACACAGCAGCTTGTTTATATAAACTATAGTAGTACTTATCTGTTATCTACTGTGTATCCTGTGCTTGAATGGCTGCCCCCATAGCTACACAGCAGCTTGTTTATATAAACTATAGTAGTACTTATCTGTTATCTACTGTGTATCCTGTGCTTGAATGGCTGCCCCCATGGCTACACAGCAGCTTGTTTATATAAACTATAGTAGTACTTATCTGTTATCTACTGTGTATCCTGTGCTTGAATGGCTGTCCCCATGGCAACACAGCAGCTTGTTTATATAAACTATAGACTATAGTAGTACTTATCTGTTATTTACTGTGTATCCTGGGCTTGAATGGCTGCCCCCATGGCTACACAGCAGCTTGTTTATATAAACTATAGTAGTACTTATCTATTATCTACTGTGTATCCTGTGCTTGAATGGCTGCCCCCATGGCTACACAGCAGCTTGTTTATATAAACTATAGTAGTACTTATCTATTATCTACTGTGTATCCTGTGCTTGAATGGCTGCTCCCATGGCTACACAGCAGCTTGTTTATATAAACTATAGTAGTACTTATCTGTTATCTACTGTGTATCCTGTGCTTGAATGGCTGCCCCATGGCTACACAGCAGCTTGTTTATATAAACTATAGTAGTACTTATCTGTTATCTACTGTGTATCCTGTGCTTGAATGGCTGTCCCCATGGCAACACAGCAGCTTTTTTATATAAACTATAGACTATAGTAGTACTTATCTGTTATTTACTGTGTATCCTGGGCTTGAATGGCTGCCCCCATGGCTACACAGCAGCTTGTTTATATAAACTATAGTAGTGTTTCTGAAGCAAACACATCCGTTTTGCCAGTGCAAGGCACTATTATATTATATTGTCTTTCCTTTAAAACACGTTTTTTTTTTGAATCTGCAAACCCCACCTATTGCAGCTGTGTCAGTTACATCCCCTCAATTGTTCCACTACTGAACTGTGTAACCTCTATGTAGGCAAGGCACAAGTGGCCAACATCTCTCCAGGTGACCACCTTAAAGGGCATCTAAAAGGCAAAAAAAAGGGCATCCAAAAGGCAAAAAAATAAAATCATTTAATGCAGTGAAATTCTCCCTTCATTTACTGCTGTGGATAGGAATTGTCAGACGGTCCCTAACTGCTGAGCAGGGAAACAATCATACTTATGAACAGCAGGGGGAGCCCCCGCCTTACTTCCCAGCCATGCAGAACTCAAGCAGCTTTGTTTATGACGATCCTTAAGCAGCCCAGACCACACTGAGCATGTGCACAGTCTTAAGGTGGCCATACATGGAGAGATCCGCTCGTTTGTCGATGTCGCCAAACAAGCGGATCTCCCTCCGATATGCCCACCTTGAGGTGAGCAATATCGGGCTGATCCGATCGTGGGCCCTAGGACCCAACGATCGTATCCTAACGATGCCTAACGGGCGGTCGGATCGCGGGACCGCATCAATGAATAGATGCGGCCGCGATCCGATCGAGATCTGGCGACTTTCGGCCAGATCTCGATCAGTGAAGTCCATTGGGGTGCCCCGTACACGGGTCAATAAGCTGCCGACATGGTCTGTCGGCAGCTTTTATCGGCCCGTGTATGGCCACCTTTAGTCTTGCAAAGATCTTTAAAGGAAAACTATACCCCCAAAATGAACACTTAAGCAACAGATAGTTTATATCAAATTGAATGACATATTAAAGAATCTTACCAAACTGGAATATATATTTACATAAATATTGCCCTTTTACATCTCTTGCCTTGAACCACCATTTCGTGACTCTATCTGTGCTGCCTCAGAGATCACCTGACCAGAAATACTACAACACTAACTGTAACAGGAAGAAGTGAGGAAGCAAAAGGCAGAACTCTGTCTGTTAATTGGCTCATGTGACCTTACATGTGGTTTGTATGTGTGCACAGTGAATCTTACGATCTCAGGGGGCGGCCCTTATTTTTTAAAATGGCAATTTTCTATTTATGATTCCCCAATGGCACATACTACTAAAAAAGTATATTATTATGATAATGGTTCATTTACATGAAGCAGGGTTTTACACATGAGCTGTTTTACTCAGTATCTTTTAATAGAGACCTACTTTGTTTGGGGGGTATAGTTTTCCTTTAACAAAGTTACAAGATGATGATCCCCTGTAGCCAACTTTGAAAGCATAAATTATTTGTTTGATTAGGCTTGTGGTGCAGTAAGTTCATGTTTATATTTAGTATACAAAATACAGCATTTCTAGCCTTATTCTATTTTAGACTTTACATGCCCTTTAATCACCATTTCTCCAGTGTGAACATCCCCAACTTGGCCAGTCTTTCCTCGTAGCCGAGATTTTCCATACCTTTTACCAGCTTAGTTGCCCTTCTCTGCACCCCAATATAAAAATGAAAAAATGCTTAACAGTCATGTACAGTCAATACTGTACATTTAATGGCTGCAGTGTTTCTGTGCAGTTTGGCATCTTTATTAAAAAATAGCAAAAGACAATGATTCTCATTTTCTAAATGGGCTAAGTGCAAAATGCCACCATACCCCATGATGACTTAAGCTAGAAAACAAGAGCAGAACCTGTGCCTATAAAGTTCTCAAGTTGCACTCCTCAGTATAAGTGTTAGACCTGGTGCACCTTATCAAATATACTATCATAATGAAAGGCAATCCAGATGATCGTAAATAGGCAATTTTCACAAAAATATCTTCTGCATAAACAATATCACCCAACTTTTCTAGAAATACAGACGCATTCCTATCGATTTTCCTAGGAGCGAGTATTTGTAAGGCAAAACTTATCAAACAGCCACAAACAAAACCAAAAAGAATACCACAAAATGTTTTAATACACAAATAAGAAATAATTACATTACAAAAAGTAACAAACTGTCCCCCTAGCCTAGTTGTGTCCTTAACAGAGCAATAAAGAGCGATGGAAGAGAAAACTTCAGGAGCTGTTGCTTTAAAGTCAGTCACAGTATGGACGGCTGTGGCCTCAATCTCAGAAAACACTTCCTAAATATTTACTCATGTCAAGTTTCACATAATGCAAAAATGTCAGGATTGTTTTTACTCTTACAAAACTTTATTTTTAAGGGGCTAGTAATGAGAAGCGAGGCTGTTTGCTGAACAGTCTGTTTGCCGGCAGTCAAGCAATGGTCATGACTTTAATTTTAGCATCTTCCACTCCATAATGTATTTTTGATGAACCTAAACTATCAATCCACTGACTATAAGTGTCAGGCAACACACTCAGTCGGGGAAATTAGTCGCCCGGTGTCAAATCTCCTCTTCTTCGTAGTGACTAATCTCTCCGAACTGCCTCCCGCCGGCTAAAATGAAAATCGCCAGCGGGATGGCACTTGGGGCGAGGCAACTTTGGGCGACTATTGAAAACGCATTGCCGCGTGTGCATTAGCGCAGGCGACTTTTCATTCTAGCCTATGGGGAAAAACGCAGAGGCAGTTCGGGGAGATAGTCTCGCAAAAGATGAGGCATTTAGTTGCCAGGCAACAAAATCTACCAGAATCTCCTCATGTGGCCTTAAGGTGGCCATACACAGGCCGATAAAAGCTGCCGACAGACCGAGTCTGCAGCTTATTGGCCCGTGTATAGGGGCCCCCGACGGGCTTCCCCGATCGAGATCTGGCCGAAAGTCGGCCAGATCTCAATCGGATGGGATCAAAAATCCCGTCGGATCGCGCCCGCATCTGTTCGTTGATGCGGTCCCACAATTCGACCACCCGTTTGCGAACGCTAGGATCCAATCGTTGGGCGCTAGGGCCCACGATCGGATCAGCCCGATATTGCCCACCTCAAGGTGGGCATATCGGAGGGAGATCCGCAATCTATCCATGTATGGCCACCTTTACTCTAAAAAGTCAGAGAGAACATCAATCAGCCAACAGTCTGTCAGCTCAGCCAATAATCCTTACTAATTAGCACTAAATACAGAAAGGAAGGACTTTCTATACTCTGTTAATAATTGAAACTTATCAGACATGGCAATCGTGGACATCAGGAGTGTGACGAGGCTCTTTATACGGACACTGCGCTCTTTCAGAGGTGCCCCATAATCTCTGTGGATAGAGCCATAGAAATTGTGGAAAGGTTCTAATTGCCAGCAAATAATTATGTACAAGGCTTGCTCAGGACTATAGGAAAGGAAATGTTACATAGTAGGGCTCCATGTTCTTACACTTTACATGAGCAATAATCTACTGTCCACTTGATAGTAAAAGGACAATGATTTTATAAATGTAATATTTACCCAATAAAGCACGAGGGCACTGCTCTTGTGAGTAGAATGTTCCACCCCTGGGTATGTTCATGGCCAGGCACAAGCTGGGAGGCCACACTGCTCCGCTTAGTAGAATTGTTCTCCACCAACACACTGGCTGTATAGGAGTGCAACATGGCTGCTTCCTATAATATTTATCTTTTATCTTCAAGCTATTTGAAAGAAAACAATGGAGAATAAAATCTTGCAGATCCTTTTTCCCGCTTTATGGATAACCCTGATTTATCAGATTGTGCTTGCAAAAGTGACCATAGCCAGGAGCCATCTGTTCTTAGTAACGTGTATATCAGATCCATATACATTAGGACTCGATCAAGATGCAAAAACATGGCTTGCGGTTTATGCCACAAATTCATGGAACCAGCGGCTTAAAGGATAAGTAAACCTGTAAAATTGATGAGAGTGCTATCCAATGAAATTGTGCATGTGTATATTCATTTATTTTTTCTTTTTATTCCAAGATATTAGGGGATACATGTGCTGTTAATATGAATTTTGTTACAACAGCGCCACCTGCTGGTCAGTTTTCAACCAGTCTGACCACCAAGTAGTCAAGGAAGTTGTCAGGAGAAAGAAAGAAGCTGCTCTGATGTTCTTCTGCTTAGCAAAAAAATTAGAAACCATTTCTTAAATTTGTCCTAAGCAGAAGAACATCAGAGCAGCCTCTTTCTTTCTCCTGACAACTTCCTTGACTACTTGGAGGTCAGACTGGTGGGAAACTGACCAGCAGGTGGCGCTGTTGTAACAAAATTCATTCATATTAACAGTACATGTATTCCTTAATATCTTGGAATAAAAAGAAAATAATGTAAATTAAAAAAGTACTTAGAATAGCACCCACATCAATTTTACATTCACTTATTTTTAAAGGTTTACTTATACTTTAACCAGAAGTGACTGGTCCCTTGGAGTCAAATATGCAAATGTTAGGCTCCCAGCAGGCTCTGGGAATGATGCGTTTATTGTTACGTCTCTACATGGAACTTAATTGTATAGGATCAAGTGCATTTATTTATACCAGCCGCTGTGATTGGCTCAGTCGGAAAGTGAGGGGGACTTGATGAAGCGCCCGCTGACAGGACTATTGGAGAAAGGAAACAGCTCCCGCTCTTTGTCTTTGCTTTCATGCTTGTGTTTGTGCTTGTGTTTATGCTTGTGCTTTTTCTTCTTTTTCTTGTGATCATGATGGTGGTGGTGATGGTGATCACTGTGCTTTGACGAGCTGGATTCCTTCATAAAGGCTAATAAGGGTGTTGATGGGAGTGGCATGTGTAAGTCCAAGCCGGACTGTTCCTTCCCTGAGTGAAGAAAGATCTTTATAACACATTGCACATGGCTAGTGGTATCTGCTCCAACCTATTCTCCTGGTTCTGCACTTTACTGGAGGGAAGGTTCTACTGACAGCAGTCTGTCCATATCAGTTTGGAATTAACTAATAGAAAATATGGTAATACTAGAACAATTTGTCTCCTTAAAGGGATTCTGTCATGATTTTTATGATGTCGTTTTTATTTCTAAATGACACTGTTTACACTGCAAATAATTCACTCTACAATATAAAATGTCATTCCTGAACCAGCAAGTGTATTTTTTAGTTGTAATATTGGTGTGTAGGTGCATCTCAGGTCATTTTGCCTGGTCATGTGATTTCAGAAAGAGCCAGAACTTTAGGATGGAACTGCTTTCTGGCAGGCTGTTGTTTCTCCTACTCAATGTAAATGAATGTCTCAGTGGGACCTGGATTTTACTATTGAGTGCTTTTCTTAGATCTACCAGGCAGCTGTTATCTTAGGGAGCGGTTTTCTGCTTACCTTCCCATTGTTCTGTTGATGGCCATAGATGTAGAGATCCAATCGTTTGGCGATTAGCCAAAAGAGCATATCTCTCCCCGATATGCTCACATTATCGTGGGCGATAGGCTGATCCTATCGTGGGCCCTGGGGCCCAACGATCGGATCATAATGCATCTGATACGGGCAGTCGGATCGCGGGACCTCATAAACACACAATGCGCCTGCGATCAGACGGTATTTTTTAACCTGCCTGACTTTCGGCCAGCTATTGATCGGGAAAGCCCCTCAGATGGCCCCACAAATGGGCTAATAAGTTGCCGACTTGGTCTGTCTGCAGCTTTAATCAGCTCGTATATGGGGGCCTTTAGGCTGCTGGGGGAGAGGAAGGGAGGGGGTGATATCATTCCAGCTCGCAGTACAGCAGTAAAGAGTGACTGAAGTTTATCTGAGCACAAGTCACATGACTGGGGTTATACAGAAGAACTACCAGGAGAGCTATATTATGTTGCACCATCCAGATACCACAATGGCAATGTAATAAGAAGGAGAAGAAAAGTAATGGAATAAATTCAAGGTGAAGGAAAAACTCATTTGCATCAAACATTGTGAATCATTCATATTGTCAAACCCATAGTGAATTCATAGTATAATAGATAAATATAAAGTGCTTCCAGATAATAAAGTGCCCTGTGTTATTCACTCTGATAGTTCATATTAAACAAAAAATCATGTGATTATTCTAAAACTTAAAATTTTATTTTTCAGTTAAAATCAATAGAACAATTCATGGGGTTAAAAACACTTATAATTATTCTGTGTAGACCTCCCATACAGCAAGTCTACTTAGTAAGGAGGTTTTTGTGGTCGGATGTCATGATCTAGGTGGGATTAATTTATTCATTTTAACTACCCAGCATTATCCCTTAAGACCAGGTCTACACATCATAATTATTTTTAAGTGTTTTTAACCCCGTGAATTGTCCCCGTTGATTTTAATCAAACAATTAAATGTTAAGTTTTAGAATATTACAGCACATTTTTGCTCAATATGAACTATCACAGTGAATAACACCGGGCACTTTACATTTATTTATCGTTCAATGAATTTACTGCACTTTTGACCATATGAATGATTCACATTGTTTGCAAATGAATTTATTGTAAAAATGCACAATGACTTTTTCTGAGTCTGCAATTGTGGTAGTTCTTGTGTATAATCCAATTAATGGAGTTGTCCGTCCATCCATTCTCCTCTAATTTCTTCTTCTTGGGCAATGATGATATGTTAGAAGGTGCGGGAAAAAAGATAGGACAATAGATTCACATGACTGGGGGCAGCTGGAAACTGACAATATGTCTAGTCCCATGTCAGATTCAAAATGAAATATAAAAAAATCTGGTTGCTCTTTTGAGAAACGGATTTCAGTGCAGAATTCTGCTGGAGCAGCACTATCAACTAATGCATTTTGAATCCTTTTTTTTTTTTTTTTTTTGCCATGACAGTATCCCTTTAAAAAGACATGCTCACGTACCTTTAGACAATATCGCTTGCATGTATGTTAAACTCTGCTCGCTAATGTGATTTACTGAGTTAGTAGTGGAACAGGCTCTGAGGGACACTAATTCATGCCTGCCTGTCTCCAGGTCAGTAACTAAGATGAATTCTGCCATTACTGAGTTTGTACAATGTTCCTGCTGCACGCTGCCCCGCTGAGCCATTTTTTATGCACATTATCAAAACCAGATGCCTTTGTGCACATACAGCTCTAGTGGCTTTTAAATCTGGAACATCAGTGTAAATGATCTGACAAGACAAAGGGTTATCAGTGGTGCTATTGGTCACCTATTGTGTGGGCCAAATGATACTTTCCAGGCCAGATTGGCCCCATTATCTGTGTGTGTTTGAACCAATCCCTTTGTTTGAAACAAATCTGTTCAAGACCTGATTGGCCAATGATTACACTGGCTAAGCACAACATCTGGGGTCCTGATTATCCAATCATTCAACCAGGAGGCGGAACATTGATAGAAGGATAATATGCCCTAACATGGCTTACAGTGTGATGCAGCTGCCAGGCTTATTTAGAGAGAAGGGAAAGAGGAAACGGTTATTCCTGTGTCTTTGGAATAATCATTGGTGCCACACTTAGGGAGCCTCACAGCTGCTGATGATGTGTGTGTATGTCAGGGACTAAAGCCAATAGCTGTGCTGGAAGCCAAACACTGTTTCTCTGCAACAGCAAATAAATCCAAAGCTTGGAGCACTTAGGCCCCCGGTGCTGAATCTGACTCCTACATTAAAGGAGAAGGAAAGGCTAAAACTAAGTAAGCTTTATCAGAAAGTTCTATATAAATACACCAGTAAACCCTGGTAATGCTGCTCTAAGACCTCTGTCAAAAGAAACACAGCATTTCTTTTCTTCTATTGTGTACTCATGGGCTTCTGTATGAGACTTCCTGTTTTCTGCTTAAACCTCCAGGGCTTGGGCTTGAGCATGCTCAGTTTGCTCCACCCCCCCCCTCCTCCCCTCCCTGCTGTAATCTAAGCTCAGAGCTATGAGAGAGCAGGGAGAGACTCAGGCAGGAGGTCATGTCACACCAAGCTAATATGTCTTATCTTAAACAGAGACAGCTTCTAGCATTCTGCAGAATAAATAAAGTATTATAGCTTGCACTATTGTGGCTAATCTATTTGCAATAAATAAACTTCTTCGGTAGCTTTCCTTCTCCTTTAAGATTTGATATGTCTGAAAATGGAATGCTTGTCTGGCAGAACTTCTGTGGGTGTCAAGGTATGCAGCTATTTAAAGGAACAGGAATAATCAAAATGTAAAGGGCAAGTAACAGGGAAATTTGCTTCCTAGATCCATGCAAGATTCATGCAACTGTTCCTCTATAAACACACATGGAAAATAGCTCAGCACCAACACAGTAACCTCGTCATAGACAACCAGTCGGCACACATATTATACAGGAGAGGGGGTTGCAGAACCTCCAAGGGGCACCAAATTCTCTATAGGGCGCTACATGACAGAGTAGCCAATGAGATAGCTGTAACTTCACTTTCTGTGTCTTCATAGAACAGGACACTAAGCATCTACAAACTACTTGTCTCATGTAACCTGATGGTAGCCCTCTGGCATTTGCCAGAACCACAAATTGCCAGTCAAGGCCTGATAGTACCTGGTGTTGAGGGTCTCTCCAACATGTTGAGATGGTGATATATGAACGCCTGACTGTCATGCACTGTGTCCATATCAATCTCCTCTTCTTCCTGTAAGAAAACTCAGGAATTACCAAGAAAACACACAACATGTAACATAATACAGTTATGGGACCTGTTATCCAGAATGCTCGGGGTTTTTTGTATAACGGATCTTTCTGTAATTTGGATCATTCATACTTTGTCTACTAGAAAATCATGTAAACATTAAATAAACCCAATAGGCTGGTTCTGCTTCCAATAAGGATTAATTACATCTTAGTTGGGATCAAGTTCAAGCGACTGTTTTATTATTACAAAGAAATAAGGTAATATTTTTTTTTTTACAAATTTGCTTATTTGATTATAATGGAGTCTATGGGAGATGGCCTTTGCGTAATTTGGAGCTTTCTGGATAATGGGTTTCCAGAAACCGGATCCCATAGCAGTACCCAAATCTCTGTGGGAAAACTCTACCACTCTATATAACATATACAGTACATTATGGGACTAAAGACACAAGGGATTTCCTTCAAGCTCAAAATACTCCAGTATTAAAGGAGAACTAAACCATAAAAATGAATGAGGCTAAAATGGCATATTTTATACACTGAACTTATTGCACGAGGCTAAAGTTTCAGCTTGTCAATAGCAGCAATGATCCAGGACTTCAAACTTGTCACAGGGGGTCACCATCTTGGAAAGTGTCTGTGACACTCACATGCTCAGTGGGCTCTGAGCAGCTGTTGAGAAGCTGAGCTTAGGGCTCGTCACTAATTATCCAGCAGAAAATGAGTTTGGTCTGTAATATAAGCTAATGCTACAGGTTTGCTGATTATTAAATTCTGATGCTAATTGCACTGGTTTCTGTGCTGCCATGTAGTAATTATCTGTATTAATTACTAATCAGCCTTATATTGTGACATTTCTATTCTATGTGTACTGTATATTGTGAGTGGGTCCCTAAGCTCAGTAAGTGACAGCAGCACAGAGCATGTGCAGTGAATCAGCAGAAAAGAAGATGGGGAGCTACTGGGGCATCTTTGGAGACACAGATCTTTACTGCTAAAGGGCTGTGGTTGCCTTGGGCTGGTACAGAAGCACAAAACATTATGTACATTTCTAACCTACTTCTTTATTTAGGCTTTAGTTCTGCTTTAAGTGGGGTAAACCAGGATAAGGAGCTTTGGCACCCAAGGCAATGGTGTCAATCTATGCCCCATTATTAGGTATGGTCTCTTCATACAATTGGAACAGAATTAAAACAAAATCAGCAGCAGACACCAGGGCAGAATTAATGGAGAGACCTGTGCTCTGGGGAATACTGGGCCAAATAATATAGCTTTGAACAAGCCAGTGGTGGAAATGAATTCCAGTGGGGAACTTTATACCAGAAGAGCTGACATGTAAAACTGTCAGAACTGGTGCTAATCAGCAACAGGCCCTGTTAACCTTACCAGGAGGCTGCAGTCAAATAACTACACATTGATCCATGTTTATAATGCGACTCCCCTTATCCTGATAAGGGAAGCAGAAGCTCCATGTCCTTACTCTCATTTTCAGTTTGACTTTATTGCTGTCCTCAATCTTCTCCAGTACCTGCCCAGGCTCCAGTGATGAGTCGAGGGACACCTCTGCTTTCCGTTTCACTCCTTGGGACAGAACGCTGGCCACAGCTTCCTTGGAATCTTCCTCCTTGTGAGAAACACAATTTAATCAGTGATTGATCAGTGAATGTTACAGGGGGATCAGTGATTGAATGTTACAGGGGGATCAGTGATTGAATGTTACAGGGGGATCAGGGATTGAATGTTACAGGGGGATCAGTGATTGAATGTTACAGGGGGATCAATGATTGAATGTTACAGGGGGGATCAGTGATTGAATGTTACAGGATCAGTGATTGAATGTTACAGGGGGATCAGTGATTGAATGTTACAGGGGGGATCAGTGATTGAATGTTACAGGGGGATCAGTGATTGAATGTTACAGGGGGTCAGTGATTGAATGTTACAGGGGGATCAGTGATTGAATGTTACAGGGGGATCAGTGATTGAATGTTACAGGGGGGATCAGTGATTGAATGTTACAGGGGGATCAGTGATTGAATGTTACAGGGGGGATCAGTGATTGAATGTTACAGGGGGATCAGTGATTGAATGTTACAGGGGGTCAGTGATTGAATGTTACAGGGGGATCAGTGATTGAATGTTACAGGGGGGATCAGTGATTGAATGTTACAGGGGGATCAGTGATTGAATGTTACAGGGGGGATCAGTGATTGAATGTTACAGGGGGATCAGTGATTGAATGTTACAGGGGGTCAGTGATTGAATGTTACAGGGGGATCAGTGATTGAATGTTACAGGGGGATCAGTGATTGAATGTTACAGGGGGGATCAGTGATTGAATGTTACAGGGGGGATCAGTGATTGAATGTTACAGGGGGATCAGTGATTGAATGTTACAGGGGGGTCAGTGATTGAATGTTACAGGGGGGATCAGTGATTGAATGTTACAGGGGGATCAATGATTGAATGTTACAGGGGGGATCAGTGATTGAATGTTACAGGGGGGATCAGTGATTGAATGTTACAGGGGGATCAATGATTGAATGTTACAGGGGGATCAGTGATTGAATGTTAGAGGGGGATCAGTGATTGAATGTTACAGGGGGGTCAGTGATTGAATGTTACAGGGGGATCAGTGATTGAATGTTACAGGGGGGGTCAGTGATTGAATGTTACAGGGGGGTCAGTGAATGAATGTTACAGGGGGGATCAGTGATTGAATGTTACAGGGGGATCAATGATTGCATTTTACAGGGGGATCAATGATTGAATGTTACAGGGGGGATCAGTGATTGAATGTTACAGGGGGGGATCAGTGATTGAATGTTACAGGGGGATCAATGATTGAATGTTACAGGGGGGATCAGTGATTGAATGTTACAGGATCAGTGATTGAATGTTACAGGGGGATCAGTGATTGAATGTTACAGGGGGGATCAGTGATTGAATGTTACAGGGGGGTCAGTGATTGAATGTTAGAGGGGGGGGGATCAGTGATTGAATGTTACAGGGGGATCAGTGATTGAATGTTACAGGGGGGATCAGTGATTGAATGTTACAGGGGGATCAGTGATTGAATGTTACAGGGGGTCAGTGATTGAATGTTACAGGGGGATCAGTGATTGAATGTTACAGGGGGGATCAGTGATTGAATGTTACAGGGGGATCAGTGATTGAATGTTACAGGGGGGATCAGTGATTGAATGTTACAGGGGGATCAGTGATTGAATGTTACAGGGGGTCAGTGATTGAATGTTACAGGGGGATCAGTGATTGAATGTTACAGGGGGATCAGTGATTGAATGTTACAGGGGGGATCAGTGATTGAATGTTACAGGGGGGATCAGTGATTGAATGTTACAGGGGGATCAGTGATTGAATGTTACAGGGGGGTCAGTGATTGAATGTTACAGGGGGGATCAGTGATTGAATGTTACAGGGGGATCAATGATTGAATGTTACAGGGGGGATCAGTGATTGAATGTTACAGGGGGGATCAGTGATTGAATGTTACAGGGGGATCAATGATTGAATGTTACAGGGGGATCAGTGATTGAATGTTAGAGGGGGATCAGTGATTGAATGTTACAGGGGGGTCAGTGATTGAATGTTACAGGGGGATCAGTGATTGAATGTTACAGGGGGGGTCAGTGATTGAATGTTACAGGGGGGTCAGTGAATGAATGTTACAGGGGGGATCAGTGATTGAATGTTACAGGGGGATCAATGATTGCATTTTACAGGGGGATCAATGATTGAATGTTACAGGGGGGATCAGTGATTGAATGTTACAGGGGGGGATCAGTGATTGAATGTTACAGGGGGATCAATGATTGAATGTTACAGGGGGGATCAGTGATTGAATGTTACAGGATCAGTGATTGAATGTTACAGGGGGATCAGTGATTGAATGTTACAGGGGGGATCAGTGATTGAATGTTACAGGGGGGTCAGTGATTGAATGTTACAGGGGGATCAGTGATTGAATGTTACAGGGGGATCAGTGATTGAATGTTAGAGGGGGGGGGATCAGTGATTGAATGTTAGAGGGGGGATCAGTGATTGAATGTTAGAGGGGGGGCATCAGTGATTGAATGTTACAGGGGGATCAGTGATTGCTGTGACTGCATAACAGGCTTGCTATGCAGGAGGCAACCTTGGCTCTCATCAGGCACTACAATGGGTGCCACAAGAAAAGAGACCAATACAAGATACTGGTTGACTAAACCATAATTATGAACATCCTGTAAGTAAACATGGAATTTTTATCGGCCCCAAGCTGCAAATACTTTTTCCTTTTAATTAGAAGGCTGCTGCAAACCTGAAAGCCGATTTAGATCCCAACAGCAGTATAAATAATGGCTTAAATACTCCTGACAGTAGATTATTTTACTTATTAGAACATGGTGTTAGTTGTGCACTAAAGCGCTTTTGCAATAATCTTACATTGCTGGGGAACGCTGTGACTTGCCCATGCATGCCGGCACTTGGCAGCGGATCTGGGTGACTGGCCGATGGCTCAGGAATGATGGTGGGGTTCAGCACAGCCTTCTTCTCCTTCAGATTAAGCACTAATCCGAGCTCTGGCAGTGGTAGGCATGAAGGTCGACTGAGGCCAAAGAGTATGTGGTACAGATCTACAGCCCCACATCTTAATCTCCAGTCATGAGATGTACCTAGGAATGAAATGAAACATGGTGTCAGATCATGCCCTGAAGATTCTACATCAAGCAGACTATGTGATCTTCTTGCTACAGAATTAACTAAAATAAAGTGGAGTTTTTGTGGGTCCCCCTTCTTCGTAACATCTTTAACTCGGCCTATTTAAAGGGATTCTGTCATGATTTTTATGATGTCGTTTTTATTTCTAAAATTACACTGCAAATAATTCAGTCTACAATATAAAATGTCATTCCTGAACCAGCAAGTGTATTTAGTTGTAATATTGGTGTTTAGGTTCACCTCAGGTCATTTTGCCTGGTCATGTGCTTTCAGAAAGAGCCAGCACTTAAGGATGGAACTGCTTTCTGGCAGGCTGTTGTTTCTCCTACTCAATGTAACTGAATGTGTCGCAGTGGGACCTGGATTTTACAATTCAGTGTTGTTCTTAGATCTTCTTAGATGTCACTTCCACCTAAGGAACATATCCAAAATACGATAATTTATCACCCAAGACGCTGCCAAAATTCTTATTCACTCATCATATGGCGTCTAGACTACTGTAACTCTCTTTTAATTGGCCTCCCCCTCCAGAGACTGTCACCTCTCCAGTCCATAATGAACACTGCTGTGAGGCTCATACACCTCAGCAACCGCTCCTCCTCTGCCTCGCCATTCTGTCAATCCCTGCACTTGCTTCCGTTACCTTTCAGAATCAAATTCAAATTAATGACACTGACTTTCAAAGCACTTCATAACTCTGCCCCACCCTACATCCCTGAACTCATCTCTATATACTCACCCAACCGCTTACTATTCTCCTCTACTGACCTGCTACTCAACTCTTCTCTCATTACCTCCTCACATGCTCGCATTCAAGACTTTGCAAGGGCTGCACCCCTCCTCTGGAACTCTCTCCCACAGTCTGTCCGACTTTCTCCCAACCTTTCTGCTTTCAAGAAATCTCTGAAAACGCACTTCTTTCGAGAAGCCTACCCTCACTCTGCTTAACTACCAAACGCAACACCACATACAGTACCACATTTCTCACCCACTTAATTCGATATCTTGCCCACTCCCACACCTTGTGTATTACTCCCTTCCCTTTAGACTGTATGCCTATGCATAGGGCCTTCCTCACCTTTTTGTACCTGTATTGATTGTGATTTTTGTTACTCCATATATTCTATGTATGTAATTCATGTGATGTAGTTGTATAATCACATTTACTTTACAGTGCTACGCAATATGTTGGCGCTATATAAATACATGTTAATAATAATAATACCAGGCAGCTGTTATCTTGTGATAGGGAGCTGTTATCTTGTTACCTTCCCATATTGTATTTTACATTTACGTGAATTTTTTTAAAAATTATTTTTAATAATGCACTTGTTGTTACTTTTTATTTCAATGACCCCTTGTTAGTTACATCTAATTTATTGTATTGCTGCACAGTGCTTTGCCCTGAAGGAGCGCTATACAAATAAAAATATACATTCTTATGTAGTACAGCAGTAAAGAGTGACTGAAGTTTATCAACAAGTCACATACCTGGGGGCAGCTGGGAAACTGACAATAAGTCTAGCCCCATGTCAGATTTCAAAATGAAATATAAAATCTGTTTGCTCTTTTGAAAAATGGATTTCAGTGCAGAATTCTGCTGGAGCAGCACTATTAACTGATGCATTTTTCCCATGACAGTATCTCTTTAATGTAAATGAAAAAGAATTTCCTCAATATGAACCCAGCACTCAAACCTTTACTTTTTCACTTCAGCATAAAGTTCCCTGTGGCAACCCCCTAATGACCCCCCATTACATTAATATTCCACTAACCTCCACTTGACAGGGGTTTCTTTTTGCAGTTTGTTTAGACAGTAAACACTGTAATGGGCTCTAGGAGCACTTTATAAGTGTGTCATGCATGGAACATAAGCCAGACATGCTGTTCCTTCACCACATGGAATAAACAATATACATATTCTGTGCTTTGGAGGGGACTGAAGGACGGCTCTTAGGGATAGAGCACAATCCTCTAGTTCCTTGTTTCAACATCTGGCAGTTTCAAAGCTTGGCAAGCAACCTCTCCATTCACCCCCACCCCCTAGAGCGTAACAAAAACACATTGAATGGAAAACAAAATAATCAAGTAACCAGGAGCTCAAATGCACAATAAAATCCTTGTTTCAAAGCTCCATTGCTGTTTTATAGCCGTGTTTCCTCCCAGTGATATTAAATGGCACCCACTCATCGACCATTCTGTAAGCACCTTGGGGAAAAAAAAGTACCAAAATGACTGTTTTTTTTTAACATTTCTAATGGCTTACAAAGGTGCTCAGAGAAATGAGTGGCACAGGAACATTTCTGTAATAGCCAGGAAGGCGGCTGTATATATGGAAATGACTTGCGTGCCCTAGTAACCTTCTTCTGGCCTGAAACACATCAGAACGGTTATATCAGAAAGAAGGGCAATAACAAGGCTCCTACAGCTAATGGTGTATCTTACAATTATTATTGTTATGTGCTATGTAAGCCTGGTTGTCTGACCTAATAAATTCAAGTTTTCGGGTCCTCTTCGGATGATGTCCTCGGGTCAGATTCTCTTCATCAATTTCCGTCACTTTTGACGCATGTGTAGTTGGTACGCTCCGGAAGACTGCTCCAACTATGCATGTGCCAGTACGGCTCTCTATTACAAATGAAGACTCACGATCCAAAATGAGTTTGCAAAAAAAGTTTGAGAAAAAACTGGTTTCCACAATTCCTTATTTCACAATTAGATAATGATTAATATTTTGGTAGCCCTGTTTGGAAAGAAAGTGCTTCCTATGAATGAGCTTTGAACATGACTTTACTGACTCTTCCTTTGCAAACTGCCATAACTCCAGTTGTTCCAGATGAGTTTTCAAATCTCTACACGTGCTCAAAGATATTGAGATGCTGGCCACTTCAGAACATTCTATTGTTTTATCTTCAACCATTCCTGGGTGCTTTTTGAATTATACTTTGGGCTACTGTCCTGCTGGAAGACCCATGATTCGGGATGGATGCTTCCTGACACTGGGTTCAACATTGTGCTCCAAAATGCTTTGGATATCTCCTGGTTTACTAATTCCATGCTCACACCCATTTCTCCAGGTTTCAGGGGCAAAAGAACAACCATTTAAAACATCAGAGAACCTCCTCAATATCTGGCAATAGGAATGGTGTTCTTCATTTTGAAGGTTTCATCTTTTTTGGATCTTGTGTTGTGTCTACCAAACTTTCTCCCAGACTGATTTCCTAGTTCTTCTATCATAGAACACTGAGCTGGAGATGGATGGTTCAAGAAAAATATGTTGTAGTACCTTGTGTCTTTAAGCCACCTTGATCAAGGTTCTTTCCCCAAAATCTGAACAGTACCTACAGTGCCAAGGGCCTCAAACTTAACTTCACATACAAAGGACACGGGGTATTCGGGTCTCTGGAGATGGATTTGAGATTGCCCATACTTTCTTGCTTGTTTTATTCATAAGGAACCCCACTGAAAATACTACTGGAGGTGAAGCAATAACTACCAGTCCAAAATAATACACCCCTGATATTACTTAGCTGGATGAACTTTACTAGGCGTAGATTTAAATGCTACCTCTGGGCTGTTAAAGGGTAACTATTGGGAAAATTAAAATTTAAAATAAGCTTCTTCATACTGAAATAAGAAATTCAATCCAAATACAATCAATTAAAAATTCTGTAACTTTATGAAATAATCAAGTTCATATTCACTAATCCTCTCTCAGCATCTGTTTCTCTTAATTCTGTCTTCATGCAGCAGTTGAGTGTCGGATGCATGATCCAATATATCTTATAGGGGTGGGCTCCCTTTCCTAGCAGTTGTATTAGAGCTCACTGAAATAACTGATTCCAGTACAAGAGAGACAGGATTTCGGGTGATTTAATAGAGTGAGCTCTAATACATCTTCTAGGCAAAAGGAGCCCCCCTATAAGATATATTGGATCATTCATCTGACAAATGACATCACTACTCACAGTTTATAACTGATGACATTACTAGTCACCGTTTATAAGGATATAATATACAACATAATCGTGGCTTTTGTGTATTATATTGGATCTAACAGTCAATGATTATCTGACACCCAACTCCTGAATGAAGACAAAATGAGAAGAAACAAATGCTGAGAGAGGAATAGTGAAGATAAACTTTATTATTTCTGAAACAGTACAGACTTTTTAATTGATTGTATTTAGAAAGTTTCTTATTTCAGTATGCTGAAGCTAATAATAAATTTTCATTTTCACAATTCTTCCCCTTAATAAAACATACAGTGGACACGGGGGTATTAGGGTCTCTGGAGATGGATTTGAGATTGCCCATACGTTCTTGCTTGTTTTATTCATAAGGAACCCCACTGAAAATAGTGCTGGTCTAGAACTGGAGGTGAAGCTATAACTACTGGTTCAAAATAATACACCCCTGATATTACTAAGCTGGATGAACTTCACTAGAGTTACATGCTACCTTTAGACAAAAAAAAAAAAAAAAAAAAAACAAAAAACAGAAAATCTGAGGTTGAGAATAAAAATGGGAAGTGCATATTCATGATTAAGAACTTGGCTCCTTGGAGCAAACTGAAACCTGGCTCTCGCTTAAGCAATATGCTTGCCACGTGGAATCTAAATGCACGCAAGCCTCTTTTTTTTTTAAGGGCTTAAATCTCTTTCACACCTTCCGATGGAAATTTGAGCGAAAAGAAAATAACCCCCAAATGGAACCCAAAAGGGATAACACTAGTGCAGTGTGTGTGGTATCCAAAAGATTTATTAACTGTGGCTGCGTGCAGATTACCACGGCTCTCTTCTTAGAGTACAATGAAACAATGTAGTAATAGATTCATATTTCCTCTCATTTCATTTGCACAGTCAGCGAGTTTGTGTGACTAATGAAGAGATCACATATCCCAATTAGAAGGCAGGTGCAATAAGCTCGGTTTACTTTTTGAAGCAGGAAATATCAAACCTTGCCAATAAAGGTATCTCAGTCCATATAATGAGTTAAATGGATTCTGCCATGGTTTTTATGATGTAGTTTTTATTACTAAATGACACTGTTTACACTGCAAATAATTCACACAATATAAAATGTTATTCCTAATACAAGAAGTGTATTTTTTAGTTGTAATATTGGTGTGTAAGTGCATCTCAGGTCATTTTGCCTGGTCATGTGATTTCAGAAAGAGCCAGCACTTTAGGATGGAACTGCTTTCTGGCAGGCTGTTGTTTCTTCTACTCAATGTAACTGAATGTGTCACAGTGGGACCTGGATTTTACTATTGAGTGCTGTTCTTAGATCTACCAGGGAGCTGTTATCTTGTGTTAGGGAGCTGCCATCTGGTTACCTTCCCATTGGCTGCTGGGCAAAAGGGAGGGGGTGATATCACTCCAACTTGCAGTATAGCAGTAAAGAGTGACTGAAGTTAATCAGAGCACAAGTCACATGACTGGGCAGCTGGGAAATGGACAATATGTCTAGCCCCATGTCAGATTTCAAAATTAAATATAAAATAAAAATCTGTTTGCTCTTTTGAGAAATGGATTTCAGTGCAGAATTCTGCTGGAGTAGCACTATTAACTGATTATGTTTTGAAAAAAAAAATGTTTCTTCCCATAACAGTATCCCTTTAACTAAAATACATTCAGAGAGAACAATTCTCATTCACATTGTGCCTCCCGAGGCTATGGAAAAAAGCACTGCTAATGTCTGACTTTCAAAAGATATCTGCCCTCTTAGAGATGTTAGCGGTTTCGTGGCTTACAAATAACAAGAAGTTCACAGTTACACAGAGCACAAACAACAAACTCTTAAAGGGCATGTAAAGTCTAAAATAGAATAAGACTAGAAATGCTGTATTGAACTTGTAACATGAACTGCACCACAAGCCTAATCAAACAAATAATTTATGCTTTCAAAGTTGGCTACAGGGGGTCACCATCTTGTAACTTTTTTATACATCTTTGCAAGACTAAGACTGTGCACATGCTCAGTGTGGTCTGGGCTGCTTAGGGATCATCATAAATGATCAAAACAGCACAAGTCAAATAACATCTGCCAGAAGCCGATACAGCCAAACTGATTAATAATCAGAATATACAGACTGCACTGGGTCCTGTGTTGTCATGTGATCTAATGTGGATTTTATAGTTTTTGTTTTGTTTAATACAAACTTTCTCCAACTCTGCAGCACCAGTGGCTGCAGCAAAATAATCCTCCAAATAGTATCCCAGTTTATTTGTTTAAATCTGGCTCCATGATCTTTGTCTCTGCAGCTGGAGCTGTAAACAGTAAAGGGGATCTAAAGGCAAAAATAAAATCCAATACAAATCTCTACACAGTCACCGACTGCTCTACAGGGAAACAAACAAAGCGGCTTGAGTTCTGCATGGCTGGGAAGTAAGGCGGGGGCTCCCCCTGCTGTTCATAAGTATGATTGTTTCCCTGCTCAGCAGTTAGGGACCATCTGACAATTCCTATCCACAGCAGTAAATGAAGGGAGAATTTCACGGCATAGTCAGGTTTCTTATAAATACAGTACACATTTTTTAAATAAAATATATTAGAGATAGGTTTCTTTTTCATTAAAGAAAGTAAAAATTGGATTTTAGTTTTTTGCCTTTTCATGCCCTTTAATTAGTTTACAATGCTGGCTAAATTCTGAATTTCGCTGCAAATCCATGGCTGGTGAATAAATCCGCTCATGACTAATCACTGCATCATGCTTGATATAGTACTCGTCATTGTGTATTCCAAAGAATGCTATTGGCCTATTTTGTCTTAAGCCACATTAGAAAGCTCCCTGTGTGGTTTTATGGACTAAAGTAATTGATAAGTCTTGTGAGTGAAGGGTCACGCAGGGAAATCAGGGCACTTAGTCAGTGGTGCAAGTATCTGGAGTGACTGGCGTACCTGAATTCATAAGCTTCCAGAGCTGATCAACTAGAGCTTCATTGCACAGAGGAGACTCAATGGTTTTGGTGAATGGGGGGTTCTTTGAGAGCATGTAGAAGATCTTGTGCCTATAAAAAAAAAAAACATGGAATAACAGGAGATTATGGCACTCCAGCAGTTGACAGTACATTTATATTTCGGCAGAGAAGTATTATAGTTTTAAAACTGAATTGAAAATAAAAGGTCAGGACAACATATTGCCAAGGAACAAACCACAGTAAACATCCTTGGTGCAGCAGCTGCGAGATAAACAGACACGTAATGATAAGGAAGAGCTAAATAAGCCTTGGTACAAACACATTACAATTACTCATTCTACTCTATACAGAAACTCCTATTGCTCAACTGACCACCAAGGAGCAAATATGGTCAGAAAATGCAGTTAATATGAACCAAAACAGCCCAATATCTGCCTGAAGGGGAAAATGTATCAAATTAAAGGGCAATCACCATAAAACAAGAAGGAAAATTCCTATCAAACATATCAGGGGTCATTTACTGTACAGGCTGCATAAAAGACCACTGTGTTGTTGCCAGGAACACCGCCGGGAGCTCCGGGCGGCTCACCCTTCCCCGCCGGACGCCGACACATTGACGCTGACTCAGTGACATCACCAATGGCGCCAAATTCGTAATAAAAGGGCGCCCTGTCCATCTAGACACTGCCCAAGTATAGGAATTGTTATATTGCGTTCCTGGGTGCTTTATTGTTGTTCCATTCTGGACTTTGAACCCCTCCTTGTACTCTGATTCTGATCCTTTCTGCCTGCCTTAGAACCCCTGCCTGGACTATGAACTTGATTCTGCCTAACCATTGTCAGTACCTTGAACCTAAACTTTGACCCCTAAAGGCTTCCTCCTTGGTCCTGACTCTCCTGCTGGGAGCCGATAGGCCCCCTGACAGTTGTGCCCTTCTTGTTTGGAATGTGTAAGTCAATGTTGTATAGGTGAGCGGAAGGCGAGGGAAGCACATGGGTGGAACTTCAAACCCAACCACTTAGTTGACGTGCAAATTAAGGGGTTGGTCACCGTAAAATATAATATTAGCTTCATCAAAATGAAATAAGAAACTCTCTATATACAATCAATTAAAAATGTTGTACCGTTTCTGAAATAATCACTTAATTCACTATTCCTCTCTCAGCATCTATTTCTCCTAATTCTGTCTTCATGCAGCAGTTGGGTGTCAGATGAATGATCCAATATATCTTATAGGGGGGCTCCTTTTGCCTAGAAGATGTATTAGAGCTCACTATTAAACTCACCAGACATCATGTCTCTCTACATGCAGAATTTGTGGAAAAGGCAGTTATTTTTTTAGATTTTGTTTGTACTGGAATCAGTTATTTGAGTGAGCTCTAATTTATCTGCTCGGAAAGGAGTCCCCCTATAAGATATACTGGATCTATCTGTTCAAGAACTGTGCATGAAGACAGAATGAACAGAAAAAGATAATATAGAACAGAAAATATAGTGAATAAAGTACCCCCTATTGTAAAATATAAAGATTAAGTCACAGAGGAGCTCCATAACCATATAAAAGAACGAGGCTGAAGGCCGAGTGCTTTTCTACAGGTCATGGAACTCTGAGGTTACTTCGAATATCCTCATATTTTCCAATAAGGAATACTTTATTATAATAAACACGTTTTAGTGAGTCATTTGACAAAAATGACATCACTACTCACCGTTTATAACTGATGGCATCACTAGACACGGTAAGGATATAATTTACAAGATATTCATGGCTTTTTTGTATTATAAACTTGATTATTTCAGAAACGATGCAGAATATTTAACTGACTATATTTAGAAAGTTTCTGATGAAATCTTCATTTTCTCGATAGTTCCCCTTTAAAGGAGAACAAATCTGCCTTGTCCTCTTCCCAAATGTATTGCTGGCACCTTCCCTGCCAGTTCTCTATGGGGATGGTGACTGCCATCTTTGAGGTTGTCTCTCTAGCCGGCAGGCAGTTGCAGCAGGAACTACTGTGACTCTCTGGGGTAGAATTGGAGAGCAGAATGGAGGGTGCTAGAGAGAAACCCAAAACCAAGACCAGATCAAGGTCAAAAAATGTAAGTACAGCCCCAATAACTCTATACAGAGATTTATCCAATTAAAAGCAGTAGCAGCTGAGAGGTGAATATAAAAGGAAATGACAACACATAGGCAATGTCATAAACCCAACTGTGTATTCCCTGCAAGCCCGAGACATACTCTGCATGCATGCACCTAGACTACCAATCACAATTCTCCTATTCTCTTTGCTGTAATCAATTACACCCCAAGGCATCACAGGAAGCCATGTGATTGGTATTGCCTATGAGTAAGAGCAGGGTAAGCATGAAACGCATTGGGCTACATGTGGGGCTATTGTTGTATTTTAATATGATATAATAAACCATAGATATTTTTTGAGTTTAATCACAGGAAGCCAGCCATAGCAGCGTGTAGAATATATAAACCATTTACACTATGTTAAAGGGCAAGTAAACCTTAAAAATAAGTGAATGTAAAATTGATAAGCTCTTTTGTCATTTACATTCATTATTTTTTTATTTTATTTTAACATATTTAAGGGATACATGTGCTGTTAATATAAATGAATTTTGTCACAACAGCTCCACCTGCTGGTCAGTTTCTGACCACCAAATAGTCAAGGAAGTTGTCAGGAGAAAGAAAGAGGCTGCTCTGATGTTCTTCTGCTCACAAAAGATTTGAGACATGGTTTCTAAGCAGAAGAACATCAGAGCAGAAAAGGAACAAACGAGCACAGATCCCACTTAATGTCATAAACTATCTCTACACAAGTAGGTCGTCACAATAATCTGACTGGCTAAAACATAGGAAGGCTTTACTATCATTGGGCACTAGTCATGTGCGGGTTGGGTTTTTCCCGACCCGCACATGCGCCCGCCCTCCCTGCACATGCGCCTGCCTTCCCTGCACATGCGCCGGCCTATCGGCTTCCTTTTATAGACCTGCCCCACCAATGACGTCACAAAAGGGGTGGGGCGAGCAGGTGCAGCGTCTATAAAAGAATAACCCGGAAGTCGGATGTCGGCTCTGCAACGTGGCGGGCGGGGAGAGCAGGAGAAGAGTTCAATCCCCACCGGCGAAGAGGAGTGTGAGGTCAGCCGAAACCGCAGGCCCAGTCGGCACACCACTATTGGGCACAATAAGCAACATGAGTAACAGCAGGGATTTTGTTATATGAACCTATTACCAAATTTAAAAGGAGAGGCTTTCCTCTTTAAAGGATAAGTAAAACTTGAAAATAAGTCAATGTAAAATTGATGAGTGTTATTCTAAGCACTTTTGTAATTCGCATTATTTATTTTCTTTTTATTCCAAGATATTAAGAGATACATGTACTGTTAATAGGAATGAATTTTGTTCCAACAGCGCCATCTGCTGGTCAGTTTTCCAACAGTCTGACCACCAAGTAGTCAAGGAAGTTGTCAGGAGAAAGAAAGACGCTGCTCTGATGTTCTGCTTAGGAATAAAATTAGAAACCATTTCTCATATATTTCTCAAATATTTCCTAAGCAGAACATCAGAGCAGCCTCTTTCTTGCTCCTGGAAGCTCTCCAGTTTGCAAGTTTAGCAATCTACTTGCTAGGCTCCAAATTACCCTAGCAACCAAGCATTGCTCTGAATAAGAGACAGGATTATGAATAGGCCTGATTGGAAAGTTGAATAATAAAAAGCAGCAATAACAATACATTTGTATTGTATTGCCTTACAGAGCATTTGTTTTTTTAGATGGGGTCAATGTAGGAAAATGGTGTAAAAACTGTAAAGAATAAATAATTTAGACCAGCTGGAAAGTTGCTTAGAATTAGCCTTTCTATAACTTACTTAAAGTTTACTTTAAGGTGAACCACCCTTTTAAAGGGATCATCCAGCCAACAAATATTTTCTTACATAATGAAAATGTAATTCTAGGCAACTTTCTAATAAGCATTCATAAAAAACTTTCAATGGTATTAGAGTTATTTGAAAATGTTACTGCGGTCTGACTCTTGACTCACAGGAGTCAACACTCCTCCTCCAGGTCTGTTAAATTAGCTGTTCTTCAAAACTAAATCAGGAGTCAGAACCAACACTGCTGACAGTATAAACAGACAAATACTGCTTTCAATAGCAATGACATTTTTATTTCATTTATTAAAGTCTGAATGCCAAAAACTTGAGTTTTTTTCACTATTGAATTTGAATTTTTAGTGGAAAAAAAACCACTCAAATTTTTAGACATTTATTATACCCCGAGGATAGAAAAAGTCTGAATCCGAAAATCCGGCATCTCAGACCTGCCGAGTTGTATATAAGTTAGAGTCCTGCACGGGTCCATTTTTTGGAACCCGTACCCGCATCCTGCAATCCGCAACTCTGACCCGCAACCCGCTGACCATCAAGAATCAGGAAGTTCTGTCATTGTAAACCGGAAGTGACATCATCGGAAGTAGGCGTGATCAGAAAAAAAGGAGTAAAAATCGCTATTGAGAAGACCTGCGTCTATATCCGCACCCGGAACTTCTACTCGCAACCAGCAGGGTACTGCAGGTTTTTGCAGGTAACCCACAGGTACCCAACCTGCTGCAGGACTCTAATACAAGTCAATGGGAGAGGTCCCTATCCTTTTTGGAATTTTCTGTGGTCTGTGCTGGATTTAGCCTGAAAATCTATCTATTTTGGAATTTTAGGGCAAAAAGGCAGAGAAAAATTGAGTGATTTCAGCTCGGGGGTTGATCCCCGATGCTTTAATCATAAACAAGCTCCTATACTGGATTCTAGTTTTGTTGGACTTTTTTAATTAAAGTACTAAGAAAATATCAGATTTTGATAAATATGCCCCTAAATGTGTAACAAATGTGTATTGTAAATTTGCTTAGAATTATATTTTCTATCAACCCACAGCAGTGCTTGTCAACCCTAAAGCCACCCATAGATGCAAAGATTTGATTGTAAGAATCTCTGTTTTTCAGGTTGTGTGTGGAAAGTTCTGACATTTTTCGTGCCATGGGGATCAGTCGTTCAGTCGATCGGACAGGTTAGAAGTTTTCTGTCGGCTGCTGATAATATCTCTGCATGTATTGCCGATCTGATGATATCAGTGGGAGACTGTCGCCAGCTTTTGTCGGACTATTGTACGATTGCTGTCAGGGGAAGAACATCGGCTGACCTGTTCTTTTACTACTTTATTTGATCTGAAAGGTTAGTGGCAGGTCGGGAGATGGCACTGAACGATTGTTTGTCCGATGTGAAGGTAAATCTGCACTTCTATGGCCAGCTTTACTCGTACACAACAAAGGAAATCAAAGCAAGGTTGCAAGTAATACAGAGAATACCTGCCCATGATCTACTGTACAATATTATTCTAATAATGCTCTTTGTGAACAGTTCCTAAATAAGCCCCAGGCTGAGTGCATTAATGTCAAGCCTCACATACATGTGTACAAACCAACATTGATTTACTCTACTTACCGAATATATGGGACAGGATCATTCTGCGCCATGTTTAGGAGCCACTGCAGGTCTTCACAGCTTCTGTCAACTAACAAAAAATTGATATTGGTTTTTAGACCCATATTCCTGCTGAAATGGTGCTGTTCCAGACTTAAACACTTTTTCAGTTCAGCCGTTTTCAGATTGTTTCCCAGAAATAAAGACTTTTTTCAATTACTTTCCATTATTTATTTTTTACATTTTTTTCCAAAATCTAAGTTTAAAGGGGTGGTTCACCTTTAAGGTAATTTTTAGTTTGTTATAGAATGGCCAACTCAAAGCAACTTTTCAAATGGTTTTGATTGTTTATTTTTTATAGTTTTATAGTTATTTGCCTTTTTCTTCTGACACTTTGCAGCTTTCAAATGGGCGTCGCTGACTCCCTTTAGATTTAAAAGGTATCACTACAGAGATTAACTGGCCCCTGCATTGTTTAAACCTCAAATTCAGACTAATCCCCTGTATTGTTCACACCTGTGATCCCCCTGTATTGTTCACACTTGTGACACCTCGATTGTTTATATCCTAAAGCCCAGTACTGTTCACACCTGAGACCCAGACTGAAACGGATTGTTCACCTGTTCAGACCTTATTCAAAATGCTAATGGGGCACCAGCACTGTGTCACTGTATGTAGTACATATTAGAATGATAGCTTTCCCTGTCTCCTGCTCTGTTCTGCCTTCCATCCCTGTGTGTGCCATTCTCTGCTTGCCCAGTGCTGCTTATGTGTGCCATTCTCTGCTTACTTAGTGCTGCTTGTGTGTGCCATTCTCTGCTTACTTAGTGCTGCTTGTGTGTGCCATTCTCTGCTTGCCCAGTGCTGCTTGTATGTGCCATTCTCTGCTTACTTAGTGCTGCTTGTGTGTGCCATACTCTGCTTACTTAGTGCTGCTTATGTGTGCCATTCTCAGCTTGCCCAGTGCTGCTTGTGTGTGCCATTCTCTGCTTGCCCAGTGCTGCTTGTGTGTGCCATACTCTGCTTGCCCAGTGCTGCTTGTGTGTGCCATTCTCTGCTTGCTCAGTGCTGCTTGTGTGTGCCATTCTCTGCTTACTCAGTGCTGCTTGTGTGTGCCATACTCTGCTTGCCCAGTGCTGCTTGTGTGTGCCATTCTCTGCTTGCCCAGTGCTGCTTGTGTGTGCCATTCTCTGCTTACTCAGTGCTGCTTGTGTGTGCCATTCTCTGCTTGCCCAGTGCTGCTTGTGTGTGCCATTCTCTGCTTACTCAGTGCTGCTTGTGTGTGCCATTCTCTGCTTGCCCAATGCTGCTTGTGTGTGCCATTCTCTTCTTGCCCAGTGCTGCTTGTGTGTGCCATTCTCTGCTTGCCCTACGCTACCTGTGGGATGTAAGCATGTTAGGGGTTCGTTCTTGGGGTTTGTTAGCATTTGGAAATTATTGTTAAGGGCCCCTAAGGTGTTTAATCATGTGTTGGGGGGGTTGTTGTATTATCCACAGGGGAGGATGAGGCATATGGATTTAAGGGTATGTTTTAACATGACTTCAATTTTTCACATATGAGTGATGAGGGATTTCCCTGCAGTGAGCACCAACCATTTGGTTTTTTTTGGTGTGCTACCACCGTTAATGTGGATATGATCTTAAAAGTTCTTGTGGTAATATTGGTGTGGTTTACAGTGAGTATGGTTTAAAAGGGGGAGTGGCCAACACTGACTTCCATTATCAGCCCTCCACCACATAGGCCAGTAAAATTTTGGCCCTCGGTACCACAGAAGTTGGACAGCACTGCTTTAGATGCAAATTGAAGAGCTGCTGAATAAAAAGCGAAATAACACAAAACCCACAAATAATAAAAAATGAAAACCAATTGCAAATTGTCTCAGAATATCACTCCGTACATCATACTAAATGTTAACTCAAAGGTGAACAACCCCTTTAAAGTTGAATGTTCGTGTCTCTGGTTGAGTCTGGCAGTTCAGTAATTCAGGTACAGACTTACAATTTTGCAACAATAACTTGATCCATTTCTATTATTGTATCAATTCTAACAGCTGCCTTTAATGAAACCTAGAGATTCTGCTCAGCAGGGACAAAGATAAACTAAATGTATCAATTTATAACAGTTTACAGGGTCGGCGACCCCCTTCCAGAGCTGCTTTAGAAGGTGAAAAATTGACACTTCACACTTCAATATTAGAAAAACGGTCACACATAGAAAATAGAAAGTAATTGTTAAAAGTTGTCATTTATGGTGATCTCTCTTAAAAGATCTAGTTGTTTGAAGGTGAACAACCCATTTAATGAGGCCATACACGATACAATTACAATCTTTCCTGGAAAATATGTTTCCAGGAAAGATGGATTGTTTCAATACACACGAGGAGAGCTGAATCGTCAGATATACAGATAGAAACAATAGAATTCTACTTTTATCAGCACTAACAATGGCTGATGTTTGGGTGCTTTAAAGGCGCCCGATCAAAATTTTCCGACCAGCCGATTGATGAACCGAACGATATCCAAGTCTTCTACCGATATCGGTTAGCTCATCCCCCACCATACATGTACACCCAATATGGTACCAAAATTAGTTTCGTACAATAATATCTCTGCGCCTGTGGCCACCTTTAGGGTTAGTTTCGCTCATCTGTGACAACAACAAACAAACTGTCCATGGGCAATTCCATTACCAATCAGGAACACTGTGGCATTACAGGGGTCGTTCACCTTTAAACTAACTTTTACTATGCTATAGTTGGTAATATTCTGAGACAATTAGCAAATGGTTTTCATTTTTTATTATTTGTGGTTTTTGAGTTATTTAGCTTTTTATTCAGCAGCTCTCCGGCTTGCTATTTTTGTAGTATGGTTGCTATGGTCCAAATTACCCTAGCACCCACGCACAGATTTGAATAAAAGACTGGAATATTAATAGGAGATGACCTGAAGAGAAATAGGAGTAATAAAAAGTGGCAATAACAATACATTTGGAGCTTTACAGAGCATTAGTTTTTAGATGGGGTCAGTGACCCCCATTTGAAAGCTGGAAATAATCAGAGGAAAAAGGCAAAGAATTAAAAAAACTAAAATAAATAAATAATGAAGCCCAATTGAGCAGTTGCTTAGAATTGGCTATTCTATAACAAATTAAAAGTTATCATAGTTGTGAACCACCCCTGTAAGTGGAAAGCTTTCTGTGGTCAGAGGATTCTTACATAGAGAGAAAATCAGAACTGGGCTCTGAAGGGATGGAGCGTTGTCCCTGAGCCCAGCACTGGGTTTGCTGATGCAGATCCCCATGGACAATAATCCAATTGAAGTACATTTATGAACTAATTAATCAAAGTATTTTAATGAGCTTTTCATAATGCACTGAACTGGAAATGCCATAATCTTGACAATCACTGATGTTGTATCAGCACAGGGAGACCCACAGCAGATTACCAACACTTAAAGGGATTCTGTCATGATTTTTATGGTGTCGTTTTTATTTCTAAATTACACTGCAAAAAATTCACTCTACAATATAAAATTTCATTCCTGAACCAGCAAGTGTATTTAGTTGTAATATTGTTGTGTAGGTGCATCTCAGGTCATTTTGCCTGGTCATGTGATTTCAGAAAGAGTCAGCACTAGGGATGGGTAAATTTTTTAGCCTTGTTTTGCCGCGGAAATGACGCCCATAGACTTGTACGCCGCCGTGTATCAAAAAAAAAAAAATGACGCCCATAGACTTGTACGCCACCGTGTATCAAAAAAAAATTACGCCCATAGACTTTAATGGGCGTCAACGACATTTCGCCGGCTGCAAATTTTTGGCGAAACGCAACGAGTCAAATTCGCCCAAGCCTAGCCAGCACTTTAGGATGGAACTGCTTTCTGGCAGGCTGTTGCTTCTCCTACTCAATGTAACTTAATGTGTCTCAGTGGGACCTGGATTTTACTATTGAGTGCTGTTCTTAGATCTACCACTGAGCTGTTATCTTGTGTTAGGGAGCTGCTATCTGGTTACCTTCCCATTGTTCTGTTGTTAGGCAGCTGGGGGGGAGGGTCATATCACTCTAACTTGCACTAAAGAGTGACTGAAGTTTATCAGAGCACAAGTCACATGACTGGGGACAGCTGGGAAACTGACAATATGTCTTGCCCCATGTCGGATTTCAAAATTAAATTAAAAAAAATCTGTTTGCTCTTTTGAGAAACAGATTTCAATGCCGAATTCTGCTGGAGCAGCACAATTAACCAATGTCTATTGAAAAACAAAAAATTTCCATGACATTATCCTTTTAACGAAGTTCAAGGATTCTAATACATAAAAGGTTTTTTTCTTACCTTTTGTATAATCAACAACTGCTTCTAGTGCGGCCACTCGGACGTCCACAAAGTGTCCGTTCTCTGCGTATGACTTAAACAGAGTGGGATCGCTGGGAACATGGCCGTTCTTTTGTAGAATACGAATGGCTCTCAGGCAGCTTTTAAAGAGAAAAAAATAAAAAAAGCTCACCAAGTTCTTAACCATCACACAGATAAACAGTTAGGGTTATTGAGTGATGTTGTGTGAGGTTCCCATAAGCTCTGCCTTGTATTGAGCCTAGACGGAGCAGAAAAAGAAAACATACCTCACTGTTATAATATGCCTGTAACTGGGCAGGAGCTTCTCCATATTTAGAAAACGAGTAATTTCCTCAAGCATCAGGCGGACATCGGCATTCAGATTATCCAGGGTCCGGGATTCGTTGTTAACACTCACTGCGGGTGTTACAGAGTTGGACATCGCATCAATCAGCTCCGCTCTGTAGTAGTTATCTGAAAACTGAAAAATGGACATTTGCATTTAGAAAAGATTGCAATAAAACTGCAATTAAACAGTTGTCTCACTTTCTTTTCCATTATAAAGCAGCAATTGTTTGACGGCCTACTATATTAGGGAAGCACTGAATACAGGATTCGTTTTGGGATTCTGCCAGGATTCAGCCTTTTTCAGCAGGATTCGGATTTGGCCAAATTCTTCTACCCGGCCAAACCATGTCCTAATTTGCATATGCAAATTAGGGAGGGGGAGGGAAATCGAGTGACTTTTTGTCACGGGAAGGAAGTAAAAAATATTTTCCCCTTCCAACCCCTAATTTGCATATGCAAATTAGGGACGGGGAGGGGAAATCTCATGATTTTTTGTCACGAGAAGGAAGTAAAAAATGTTTTCCCCTTCCCATCCCTAATTTGCATATGCAAATTAGGATTCGGGTTCGGTATTAACCTGAATCTTTCGGAAGGATTTGGTGGTTCGACCGAATCCAAAATAGGGGGGCTCCCTTTCCTAGCAGATGTATTAGAGCTCACTCAAATAACTGATTTCAGTACAAACAAAATAACTGCATTTTGTACAAATCCTGCATGTAGAGAGACATGATGTCTGGTGATTTTAATAGAGTGAGCTCTAATACATCCCTACTTTATATAAGAGAAGTCTGAGCACAGTGATCCCAGATCCTATTTGAAATCCATTGCTTTAAACACAACATGGTTATGGGGCTTAATTAGCCGAGGGACAGAATTCATTAAGCTTAGCAGGAGCAAAGGACAAACTTCTGCAAATTATACTTAGATATATCAAACTTGAAAGTGACCCATCTCCTATAGATAGGACCTTTGTTCTCTACCTGGTTTAATTACTATTCTCTAAGGTAGAAAAAAATTACATATAGTTAATGGGAAACATGGATACCCTTACACAGCTTAGGAGCCCAAATTGGGTGCTGAACCAAACGTTAAAGGGGAACTATCACAAAAATGACAATTTTATATAAGCTTCATCATACTGAAATAAAACTTTCTAAATACGATCAATTAAATATTCTGCATTGCTTCAGAAATAATCAAGTTTATCTTCACTATCGCTCTCTCAGAATCTGTTCCTCTCTTCATTCTGTCTTCAAGCAGCAGTTGGGTGTCAGATATTCATTGACAGTTAGGTCCAATATGCATTAAAGCTCACTCTATTAAAAATCACCAGAGATCATGTCTCTCTACATGCAGGATTTGTGCAAAAGACAGTTATTTTGTTAGATTTTGTTAGTACTGGAATTATTTATTTGAATGAGCTCTAATTCATCAGCTAGCAAAGGCCCCTATAAGATATATTGGATCTAACCGTCAATGGATATCTGACACCCAACTGCTGCATGAAGAGAGAATGAAGAGAAACAGTTGCTGAGAGAGGAATAGTGAAGATAAACTTGATTATTTCAGAGATTATGCAGAATATTTAATTAATTGTATTTAGAAAATATCTTATTTCAGTATGATGAAGCTTATATGAAATGTTAATTTACGCGGTAGTTCCTCTTTAAGTATCCACATCAGAACACAACACAGTATGCTATTTGTAACAGAAAGGAACAATAGGCCTCAGAAATCCAAAGCACATAAACAATGTAGATTAATGCTAAATCCCAAATGTTGGCGTTACCTATACAGCTGCCATGTCAAATCGTTGCGTTTATTATACTGAAATAAACTCGGCTAGCATTGTAACGGCCCATGCTAAACTCATTAAAATAATTTCCTGGCGTTCGATCGCGTTAACAAAAGGAGCCAAATGTCTTTCCAGAGAAGATGATTCACTAAGTGGAACAAGATCAGATACGGAGAGGAGCTTATAATGTTTAACAGACAGAATCTTGTTTTCTATATACGTATTCATGTTGGAAGGGCTCCGTAGCCTGGAAATAAAGGGAACCTTTCTTGCAGCTACATTTTATATAATGCTGATGTAATGGAAGAAATCGACAGGATAGGAACTCTCTTAGGGCACATATGCCTAATGTTACTGGTGGAAAGTTTAACAAATGTTGCGGGTGAAACTGTAGTTTTGATGTTTAAAACTGTGACATAATACAGAAGTAAGGCATAAACGGCTTAACTGAGATGGTTGTCAGCATATGGATATAATAAATCTCAAGTCAAAGCCTAAAGGATGAGCTTTATATATAAAGATCTGTACACTGCATTACCTTAAAGGGAAACATTTATTATATATGCTTCCTCATACTGAAGTAAGAAACTTTCTAAATACAATCAATTAAATATTCTTGCATTGTTTCTGATATAATCAAGTTTATCTTCACTATTCCTCTCTTCGATCTCACTTCATGCAGCAGTTGGGTGTCAGATGAATGATGCAATATATCTTATAAGGAGGGGGCTCCTTTCTTAGCAGATGAATTAGAGCTCACTCAAATAACTGATTCCAGTACAAACAAAATCTGACAAAATAACTGCCTTTTGCACAAATCCTGCATGTAGAGAGACATGATGTCTGGTGATGATAAACTTGAGAGGAATGGAGAAGATAAACTTGATTATTTCAGAAATGGTACAGAATGTTTTATTGATTGTATGTAGAAAGTTTCTTATTTCAAAATGCTGAAGCTAATATTACATTTTCATTTTCACGATAGTTTCCCTATAAGGTCCCTTTTGAACAGCAGTTAATACTAAATATTAGACATGGGTGTCTGAGACCACACTGTTGTACCCCTTTCTAATATTATCGAAGGATGGTCAACAGTTACAAATAATTCTGAAGAAAATCTCTGTAGCCCCTCCAGCCTAGAACAATATGCTGTAATAGAACAATAATACCGACTAGCAGGAACACTTTTACTTTTCCAGCACAATAATGTCCACTAGGAACAAGGCAACCGGTTTAGAACATCCAAGGGTTAAATGAAAAGTCCTGCAGGGGCTACTGTACCAGTCCAGTGCCAGGAGACACGGGAAGTTCCTTTAATGCCCAGTGCAAATTGTACAATGAATGCACAATGAAAATTTAATATAAGCTTCCTCAACTTTTACTTTTTCAGTTGAAAATTCTGCATTTTTTCTGAAATAATCAAGTTTATATTCACTATTCCTCTCTCAGTATCTGTTTCGCTTAATTCTGTCTTCATGCAGATGAATAATCCAATATATCTTATAGGGGGGCTTCCTTTCCTAGCAGATGTATTAGAGCTCACTCAAATAACTGATTCCAGTACAAACAAAATAACTACCTTTTGCACAAATTCTGCATGTAGAGAGACATGATGTCTGGTGATTTTAATAAAGTGAGCTCTAATACATCTTCTAGGCAAAAGGAGTCCCCATATAAAATATATTGGATCATTCATCTGACACCCAACTCCTGAATGAAGACAGAATGAGGAGAAACAGATGCTGAGAGAGGAATAGTGAACATAAACTTGATTATTTCAGTAACAGCACAGACTATTTAATTAATTGTATTTAGAAAGTTTCTTATTTCAGTATGATGAAGCTTATAGTAAATTTTCATTTTCACGATAGTTGCCCTTTAAACAGCAAGCTCATTTTACAATTATCTCTAAGTATGACTGTAATCAGGCAATGACATTGTAATTTTGTTGAAAAAATACTGCGGGGGGCCACGACCACAACTGCACCTGCGGTTGCAAATTGATCCCTATACACTCATTATTTGGGACCCAATGGGTCAAACAAGCCAACTATGAACATACACAAACATACCTTATTTTTCCTATTGTCATTGTACTTGATGAGGTCTAAAATAAAATAAAGGACTTCCTTGGGACATAAATTATGGATGTCTCTCAACAAGGCCATGGAAACTGGCATAGTCTGCAAGGAATAAGATGGTAGAATCAGACTCAAGTCATAAAGTGATTAAAGTTAAAAATAAAAAAATAGATATTAGTTAAAATAATAGGTGGATTATATGACAGGTTTAAGATCTATTATATATAGGGATTTTCCACATAAGGAGGTTGAGTTACATTTCAACTGATCCCATATGATTTCTGTTAAAATTAGTGCAATGATGTCCTAAGACCAAATGATGGGACTATAACAAAGGAGATGGGCCCCGAAGGGTCGTAGGACCGCATCGGCTGGCCTGTATGGTCCTCGATCGCAGGAAACATCGATATCAGGCCGATTTTTGGATTGACATTGATTGTCAGAAGCCCCCACACATGGGCAAATAAACTGCCGAATGTGTCTAAAAGACCGATATCTGCAGCTTTAATCTGCCCGTGTATGATCACCTTATAGAAGTTAGCTGTTAGTATGACGTAGAGAGTGATATTCTGAGACAATTTGCAATTGGTTTTCATTTTTTATTATTTACAGTTTTTGAGTTATTTAGCTTTTTATGCAGCAGCTCTGCCATTTGCATAATAGAGTCCTAATTACCCTAGCAACCATGCATTGATATAAATAAGAGACTGGAATACGAATAGGAAAGCACCATACTAGAAAGATGAGCAATAAAAAAAGTAGCAGTAATAATAAGTGAGTAGCCTTACAGAGCATTTGATTTTAGATGGGGTCAGAGATGCCCATCTGAAAGCTGGAAAGAGTCATAAGAAAAAGGCAAATAATTATAAAACTATAAAAAAATAATAATGAAAACCAATGGGAAAGTTACTTAGAATTGGCCATTCTAAAACATACTAAAAGTTAGGTTAATGGTGAACCACCCCTTTAAGGCACAATACTGGGCAAGACCAAGACTGTGTCTGAAATGCACAATGCAGCTCTAGGGAACAAATAATCAATAGATTTTACCTTCTGTAGAAAGTAACTTTGGAAGTTCATGAAGTTATTCGTCTTCACAATTTTCGGGCAGCTCTTACAACAGAACATACGGGTAAAGAGGGACTTCATAGCTGGAGGCCCAGTCCAGGTGCTGACCATTGAGTTAGCAATCTGTATAGGACACAAATAATAACGTTCAGTTTCTCCAGCCAGAACAATGGATCCACACCTGGGTGCAGCGTGCTATAGGAGGATGCAGATAGCAACTATACTATGAACAAACATTTCCATTGCTGGCTGTATTGAAGCTATTTTTTTATAGCTAAAAACATATATAAAATAATATGATCAAATATATATTTAATTTCAAATGCACCAAAAAGTTCAATATGGAATACAGCTACCCTATTTAAGGTATTAACTAATATAAACTAACTGTATGGGGGCAAATGGGTTAAAATAAAACTCAAGTTTGTAGAAGACGACAAATAACTCAGTGAGGATTATAAACCCAATCGAATTCAACCACTGACATAATAGGCCGTACACCCAAAAGCACAAATCTTCTCCCTTGATAAATAAACATATGGGTCAACAGAGGAACTTGAATATAGGAATTTCGGATAACGAGCAAAAACATGGTAATTAGCCTATATGAACACAGAACATGTGACGTGTGAATTTAGGATAGGAGTGTGACATCACTTCCTGCCTGAGTCTCTCCCTGCTCACTCATAGCTCTGGGCTCAGATTACAGCAGGGAGGGGGATGAGGGAAGGGAAAAAGGAGCAAACTGAGCATGCTCAAGCCCCAGCCCTGGAGGTTTAAGCTGAAAACAGGAAGTCTGATACAGAAGTCCATGTGTATACAATAAAAGGAAAGAAATGCGGTGTTTGTTTTTAAAGAGGACTTTACAGAGCAAAATTACTTTGAGGGTTTACCAGTGTATTTATATAGACCTTTCTGATAAAACGTACTTAATTTTAACCTTTCCTTTTTCTTTAAATAAAACATCCTGTGAGATACTTGTCATAGTTCATTGGGACCTAATTCAACAAATAATAACGGCACAAGCCAGATCTCAACATGGTACTGCTTGCAATAAATTTTGTATTGTTTAATCCATAAACTGGCTTTGAAGCCTGAATTACTGTAGACCTTGAAACTAGGGATACAACGAATCCACTTTTTGGGATTTGGCCAAATCCCCGAATCCTTTGCGACTCTGCCGAATACCAAACCTGAATCCTAATTTGCATATGCTTGTAGGTTAAACTCATGTGTGTGTGTGTGTGGGGTGGATTTTTTACTTTCTTGTTTTGTGACGAAAAGTCATGTGGTTTCCCTTCCAGACCCTAATTTGCATATGTATATGGACGAATCCCAATCCTGCTGTAAAAGGACGAATCCTGAACCCAATCCTGGATTCCGTGCATCCCTACTTGAAACCCCATCATCAACTTCTCAGATATAAAAAATGACTGATCCATCATCTCTCTATTTATATGATCATTTATTTTAGGCAGGAGTATAAAATGAACTGACAACAATAATTGATTTTTGAGGCTGGGTCTAACCTTGGCGAGGCAGAAGCATGCCGTCATTCTCACACGATAAAAGCACTGTTCCTGCTCAAGGATATCCGTCAATGCTAAGCGTGATGCAGGAGTGGGAAAGGATTCAAGAGCAAGAATGGATTCTTCCTGGGCAACCACGTCTCTTTCATACCGTAGCTGATACTGCCACATGAAATCAGCTTGTTCAAACTCTACCTTCCTCAACACGGACATGTCTGGGTCTATTCTTATCCACAGCAAAGGGGAATCGGCACTGCAAGGAACAACAACAAAGATTCAATTCATGTTCAACTAAGGCCTACAATCTGCAAATGTAACCATGCTGGCTGTGATTCATCAAGCACCCTATTACTAATAACTAATGTAAGATAGTGTACAGGGGATAGGACTTTCCTTTGCCCACTAACCTAATTTACGTCTGACTTTGACCTGGTGAAGTGAACAGCAAGTGGCTCTGTTTCAAATACAGCAACAACTACTATCATGAAAACTAGGAAAAACATTTTTTTTTAATGCAACTTTACTTTTATTGAAACAAATACTGGCTACAAAGTGCAAGAATATTTTCACATCTCACCAGTTAAACATGACAGAATATAGATTTTACAATTCCCAGTTTCCTACCAAAACTATCAATCATTTATGATAAATAAAGGTAAAACATTTTAATACAATCTCACCTGTATTGGAAAAACTTTGTTTTGAGGGTTTACATTTAATTAAAGAAACATACTGTCCATGTTTCATTACACACCACTTTTAATGTAAGAGGGAATTGTATTCAGTGTAAAAAATAAAAACTAGGTAAATAGATAGGCTGTGCAAATTAAAATAATATTTCTAATATAGTTAGTTAGCCAAAAATGTAATGTATAAAGGCTGGAGTAACTGGATGTGTAACATAATAGCCAGAACACTACTTCCTGCTTTTCAGCTCTCTAACTCTGAGTTAGTCAGTGACTTTAAGGGGGGCCACATGGGACATAACTGTTCAGTGAGTTCTCAATTGATCCTCAGCATTCAGCTCAGAATCAAAAGCAACAGTTATGACCCATGTGCCCCCCTCAAGTCTCTGGTTGGTTACTGCCTGGTAACCAGGGTAACCAGTCAGTGTAAACCAAGAGAGCTGCAAAGCAGGAAATTGTGTTCTGGCTATTATGTTACACATCCAGTCACTCCAGCCTTTATACATTACATTTTTGGCTAACTAACTATATTAGAAACATTTTTTTATTTTGCATGGGCTGTCTATTTAGCCATTTTTCATTTTCATACTGAACAATTCCTTTAACTTTATATCAGCGCCTGTAGTTTAAACTCACTCCATTGCAGAAAGATCCATGTCAACTTCTTCTCCATTCATCAGTGGGATTTTCTTCTTTTTGTTTCTGTAAACAATAAAGACGGAAGTGCAGCTATAATTAGCCAGTACTGCAGAGACTAAGATCATGGGTAGCTTATAATTATGAGATAAATTAGAAAGCCAACACTTTTGAAAGGTGGAGAGCTGTACTTTTAGAAGATATTAAGCCTCAACAAAAGACATGACAGCTGACAGTGAACATGCATTTTACTTACATAAGGAGTGTGCAAAGCCAAAAAAAAGATATAAACTTGTCCAGATCCAAGTTTCTCGGTTAAAGGAAAACTATACCCTCAAAATGAACACTTAAGCAACAGATAGTTCATATCATATTAAGTGGCATATTAAAGAATCTTACCAAACTGGAATATATATTTAAGTAAATATTGCCCTATTGCATCTCTTGCCTTGAGCCACCATTTCGTGATGGTCTGTGTGCTGCCTCAGAGATCACCTGACCAGAAATACTACAACACTAACTGTAACAGGAAGAAGTGTGGAAGCAAAAGACACAACTCTGTCTGTTAATTGGCTCATGTGACCTAACATGTATGGTTTGTTGGTATGTTTGTGAGTACAGTGAATCCTACGATCCCAGGGGGCGGCCCTTATTTTTTAAAATGGCAATTTTCTATTTATGATTACCCAACGGCACATACTACTAGAAAAGTGTATTATTATGAAAATGGTTTATTTACATGAAGCAGGATTTTACATATGAGCTGTTTTATGCAATATCTTTTTATAGAGACCTATATTGTTTGGGGCGTATAGTTTTCCTTTAAAGGGGAACTATTGTGAAAATGAAAATTTAAAATAAGCTTCCTCATACGTAAATAAGAAACTTTCTAAATACAATCAATTAAATATTCTGCATTGTTTCTGAAATAATCAAGTTTATATTCACTTTCAAAGCATCTGATTCTCTTCATTCTCTCTTCATGCAGGAGTTGGATGTCAGATATTTATTGACAGTTAAGGTGGCCATACACGGATAGATCCGCTCGTTTGGCGATGTCGCCAAACGAGCGGATCTCCCTCCGATATGCCCACCTTCAAGGTGGGCAATATCGGGCAGATCCGATCGTGGGCCCTAGGGCCCAACGATCGGATCCTAGCTCTCACAAACGGGCGGTCGGATCGCGGGACCGCATCAACGAACAGATGCGGCCGCGATCCGACGGGATTTTTAACCCCATCCGACTTTCGGCCAGATCTCGATCGGGGAAGCCCGTCGGGGGCCCCCATACACGGGCCAATAAGCTGCCGACACGGTCTGTCCGCAGCTTTTTTCGGCCCATGTATGGCCACCTTTAGATCCAATATCTCTTATAGGGGGCTTCCTTTCCTAGAAGATGAATTAGAGCTCAGTCAACTGATTCCAGTACAAAAAAAATCTAACAAAATAACTGCCTTTTGCACAAATCCTGCATGTAGAGAGACATGATGTCTGGTGATTTTAATAGAGTGAGCTCTAATACATCTTCTAGGCAAAAGGAGCCCCCCATAAGATATATTGGATATATTGGATATATCTGACACCCAACTCCTGAATGAAAACAGAATGAGAAAGAAAATGAGGAGGATGCTGAAAGAGGAATAGTGAAGCTAAACTTGATAATTTCAGAAAAGATACAGAATTTTTAATTGACTGTATTTAAAAAGTTTTTAATTCCAGTATGATGAAGCCAATATTAAATTTTCTTTTCCCCATAGTTCCCCTTTGAGTGAAAATGAGCAGACAGCAACAATTTCAATGGCCTGGATCTAAAGAAGTGAGACGACTATGAAATGTTTCACCATTCTCATATCATTCCTAAAATTGCAGTTAGCTCAAGGATGTACAAACATTTTTAATGCGGGGGGCTATTGTTAGTAAATTTATTGTGACAGGGCCTAGCACCACTTGTCTTTACACTTCCACACAATGGGAAGTTCCCAGAAGAATGATTAAATGGAGATATTTGAGGACAATGTTGAACAGCTGTCATCTACTGGTCACCATCTCAAGATCTACTGCAAGGTAGCATCTATCTTTTGGGCAGCCAGCTGAGCTGAGGTGCTATCCAATGAATAGTTTAAGGGGTTCACTGCACTATGACATTAACATCACCTTCTGCTTTTCGAGTGACAGGGTATGTCATGCTTTAGGCTGTTCTCTTCAATCTGCAGTGTGTGGTTGAAAGACCCATCCAGCTCCTGAACAGTGACTTTAATTGGGCCCTGAAGGGAATAAAACACATTCATCAGATCATATGCTCTTGGCTTTGGAATGGGGGGAGCACTACCCCTCCAGTACAAATGTCTCTTTTAGTTACAATTAGACCCTGTAGGCAGGTTTTCAGGGGCCCAGAGCACTTGGCGTTTGGAGGAGGCAGGTCAGAGTGAAGACTGCAAGGACAGGTAGAAGGAGATTTGGGCTGAGTTCTCATTTTTTTGTTGTACATATTCCTGGAGGCTACCAGTATTAGAATGTTTTCATACAATGGCATGAGGTTCACCAATGCTAATAGGATTCCTATAAAAGCAGTGCTACCTGCAGTATCAATGCAGTGCAGACACCAAGCAGCAAAGAGCTGCCATTGGTTGAACAGAGCGGGTTGACTGGGAGGTACAGTCAGGTTCTCTGGTAGGCCCTAAGGTCCATGAGATGTTTATAGAATACAGTGGGGACAATGCAAGTAAGATGCTCTTATAGCCCACAGCTTATAGGATAAGTAAACCTTTAAAATAAGTGAATGTAAAACTGATGAGGATGATATTCTAAACACTTTTGCAATGTACATTCATTTATTTTGTCTTTATTCCAAAATATTAAGGGGTACATGTACTGTTAATAAGAATGAATTTTGTTACAACAGTTACGTCTGACCATCAAGTAGTCAAGGAAGTTGTCAGAAGAAAAAAAAAGAGGCTGCTCTTCTGCTTAGGAAAGATGTGAGAAAGGTTTCTGTTTTTTTTCCGAAGCAACATCAGAGCAGCCTCTTTCTTTCTCCTGACAACTTCCTTGACTACTTGGTGGTCAGAAATTGACCAGCAGGTGGTGCTGTTGTAACAAAATTAATTCACATTAAAATTACATGTATCGTTTAATATCTTGGAATTAAAGAAAAATAAACAATGAATGCAAATGAAAAAAGTGCTTAGAATACCACCCTCATCAATTTAACATTCACTAATTTTAAAGGTTTACTTATCCTTTAATGCAGAATGGCTGCACCAAAATCCTAATGTATCTAGCTTTTCCACTATTTCTAGAGATGGAGGTTTCATGCTCTGTGCAGTAGAACTACAAAATGGTTATTAACATACTTAACCAGCACTCTCTGAATTACTGAATTATTCATAAATACCTTCCCACTTGCAGTAAGCTGCCGTTTTAAAAGAGGAAGGGACTAAAGGAATAAAAGCTTAAACAAACTGATTCAAAATGCCTTTAAATAGCATCTTTTTTTCTCAACAGCAGCCCAGAGCACACTGGTGCCTAACAAGATCCAAGATGGGGAGCTGCAGGGGACAACTTTGAAGGGCTGGATCATTACTGTTAGAGGACTGGTGAACGTCTGGACTGCTACAGTAAGTTCTCTGTATAAAATACAGCATTTCTAGCCACATTTATTTTAGACTTTAGTTCTCATTCTTGGGAAACCCACTGCTTGGTGTCCCTGACTGCACTGCATGTAACTACATAATTATAAAACATTTACCAGTATGTCAGTTCAAGTCTTCTGTTAAAGGAACAGTAACCAAATAAATTTAAGTATCTAATATAAAATGTAATGTTGCACTGCACTGGTAAAACTGGTGTGTTTACTTCAGAAACTCTAGTATAATTATATAAACAAGCTGCTGTGTAGACAAGGGGGCAGCCATTCATATCCGAAAAAGCACAGGATACACAGCAGATAACCGTTAAGCTCAGTAGTAGTGTGTATGGATGCTGGGTTTTCATTTTGAGGGGTTGGACTTGATGGACTTTTTCTTTTTTCAACCCGATTTAACTATGTAACTAACTATGTATACAATGGGATTTTTCAGAACTTATCTGTTATCTACTGTGTCTCCTGTGCTTGAATGGCTGCCCCCACGGCGACACAGCAGCTTGTTTATATAAACTATAGTAGTACTTATCTGTTATCTACTGTGTATCCTGTGCTTGAATGGCTGCCTCCATGGCTACACAGCAGCTTGTTTATATAAACTATAGTAGTACTTATCTGTTATCTACTGTGTATCCTGTACTTGAATGGCTGCCCCCATAGCGACACAGCAGCTTGTTTATATAAACTATACACTAGTAGTGTTTCTGAAGCAAATACCCCAGTTTTACCGGTGTATAGCAACACTACAATGCATTGGCATTCCTTTAAAACACTTTCATTTTTAGATGTTACCATTCCTTAAACTGGGAAGCCAGCTTGTCCCTGGCGAGATTTTTAGCACATTGGCTTCTCGCGGAACTAGAACAAAGTTCCTTACCACATATTTTTGAGTTCCCAGAGAGGTGTAGTCTTGTTTTATCTCCAGTTCCAAAACGTTTCGTTTCCTATTAAACGCAAAGCTGCCATAGAACTTAACCACCCCACTTTGATCTCTGCAAGATAACATTAAGGATCTAAAAAGAAGCGGTCAGATGCCTGATGCTAGGCACGTTTGCAATGTGAATATTCCCTAAAAGACGCTGCCCTGGTAGTAAAGCTACAAACAAGTTTCTTTCCAGCTAAAAGATCACAAATGAGTTCATAAAACGTTTCTATTAGAAGCAAGAAAAGCTAGTTTCCCAACATGTGGAAGACTTGCTGTCTATTCATATTATTAAGCCATATTACTATATGTCTAAAAGCAGACATAAAAATCAACATCTGCCTTACGACTGTGGCTACTTGTTCATCAGAGTCCACCTGTCCGTCTCTAATAGTAAAACAAAGAGGCACATGGGAGGAATTTTGGGAAGAGGTACAACTGCTTTGTCTGCAAGATCCGACCCTTAAAGTGGACCTGTCATCCAGACACAAAAATCTGTATAATAAAAGTCCTTTTCAAATTAAACATGAAATCCAATTTCTATTTTTTTATTAAAGCATTCATAGCTGTTGTAAGCTCATTTAAAAATCTCAGCTGTCAATCAAATATTGTCTGCCCCTCCTCTACGCCAGTGGCATAGAGGCGGGGCAGACAATTACTTTCACTTTCCATTCAGCACTTCCTACATGTCACTGCTCTCCCGACATTCCCCCGTTCTCTTTACCGTTTACACGTAAATGTGTAGCCAGGGCAAGGAAATGGACATCAGGTCCCCCATTCTGGTGCACAAACAAGGTTCTGAGATCATACAAGACTTGCCTTAATAAAACTGTCCACAAAATGGCTGCTTCCTGCTTGCTATAATTATTAATTCCCAGACTGAAGGAAACAAGATTCAAATAATTTATATAGTGCAATTAAAGTTCATTTTGCTTGACTAATGTGATAAAATAGGATTTGGAATGTTTTTTTTTGGGCGACAGGTCCCCTTTAAAGGAGAAGGAAATCTACAGAGGCCGTTAATTGCCAATAGATTAGCCACAATAGTGCAAGCTATAACACCATATTTATTCTGCAGAATGCTTTACTATACCTGAGTAAACAGCTCTAGAAGCTCTGTTTGTTTAAGATAGCAGCTGCCATATTAACTTAGGGTGACATCACTTCCTGCCTGAGTATCTCCCTGCTCACTCATAGCTCTGAGCTCAGATTACAGCAGGGAGGGAGAGCAATCTGAGCATGCTCAAGCCCTAGCCCTGGAGGTTTAAGATGAAAACAGGAAGTCTGATACAGAAGCCCATGTGTACACAATAGAAGGAAAGAAATGAGGTGGGTTTTTTTTGACAGAGGACTCAGAGCAGCATTTATACTGGTGTATTTATAAAGACCTTTCTGATAAAGATTACTTAGTTTTAACCTTTCATTTAACCAATGTAGCAGCAGTTTCTGTATTGGCATATCTGTTGCTAGATACATTTATTGTGGTCAAAATGATAGTTGGATGCTGTGAGATCAAGAACTGGGAGGGTCGAGCCCAACACCAGATGAGTTAGGGGCTTAAATGAAAGAGCCATTTCCCACACATTTAGCTTGGTGCTTTAACAGGTTACAAGTAACAACCAAAACTTGAACATGGGTATCTGCACTGAGCCATGTACAAAGTCACCAGCCGCCTGTATTGCATAGATTTTCTATACAATTCAATTATTGGCCTGAGGGCTGAACATTATATGTATAACTAACTTGACTTTATGCAGATATTTGGATTCAAACACAAGTGGGAGCTACTTTCTAAGCAGACAAATGGTGCTTTTGCTGAGGCTCTCTATTGCATGTCACCAGAAACAAGAGATATGGCAGCTCCTAGTCACATGTAAATGCAAATTTAAATAAAAGGTCTATGTACACAAGTCTGTTTCTGTGTGCACGAGGGGATTCGGTTTTATGGTAAAACAGAAACTTGACAGATAATTAAGACAGATAAGTGGAATGTAATTGCAGTGCAAAGAATAGGGATGCACGGAATCCTCTATTTTGGATTCGGCCGAACGCCCTGAATCCTTTGTGAAAGATTCGGCAGAATACCGAACCGAATTTGCGTATGCAAATTATGAGAGGGAAGGGGAAAACATTTTTTACTTACTTTTTCTTACAAAAAGGCAAGTGATTTCCCTTCTGTCCCTAATTTGCATATGCAAATTAGGATTCGGTTCATCCGGGCAGAAGGATTCAGCTGAATCCGAATCCTGGATTTGGTGCATCCCTACCAAAGACATTACCAGAACTACACCTGATTAATAAGCATATTCTCCCTTTAAAGGAACAGTTCAGTGAACAAATACAAACTGTATGTGCAAAATAAAAAATGCTTCTAATATAGTTAGTTAGCCAGAAATGTAATGTATAAAGGCTGGAGTGACTGGATGTCTGACATAACAGAACAGAACTTCCTGCTTCTCAGCTTTCTAACTCTGAGTTATTCAGCGATTTTAAGGGAGCCCACATGGGACATAACTGTTCAGTGAGTTTGCAATTGATCCTTAGCATTCAGCTCCAAAGCAACAGTTATGTTCCATGTGGCTCCTATTATAGTCACTGACAACTAACTCAGAGTTAGAGAGCTGAAAAGCAGGAAGTAGTGTTCTGGCTATTATGTTACAAATCCAGTCACTCCACTGTAACTATATTAGAAGTTTTTTTTATTTTTATTTTGCACAGTTTTTATTTTTAAACTAAAAAAATCCTTCCTTCAAAGCCTACATGTGCAGCATGCTGCGTAGGTGACTGGTCCAGCACTGGACGTGCACTTCACATACTGAAAGGATACACCCATTGTTTTATTAGAGGCTGGATGTCTTTTCCAGAAACGTTGGAAATGGATTTTAAGAAGCCAGATGTGGAAACCAACATCTGACTCCACATGTGGGACTGGAACTTCTGAGATGAGGCCGTGTTGGCCAGGCTTAAAAGCTTGTTGAAAACCTGCAAGGAAAGAAAATGCACCTTTTAACAGCAAAGAAATGTTAAACGCTATAATAAAGGATTAAGCAAAGAAAGAAAAATCACTGCAAAGATGTTTTCGGTTAGAGCAAAGCGTATAATATAAAATAATAAGTGTGTGTGTGTCAGAATGGCAAACATATATAAAGGATATGCTTTATCCTTTTACAACAGATAAATAACTGTAGTTGAAGTGTAAAGTGGTTGTTCACCTTTAAATTAGCTTTTAGTATGATGTAGAGAGTGATATTCTTAAACAATTTGCAATTGGGTTTAATTTTTATTATTTGTGATTTTTGAGTTATTTCGATTTTAATTCCTCAGCTCTCCAGTTTTCTGTTTCCGCAACCTAGTTGCTAGGGTCCAAATTACTCTAGCAACCATGCATTGATTTGAATAACCCAAATGGAAAGATGAGTAATAAAAAGTAGCAATAACGATGCATTTGTAGCCTTATTTGTCTTTTAGATGCAGTCAGTGACCCCCATTTGAAAGAGTTAGAAGAAGAACGCAAATAATTTAAAAAAATTAATCTTTCCAGCTTTCAAATGGGGGTCACTGACCTCATCTAAAAACAAATGCTCTGTAAGGCTAACCATTTATTGTTATTGCTACTTTTTATTACTCATCTTTGTATTCAGGCCTCTCCCATTCATATTCCAGTCTCTTGTTCAAATCAATGCATGGTTGCTAGAGTAATTAGGACCCTAGCAACCAGTTGGCTTCAATTGCGAACTGGAGAGCTGCTGAATAAAAAGCTAAATAACTCAATCACAAATAAAAAATTAAATCCACATTGTCTCAGAATATCCTTCTCTTTTTTCACTTCTACCCTTGATAAATCTGCCCCATAGTGAACAGTAGGTATAGTAATAATGCACACCTGTTCTATGCACTGAATATTTCACAATGGGGGTGACTGTTGCTAGGGCTTTAGCGGAGGAATAATTCCTAACATAACTTACCTGAAGCATGAACTCCATGCTGATACGATTTTCAATGAGGCGCATGACCAAATGAGCTTTGCACTGGAACATGTTGTAGTATTCCCAGGACAGAGTGTGCGGGTGCTTGATTGAGAAGTGCAGATGGGAAGCGGGGCTGGAAGAACATCATGGAAATAGTCACAAAACTGACTTTAAGGAAAATTTTACCCCCAAAATGAATATTTAAGCAACAGATAGTTTATATAAAATTAAGTGGCTTATTATAGAATCTTATCAAACTGGAATATATATTTAAGTAAATATTGCCCTTTTACATCTTTTGCCTTGAACCACCATTTTGTAATGGTCTGTGTGCTGCCTCAGAGATCACCTGACCAGAAATACTGCAGCTCTAACTGTAAGAAGTGTGGAAGCAAAAGACACACCTCTGTCTGTTAATTGGCTCATGTGACCCAATGGTATGGTTTGTTTGTGTGCACCGTAAATCATACGATTCCAGGGGGCGGCCTTTATTTTTTAAAATGGCAATTTTCTATTTATGATTACCCAATGGCACATACTACTAAAAAAGTATATTATTATGAAAATGGTTTATTTGCATGAAGCAGGGTTTTACATATGAACTGTTTTATGCAATATCTTTTTATAGAGACCTACATTGTTTGGGGAGTATAGTTTTCTTTTAAAGGGGACATGAGATCCTGAAATGTTTCCTTTGAAGTGACATGGTCACCCAGCTATTTAGACTCAATATGCCCCACAATAAAACACTGCAGAGAAACCAGAAGAGACATTCTTTGTTCATTTAACAGAAGAGTGGAAGCCTTTGTATTGTTTGCCTTGGCTGAGGAAAGCTTGGCAGCTCAAAATGTACAGGTATGGCACCCATTACCTGGAAACCCGTTATCTAGAAAGATCCAAATTACACAAAGGCCATCTCACATAGTTTCCATATTATTCTTTTTCTGTGTAATAATAAAACAGTAACTTGTACTTGATCTCAACTTAGATATAATTAATTCTTATTGGAAGCAAAACCAGCCTATTGGGTTTATTTAATGTTTACATGATTTTCTAGTAGACTTAAGGAATGAAGATCCAAATTATGGAAAGATCCATTATCCAGAAAACCCCAGGTCCTGAGCATTCTTGATGAACAGTCCCATACCTGCACAATGCATCTCTCAGTCACCAGGTCAAGGGGCTCACACTTGTGTCTAGAACAAATAATATAGAATGTTTTCTCAAGATCACCAGCCCTTACTAAAAGACTATAGAAGACAGCTATATGGGAATCTTAGTCCATGACAGGACCCCATACTGCAATACTGGGGGAACCTAGGAAACCATGATAAGCTGGGGGAACACTACTGTTACCATCCTGCTCTAGGTGGCAGGGAGAGGATAATGCAAACTGCCATCTGCTGGAGTCACCACCTGCATAGTCAGACTGGGACAAATGGCTGGCATAGCAGCTCACAGTTAACATATCAAAAACAGGCAAAAAAACCACATCACATCAGTTAACATATCAGTTAATAGTGCTGCTCCAGCAGAATTCTGAACTGAAATTTGTTTTTCAAAAGAGCAAACACATTTTTTTTATATATATAATTTTGAAATCCGACACAGGGCTAGACATAGTGTCAGTTTCCCATGAGAACCCATTCATGTGACTGATAAACTTCAGTCACTTTTTATTGCTGTACTGCAAGTTGGAGTGATATCACCCCCTCCCAGCCACCTATCAACAGAACAATGGGAAGGTAACCAGATAACATCTCCCTGGTAGATATAAGAATAGCACTCAATAGTAAAAATCCAGGTCCCATTGCAACTCCTTCAGTAAAGGTGACCATACACAGAGAGATCCGCTCGTTTGGCGATGTCGCCAAACGAGCGGATCTTCCACCGATATGCCCACCTTGAGGTGGGCAATATTGGGCTTATCTGATCGTGGGCCCTAGGGCCCAACGATCGGATCCTAACGATGCCTAACGGGCGGTCGGATTGCGGGACCGCATCAACGAACAGATGCGGCCGCGATCTGATGGGATTTTTAGTCCCTTCCGATCGAGATCTGGCCGACTTTCGGCCAGATCTCGATCGGGGAAGCCCATCGGGAGCCCCATACACGGGCCAATAAGCTGCCAACTCGTTCTGAAATCACATGACCAGGCAAAATGGCCTACACACCAATATTACAAGTAAAAAAATACACTTGCTGGTTCAGGAATGAAATTTTATATTGTAGAGTGAATTATTTGCAGTGTAAACAGTGTCATTTAGAAATAAAAATGACACCATAAAAATCGTGACAGAATCCCTTTAAGGCTTGCACCCAGTGCACTGGCGATTGTTGACATTACACATAATAACACATACACATAATAACACATACGAATAGCATAAGTGTCTGCAAATAACAGGAGCCTATTGAAGCACTCCTGCTGAATGTGACTTCATCTGAAATAGGAACATTTGCCCCCACATCCATTAATCAATCTGTCATTAATGCGGAGATGCCTTTGGCACGGAAGCCTCTTTACAGTACATGTAGGAAACCTAAAGCCTTGTACTTAGCAGGCGTGAGTTGGCTGGCAATTAGTCGTGATAGCAAGGCTCTGTTTTCATGCATTAGGCTGGGGATTTCATCGGAGCCAGATACTTTGGGACGTAGCCAAGAAAGCCTCGTAAACAAGTGGGGACGGGCACAGTTTCTGCCCTATATTTATAATGCTCAGTGATTATTTAATGGCCAAAATACACACAGTTTATAATTACTGGATACTTTGCGTCGCTTGTGCTGGTAAATTTCGTCACAGTCTGGCAGCAGCACTGAGCATCCATTTACATGACATGCCATAGCATTACATAGATCTCAGCAACAGCAAGTTAAAGGAGAACTAAAGCCTAACTAAAGAAGTAGCTAGAAATGTTGTACATGATATTTTGCGCTTCTGTACCAGCCCAAGGCAACCACAGCCCTTTAGCAGTAAAGATCTGTGTCTCCAAAGATGCCCCAGTAGCTCCCCATCTTCTTTTCTGCTGATTCACTGCACATGCTCTGTGCTGCTGTCACTTACTGAGCTTAAAGACCCACTCACAATTAGGGTTGCCACCCGGCCGGTATTTTACCGGCCTAGACGGTAAAATACCTGCCAAGGCCGGGATTACAAATTTACCGGCAATGTAGCTGCCAGTAAATTTGTAATACAATTAAAAAGAGCCCTCGGCCTGCCCCCAATCCCCTTGAACTTACCTTTTCTTTGTGGTTCGTTTAGTGTCTGTGGCGCGGCCCCGCACCCTTTGACGTCACGCCCTGCCCATTTTGACATCACGGCCCGCCCCTTTGCGTCCCCGCCCCCCACCAGCCGGTAAAGGAATTTCAAAAAGGTGGCAACCCTTCTCACAATATACATAGAATTGTCACAATATAAGGCTGATTAGTAATTAATAGGGATGCACTGAATCCAGTATTCGGTTCGGGATTCGGTTCAGGATTCAGCTAGGATTCGGTTGAATCCTTCTGCTTGGCAGAACCGAATTCAAATCTGCATAATCAAATTAGGGGCGGGGAGGGAAATCTCGTGGCTTTTTGTCACAAAACAAGGAAGTAAAAAATGTTTTTGCCTTCCCATCCAGAATCTTTCGCCAAGGATTCGAGGGTTCAGCCGAATCCAAAATAGTGGATTCGGGCATCCCTAGTAATTAATACAGATAATTACCACATGGCAGCACAGAAACCAGTGCAATTAGCATCAGAATTAAATAATCAGCCCTGTAGCATCAGCTTATATTACAGACCAACCTCATGTTCTTGGGGGGGGGGGGGACAAAATGGGTACAAAATGAAGCAGCTGCTATGGGACCTACCCAGTTGTTTCCTAGTTGCAGACAGAAATATGTAGCGGATTTCCATGCTGTGAAAGCCAGTATCTGCCCCACAAATACATATAGCCTTCTATAGATATAGTTGGATGCAACATTAGTTATTCCCATTGGGAAAAATGAAGGAATGCACAGAATCCACTATTTTGGATTTGGCCGAACCCCCAAATCCTTTGCGAAAGATTTCCAAATTCTAATTTACATATGCAAATTTGGGGTGGGAAGAGGAAAACGTTTTTTAATTCCTTGTTTTGTGACAAAAAGTCAAGCAGATGCAAATTAGGATTCAGATTTGGTTCGGCTGGCCAGAAGAATCCTGCTAAAAAAGGCAGAATCCTGGAATTTGGTGCATCCCTAGAAAAATGTCCACTGTGCATAACAACATAAAACATGGCAAGTTGCATCCAGTTTTTCCACTGAACATTGAATTGTTATGGTAAATGAGCCCTTAAATCTGCTAAGCATGCAAAATATTCTCTGAAGATATTCTTTATTTATTTTAGAGCAGGGGGTTGTACATAAAGCCTAAAGCCATGGCAAACACTTGGGAATACATCATTTGCATTACAGCCACTTTATTCTTCTCCACACTTTTAGATTACCATAAGATTTAGGGTTAGTTGAAAACTGCACAATGACTTACTTGTCCTTTTCTTTCCCAGAGGAAAATATTGGATGGAGTAAAACCCCACCGGTCTTCAGTTCATACGCAATAATGGTGTCCAGTTCCTGGCAAAACACAGAATGTAGAGAATATATTAAAGGGGAGGTTCACCTTTAGGTTAGCTTTTCGTATGTTATAGAATGGCCAATTCTATGAAACCTTTCAATTGGTCTTAATTATTTATTCTTTATAGTTTTTTAATTATTTTGTGTTCTTCTTCTGACTCTTTCCAGCTTTCAAATGGGAGTCACTGACCCCATCTAAAAAAAACAAATGCTCTGTAAGGCTACTAATGTATTGTTATTGCTAATTTTTATTAAAGAGATACCGTCATGGGAAAAAAAATGTTTTCAAAATGAATCAGTTAATAGTGCTGCTCCAGCAGAATTCTGCACTGAAATCCATTTCTCAAAAGAGTAAACAGATTTTTTTATATTCAATTTTGAAATCTGACATGGGGCTAGACATTTTGTCAATTTCCCAGCTGCCCCTGGTCATGTGACTTGTGCCTGCACTTTAGAAGAGAAATGCTTTCTGGCAGACTGCTGTTTTTCCTTCTCAATGTAACTGAATGAGCCTCAGTGGGACATGGGTTTTTACTATTGAGTGTTGTCCTTAGATCTACCAGGCAGCTGTTATCTTGTGTTAGGGAGCTGCTATCTGGTTACCTTCCCATTGTTCTTTTGTTTGGCTGCTGGGGGGGGGGGGTGAGGGAGGGGGTGATATCACTCCAACTTGCAGTACAGCAGTAAAGAGTGATTGAAGTTTATCAGAGCACAAGTCACATGACCTGGGGCAGCTGGGAAATTGACAAAATGTCTAGCCCCATGTCAGATTTCAAAATTGAATATAAACAAATCTATTTGCTCTTTTGAGAAATGGATTTCAATGCAGAATTCTGCTGGAGTAGCACTATTAACCGATTCATTTTGAAAAAAAAAAATTTTTCCCATGACAGTATCCCTTTAATCATCTTTCTATGCAGTCCTCTCCAATTCATATTCCAGTCTCCATGATTGCTAGGGTAATTTGGATAATAGCAACCAGATGGCTGAAACTGCAAACTGGAGAGCTGCTGAAAAAAAAGCTAAATAACTCAGAGACCCACAAATAATAGGAAATTAAAACCAATTGCAAATTATCTCTGAATATCACTCACTACTTCATATTAAAAGTTAATTTAAAAGTGAACAACCCCTTTAAGGTAAAACTTTACACTCGATTCCTTCCATGAGCACTTTATCTTTGTAACTGCTGTGCACATTTATATGTATCTTTTGCAACGTTCCTTTCCCTCCTAAGCGATTACTTTATCTTAAAATAAACAGAATGAGTTGTTTATACAGTATGAAGATAAGTTCAGGTAAGTAGGTGTCTCAGCTCTCACTTTTGTGCAACGGGAGGTGTGTGATGATATTTTGGCATCAATATAGAAATTGTATGATAGTGATCTATGGGGCTGGTTTATCCATGTTCCAATTCAAATTCATGCGTTAAAACTCACAAATGTGAATTACAGTTGCTAAAACTCGAATGTTCGGCACTTTGGAAGCACAAAAAACTCAAATGTATCTTCAGCATCTAAAAGCTAATAATATAGTAGGTATGTACTGTGGTGCTTGAAAGTTTGTGAACACTTTAACATTTTCTTTATTTTTATATGAATGTGACCTAAAACATCATCTAATTTTCAAACAAGTCCCAAAAGTAGATGAAGAGGACCTAGACAGGCATTCAGTTGCTTAGAAGTTTCCCTGTGTTCCTTTGCAATCTCTCAGACTATTAGACGCTTTGCAGTATGAGTTATCTTTGATGGTTGACCACTTTCTGAGTAGGGTAACAGCAGTCTTCAATTTCCTCCATTTGTACACAAACTGTCTGACTATTGACTGGTGGAGTCCAAACTCTTTGGAGAGTTTCGTAACCTTCTCCAGCTTTATGGTCATCAACAACTAGGGTTGCCACCTTTTCTGGAAAAAAATACCGGCCTTCCTATATTATTATGTTTTTTCCCCATATATAACATTGGCATTAAGCAACATTTTCACTGGCCAGGCCGGTAAAATACCAGCCAGGTGGCAACCCTATCAACAACTGAGGTTCTCAAACTTTTACTGGATCCTCGTTCTTTAAATAAAACAGGTTCTCTCACTCACACCTGATTGTCATCCCATTGTCTCTGATTTCACCTTCAATTTATATCATAATCCTATGGATTAATTTACTTTGGTCACAAGCAGATATGTTATTGGATTTTCAATAAATACATGACCAAATATAAAAATGTTGCTTTTGTTTGTTTAACTAGGTTTTCTTCACATATTTCAAAGACTTGTTTGAAAATCAGATGATGTTTTAGGTCACATTCATACAAAAATATACAGCGTTTTAAAGGGTTCACAAATTTTCAAGCACCACTGTAGGAGTCAATGGGAGTTGTCACAGGCAACATTTTAGCAGTTGTTCTTTTTTTATTTAGTTAAAGGGGAACTATCATGAAAATGTAACATTAAGCTTCAGCATACTGAAATAAGAAACTATCTAAATACAATCAATTAAAAATTCTGTACTGTTTCTGAAATAATCAAGTTTATCTTGACTATTCCTCCCTCAGCATCTGTTTCTCTTCATTCTGTCTTCATGCAGCAGTTGGGTGTCAGAAATTGACAGTTAGATCCAATATATCTTATAGGGGGGCTCCTTTTGCCTAGAAGATGTAATAGAGCTCACTCTATTAAACTCACCAGACATCATGTCTCTCTACATGCAGAATTTTTGCAGTTTTTTTTTAACTGGAATCAGTTATTTGAGTGAGCTCTAATACATCTTCTAGGCAAAAGGAGCCCCCCTTTAAGATATATTGGAGCTAACTGTCAGTGAATATCTGACACCCAACTGCTGCATGAAGACAGAATGAAGGGAAACAGATGCTGAGAGAGGAATAGTGAACATCAACTTGATTATTTCGGAAACAATGCCGAATATTCAATTGATTGTATTTAGAAAGTTTCTTATTTCAGTATGAGGAAGATTTTATTACATTTTCCCCTTTAACAGTTTTATTCACACAAGGTTTTTTTTTGGATTTGGATTTTTTTAATAAATATGCAAACATTTGGGTTGTATAATATTTCAAATGTATTTGAATTAAAAAATGTGAAATCTGAATTTTTTAACAGTTGCAGAGAGCGTATAACACAGCCAAAAGAATGACCCAGAGTCTTGTGTAGGGGTCTGCAATATTGGTGTGTTGTAATGCTGTGCTGTGCATGTAGCTACAATGCAAATGTCACACCATGGGGGCTGGTTGAATTCTGACAAAATGCAACATCTATAGAAGTCGTATGTCTGGTATTTATATAAAGAAGACAAAGAGAGGTTTAAAGCATATTCTTACATCTTTGATCCAGTGTCGGTACTGATTTACACCAAATGTTTTTTTCATCCAAAGACCATAGATGTAGCCAGATATCCCTTTCAACACCCATTCATCAGACCTGTAAAGCCAAACAAAAACCCATCACGTCTTATCAGAATGGATTTACCATTTAATCTCTTTTATACGTTTAGGGGCCAAGTTTCTAGGAAGATAGGCCTGGTCAGTTACAAGATGGCTGAAGGGCCCCTGTACTCTCAGCCGACATATCTTTGCAATCATAAAAAATATATTGGCTGTAGGATCTATATTAAAGGGAAACTGTCATGGGAATAAATGTTTTTTTCAAAACGCATCCGTTAATAGTGCTGCTCCAGCAGAATTCTGCACTGAAATCAGTTTCTCAAAAGAGGAAACATATTGTCAGTTTCCCAGCTGCCCCCAGTCATGCGACTTGTGCTCTAATAAACTTCAGTCACTCTTTACTGCTGAACTGCAAATTGGAATAAGTCACCCCCTCCCTTTCCTCCCCAGCAGCCTAACAACAGAACAATGGGAAAGTAACCAGCTAGCAGCTCACTGACAATAGTAAAATCCAGGTCCCACTGATACACGTGCAGTTACACTGAGTAGGAGAAACAAAAGCCTGGCAGAAAGCAGTTCCATCCTAAAGTGCTGGCTCTTTCTGAAAGCACATGACCAGGCAAAATGACCTGAGATGCACCTACACACCAATATTACAACTAAATACACTTGCTGGTTCAGTAATGAAATTTTATATTGTAGAGGGAATTATTGGCAGTGTAAACAGTGTAATTTAGAAATAAAAACTACATCATAAAAATCATGAGAGAATCCCTTTAAGTAGGTGCAACATTACGCATGATAGAGACCTCTAGTGACCAAACAGATATAACACTATGATCCAAAAAAATCCTCTATATTCATGCTATTATAAAATGATGTATCTATTGTAACAAGTTAAAATACATTTCAATTACCTACATACATATTTTTGCATGTGTAGCCATGGGGGCAGCCATTCAAGCACAGGATACACAGTAGATAACAGATAAGTACTACTATAGTTTATATAAACAAGCTGCTGTGTAGTCATGGGGGCAGCCATTCAAGCACAGGATACACAGTAGATAACAGATAAGTACTACTATAATTTATATAAACAAGCTGCTGTGCAGCCATGGGGGCAGCCATTCAAGCACAGGATACACAGTAGATAACAGATAAGTACTACTATAGTTTATATAAACAAGCTGCTGTGTAGCCATGGGGGCAGCCATTCAAGCACAGGATACACAGTAGATAACAGATAAGTACTACTATAGTTTATATAAACAAGCTGCTGTGTAGCCATGGGGGCAGCCATTCAAGCACAGGATACACAGTAGATAACAGATAAGTACTACTATAGTTTATATAAAACAAGCTGCTGTGCTGTGTAGCTGTGTTTATATAAACGATAGTAGTGTTTCTGAAGCAAACACACCAGTTGTACCAGTGCAGGGCAACACTACATTATATTGTCATTACTTTAAAACACTTTAATTTTTTTGTGTTACTGTTTCTTTAACAGGTCATGTAAGACTTTATGCAAATTAATATAAGCGGCAGTAGGGCAACATTAATGACTCAATTAGTGATGAGCAAAATATTTTTTGCCAGATTTCGGCAAGAAAAAAAATGCTCATAGACCCCAATGGGTGAAAAAATTTTTTGCTCGGCAAAAAAAAAAAATTGTCACCCTTTGACCCAGTGAATTTTTCACTGTTTTGTGAATCTTCAGTGAAGCAAAATGGGTCACTTTCTCTACTTATAATGCAGCCACGCTCCATCTACCGTTACACTAATACAGGTATGGGGCCTGTTATCCAGAATGCTCGAGACCTGGGGTTTTCCGGATAACAGAACTTTACGTAATTTGGATCTCCATTCCTTAAGTCTCCTAGAAAATCATTTAAACGTTAAATAAACCCAATAGGCTGGATTTGCCTCCAATAAGGATTAATTATATCTTAGTTGGTATCAAGTACAAGCTACTGTTTTATTATTACAGAGAAAAAGGCAATAATTTTTACAAATTCAGATTATTTGGATAAAATGTAGGGATGAACCGAATACACTGTTTTGGATTCAGCTGAACCCCCGAATCCTTCGCAAAAGATTCGGCCGAATACCGAATCGAATCCTAATTTGCATGTGCACTTTTTACTTCCTTGTTTTGTGACAAAAAGTCACGTGACTTCCTTCAACGGTCCTAATTTGCATATGCAAATTAGGATTCTGTTTGGCCAGGCAGGAAGGATTTGGCTGAATCCCGAACCGAATCCTGGATTCGGTGCATTCCTAATAAAATGAAGTTTATGGGAGATGTCCTTTAGGAGCTTTCTGGATAACGGGTTTCCGGATAACAGATTCCATACCTGTATTGCGCCTTTCTACTTAAGAAAATCATGTTCTTTTCTCACCAGGACATCCGTGAAATAAAGCAGCCAAAAAACTGCTGGGCTAAAGAGTGTGCCAAAAATCTCCTGGTCACGGGTGTCTGATCAATAATCATGGAGCTGTGCAAAAGGTTTGTGCTAGGGGGAAAAAACAGAAAGGACAAAAAACAACATTAGTGGAATAAGCCTAGCAATGGCCCTGCTATGAATCTGTTCCTAAGTACAATATATGTGTGAACTAAACAAGGGAAGCTTTTCTCTGCTAGTATTCTTCATGGCAAGATATTACTAGTAATAGGGCTGCACTTGGTTATATGGTTGGCTCTTTCTCTAGAATATTGGCTCCCAAGCGGTGGAGTTGGGAGTAAATCCTGAAAGTCAATCAGCGTGGCCATTATGTATCTGAAACTATATTAGAGGCTTAAAGGGTGGTTTGTAAAATTTGGGTCACAAATGCGGACTGAGCAAAAAAAATTCTGCTCCTAGACTTCCAGATTGCAATCATTTTGCCATACAAACGAAACCACTGCAGGTTGAAAGTATGGTAGCCAAAAATATTGACCAACTGGCCACATCCTGGCATTTAACACAAGAGCCAAAGCATGATGAGATGCCAAATACTTATTTACCTAAGAAGGCATTCCACTTTGGGGAGCACCTTCTATAAACATATTTTCTAGCTGAGGATTACCATGAATGTTCTCAAAAACAAAACAGCCGGTGCTTAAAGGGATGGTTCACCTTAAGGTAACTTTTATTATGTTATAGAATGGCCATTTCTAAACAACTTTTCAATTGGTTTTCATTATTTATTTTTTTATAGTATTATAGTTATTTGCCTTTTTCTTATGACTCTTTTGTAGCTTTCAAATAGGCGACCCCTTCTAAAAAGCAAATGCTTGTTGTTACTTTTTGTTACTGACACTTCTATTCAGCTCCTCTCCTATTCATATTCCAGTCTCTTATTCAAATAAATGCATGGTTGCTAGGGTAATTTGGACCCTAGTTACCAGATGGCTTAAAGGGGAACTCCGGCTTCCAAACCAAAATTTGATAAAGGTTTCTTTAAAAAGTATGAATAAATGCCATTTTCTATGCTGAAATCCAGCTGTTTAACAGTTCTTCTCTTTCTGCATCATTTGAAATCCTGGCAGGGAAGGAGGGACTAAAACACTGATGTTACAAATTGTAACAACTTCCCTACAACTTACAGACAGCATGCAGGAACTACATAACCCACAATGCATTGCACTGTGATGTTCCGTTCCTTATTGAAATCACGTGTGCAGGGAATTGTGGGGTTTGGAGGATGCGGATGCTGTTGATACAAAGTAACAGTAGTCAGTCAGCTCAGCAAAGTAGTCCGACAGATCAGCAGGAGGCTAGGCTTAGGGAACTGCCAGAAAACATTAAAAATCATGAAAATTCTGCATATTTTTTTATTGATGTATATTGCAAAGTTGCTTGAAATTTTGCTTACTTGTCAAAAAGCTAAAGTTATGTTTTTGTGGTGTAAGATGCAAATTGAAGAGCTACTGAATAAAAAACGAAATAACTCAAAAACCCCAAATGATAAAAAATTAAAACCAGATTATCAGAATATCACTCTCTACATCATACTAAAAGTTATCTCAAAGGTGAAAAACCCCTTTAAGAGAATACATACCCTATTCTAAAAAAGAAACGCAACATAAACTGCACTAAAAATGGCAATAGACGCACAGATAATTCACAGATTTTCGTACGATATTCAGTCAGTGTATGGTGGGAGATGAGCCGATGGATATCGGTAGAAGACTTGGATATCAGTCGGCTGGTCGATTGGGCAACTTTGAAGGCACCTGAACATCGGCCATTGTTAGTGCTGAATCGTCAGATACAGGTGGAATTCTGTTGTTTCTCTCTGTATATCTGACGATTCAGCTCTACACATGTGTATTGAAAATAACTATCATTGAAACATATTTTCCAGGAAAGATCGAAATTGTAAAGTCTATGACAAACTTTAGAGAATACTCATTTACCATCTAGCAAATGTAGAACTCCTTGATCAATGAACAGCACATGTGTTTAACATACATGTTGCTTGCTGCTTTAATCATGAAAATCTTTGTTTGTTTTTTTTATTTCTTAAGGCATTTCCCAAGCACAGAAATTGAAGATGTTTTGCCCACAAGAGACTACCAATATACAACCCCCACCTCACCCTTTGTTGTGAATGTTTTGGGGTTTTTTTGTGGACTGATAATAAAATCCTCCACACTAATCACTTCTCGCTCTTCTTTTCAATTTTCCTGTTTACCTCAAGAATTGAAAAAAAACAGGCATACTTTTTGGGTAAATAGATTTAGGCAAAAAGTATTTACTGTACAATGAAAGCTCTATTCTTTGAACCGATGTTGAACAATGGCACACTGCCCTCTAAAGGGAAACTAAATGGCATTTTAACACTCATTATTGTTATTAGGGATGCACCGAATCCACTTTTTTGGATTTGGCCGAACCCCCGAATCATACGTGAAATATTCGGCCGAATACCGAACAGAATCCCAATTTGCATATGAAAATTAGAGATGGAAAGGGGAAAACATTTTTTTACTTCCTTGTTTTGTGGCAAAAAGTCACGCAATTTCCTTCCCTGGCGCTAATTTGCATATGCAATTTAGGATTCGGATTCAGTGCAGTCGGCCAGAAGGATTCAGCCGAATCCGAATCCTGCCAAAAAAGGCAGAATCCTGGATTCAGTGCATACCTAATTATTATTATTAACATGTATTTTTAAACTGCCAGCTGCACATGGTCTAATACTGAATTGCAAGGAGCATAGGGTTAGATAGAAGAAGTCTGGAGAAGATTTTTATACTAACCTAAAAATACTCATGGATGCATAAGATGCCACTTCCATATAAGCTTCGTCAACAAAAACAGTTTTAAAGCAAGAATATGGATATCGGCATGTCAATATTTCTTCATAGAACTCGAACACTTCATGGAGGTAGGCAGTAGTGTGCTTTAATAGCGGTAACAGTTGAGGTAAACAAAAATGGGTCACCTGGAAAGAAAAACAAGTTAATATAGAGAATTTGCATTAAAGGAGAAGGAGAGCTTGGCATTTTATTGCCAATAGATTACCTTCAAGCTAGAACGCTATATTTATTCTGTAGAATGTTTTACCATACCTGAGTAAAAAGCTCTAGAAGCTCTCTGTTTGTTTAGGATAACAGCTGCCATATTAGCTTCCTGTCTGAGTCTCTCCCTGCTCACTTATTGCTCTGGGCTCAGATTACAGCAGAGATGAGGGGGGGAGAGAGGAGCAAACTGAGCATGCTCAAGCCCTAGCGGTTTAAGCTGAAAACAGGAAGTCTAATACAGATGCCCATTTGTACACGATAGAAGGAAACAAATGCTGTGTTTCTTTTGACAGAGGACTCAGAGCAGCATTACTTTACTGCTGTACTTATATAGAACTTTCTGATAAAGCTTACTTAGTTTTAGCCTTTCCTTCTCCTTTAAACGGCAACAATCTTTTTTGTATTACATTAAAGGAGCAGTTCACTTTTAAGTTAACTTTTATCACAGACACCAACTGACAACACTCCAATGAATTTTCCAACCGGATAAATCAATGAAGTTTAAGGTTTATTATGTCCAACGTTTCAGTTCCCTACTGATGTTTTGACCTAAACAAAGGTCTCCGAATAATACCTTCGTCAAGGATGAAATGTCAGTCTGCAAATATATATATATATATATCTATATATATATATATATATATATATATATATATATGTATACACACACAGACAGACACACACTGGGGCATATTACCTCATGCATGTACGGATCAACGAGGATCTCAAATGGCCCAACAGCAAGAGAGATATTAGGAGCAGCAGTTGGAATGGCTAGTGTATAATGGAAGGTTTTCTTTCTCATGTCATGAGTATACACTGCTTCCACTAAATCTCCATTAGAAACTGCCACCATGGAGGCATCCACTGTAAACTCCAGCTTCCACGTGCACAGCTCTGAATAAGAATCCACACAAGGGAACCAAAACCTGCAAAAACAGCAATGCAGGAAAATATAGGTCCAAATAAAGCTAGATAATAAGAGACAAATATTAAGAACAAGCCACAAGGCTTTTTAAAGTGTATATTAACAAGGACATTACCTTGTGGAATTCTGGTATCCATAGGAAAATACATGAGCCCCGCGTTCTGCCATGCTGCCTTCCACATTTGGCACAACAAAATGGAGTCCACCTTTTGGCTGATCCAAAGAGAATTCAATGTATACCTTAAGGCTCTTTAACTCTGCAGATATTACAGCAAAAAAAACAGTATATGAACAACAACTCAACAGTAAAGCGAAATATACATAATCAAAGAGACAAATATGATTTAACTGGGATATAATAACTCCAGTGGAGAAACCTTTTACTTTATTTAGTGAAGAAAAGGATGCATATGTAGTCACAACTATAGAAGAAAAACTTTAATAATATCCAATTACAGTGTTTAATAGCCTTTTTCTATAGGGACTCTTATTAAGTCTGTGAATGAACCTGGTGACCCACAGTTTTGTTTAGTGTCAGTTACAGTAGTCATTATTCTCAGCAATTGCAAAAAGTGTTTTTACTGTATTTAAAGGAACAGTAACACCAACAAATAAAAGTGAATTAAAGTAATGATAATATAATGTAGTGTTGCCCTGCACTGGTAGAACTACTGTGTTTGTTTCAGAAAGGCTACTATAGTTTATATAAACAAGCTGCTGTGTAGCTATGGGGGCAGCCATTCAAGCACAGGATACACAGTAGATAACAGATAAGTACTACTATAGTTTATATAAACAAGCTGCTGTGTAGCTATGGGGGCAGCCATTCAAAGCTGAAAAGGCACAGGCTACACAGCAGATAACAGGTAAGCTCTGTGTTATCTACTATTTTTCTTGTGCTTGAATGGCTGCCCCCATGGCTACACAGCAGCTTGTTTATATAAACTATAGTAGTACTTATCTGTTATCTACTGTGTATCCTGAGCTTGAATGGCTGCCCCAATGGCTACACAGTGGCTTGTTTATATAAACTATATTAATCTTTTTAAAGCAAACACCCTAGTTTTAAAAGTGCAGGGCAACCCTACATCATTTATTCATTACTCTACATTTTTTTTATTTTACTGTTCCTTTAAGGGAATCATGGTCACCTACCCTAACAGTAGGTAGGTTTATTACTATGACATACCATCTACAAGCTTCCACAATTCAGATGGCACTTTAATGCATAGTTCTCCATTCCCAGCGTCGGGATCTACCGCTGTTACTGCAGCTGCATATGCATTGGAAAAATAATTAAGATTCCTCCTATAAGGATAGAAGAGAGCAGAAAAAAAATTAACACTTATTATGATCAGGAACTGTAAAGAAGAAACACACACACACAAACAGTATATAAATCCTCTGCAAACGTTAAAAAGCAGGGGAAACAAGCCATGTTCTGCCAGCCAATAAGGCATTCCTTAGTGCTCTTGCACCCCCTGGAGTTTTTTTGGGGTTCTGTACCAGCCCAAGGTAACCACAGCTCTTTAGCGGGGAATATACCCCAGTAGTAACCCATTCACAGGACATACTCTCAATTACGGAGCTTAGGAAAGCTACCAATGCAGTTTATTGCCAATAGAATAAGCACAATAGTGCAAGCTATAACACTGTATTTATTCTACAGAATGTTTTACCATACCTGAGTAAACAGCCAAGATAAATCAGGAGATAAATCTGTTCTTTGTATAATGAGAGCAAACAATCTATAGATGAATTTTCAGCGTTATATATATATATATATATATATATATATATATATATTTATGTTTGGGGTCCGTTATCAGGAAACCCAATATCCAGAAAGCTCTGAATTACAGAAAGCCCATCTCCCATAGACTCAGTAATCCAAATTGTTATAAGTGATTTCCTTTTTCTCTGTAATAATAAAACAGTAGCTTGTACCTGATCCCAACTAAGACATAATTAATCCTTATTGGAAGCAAAACCAGCCTATTGGGTTTATTTAATGTTTACATGATTTTCTACTAGACAAAGGGATTGAAGTTCCAAATTACAGAAATATCCGTTATCCGGAAAACCCTGGTTTCCGAGCATTCGGAATAACAGATCCCATACCTGTATATAGTGCTATCAACACCCACTAAAATTCCTTTGTGGGCGAGTGGTTTAAGTTTGGAATGGCAAATAAATTATGGTTAACTGCTTCTACTGTTCTGTGCTGCCCCCTTGTGGTTCAAGAATTTAATCTATTGTGTATTAATGATGTGATGCTCATGGTTAAGTAAACCTTTAAAATTAGTGAATGTAAAATTGATGCTATTCTAAGCACTTTTGCAATGTACATAATTTAATTTGTTTTAATTCCAAGATATTAAGGAATACATATATTGTAAATATGAATTAATTTTGTTGCAGCACCAGCACCACCTGCTGGTCAGTTTCCCACCAGTCTGACCACCAAGTAGTCAAGGAAGTTGTCAGGAGAAAGAGGCTGCCCTGATGTTCTTCTGCTTAGGAAAAGCATTATAAACCTTTCCTAAGCAGAAGAACACCAGAGCAGCCTCTTTCTCTCTCCTGACAACTTCCTTGACTACTTGGTGGTCAGACTGGTGGGAAACTGACCAGTAGGTGTTGCTGTTGAAACAAAATTCATTTATATTAACAACACATGTATCCCTTAATATCTTCAAATAAAAAAAATAATAATGAATGTAAATGACAAAAGTGCTTAGTATAGCACCCTCATCAATTTTACATTCACTTATTTTAAAGGTTTACTTATCCTTTAACGCAACACACTGTAAGATTTGGCCCAGATGAAACTGCTATAGGAGGATTTATAAATATACAGTTTTACATTGTTGCTTAGTACTTACTTGAATAGTTTAAAAATTCACCCAGTTAGAGGGTGTCTATCTTTAACAATAATTACTAACAAGTAACACAGTATTGCCTCCAATAAGGATTAATTATATCTTAGTTGGGATCAAGTACAAGCTACTGTTTTATTATTATTATTTATTAAGGAAAGAATTTTTAAAAATCCAGATTATTTGGAAAAAATGGAGTCTATGGGAGATCCTATACCTGCAAAATATATACAGGTATGGGACTTGTTATCGAGAATGGTTGAGACCTGGGGTTTTCCGGATAATGGATATTTCAGTAATTTGGATTGCCATAGCTTCAAGTCTACTAGAAAATCATGTAAACATTAAATAAACCCAATAGGCTGGTTTTGCTTCCAATAAGGATTAATTATATCTTAGTTGGGATCAAGTACAAGCTTCTGTTTTATTATTACAGAGAAAATTTTAAAAAAAACCCAACCCCATAATATATAACAATTAGGTTCATATAGTCACACATGGTCACCTCAAATTCACACTGAAACAGAGGAAGTAAAGAAAAAACAACAGACATGCTTCATATGTAATAAAAGACACTAAGTTTGCCCAGGAGCAGTAACCCATAGCAGCCAATAAGATAAGGTGACCAGTTAATACTCCCTGCTGATTGGTTGCTATGGGTTACTGCTCCTGGGCAAACTTTTTGCTTTTTATTACATAACCTCCATGGAGTTCTAACATGGTCTCAGTGTGGAGCGGTGCTGATAAACTCACTGTTTGGACTCATGGTGGCAGACTTCCAGAGTTGGGTCATTGTATAAGAAAGCAGCTTCTAGATCATTCACCCTCACTCTGTATATTCGGCACTGCTTGCTGTTCAGCTTGATCCTGTTCAGGCTGGTCACCGTGGGACATATTGTTAATTCCACAAAGCCCTGACATGCACATAGGAACGTATTAGAATAATGCGCATTATGAGACATTCAAATAACTGTTCATTAACTTCAGAATTAAACCAAAATAAAATTCATCAGGCTGGTGTCCCCTAAAATAAGTAGCTTTATTAGTGTGCTGGCCATTTGATTCCCTGCTGCCTCCTCCCATAAATGCTCAGAAGAACCAGGAAATGGAAAAGTCTGTCTGGTTTAGTGCAGGAAAAAAATAAAGCCACAGACCATTATGAAACATACATAGAAATGCTGTATTTTGTATACTAAATATAAACATGAACTTACTGCACCACAAGCCTAATCAAACAAATAATTTATGCTCTCAAAGTTGGCTACAGGGGGTCACCATCTTGTAACTTTGTTATACATCTTTGCAAGACTAAGACTGTGCACATGCTCAGTGTGGTCTGGGCTGGTTAGGGATCGTCATAAATCAAAACAGAACAAGTCAAATAATATCTACCAGAAGCTGATACAGCAAGACTGATTAATAATCAGAATATACAGACTGTACTGGGTCCTGTGTTGTCATGTAATCTAATGTGGATTTTATAGTTTTTGTATTGTTTAATACAAACTTTCTCCAACTCTGCAGAACCAGTGGCTGCAGCAAAATAATCCTCCAAATAGAATAGAAATAGTTTATCTGTTTAAATCTGGCTCCATGATCTTTGTCCCTGCAGCTGGAGTTGGAAACAGTAAAGGGGATGTAAAGTAGATTTTTTCAGTAGATCTGTAGATCGGGATCTACCAGTAGACCTTTAGCTGGTAATCAGTAGATAAGGATCTACCAGTAGACCTTTAGCTGGTGATCAGTTGATCTGTAGATAGGGATCTACTAGTAGACCTTTGGCTGGTGATCAGTAGATCTGTAGATTGGGATCTACTAGCAGACCTTTAGCTGGTGATGAGTAGACCGGGATCTACCAGAAGGCCCTTAGCTGGTGATCAGTATATCTGTAGATCGGGATCTATCAGTAGACCTTTAGCTGGTGATCAGTAGATCTGTAGCTCGGAATCTACCAGTCTACCAGTAGACCTTTTAGCTGGTGATCAGTAGATCGTGATCTACCAGTAGACCTTTAGCTGGTGATCAGTAGATAGGGATCTATGAGTAGACCGCTAGCTGGTGATCAGTAGATCTGTAGATCGGGATCTACCAGTAGACCTTTAGCTGGTGATCAGTATATCTGTAGATCGGGATCTATCAGTAGACCTTTAGCTGGTGATCAGTAGATCTGTAGCTCGGAATCTACCAGTCTACCAGTAGACCTTTTAGCTGGTGATCAGTAGATCGTGATCTACCAGTAGACCTTTTAGCTGGTGATCAGTAGATTGGGACCTACCAGTAGACCTTTAGCTGGTGATCAGTAGATCGTGATCTACCAGTAGACCTTTAGCTGGTGATCAGTAGTTCTCAAGACACTGTCAACTGCTTGTCTAGATCACCCTCCTATTTTCATATTTATTATGTTAATGTTACATACGAAATAGATGTTTAAATATAACAATATACATTTTCTCATAAATCAATATTTAAGTAATATTTTTAAAGGAACAGAATGCTAACAATGCTTTTAAGGATGTAGATCATAATGGCACAATATTACTAAAAATAGACTTTGCATTAGTAAAGTATGGGCACTCATGCTGTATGTAGGTGAACTTGCTGCCTAAGAAGAAATTCTGCAGCTTGACAGTATATTGGTACTGGTTTGATGTTCCTGCCTTTGAATAAAACAAATCAGATGTATATGTGCCAGGGAAAATCACCATGCCGCTGAGTAGATAATCTTGGCTGTACTTACTATGACAGACTTTCTCTGGAAGTTGATGTTGTTGATGCAGACAACCTGATGGGTCGTAAATTGAAAAAAACAACATGACTTTTCATTTGCTGATAGAACAGGATGTGTTTTTATTAAAGGGCATCTGCAAATATGTTATCCCCAACCAAAGGTGTGGGCTAATAGAGCCTGCATTGCGGTTGGGGGTAGCAGTAGTATTTTTTTTTTTAATTGCCTCCAGCCAGCGCGATAGGCCACCCACACAGGGAGTGAGCTCTTGGTACGAGTGTCCATGTTAGGGCACATGTGCATAATGAGTGAATGGCAAGACTTGCTTATTATGTTTTCTTACTGACATGGATGCTTGTGCCGGGAGCTGCCTCCTGGTGTGGGTGGCAATTTTTTAAATAAAAACCACCATTACTTCCAAACGCAATGCAGGCTCTATTAGCCTACACCTTTGGTTGGGGATAACATTTCTGCCCAACAGGTGCCCTTTAAGTTTAAATGCAGCACATAGAAAACTGCAATATAAAATTCTTCTTATAAAATATAATAAAGCAGAGGCAGAATGCTCTAACTGGAATGTGCCACACACACAGGGACACTCAGAATACAGATAAAGTCAGGTCCATAAATGTTTGTACAGAGAGAACTTTTTTTCTAATTTTGGTTCTGTACATGACCAAAATGAATTTTAAATGAAACAAGTCAGATGCAGTTGAACTGCAGACTTTCAGCTTTAATCCAGTGGGTTGAACAAAAAGATTGCATAAAAATGTGACTAACTAAAGCCCTTTTTTTTTTTTACAAAAAGTCACACCCCTAATTTGCATGTTAATTTGGATTTGGATTCGGTTCGGCTGAATCCAAATCCTGCTGAAAAAGGCCGAATCCTGGATTCGGTGCATCCCTAGTTACCAGCCAAATTGGGCTACTAATTTAAAGGGATACTGTAATATGAAAAAAACAATTTTTCAAAATGAATCAGTTAATAGTGCTGCTCCCGCAGAATTCTGCACTGAAATCCATTTCTCAAAAGAGTAAACAGATTTTTTAATATTCAATTTTGAAATCTGACATGGGGCTAGACATTTTGTCAATTTCCCAGCTGCCCCTGGTCATGTGACTTGTGCCTGCACTTTAGGAGAGAAATGCTTTCTGGCAGGCTGCTGTTTTTCCTTCTCAATGTAACTGAATGTGTCTCAGTGGGACATGGGTTTTTACTATTGAGTGTTGTTCTTAGATCTACCAGGCAGCTGTTATCTTGTGTTAGGGAGCTGCTATCTGGTTACCTTCCCATTGTTCTTTTGTTTGGCTGCTGGGGGGGAAAAGGGAGGGTGTGATATCACTCCAACTTGCAGTACAGCAGTAAAGAGTGATTGAAGTTTATCAGTGCACAAATCACATGATTTGGGGCAGCTGGGAAATTGACAATATGTCTAGCCCCATGTCAGATTTCAAAATTGAATATAAAAAAATCTCTTTGCTGTTTTGAGAAATGGATTTCAGTGCAGAATTCTGCTGGAGCAGCACTATTAACTTTTTTTTTTCCCATGACAGTATCCCTTTGAAGTCCAGGCAGGTTTTGAAAGTACCAACTAGCCAAGGTACAGATTTGGGCTACTTTTTGGGCCTTTGGCTGGTTTTTACTTAGGCAAAATTTTTGTTTTCCCCCAAGCCTGCGTCTCCCAGTGCATGTTGGGCAATGTAGTTTTTGTTTAACAATTTGCCGACTGCCAAGTTTAATGTAAGACTACAATACCCAGCATGCAACGGGAATGACTTGTGTAGCAGTTGGGAGTTACCAGATTTTGGGATCTGTATTCTCGCAAATTTCAGACAATTTTGGGGCAAAAATCTGCTGGCCACCAAAACGTCTAGAGGTTGAATTGTTTTAACAATGTTTATAGAAACTGTAAATGTATTTGGGCCTCATATGGCCCCTGAGCCCCTCCCGGTGAAGGGGGCAAATCTTTCCCATTTTGCTTCACGAATGAGCAAGTCAGTGACAATTGAATAAGGCACATTTTCACATATATTCATTTATTTTTTTAGACTTTTTCACTGCAAATGTTGTGTTATTTGTAGGTTACTTTTGAAGTGCCTCTTGGCTAGTTTTGGGCTGGTTTGAACATTAGACTTGGCAACCCTGCTGAATACACTGCCACAGAGAGAGGGGGGAGGGGTGCAGCAGAGCAGACAGGTAGCAATGGAAGGCTCAGCGTACAGGTACAACTATACCACGTGACAGTGCATGTGACAACTCCTAAGCACAAAAACAAGTGAATAAGGATACTTATAATTTGTAAGGTCTGGGGCTCTCAAAGCCCTTGTCTCCTTTCTTCTTATTCATTGTGCTGGGCACGGTACCACTGCCTCCTACAGCTGCCAGGCTCATTTAAGGACACGCATCATGACTCCGTAGCCCAGCTGCTGGGGCCTAACAGTTGTTATGGTAACGGAGAAAGCTCGACAGGTGATCACATTCGTCTCCCGCGGTCCATTAAAGTCCCAGGCATGCACCTCAGCTCCAGCACTTCCGCTTTCCGGCTTGATAGCTTGAACTCTCGCGGGGCCGGAAGTTACTGGGTGAACGCGCTACCGCTTGAGTAGCCATCTTTATCGTGGGCAATGCTGCTCAGACACACGCTAACAAGTTACATGGTGTGCAGCGTTGTTAAACTTTTTTTTATGTATTGTCTGCGTTATAAACAGTTTCCAGGGTACATTTTGTTAGACCTTTTCGGTGGTTTAAGAGTTATTTGTAGATTGAATTGCTATTGAAAGCAGTATGGGCTTATTTAGTTCTTACTTGAGTTACTTTGCCTGTTCTGACTGACAGCTGTGTAACTGAAATCACTTCTCCTTTTTGCAGCACTGGAGCCAGAACCGGCAGTGCACATACTAGAAATACATAGATCAGGCAGTTTAAAGTTAGGCCCAATTGCGGCCCTTTTTCAAATTTACACGGCCCTCATCCTCCATCATGAAATGAATAATAATGCGACCCCCCAGCACAGGTTGATCAGGAATCTCGTAGACGTAGCAGTAATATTTGGGCACATGATTAGTGAAATGATCGTCTATACTGCTGCCAGTACAGTAAACTAAAGACGTATGCGAGAGCGGTGCATCACTACGTGCCATTACGGGGCATATTTATCAACGATTGAATTTCGAAGTAAAGAAACGTCGAAATTCGACCATCGAATTTGAGTACTGCGCTAGTCTAAGTATTTTTTCCAGCGAAAACGGCCGTTTTCGATCGAAGTATGATCAAAGTAAAATTGTACGATCAACCGATTTAACCCTTCGAAGCTAACGATTCAAAGGAATTTTTAAAACTTGCCCAAAAGCCTCAAAGTTCTAAGAGGTCCCCCATAGGCTAAACAGCGATTCGGCAGGTTTAAGGTGGTGAAGTCGAAGCTTTTTTTTTAAAGAGACAGTAGTTTGATTTTCAAGTGGTTGAATTTTTGAAGGTTTTCCAATTCGAATCAAAGTCAAATTTGGCCTATTCAATGGTCGAAATACCCAAAAATTACTTAGAAATTCTAAGTTTCTTAATTCGAAAATACACTTCGACCTTTGATAAATCTGCCTGCGCGGGTCCATTTTTTGGGACCCGTACCCGCATTCCTGGCTGATTGGAACCACAACCCGACCCTACCTGCAAGTACCTTATTTGCAACCCAGACCCGCGACCCACTGATGATCATGAATCAGGAAGTGCTGTCATTGTAAACCGGAAGTGACCTCTTCGGAAGTAGACATGATCAGAAAAAAAAGGAGTAAAACAGGAAGTGCTGTCGTAAACCTGAACTGAAGTCATCGAAAGTAGCCATGACCAGAAAAAAGGAGTAAATATAGCTACTGAGAAGACCCACGGCACGACCCGCAGAACCACGGAACCCTCTTCTTTACCAGCACCCAGAACTTCTCCCCTCAACCCGCAAGGTACCGCAGGTTTTTGCGGGTAACCCGCGGGTACCCGACCCAGAACTCTACCCTACGTGTCTATTGCTAACATTTTCAGCACACAGGCAGCAGTATAAACGATCACTTGACACTTGACAAAGAGCCACAATGCTCGAAACATGTTATGTTTAATAAACCTTGCAGCAAAGCTTCTGCGGTTTTGAGCCTGTTTTGTCCACAACTTTCACAGAAACTGCAGTATAAACGATCATTTCACTAATCATGTGCCCAAATATTATTGCTACGGTTACACGTTTCCTTGTCTAAATGAGGCGCGAAGAATAAGTCCAAACAGACTCCACTTCCTAAACGCCGTGTACGTGTCCATCTCCATCTCCAGCAGTGAATGATTCTGATCTTAAGCTAGCTACCTTGGAATGGATGTCAGGCTGAATGGTTGGCCCTCACACATTTTTACCTCACTAAATCTGGCCCTCGTGCAAAAAGTTTGGACACCCCTGACACTGATACTGCACACATGACAACAAAGAGTTTGTCCTGCCTCCAGAGCAGGGTTGCCAGGTCTAATTTTCGAAACCAGCCCAAGTCGGCTACAAAACCAGACCAAAACTAGTTAAGACTCACTTCAACAGTATCCCAAAAAATCACAATAAGTGCAGTGAAAAAAGTCTAAAATAAATGAATATATATGAAAATATGGCATTTTCATATTTTTCCATGAAGCAGAATGGGCCAAATTTGCCCATCACCAGCTGACGTAACTCTGTATGGGGGCTCAGGAGGTGTAGGGGCCCTAATACATATACAATTTCAATAAATATTGGTAAAACTGGTCAACCTCTAGATATTTTGTTGGGCAGAAGATTGTTGACCCAAAATTGTCTAAAATTGAGGAAAGTCCCTGGAAAATGGGACAGGAGATCTGGTAACTCCCGACTTCTACAAAAGTCAGTCCCATTTAGGGATTCCAGCTGGCTGGTAAAAATGATGGTTGATCCCAATGTTATTAATAGGGAAAAAAGATAAATATACAGGAAGGCCGGTATTTTTTTTCCCAGAAAAGGTGGCAACCCTTGTCCCATTGCATGCTGGTTATTGTAGTCTTACATTAAACTTGGCAGTCGGCAAATTGTTAAACAAAAATTACATTACCCAACATGCACTGGAAGTAGGGTTGCCACCTGGCCGGCAAAAATGATGGTTGATCCCAATGTTATTAATAGGGAAAAAATATAAATATATAGGACGGTTGGTATTTTTTTCCGGAAAAAGTGGCAACCCTAACTGGAAGACGTAGGCTTGGCACATTAGGGCAAGAAAAAATGGTGGCTGGTTTCCAAAGTACAAACCAGCCAAAGGCCCAAAAAGTAGCCCAAATCTGTACATTGGCTAGTTTGTACTTTCAAACCCAGCCTGGGTTTTAAATTAATAGCCCAATTTGGCAGGAAAACCACCAACCTGGCAACCCTGCTCCAGAGGAGAGAGTGTAACCCCAGTTGCTGGACAGATCAGTTAATAGTGCTGCGCCAGCAGAATTCTTCACTCAAATCCATTTTTTTAAAAAATAAATAAATAAATAGCAAACAGATTTTTTTTTATATTTAATTTTTAAATCTGACATGGGGCTAGACATGACGTCTTGATCCCAAGTGCCCTCAGTCATGTGAGTTGTGACTCTTTACTGCAAGTTGGACTTATTGCAACCCCCACCCCAGTATATCAAAAGAACAATGGGGAGGTAACCAGATAGCAGCATACCTCCCAAATATATCGTTTCCTGCGGGACAGTCACGATTTTGACAGCTCAGCCCACAGTCCCGGGTTTCTCTTTGATCTCCTGCACTTACTCGAAAAAAAAAAAAGATAAAATGTTTCTGAAAGTTCATTTAAATAAGAGGCTTTTTGACAGAGCATGGAACACGAGCTGCACTTAGATACATTTGTAACAATTTAAGATAAGCAAAGAAACAAATGTAACAATTTAAAGGGAAACTATCGCAAAAATGATAATTTAATATAAGCTTCAGCATACTGAAATAAGAAACTTTCTAAATATAATCAATTAAATATTCAACATCATTTATTAAATAATCAAGTTTAGCTTCACTATTCCTCTCTCAGCATCTGTTTCTCTTCATTCTCTCTTCATGCAGCAGTTGGGTGTCAGTTCATTGGCAGTTAGATCCAATATATCTTATAGGGGGGCTCCCTTTCCTAGCAGATAAATTGGAACAATAGGTATAGGCAAGGAAGAGCTGCTCAAGTGAATTTTATTTATGTTTCACACAACATGTTTCAAGCCTCCTGGCTCTTTGTCAAGTGTCAGATAAATTAGAGCTCATTCTATTAAAATCACCAAACATCATGTCTCTCTACATGCAGGATTTGTGCAATGGCAGTTATTTTTTCAGATTTTGTTTGTACTGAAATCAGTTGAGTGAGCTCTAATTCATCTTCTAGGAAAGGGAGGCCCCCCCCTATAAGATATATTGGATCTATGAATATCCGACACCCAACTGCAGCATGAAGTCAGAATGAAGAGAAACTGATGCTGAGAGAGGGATAGTGAATATAAACTTGATTATTTCAGAAAAACAATGCAAAATTTTAATTTCTTATTTCAGTATGATGAAGCATATATTGCATTTTCACAATAGTTCCCCTTGAGCTCCACTGCACTGACTCTGCATCGATTGGTAATTAAAGACTTGGGTGCATTTACAGGTGTTAACACCTGTGCGGGGGGGGGGACTATGGAGGGTAGGAGGTTTTCATTACTTTGGGGGTTTAGTTCTCCTTTAAAGGCAATTTCACCTTCATTAGTAAAACTATTATAAGACATCAAACCCAAACAGGTCTCTGTTCTACGAATGTTTTTGTCCCTCTTTACATTTTTCGAATGTTGGGACTTAGGAAATATTTGAGAAATGGTTTCTATTTTTTTTCCTAAGCAGAAGAACATCAGAGTGGCCTCTTTCTCCTGACAACTTCCTCGACTACTTGGTGGGAAGACTGGTCAGAAACTGACCAGCAGATGGCGTTGTTGTAACAAAATTCATCCATATTAACAGCACATGTATCCCTTAATATTTTGGAATAAAAAGAAAAATAATTTGAATTACAAAAGTACTTAGAATAACGCTCTCGTCAATTTTACATTGACCTATTATAACGGTTTACTTATCCTTTAAAAAACAATGAGAGGCATTTTTTTCTGATGCCCTAGACCCCTTTACCCTTCCAAAAAACATTCCCCACAATATGGGTGTGGCAATACAACTATGTATTTTGTATTTACAATAGTGACATTTATGTTCAAGCAATTTCTGTGCCGCCATGAGCAATTTTCCCAGGCAATGAGACTATAATATCCATTGGGATCAATGAACTTCTTCTCCTATTAGTTGTGTAAAAATGGAATTTATAAACTGGATAATCCTCTGATCAGAAAAACGCAACTCCTTTAAAGTGGACCGGTCACTGAGACACAAAAAGCTGTGTAATAAAAGTCCTTTTCAATTTAAACATGAAATCCAAATTATTTTTTTTATTAAAGCATTCATAGCTGCTGTAAGCTCATTTAAAATTCTCAGATGTCAATCAAATATTGTCTGCCCCTCCTCTATGTCTTAGGCAATTACTTTCACTTTCCATTCAGCACTTCCTACATGTCACTGCTCTCCCCACATTCCCCCGTTCTCTTCACCATTTAATTGTGTAGCCAGGACATGGGGATGGACATCAGGTCCCCCATTCTGGTGCACAAACAAGATTCTGAGATGATACAAGGCTTTCCTTAATAACAGTGTCCACAAAATGGCTCCTGCCTGCTTGTTATAATTATGAGTTCCCAGACTGAAGGAAATGATTCAAATAATTTACAGTGTAATTAAAGTTCATTTAGCTTGACTAATGTGATAAAATAGGATTTTGAATATTTTTTTGGGGTGACGGATCCCCTTTAACCAAAACTCTAACCAATAGCCACCCTAAAACCAGAAAATACATAATTTGAGGGTTGGGAAGCCGGATTTGTGATCCACAACTTGCATTTCACATTTTCAGGGTAACCAGAGCCTCTGCATGATTCTATGTGCAGTTAACAGACTAGCTTGACACTGCACAGTTCGGATATCCGCACACACACAACTGCATCTTCTGCCTCTGGAAATATCAACCCAAAATTCTCTTTATAGAGGGAACACTGTCATGTCTAAGCAGCCAAATAGATGAAGCTGAAATAGGCAAACTTTTATTTAGGAAAAGAAAAAAATATATATTTTAATTAAAAACAAAAAAAAACAAAAATGTACAATTTGTATTTATAATACTCAGAAGAAAAGTGTGATAATGATGAATGTTACAGCATTGTGCTTTATCTTGGCCTGAGTCTCCATAGGAAAGATAATTGTGGGACTAGTGCTGCTGTTGCCCCAGAAACGTCACAACACGACTGTTTAAACAGTCACTTTGCATCTATGTTGTGTACCAGTATTGTGTCTTGTAGTAGTACATATAGTCCTCTGTGCTTTCTTCAGCTTATTTCTTCTTTAGCTTGTCCAATTCCCACTGAATCACCTGTGGGAGAGAAGAAAATGGGATTCTGAATAAGATTGTGTCACAAGGGGTCACCATCTTGGAAAGTGTCTGTGACACTCACATGCTCAGTGGGCTCTGAGCAGCTGTTGAACGATCTTTGATAACTTTCACTTATATAGCAAGTATACAGTATAGGCTTATACTTGAGTCAATAAAGTTTCCCAGTTTTCCTAGGTAAAATTAGGTACCTCGGCTTATACTCGGGTCAGCTTATACTCGAGTATATACGCTAATTATCTGTATTAATTACTAATCAGCCTTATATTGTGACATTTCTATTCTATGTGTACTGTATATTGTGAGTGGGTCCCAAAGCTCAGTAAGTGACAGCAGCACAGAGCATGTGCAGTGAATCAGCAGAAAAGAAGATGGGGAGCTACTGGGGCATCTTTGGAGACACAGATCTTTACTGCTAAAGGGCTGTGGTTGGGCTGCTGGTCAGTTTCCCACCAGTCTGACCACTAAGTAGTCAAGGAAGTTGTCAGGAGAAAGAAAGAGGCTGCTTTGATGTTCTGCTTAGGAAAGATTTTAAAAGGGGTTCAAACTGGTGGGAAACTGACCAGCAGGTGGCGCTATTGGAACAAAATTCATTCATATTAACAGCACATGTATCCCTTAATACAGGGGTGCCCAAAAGGTAGATCGGGATCTACCAGTAAGACCTTAAAGGGATACTTATGCTCTGATAAACTTCAATCACTCTTTACTGCTGTACTGCAAGTTGGAGTGATATCACCCCCTTCCTCACCCCCCCAGCAGCCAAACAAAAGAACAATGGGAAGGTAACCAGATAGCAGCTCCCTAACACAAGATAACAGCTGCCTGGTAGATCTAAGAACAACACTCAATAGTAAAAACCCATGTCCCACTGAGACACATTCAGTTACATTGAGAAGGAAAAACAGCAGCCTGACAGAAAGCATTTCTCTCCTAAAGTGCAGGCACAAGTCACATGACCTGGGGCAGCTGGGAAATTGACAATATGTCTAGCCCCATGTCAGATTTCAAAACTGAATATAAAAAAATCAGTTTGCTCTTTTGAGAAATGGGTTTCAGTGCAGAATTCTGCTGGAGTAGCACAAATAACGGATGCGTTTTGGAAAAAAACATGTTTTCCAATGACAGGATCCCTTTAAGCTGGTGATCAGTAGATCTCAAGACACTGTCAATAAACAGCTCGTCTATATCACCCTCCTGTTTCATGCTTTTTATTCAGATATTTATTACGTCAAGGTCACATAGAAATAGTTGTTTGTTAAATATAGCAGCATAAATTTTCTCAAATCCGTATAATATTTAAGTAATATTTTCCATGGAACAGAATGTCAACAGTGATGTTATGGATGTAGATCATAACGGGACATCATCACTAAAAGTAGACCTCGCATTAGTAAAGTATGGTCACTCCTGAGTTAATATAGTTAAGAATAAAAAGAAAATAATGAATGTAAATTGTAAAATTTCTTAGAATAGTACCCTAATCAATTTTACATTGACTTATTTTAAAGGTTTACTTATCCTTCAAAGGGATTCTCTCATGGTAAAGTATTTTCAAAACACATCAGTTAATATTGCTGCTCCAGCAGAATTCTTCACTGAAATCCATTTCTCAAAAGAGCAAACAGATTTTTTTATATATTTAATTTTGAAATCTGACATGGGGCTAGACATATTGTCAGTTTCCCAGCTGCCCCTAGTCATGTGACTTGTGCTCTGATAAACTTCAGTCACTCTTTACTGCTGTACTGCAAGTTGGAGTGATATCACCCCCCTCCCTCCCCCCCAGCAGCCAAACAAAAGAACAATGGGAAGGTAACCAGATAGCAGCTCCCTAAAGCTGGCCATAGACGCAAAGATCGTACGATCGAGGATTCGTACGATTTTCGGAAAGTGTGTGGAGAGTCCCGACATTTTTCGTCCGGCGGGGATAGGTCGTTTGGTCGATCGGACAGGTTAGAAAATTTCTGTCGGCTGCCGATAATATCTCTGCGTGTATTGGCGATCGTACGATTTTCAGTGGGAGACTGTCACTAGCTTTGGTTGGACATAGATATTGTACGATTGCTGTCAGGGGCAGAACATTGCTGATCTGTTCTTTAACTAATCTGACTGGTAATCTGAATGGTTAGTGGCGGGTCGGGAGATGGGAAAGTCCGAACGTACGATGATTCGTACGATCGGATCTTTGCATCTATGGATCAGCTTAACATAACAGCTGCCTGGTAGATCTAAGAACAACACTCAATAGTAAAATCCAGGTCCCACTGAGACACATTCAGTTACATTGAGTAGGAGAAACAACAGCCTGCCAGAAAGCAGTTCCATCCTAAAGTGGTGGCTCTTTCTGAAAGCACATGACCAGGCAAAATGACCTGAGATGCACCTACACACCAATATTACAACTAAAAAAAAAAAAAAACACTTGCTGGTTCAGGAATGAAATGTTATATTGAAGTAGAGTGAATTATTTGCAGTGTAAACCGTGTCATTTCGAAATAAAAACATCATAAAAATCATGACAGAATCCCTTGTTTCTAAGGCTCACATTGACTATGATGCCCCTTTTACAATCTCACCTGTTTGGCATTGTTACTTGCAGCTTTTTTCATTTCATCTAAGAGCCCTCTTGACGTTTTCAGATCCTATAACAAAACAGTAGGGTTGACACCAAACTTGAGTATTGCATATCAACTCTGGAAATGGCCAAACCATAAAACTCACATATTGCTTTATCCAAACTACGTGAATCATGCGTCCCTATAGCAAATGGACCTTTACTGCCCTACACGTTGCTGATAATTGTGCCAATGTGCTTTGCTCTTGGTCAAACCAAAATGGGCACTGGAAGGAATTTTTAAGGCAGGAATTCAGTCCAGAGCTTCCTCCTGTCTATATACCCTGTACCTTATACAACAAAGTGGACTTAACCAGCAGCTTTTTAAATTGCTATACACCTTAGCTTTGTAATTCATGGTTGGATAGTGCTAACAGAACTGCAAGGTGTGTGTGTACCAATTCATTGTAGTTTGGTTTGCTCATAGTAAATGTGGTTTCCATTTAGTTCGATTGGAGCGTTTACAAAGACCTTACAATATGGGGCAGATTTATCAGGGGTCCAATTGAAAATCTGAATTTTAAAAAATTGACAAAACTGTCAAATTCGACCAGGGAATTTTCCAAACTCGATTCAAGTATTTTAATAAATTTTAGGGATGCACCGAATCCACTATTTTGGATTCGTCAATATGGAATGCAATCTCAGAAATACTCGCCTGCTTTGCACAGAATTATATAAAAGAATCAGATTTGCTGGTGAGGATACAAGGAACAGGGCCCCAGTAAAAAAGGGGACCCACTAGCAATTCAGAAGGACTAAAGCTCCATTTATTGGGGGAAATCTTAAAAATCAGGCGTGTCCAACCTACGGTCCTTTAGCTATTGACACATAAAATACCCATATGCATATGCCATATATATGGCATATGCAAATTAGGGGTGGAAAGGGGAAAACATTTTTTACTTCCTTGTTTTGTGACAAAAAGTAACGCGATTTCCCTCCCCACCTTTAATTTGCATATGCAAATTAGGATTCGGATCGGCCAGGCAGAAGGATTCGGCCGGATCCAAATCCTGCTGAAAAAGGCTGAGTCACGAACTGAATCCTGGATGCATCCCTAAAAAATTGAATTCGATTTTCAAGATTTATCATACTCTGGCCCTAAGAATTCAAATTTTCTGGATAACAGATCTGTAATTTGGATCTTCATCCCTTAAAGATGAAAGCACCACAGAGCGATCTTCTTCCGTCTTCCGCTGTCTTCGCGCGGCTGCGCGTGCTCAGTAGAACAAAAAGCCAAACTTTAACTAAAAAGTTGCCTATTTCAACTGTGCATGCGTTTGCCCAGGGAAATTTGAAGAAAGCAGAACCCGGAAGTGAATCACTCTGTGGTGCTCACTGGTATAACCCCGCGCCAGTGCAGTTTTCTGCTGATAAGGTTTCAGGTAAGTCAATACAATCACTTGGGGATGCATCACATTTGACACCCCCAAGTGGAAGAAGACTTTCCTTCTCCTTCAAGTCTACCTGAAAATCATGTAAACATTAAATAAACCCAATAGGCTGGTTTTGCTTCCAATAAGGATTAATTATGTCTTAGTTGGGATCAAGGAGAAGCTACTGTTTTATTATTACACAGAAAAAGGAAATAATTTTTTAAAAATTTGGATTATTTGATTATAATGGAGTCTATGGGGCAGATTTACTAAAGGGCGAAGTGACTAACGTTAGTGAAGATTCGCCAGCGTGACGTCATTACGTTGCTTCGCCGATTTATTTACGGGCGCATGCGTAACTTTATTAATGAAGGAGATAGACTAGCAGAACTTCGCTCCCTTACGCCTGGTGAAGTTGCGCTCTGGCAAATGGACGTAACTAAGCAAATTCACTAAGATGCAGATTTTACTAAACGTTACCTCTTGCGCCAGACTTGCCACCTCAGACCAGGCAAAGTGCAATAGAGTAGATAGGACTTCCTCAAAAAAAATTGTTGAAAATTCGAAAAGTCCAAAAAAACGCTGGCGACTTTTTCATTTTTCAGGGTGATAGGCTGCAAAAGATTATACATTTTTTCTGGGGTAACCGGCTTCCCCCTACATTTCCTTACATATGGCACAAACTATACACTGGGCTCATGTGTAGGGCAATATAACAACTTTATTTTATTAAGTTCCCTGGGCTTGTGTAGTGTAATGTACTTGCTGCAACATATACGTCCATTCAACTTTAACTTCCCGCCGTATGCAAACGCTAGCGCAACTTCAATTCGCTTGCTGCAGTAACGCTAGTACTACTTCATCAGCATTCGGCACATTGGACGAAACTTCGGACTTTAGTGAATTAGCATTGTCCTGGCGAATATACGCCTGTCGAAGTGTTGCGATGTGAGCAAAGCTGTCGCTGGCGAATTTTCGGAGGTTAGAAAATTTGCCCAAATGGGAGATAGTCTTTTCATAATTCGGATTTTTCTGGATAACGGGTTTCTGTATAACGGATCCCATTCCTGTAGCACTTTAATTCTCAAAATAAAAAGAATATATACTGTACCTTTAAAAAGAACTTTGATATTTCAAACAATCTCTGGTTACAGGCTGCATAACATGGATGTTCCACCCCAATGCCGTGTTTCTGGAGGGTTTTTGAAACAACTTCTTTTAGCATCTGAAAAGTAAATGCAACAGTTATAAGAGCAATTTATTTTACTATGGATGGCAGTTCGCCACTGTAATGGCAAATACAGAATACAAGTGTCAGCAGACTGTCACCCTGTTCTCAAATTATCCAACAGAAAAGGAGATTTTGTTTACTTACCGTTAAATCTCTTTCTCTTCAGTCACTTGGGGGACACAGGGACCATGGGTATAGCTAGTACCACTAGGAGGCAGGACACAACCATAAAAAAGAAACTGACTCCTCCTCCACTGGCTATACCCCCAGCAGGCGGAGCTTAACTCAGTTTGTAACAAAGTCAACAGGATTAATAACTATCGTAGAAAAAGAACCCAAAAACATGTTAACCAGAACATATCTGAAGGAATGAAGGCCTCTATCCAGGGAGGGAAGCCCTGTGTCCCCCAAGTGACTGAAGAGAAAGAGATTTAACGGTAAGTAAACAAAATCTCCTTTTCTCCAAGTCAGCTTGGGGGACACAGGGACCATGGGACATACCAAAGCTGTCCCTAAAAACCGGGTGGGAAAGAGGCCTAAGAAGAAACCACCGCGGCCTGCAGCACCCTTTTGCCAAAGCGAGTGTCAGATGCCGCAAAGGTATCAAAGTGGTAAAATTTGGAAAAGGAATGGACGGAGGTCCACGTTGCCGCTTTGCACAGCTGCTCAGCTGAGACCTGGTTACGGAACGCCCAGGACGTACTCACACCCCTGGTGGAATGAGCGGTGACCCTGTGAGGGGGATCCTTTCCCTTCGCAATGTAAGCTTTGTGGATAGCTTGCTTGATCCATCGAGAAATGGCCTGCTTGGTAGCTGGTTGACCTTGATGAGGACCAGAAGGAAGCACCAACAACGCATCGCACTTACGGAAGTCTTGAACTCGATGCAGGTAGAACTTCAGGGCCCTGACCGGATCAAGAGTGTGTAAGGCTCTTTCCTTATGGTTAGCCGGAGCCGGACAGAAGGATGGCAGAACGATTTCCTGGTTAAGATGGAATTCAGAAACGACCTTCGGGAGGAACGATGGAACAGTACGAAGAACAGCTCTGTCATGATGGAAGATGAGATAGGGAGCCTTACAGGAGAGTGCGCTGAGCTCGGAGACCCGTCTCGCCGAAGCAATAGCAAGCAGAAAAACGGCCTTCCAGGTAAGCCACTGGAGAGGCACCGAGGCCAAAGGTTCAAATGGAGGCAACTGAAGAGCATGTAGGACAAGCGTAAGGTCCCAGACAGGAAAAGGTGGTCGAATCGGTGGAGCCACATGAGCCACTCCTTGCATGAATGTCTTGACATCAGGCAGCAGGGCGAGACGTCTCTGGAAAAGAACCGAGAGGGCTGAGATTTGAGACTTCAGGGACCCCAGAGACATGCCCAATGTGAGACCCTCTTGTAGGAACTCCAGGATGTGCGGTATGGAGAACTCCCGGAACTTGACCTTGTGCCGAGAGCACCACTGACGGAAGGTGGACCAAACTCTGTAATACGCTCTGGCTGAGACAGGCTTGCGCGCTGCACACATTGTGTGTGCAACGGCCGTGGAAAAACCCTTCTGGGTTAGGATTTGGGTCTCAAGAGCCATGCCGTTAAGTTGAGAAGTCCGGGGTTTGGATGCCGGATCGGCCCTTGGGTGAGAAGGTCCGGAAGCGATGGTAGGGTCCATGGTTCTGCCGCTGACAGATCTAGTAGGTCCGAAAACCAAGCCCGTCGGGGCCAGCGTGGAGCAATCAGAATTAGAGTGGTCTGTTCTCTCCGAAGTCGTCTGATGGTTCTGGGGATGAGAGGCAGAGGCGGGAAGGCATACGCCAGCTGAAAGGGCCACGGAGCCGTTATGGCGTCGACATCGAGGGCTAGAGGATCCCTGTAACGAGCCAGGAACGTCGGGACTTTCCTGTTTTGTCTGGTCGCCATGAGATCCACATCTGGAAGTCCCCACCGTAGCGATATCTCTTGGAAGACGTCGTCGTTTAGGGACCACTCGCCCGGGTCTAGGGACTGCCGGCTGAGAAAGTCCGCTTCCCAGTTCAGTAACCCCGGAATGTAGATGGCCGATAGGTGAACCTGCTGAGCCTCGGCCCAGCGAAAGATAAGTTTGATCTCGTTGAACGCTCCTCTGCTTCGTGTACCGCCCTGGTGGTTGATGTAGGCGACAGCCGTGGAGTTGTCTGACTGAACCTTTACTGCTTGACCCTTGAGGAGGTGCTGCCAGTAAAGGAGGCCCAATCGGATGGCCCGGATCTCGAGCAGGTTGATCTGCAGACGCTGTTCGCTCTGTGTCCATTGCCCCTGAGCAGACCTGCCCTCCAGGACTGCTCCCCAGCCGAAGAGGCTCGCATCCGTCGTCAGAATGCGCCAGCAGGGCTCTCCGAGACGGTTCCCCCTGGTGAGATGAGAGGTCTGTAACCACCAGAGAAGGGATGATCTTGTCTGTTGGGAAAGTAGAATTTCCTGCAGCAGGGATTTCCGTTTCCAGGAGGAGAGAATGTTCCACTGAAGTTCCCTGAGATGGAATTGTGCAAAAGGTACTGCTTCTATCGTGGACACCATGACCCCTAGAACTCTCATGCAAAATCGTGCAGTAGGTCGCGGTCTCTGAAGTAGATCCATCACTAATCTTTGAAGGCAGACGACTTTCTCCATCGGGAGAGATATCGTTTGAGATTGAGTGTCGAACATCATGCCCAGGAAGATCATGGAGTGGCTGGGTACCAGTGATGACTTGGTGAGGTTCAGAACCCAGCCTAGATCCTGCAGTTTGGTCATGGAAGTGTGGAGAGCTTGTTGAGCCTCCTGAATGGAAGGTGCCTTGATTAGAAGGTCGTCGAGGTAGGGAGTGATGTTGATCCCCACACCGCGAATTTCTGCCGTGGCTGCGGCCATGATCTTGGTGAAGACCCGAGGGGCCGAGGTGAGGCCGAAGGGCAGACTCGTGAACTGGAAATGACGATTTTGGAAGGCAAACCTCAAGTATTTCTGATGCGGAAGGAAAATAGGCACGTGTAGATAGGCATCCTTTATGTCGAGGGACATGAGGAATTGGCCGGGAGACATCGCCGCGATGACGGACCTTAGGGATTCCATCTTGAACTTCCGAGGACGGAGAAACTTGTTTAGTTCCTTCAAGTCCAGGATAGGACGAACTGAGCCGTCATTCTTGGGAACAACAAAGAGGTTCGAGTAGAAACCCTTGAAGCGCTCCGCAGGAGGTACAGGAATAATAACTTCCGCGAGAAGAAGAGAGGCAATCACATCTTGGAATGCTGAACGTTTGGGCTGCTGCAGTGGGAGCCGTGACATGAAGAACCGTGGAGGGGGAGGAGATGAAAACTCTAGGTGATAACCCCGGGTAACGACCTCGTGTATCCAGGAGTCCTGAACGAGTGTGACCCATGTTTCTGCAAAAAGTCTTAACCTCCCCCCCACCGGCGTTGCTCTTGTAAGCACGGCGTCATGCTGAGGTAGTCTTATCTGTGGTTTTAGAGGCGTGTTTTCTGTTTTGCCAGGAAGGCCTTTGCTTGTTGGTAAAGCGACCTCTGTTTGTGAATGATGTTCTTGGGGGAGAAGATCTCGAACCCTTGGATTGGGAGGTACGAAAAAACTTTCCCCTACGAAAGGTGGGACGAGCCTTCGGTTGTGGCAGCAGAGTGCTCTTTCCTCCAGTAGCTTGGCTAATGATCTTGTCAGGATCGGGTCCAAAGAGAAGTTTACCCTTGAAGGGAATGGAGGTAAGAGACTTTTTGGAAGAAAGGTCAGCGGACCATAGCTTCATCCAAAGGGACCTTCGAGCCGCAACTGCGAGGGCAGAGGAACGGCTGATGACCTGTGTGGCGTCTAGTGAAGCTTCGCACAAGTAGTCGTTTGCATCCTTGATTTGTGAGGCTAATTGAGAAAGTTCATGACGCGGAGCTCCTTCCGCTATCGCGTTAATGAGAGTATCGGACCAGGATTGGATGGCCCGGCTGACCCATGCCATGGCAATAACTGGGCGAAGGGATGAACCAGAGGCTGAGAAAACGGAGCGTAGCAAACTCTCTATCTTCTTGTCCATAGAGTCCTTGAAGGAAGAGGCATCAGGGACTGGCAGTGCAGTGTTCTTAGAGAGACGAGACACAGGAGCATCAACTGATGGAGGAGATGACCACTTGTCCGTGATATCAGTCGGAAAGGGATATTGCTTAAGGAAGCGTCGATTTGCTTGGAAACGTCTCTCAGGCTTGTCCCATTCCTGTTGAATAATGTGGTCAAGCTGGGAATGAGAAGGGAAAACAGGAGATGTCTTACTGCGTCGCTTAAAGAGAGACTTAGAGGTTTCAGCAATGGCCTCTGGCTCCTGGAGGTTGAGAGTTTCCAGTACAGAGGAAATTAATGAATCCACAGATTCAGACGAAAATTTATGAGATTCCTCCTCGTCATGTTCGGAACCACAAGACAGTTCGCCATCTGAATGATCCTCCTCCCCAGAATCAGGTGGAATGGGAGACTGGTGCCTGGGAGGAGAAATACTGTCTTCATCTGACAGAGAAGGGGCTCTGCGTTTAGAAGGCCTCTGTCTAGGATTATCCAGACGGGAAAGCAGCTTGTCCAGGGACTGAGCTAATTTAGGAATTCCCGCGGCCAATTGGGAGGCCCATTCTGGAGTGTGGTGGCCTCTGGGTGGGGAAGGTGGTCTGCTGGAAGCTGGAGATCCCCCTTCAATATTCTGTTCCACCTGAGGTGGAGTAGGTACTGGGAGTTGAATAACCTGAGGCGTACATTTAGAACATAAGGGGTCTTTGTGACCACGTGGCAGGCGTTTGCAGCATTTGGCACAGGCTAAATAGGTAATGGGAGCAGTGGGTGCAGCCCTGGAAAAGAGACCCTCACTTGGCCCATCAGACATGATGATGGCCAACAAGTGGTTGAGCACAGGACAGGGTTAAATTCGCTCACCCCCAATGCTAAGAACTACACACTAACCTGCAGTGGGATAGGCAGGGAAGGAGGAGTAGTTTGGTGGTAGAGGAACCTAAACAGCGATAGGTTCCCTGTGCCCCTGTGTGCTGCTGCGAAGTGCGCGCGAAAGATGCGTTCCACCAGACAAGATGGCGGCACGCACAGAGGGGAGGAGACGCGCATGGCGTCTGAGGCCGTACTGCGCATGCGCGATGCGCACCGAAGGAATTTTCCCCGCCAGAGAGGAGAAAGGCCTTTCCGTGCGGCTGTGACGGCTGCGTTCCCAGACCCCCAATGCAGGGGTAGGGGATAGCGAGAGCGTAGCGCTTGAATGCGCTCATCTCGCACTGCCCAGAAAACCTGGCCCTTAGAAGGAAGGGGAAGTCCCGCCCCCAATAAGACTCCCTGTATGCAAGCTCAGGTGAGGGAGGATAAGGGGAGGCCAAGGTGATCCCTTAACACTGCCCAGAAAACTTCTTAGAGGCGTGAGGCACTTGGCAGCACAAGGCCTGAGAGAGGAAGGATAGGGACAGAGGAATCAACTTACCTCAGGCCCAGAATCCAATACTCTCCTCGTCTGCCGGCCAGCACTTGCTCCTCCTGTAAGGGAAGGAGACATCGATTAAGCTGGGTGGTCTGTGCCAGAGCACAAGATGACCCCGGAGACAGGCTCCCACGTTGGGGGGTAGCATGAAGAGCCTTTACGCAGTGTAAAGGGTCTGCCTTGCCCCTGGTGTCAGCTTAGCTGACAGAGAATTGTGAGACAAAATAAAAAACGTCCTAACCTCCTGAGGACACAACTCAAACTGAGTTAAGCTCCGCCTGCTGGGGGTATAGCCAGTGGAGGAGGAGTCAGTTTCTTTTTTATGGTTGTGTCCTGCCTCCTAGTGGTACTAGCTATACCCATGGTCCCTGTGTCCCCCAAGCTGACTTGGAGAAATAGAATATATAGCGACTATTCAACACCTTGAGGACTGCAAGGGGCAGATTTATTAAGGGTTGAATTGAAAATTCGTACTTTCAACTTTTTTTTTACAATCAAAACGGCAATCGACTATGGAATTATCCAAACTCTATTAGATTTTTAAGATTTATCATTCTCTGGCCCTTTAAGAACTTGAATTTGACTATTCGCCACCTAAAACCTGCTAAATTGCTGTAAAAGTCAGTGGGAGAGGTCCAGGGATCAATTTGGTGATGTTTGCAGCTTTCATGACATTCGAGTTTCTTTTGGAGAAAAAACTCGAATCGAGTTTGTTCGAATTCGAATCAAATTCGATTCGAGTTTTCGGCTCAGTAAAATCAGTCCCAGTTTTACATATTTGATTTTTTGTAATAAATTACCCACCAACTGAATTTCGAGTAAAATCGAATTCTTTGGAGTTAAAAAAAAAAAAACTCACATGAATTCAAAATTCGACCCTTGAGAAATCTACCTCCAAATGTGCAGTGTTGAGATGAATGAGAACAGATAATCACTAACAGAAGAAATGAGTTACAACTCTGATCTATCATTTTCATTCATTCAGTCTAATTTTGCACGTCCTTATACAAGCCTCAGAAACAAGAAGGTTTAATATAATCTTCATTATACTGATAAGAAATGTTGTAAATACAATCAATTCACTATTCTGCATTTTTATGAAATAATCAAGTTTATCTTCACTATCCCTCTCTCAGCATCGGTTTCTCTTCATGCAGCAGTTGGATCCGATATATCTTATAGGGGGGCTCCTTTCCTAGCAGATGAATTAGAGCTCACTCAAATAACTGATTCCAGTACAAACAAAATCTAACAAAATAACGGTCTTTTGCACAAATTCTGCATGTAGAGAGACATCATGTCTGTGGATTTTAATAGAGTGAGCTCTAATACATCTTCTAGGCAAAAGTGAGGAATAGTGAATATAAACGATTATTTCAAAAACTGTACTGAATTTTTAATGGATTGTATTTTGAAAGTCTTATTTCAGTATGCTGAAGCTTATATTCCATTTTCATTTTTTCAAGACTAAAAAAGTTTGCAATTAAACATGGTACCCGATTGTGCTTTTGGGATCTAGACTCCTTCTGTTCCAGTTCTAGATGAGAGCTAGGCTTTGATTGAGCTGGAACACTTGGTGCAGTTCGGACCCTCGTGCTGGAAGGCTGAGCGCCCGAAACGGATGAGGCTGTTCTTTCAGTCCGCAGTCTTGTCGGCTGCTGATGCCCGCTACCTTCACTTGCAAGCGACACCAAAGAATCAGAACTTCCAGATTTGGCAAGTCTACGGCACAAAGAGAAGATCTTTTTGAAACAATGGGCTCACATCCCCACCCACTTTTCCAATTAAAAGAATGGTCTTTTAGAAGAGATACAAAAGTGCAAAGCTAAACGCCCATCTCCAATGTGCTGAAAAGCATCAAATACAGGTTTGGGATCAGTTATCCAGAAAGCTCCGATTTAGGGAAAGGCCGTCTCTCATAGATGACGTTTTATCCAAATAATTAAAAATTTTAAAATGGATTTCCTTTTTCTCTGTAATAATAAAACAGTAGCTTGTACTTGATCCCAACTAAGATATAATTAATCCTTATTGGAAGCAAAACCAGCCTATTGGGTTTATTTAATGTTTAGACAATCTTCAATTAGACTAAGGGTCAGATTTATCAAGGGTCAAATTTCGACTTCATGTGAGTTTTTAAAAACTCCCATAAACTAGAAATTCGACCAATATCTAAATATGTTCTAAAAATCTAAATTTTTTAAACTCGGGTGAATTTAATCGACCCAAAAACTCGAATCGAGTTGTTTGAAGGCCGCAAACAACTCCAAATTGATCCCAGGAAGTCTCCCATTGACTTAAACAGCAATTGGGTAGGTTTTAGGTGGCAAATAGTCAAATTCAAATTTTTAAAGGGCCAGGAGTATGTAAATCTAGATAAGCAAATTAAAATCGAATTTGATTTTTCACTTCGACCCTTGATAAATCTGCCCCTAAAGCTGGCCATAGATGTTGAGATTTTTAAAAGATCATATCCTGATCGTGAGACCACAATCTTCTCGGAACGATCGTACAAATTTACCATCAACTAAAAAGACCAATTTGCTAGGAAAACAAAGGGGAGCTGCCTGCTTGGCCCTGCAAACATAGATAGATTGCACTGGGACCGACAAAGATTTTTCGACCTGGCCTATCAATTTCCTGACAGATGTCGGCCCAAAAATCGGAATATGTACGATTGTTCGAATCTCACTAACCGCACGATAATTTCGAAGGATTTCGAGCATGGTTCAGTTTTTAGTCCTTGACTCTAGGCTTCCATGCAATGACAGTTTGGTTTACCTCTTGCTGGGATACAGCCCCTCTATATCCTTTGAGCGCCGTTTCAGACGTAGTGGATCTCCCCTGAGCTCAGTCTGTAAGGATTCTCCATCGGGAACACTACCTGGCTCCGAGAGGACAGCGGGGGAAGGAATGGGGCTTAAAGCAAATGGAATTGGGCAGCACTCCCTTGTGCAAGTTGTCTGGGTCTCGTAGCGAATAAGGCGGGACTGGAGTTCAGAAAATGCCACATCTCGATCAAGGGCCTTTCTGTTGTCAAGGCAATATCTAAAGGCAAGAGAAGGTACTTAAAAATTCATTTTCAGAAAAACAAGAGTCAAAAGAGGAATTATAGGAGGGACTTACTCCAATCCGTGATAATGGCACTCCGCAGCTTTTTCAAAAGGTAACCCTTTCAGTTTCCGTGGGGTAAGTTTTGGCGTTACAAGAAACGCATTGTGACTGTAAAGCAGAAGAATTAATTCAAAGGACTATAACCACTGTATAATTTTTTTTACGCTTTCACAAGTGCATCCAGCATCTATAAATAACTTTTTGTAAAAATGTAAATTAAGGATTTCTCTCTAATGTGAAAAAGAACGAAAACCATTGCATTCTCTACAGCTTGTCTGTTATCTGCTATCTAAACATGAACCTAATCAAATTGAATGTCCCTGCGGCTACACAGCAGCTTGTTTATATAAACTATAGTAGTACTTATCTGTTATCTACTGTGTATCCTGTGCTTGAATGGCTGCCCCATGGCTACACAGCAGCTTGTTTATATAAACTATAGTAGTACTTATCTGTTATCTACTGTGTATCCTGTGCTTGAATGGCTGCCCCCATAGCTACACAGCAGCTTGTTTATATAAACTATAGTAGTACTTATCTGTTATCTACTGTGTATCCTGTGCTTGAATGGCTGCCCTATGGCTACACAGCAGCTTGTTTATATAAACTATAGTAGTACTTCTCTGTTATCTACTGTGTATCCTGTGCTTGAATGGCTGCCCCCATGACAACACAGCAGCTTGTTTATATAAACTATAGTAGAAAAGCACACCAGTTGTACCAGTGCAGGGCCACACTACATTATATGGTCACTCTTTTAAACTATAATTTTTTGGTGTTACTGTTCCTTTAAGCGTAAAATGCTATTTTATGATCACCCATTGAATGATTCTATAAAGCTAAGAAATACCATCCTCATTTATTCTGCTTACCCACGTTGAACCTGTAAAGGCTGCAGCTCTCCAACAGCAAGGCCTTGTGGAGTAAAATATTTCAAAAGTTCTTTAGCGTCGAGCAAAGTCATTCCTTCCTTCAGCCCATCCTTTCGCCCAAGCAACTGCTCTGCTGAACCAGAAAGTATGGAAGCCCTGCGAGGCAAGAGATGTAGTTACAAACTCCCATTGGTACCATTTCTTAATTTGGTACATTTAGACAAGCATACACCAAATTCATTGTGTTGGGATTTAGAAAAAGTAAAAATCTTTAGAAACTACACAGCAAGCATAATTTGCATATTTAAATCTCACAACCAACAAACCTTGATCACATGTTCACGTTTCCTACAGACCACTCACCTGCCTTAACAGATCTGCACATTAGCCCCTATATTTCCTTATTTAGCAAATTGCATTCGATATTTTAAAAGCCAAAAAAACATACAAAAGGGGGACAGTTGCAAACTTTTGTAATATCACTGTGTTCGTTATACTAAAATACAATACACAGAGCCTTTTAGCAGAACAGAATTAAAACAAAGCTCTCACCTTAACCTCTGCTTTATTTTCTCAAAATTTTCTAAATTCTGGAGAACATTTCTTTCAGGCCAATCTGCAGGGTTTGATATCATGGCTTCGGATTCTAAAATAATAGAAATAGAGAGTAAAATAAAATAGGTGGCTTTTCTCAATTGCGTATGCACAGAGGGCAAAGTATGTAGAACAGAAGGCAAATGAAAGTGAACAGGTTTTACTGGAAGGGGATGCTGGCCATGAAAATGAATGTAAAAAAAGTAAATAATAAAAATAAATTTTTGTTTCCTATATTTTAGAGCAAAGAAAACTGTAGCCATTTACACAAGACACCTACCTGGAAAAGCTGGTGTAGAAACGGTGATATTCTGCATATTTTTGTAGGATACACTGTCTAACCTGCTCTCACAATCTCCAATGACATGTTCTCTTGTAAGTGCCAACAGTCTCCCAAGATTGTTAGACTGAGACACGGATGCATGAGGCTGGGCTTCTTGTCTTTCTTGAGGAATACATTTTAAAAAAATATATAAAAATTAAAACCACAATGTAACATCTGAGGATTTACTTTTTTTACTCTGAGGATGTACTTTTTTTTTTTCCTAAGGATTCGGAGTACTTATACTCAAGCTTATACAATAGGCAGGCAAACTATTCCTGGGTGAGAACCAGGACAGCATTTTATTACTTCTTTCAGAGTAATAATGCTATGTGCAAACTGTAAACAAACACTGACTCAACGCAGAAAACGCGGACTGACTCAACGCAGAGAACGCGGACTGACTCAACGCAGAGAACGCGGACTGACTCAACGCAGAGAACGCGGACTGACTCAACGCAGAGAACGCGGACTGACTCAACGCAGAGAACGCGGACTGACTCAACGCAGAGAACGCGGACTGACTCAACGCAGAGAACGCGGACTGACTCAACGCAGAGAACGCGGACTGACAACGCAGAGAACGTGGACTGACTCAATGCAGACTGATTGATTCAATGTCCCAAAAGGATACAGAATTTAGGAGGATTGTTACCAACACTTACTTAGATACTCTTTCACAGCTAGCACCTGAGCACGGGCTAGTATCTGCTCTCTCAGAGCAATCTGTTCTCCATTGAAATGTGGAAGAGAATCTAAAATATCTGAAGTATTTTCTGGAACACATGTAAAATAGCTCATTAGTTGTCATCAGTAAAATACTACTTTTTGCAACAATTACAATATTAAATCTTTACCTTATAAAATATTTTGTCCAACTACAATTTTACCTGCTAGCAATTATGTCCTCCCACATGGTACAAATCGTTGGTTCCTTAATTATCTGTAGACTGGCATTCACTGACTTACCTGGTGCTGTGCCCAGTCAAATAGTAGAGATTATATAGGTATACTGTCACTATATTGCTCACTTTTACTATAATGTAAGATAGTGGTCTATTGAAAAATCCCTGTGTCATTTTTAGTAGCACTGGTGAAAAGCATCAAATTCACTTGAAAGCACCAGTGCATGTCAGAAATTTAGCAGTCAATCGAAAATTATTATTTTTTTTTTTTTGCTTGCATAAAAATGGAAATTGACTTGTTTGGACCTCTGTTTCTGAAGCTCCATGCTGATCTCCCCTCTCTTGTCTTGAGTGTGTGACCATGGTAAGGACCATGACGAATCATCTTGCTGTGGCTCAGTCTTGTCTGTCACTCCTGGGACGTCTATACAGCCCTCACTCCTGCTGGCGGCTTCCTGAGTGTGCGACCGCCATAAGCTAACCGCTAGCTTACCGCGGTCGCGCACTCAAGAAGCCGTCAACAGATGTGGGCTGTATAGACGACGTGACAGGCAAAGCCACAAGACTGAGCCACAGAAAGCAGGATGAAGAGCCGCATAAGGCTCCGGAGCCGCTGGTTGCCTACCCCTTGTCTAGACCCATGGTCACCAAAACAAAGGCACATATAACATATATACAATACATAGAAGCAGAGATGTAGTTCATATGCTCTTACCTGCCATGTTGCCTGGATGGTTATTATTCAGCCTCTGATGCAATAAGAGCAAGGAAGCTGCCCCACTTATCTGGCTGGCAGAATGTAACAATGTTGCCTTACACAGTCCCGAGCCTTTGCCTTGAATTAAGAAGTAGTAACTGCAATACTCTCCTTTTAATTCCACTCCTGGAACTACAAACAATACCAGGTTATTGGCACAGCTTTAATTCATAATTAGTCAATTAAAATAGAAGTAGATTAACACTGCATTACTAGTGGTTATATTCCATTACTTAAAGGGGACCCATCACCCAAAATCCTGTTTTATCACATTAATCAAGCAAAATGAACTTTAATTACACTATATAAATTATTAGAATTTTGTTTCCTTCAGTATGGGAACAATTGTAACAAGCAGGCAGGAGCCATTTTGTGGACACTGTTATTAAGACAAGTCTTGTATCATCTCAGAATCTTGTTTGTGCACCAGAATGGGGGACCTGATGTCCATCCCCATGTCCTGGCTACACAATTAAATGGTGAAGAGAACGGGGGAATGTGGGGAGAGCAGTGACATGTAGGAAGTGCTGAATGGAAAGTGAAAGTAATTGCCTAAGGCATAGAGGAGGGGCAGACAATATTTGATTGACAGCTGAGATTTGAAAGAGCTTACAACAGCTATGTATGGTTTAATAAAAAATAGAAATTAGATTTCATGTTTCATTTGAAAAGGACTTTTATTATACAGTTTTTTGTTTGTGGGTGACAGGTCCACTTTAACGAGGCTGTAAAAAAGGTAGACCAATAAGTCTCAACTGGATCAATATTTAAACTGATCCCAAAGATTTATTGTGCTCTCTCAATTATCAATTCTTATGTATTGTGTCAATAAATTAATAAAGTGCAAGGTAACAACCAAGACCACGGTCCTTTGTGCTCTGCCTTCTTATACATGTGGTGTCCCTGTGGTGTCCCGGGGTCTAAACACTGACCGAAGATCTTCCTTTCATTGGGTCTCTCTCAACCTCCTGAGCAATGGCGTAACTAGACGTTACTGGCCCCACAGCAAATTAATTTTAGGGCCCCCCAACATATCCAGAGGTTGTCATTTTTATCAATATATGTTGAAATTGCTCATTAATTAGGACCTAATGGGGCCCCCTATAACTCCTGGGCCCCCCTGCAGCCGCAGGGTCTGCTTCCTCTGTAGTTATGCCCCTGCTCCTGAGGCAGGACACTTGAAAAACTGAAGTACATAGAGGAAGTACTAGGGGTAAAGCTGAGGTAATACTGGCAAGCCCCCTTTTCATCTGTCAATCAAGTGTCCTGCCTCCTGGAGGGATGGAGCTTTACCCCACTGGTTCCTGTGCCCCACAGAGACTGCAGAGAAAAATGGATTATTAACAGACAGAGGCTTAAATAACTGCACATATTACTTTGACAACACCTGTTTCAGTATGTCTGTACCTTTAATGTCTTTAGGTTTCCTAGACATATACTCTCTCCATTTCTTTGAGCTGCGTTGAAGGGCGGGTGGATTTGGTAGGCTGCAGACATTGCATGGTAACATGAAGATGGCCCCTACCTAAAAAAACATGACCAATTCACATATTTAGTCATGAACAGAAAGAGCTGGGAAAAAACAGGATTTTTGATACTCACCGTTAAATCTGTTTCTCTGTAGTCGATAAGGGGGACACAGGGACATATGGGGTTAAGCTCCACCCTCTAGGAGGCAGGACACTTAGAATAAAAAAGGAAAAGGGGGCGTGCCAATACCATGGCTTAACCCAACCTAGAACTAAACCATTCAGTTAGTAACAAAGAGACTGCAAAGTAATAAGCAAACAATCGCAGAACTGGTAAACAGGAAAACTTTTCACTTGAGGACCAATAGGTCCAACTCGCTGAAGGGCGGGAAGCCCTGTGTCCCCCTTATCGACTACAGAGAAACAGATTTAACGGTGAGTATCAAAAATCCTGTTTTCTCTGTCGTCTCAAGGGGGACACAGGGACAGATGGGGACTTAACAAAGCAGCCCCAACAAAAGAAACAGGGTGGGAGCGAGATAAGGACACCTCACTGTACCACCGAATGCAGTACCTTCCGGCCAAAGGCAGCTTCGGCCGAGGAAAAGGTATCGAGGCAATAGAATTTTGTAAATGTGTGTACGGAAGACCAGGTGGCCGCTCTGCAGATCTGGTCCAAAGAAGCTGAATTCCGCCATGCCCAGGAGGCAGCCACCGACCGCGTTGAATGAGCCCGAAGACCTACCGGGGGAGTACGACCCTTGGAAACGTAGGCCTTCTCAACGGTCTCCCTGATCCATCGGGCAATGGACACCTTAGACGCCGCCAATCCCCTTCGAGTCCCAGAGTGCAGAATGAACAGGGACTGCGAACGTCGGAAAGATTTGGACCGTTCTAGATACCAACGGAGAGCTCTGACGACATCCAGGGCGTGAAGTCTGCGTTCCTTGTCATTTGAGGGATTCGGACACAGGGATGGTACGACGATCTCCTGATTGATGTGGAAAGAAGTCACCACTTTGGGGAGGAACGACGGGACAGTGCGCAGAACAGCCTTGTCCTTGTGAAGAACAAGGAAGGCCGGATCACATGACAAGGCGCCGAGTTCCGAAACCCTCCTGGCAGAGCAAATCGCCACAAGGAAAACGACCTTCCGAGTAAGCCAGTCCTCCGAGACCGTTCCAAGCGGTTCGAAGGGAGGATCGAGAAGGGCATCCAGGACAAGGTTGAGGTCCCAACCAGGGGTCGGAGAACGGAAAGGGGGAGCAACGTGAGCCACCCCTTGGAGGAAGGTACGGACCGCGTCATCCATGGCCAGACGGGATTGGAGTAAAACAGACAGCGCCGAAACCTGCACCTTTAAGGAGCTGAGTTTCAGGCCCAACTGCAGACCCCTTTGGAGAAAGGATAAAACTCGAGGGATGACACAGTCCATGAAGGAAGAATCCGCCGAGGGAACAGAGGTCTCCCTGCACCAGGTCCAATAGCTCCGCCAAACCCTGTGGTAGGCCTTTGAAGACGTGGATTTGCGGGACTTCAACATGGTGGCGATGACGTCTTCCGCTATCCCCTGTCGTCTCCAGATGGCTGCCTCAATAGCCATCCCGTCAAAGCGAAGAGGCCCGGGTTGTGATGGACGATAGGACCCTGAAGTAGAAGGTCGGGTCTCGGAGAGAGACGCAGAGGCCGGGCTACGGACATCTCCTGAAGATCCGAGAACCAAGTTCGCCGGGGCCAGAAGGGGGCTATGACGATGGCCGTGATGTGAGACTGCCGCATCTTCTTCAGCACCCGAGGAAGCATGGGAAGAGGAGGGAAGACATAGGCGAGGTTGAATCGCCAGGTCTGAGTCATGGCGTCTATTCCCACTGCCAGAGGATCGCGGGAGCGGGCGAAGAAGGCGGGTACCTTGCGATTGACTCTGGACGCCATCAAGTCGATCTCCGGTAGACCCCAGTGGTCTACGATTTCCGCAAACGAGTCCGGGTGAAGCTCCCATTCTCCCGGTTCCAGAAGGTGTCGACTGAGGAAGTCGGCGCTGGTGTTGTCCACTCCCGGGATGTGAATGGCGGAAAGTTTTACCGAGCTGGCTTCCGCCCAGTGCAGTATCTGTTGAACCTCCGCTAAGGCGGCCTTGCTGCGAGTCCCGCCCTGCCTGTTGATGTACGCGACGGTGGTGGAGTTGTCGCTTTGCACCCGTACGGCCTGGGACTGAAGATTGGGCGACCAGTGTCGGAGAGACAGTTTCACCGCTCTTAGCTCCAGAACGTTGATGGAGAGTTTGGACTCCTCGGGAGACCATAGCCCTTGTGCTGACCGATTGTCCCACGTTGCGCCCCAGCCCTGGAGACTGGCATCCGTAGTTATCACTAACCAGTCCGGAGTCGCCCAGGACTGACCCTCGGACAGGTTGGTCGGCCTGAGCCACCAAAGAAGAGACTCCCTCGTCGATGTGAGAAGGGAGATTCTCTGCGATAAGGGACCTCCCTTCCATGCGGCTAGAATGTTGGCTTGAAGCGGGCGAAGATGCAGTTGTGCAAAGGGGACCGCCTCGATCGACGAGACCATGAGACCGAGAACCTTCATAAGGAGATGTATGGAGGGTTTGGGGGTCTGAAGTAAGGATTGCACTTGAGATCTGATTTTCTCCTGTTTCTCCGGAGGGAGACTCACTCTTTCTGAACGAGTGTTGAACTCGAGTCCCAGAAAAATCATCCTGTGACAGGGAAGCAAGTTGGACTTCTTCCAATTGATGGTCCAGCCGAAGTCCTGAAGTAAGGCAATGGCTTTCTGAAGATCCCGTTCGCTCTTGTCTTTCGTCCTGGCCTTCAGGAGCAGATCGTCCAAGTAAGGCGTCACGGAGATGCCCTGGAGTCGCAGGGCTGCCGCGGTCACCGCCATGAGTTTGGTGAAGACCCTGGGGGCTGAGGAAAGGCCGAAGGGAAGAGCCACAAATTGATAGTGCCGATTTTTGAAGGCAAACCTCAGATACTGGTGATGAGGAGGCCAGATCGGTACGTGGAGATAGGCGTCTTTGATGTCCAGGGACATCAGCCACTGATCTCGTTCCATCCCCCGGATGACGGATCGAAGGGTTTCCATCTTGAATTTGACCGACCTGATGAATTTGTTGAGAAATTTGAGGTCCAGCACCGGCCTGAAGGAGCCGTCGCGCTTGGGGACCAGGAACAAATTGGAGTAGAACCCTGAGAATGTCTCCGGAGGAGGTACTGGAGTAATGACGCCACTCCGTTCCATCTGTTGGACACAATCCAGGAAAGCCATGGCCTTGGTCGAACTGGTGGGAAGTCTGGACATGAGAAACTTTCGAGGAGGGAGAGAAGAGAAGTCCAGATGATAACCTTCCGATACGATTTCGTTCACCCAGGCATCTGAAGAGTGCCGGAGCCAGACCTCCCGGAATTGCAGTAGTCTGCCCCCCAAGGACTGCTGCGATCCCGGAGGGGGTGCCCCGTCAGCCCGAGGCGGATTTATCGGCAGAAGACTTGTTGTGGAACTTGTTGGATTTCCAAGCCGGACGTCCTTTGTCAGCTGGTTTGGAGCGAAAATTGGAACGCCCGGAAGGACTGTATCTTCTGGAGAATCGGGAAGGTTGACCCCGAAAAAATCGGCTACGGCGAGGCGGAGTAGAAGACTTGTTCTTAGACTGGGGGAGAAAGGTGCTCTTACCCCCGGTGGCCTGAGAGATAATTTTCTCAAGCTCCTCACCAAACAGTCGTTGTCCCTTGAACGGAAGAGAAGTCAGGGACTTCTTGGAGCTCGTGTCGGCGGCCCAATTTTTGAGCCATAGAGTTCGACGTGCCGCCACCGCAAGGGCCGAAGTGCGAGCGGTAATTTGAGCCGTGTCCAGGGTAGCGTCGGACAAGTAGGCTGAGGATTCAGCTAGAGAACGCACGGATTCAATAAGGTCAACCCTGGGAACGCCATCCTGCAGATCGGAAAAAAGAGATTCCGCCCATGCCTGGATGGCTCTGGCCACCCAGGCCGAAGCTAGCACGGGACGAAGGGTAGAACCCGCGGAAGAGTAGACAGCCTTGAGGAACCCCTCGAGACGTCTGTCGGACGGATCCTTAAAGGCCGCCGCATCGGTAACGGGTAGCGTTGTGGACTTCGAAAGTCTGGATACCGGAGCGTCCACAGTTGGTGGCAAAGACCACCTGTCCACAAGATCCCTGGAGAAGGGATAGGACTTCGAAAATTTCCGAGTAGCCTGAAATTTTCGTTCTGGGAAGTTCCATTCCTCCTGAACAATGCTGAGAAGTTGATCATGAGAGGGGAAACAGAGGGAAGACTTATGTTGCCTCTTAAACAGGCTGGATGATTGAGATTGACATTCCGTGGAAGGGGTGACCTTGAGAATCTCGGTAACCCCCTGAATAATGCGATCGACGTCATGTTGAACGTCACGGCCCGCGGACTCCTCGTTGACCTCCTCTGCGTCCGAAGAGAACTCGGAAGGGGGCAATTCACCGTCGGAGTGAGAGGACTCCCCTCCAGAGGCGGAGTCCTCGGACGGAGTATGGGTACTAATGTGGCCCTTAGACTTCTCCGATCTTTTGCGTTTGCCGCTGGATTTATGGTCCAGCTTGGCCAAGGCTTTACCTAGAGTATCAGCAATGGAAGGGAGATTCTGTAAGGAAGCTAAGGACTGAGAAAGTTGAAGAGCCCAAAGGGGGGCTGGAGGCTCAGTAGAGGGTCCAGGAGAGGGGTCTGGGAGAGAGACCTCAGGAGTGGGGGTCCCCCCCGGAGTCCCCGTGCTGTCACCAGGATCAGGATTGTCTACCTGGGTAGGAGCAGAAGACACCCCCTTTTTGCAAGACCTGCAGAGGGGCTCACCTTGACCTCCTTGTATTTTAGCCTGGCAGTTTTTGCAGGTGAAATATGTAATTTGTGCTGCTGCTTTTGCTGGTGCTCTCCCCCCTGCCCTAGGGAAAAGTCCCCCTGACTTACCCTCTGCCATTATAGCGGTGTCTGAGTTACCTGCTGAATGTAGTAATGGTACTGTTTAGGGCTGTAATGCGCTGAACCCTGGCAATGGAAGGGTTAATGGCGCACTGCTGTAAGGCGCTGTACCCTGGAAATGGAAGGGTTAACTTGCGCGCGTCCTGTAGGGAGATCTCCTCCTCTGTCCTGTGGCCCCCTGCAGTCACGAGCGCTCAGAAGTGCGCCAGCCAGATGAGAAGTCGGCGCGAAGGAGAAGGAAGGAAGAGGGAGTTAGGAGCCGCCTCCTGTGAAAGCGCGCCTAACCATGCGTTCCACTTGGAGCGCAAAACAAAATGGCGCTGGAACGCATGGCGCGTCCCTTCCTCCTCCGCATCGCAGCTGCGGCGAAGGGGAGAGAAAAGGGCCTAGAGCGCAAGGGGGGGAAGCCCCCGTATAGTAGAAGTAAGGCATAGAGGCAGAAAACGGCGGGCAGGACTGGGGGAGCCGTAGTAGGTGATGGAAGGGGAGGGAGAGCCAGCAGAGGTTAAACCACTGAAAAGGGGTTATACTCACAGTTTTGCCGCACCGGTTAGACCCTCTGCTCTCCCATAACGGAATGCAGGCATGTCTTGCCAGGACTGATCGTCGGTATAGCTAATGCTAGAAATGACTCCGGTGGGCATCCCTCGTAGGAGGCACACCACAAAGGATACAGGTAGCCCTGCTCCGGATGAAAACCTCATTTGCCAGTATTCTGGCAAAATATTTCGTTGAGAAATTTTTGTCCATCCTCCTTGGAAGCAGGACACTTAAAAAACTGAATGGTTTAGTTCTAGGTTGGGTTAAGCCATGGTATTGGCACGCCCCCTTTTCCTTTTTTATTCTAAGTGTCCTGCCTCCTAGAGGGTGGAGCTTAACCCCATCTGTCCCTGTGTCCCCCTTGAGACGACAGAGAAAATATGAATACAGCCGTTATAAATACAAGTTTAACAAAACAAAATTAGGCCTTTCCTCTGCAATGAATTCTAAGAACACACAATCCAGTATCAAAATGACTGGGAAATTAACTTTTTTGTATATTTCGCCTAGCTAAGAGCGGTTTGCAACTGAGCACTACTTTAGGAGAAGGAAAGCTACGGAAGCAGTTTATTGCCAATAGAATAACCACAATAGTGCAAGCTATAACACTTTTTATTCTGCAGAATACTTTACCATACCAGCTCTAGACACTCTCTTTGTTTAGGATAGCAGCCGCCATATTAGCTTGGTGTGACATCACTTCCTGCCTGAGTCTTTCCCTGCAAACTCAACTCATAGCTCTGGGCTCAGATTACAGCAGGGAGGGGAGGAGGAAGAGAGAGAGGGGAGCAAACTGAGCATGCTCAAGCCCTAGTCCTGGAGGTTTGAGCTGAAAACAGGAAGTCTGATACAGAAGCCCATGAGTACACAATAAAAGGAAAGAAATATGTTTCTTTTGACAGAGGACTGAGAGCAGCATTACTTTGAGGGTTTACTGGTGTATTTATATAGACCTTTCTGATCAAGCTTACTTCATTTTAGCCTTTCCTTCTCCTTTAATAAAGCACGAGAAAACCATCCAATCAAAGCATCTCTTTCATAATGCCAATTGCCCCTAATTGCCAGCTCCTGCATTGACACAATCGGGGGAATTCACAAAAGTGTCGGGAACGAAAAAATTTCTTTAAAATGTTGTAGAAAGTGTCGTAGCAACAGCCGAACAAATTCACAGAGCATTTCTCCGCCAGTTTTCCGACATGTGCGACACTTTTGAATTAGTGTCATTAAAAGTGGGCGTGTTTTTTTCGGCGCCACTTTTCCCGTCATCTTTATGAATTACTCGTAAACTCATTTTTTTTACCGACAATTTTTCAGACACTTTAGGCTCTCCAAAATGAAACTGTCAGACAAATTGTCGTTTAAAAAGTCTTGGTAAATGTCGTTTGTACGATGAAAAGATATACGACATTTTAGAAAATTGTCAGACTTACGAGACATTCAGAGATGGTAACATCTGCCTTTGTGAATTTGCTGTTCGTACGACATTTTACAAATTAGTCGACCGCCACATCTGGGTTACTTATTTTACCGACACTTTTGTGAATTCCCCCCAATGTCTCAGGAAATTGTTGTCCTTGAAAATGTTTTGCTATTTTTATGCATCTATAACCTGTGTATTTTGTTTAAAAATAAAATAAAAGTAAAGGGAGAAAGTAATAGAGAGCAAAGTTTTTGCATCCCCTCATTTGAATTATTAGAGCCTTATACAGACTTTAAGCAAACTTACCTTTTCAGTCAAGGAGCACAGCTGGTCCAACATCAGCTTGGATTTTCCTTGTAGACCATTCCTGGTTATACTTCTGTTTAATGTGAAGGAAAAGAGTACTGGACTGCAAAGGTTGCACTTCTACATTCACCAAGAACACGTTCTTTCTAATTATGGAACTATAATAGTGTCATATATATGTTTGGGGACTGGGTCCTTGCTTTTAACAGGCAAGGAAATTGCTATAATTTACATCAATGATAAGAGAATATAATAGATCAGATGTTTTCTGGCAAAATTCAATCTGCTCTTCCTATTCTTGAGATGTACCAGTGGTTTGCACCTTGTGGTAACCCCTCTGTATTAAATTTCATGAGGTCTTCTCTTGATTGTAGACTGTGAGAATGAAATGCCTACCATTTTGTTGTGACGGGGTTCTTATTGTACATGGAAAAAAATCTGCAATCATCCAGTACATTTGTCCAGGCCTTTTGATGTTTCTGAACTCATTAGTGCCTTCCTTCTTTTTAAAGGGGTTGTTCACCTTCCAAACACTTTATTCAGTTCAGTTGTTTTGAGATTGTACATCAGAAATAAATACTTTTTTTCAGTTGCTTTCCATATTTATTTTTTTACTGGTTTCCCAAACGAGAAATGTAATGTTCGTGTCTCTGGGGTTTTAGGGTAGAACTACACAGGCGTTTTAACATCCGATACCTTTCGATGCGTGAAAACGCAAGCATCATGTCGGATGCGCCGAATCTAAGGCAAGTAATAGGAATGTCGGACGTTGTCGCAGCGTTCATCCGACACTACTGTCGGATGCGAATGCTGCATCTTCATCCGACAGTTGTGTTGGATGCATGCTGCGACAACGTCCTTGGATTCAGCGCATCCGACATGACGCCTGCACTTTCTCTAGTCGGAACGGAAGGTATCGGATAAAATGCCTGTGTAGTTCTACCCTTAGTCTGGCAGCTGGGTAAAGCTGGCCACAGACGCAAAGATCCGATTATACACATCAACGTACGATCGGACTTCCCCATCTCCGACCTGCCACTAACCATTCCAATCAAATAAAGTACAAAAGAACAGATCAAAGCCAGTGACAGTCTCCCTCTGAAAATCGTACGATCGGCAATACATGCAGAGATATAACCCGCAGCCGACAGAAATCTATTAACCTGTCTGATCGACCAAACGACCGATCTCCGCTGGACTAAAAATGTCGGGACTCTCCACACACAGTCCGAAAATCATACAAATCCTCGATTCGTATGATCAGATCTTTGCGTCTATGGCCAGCTTTATCCAGGTGCAGATGCTGAACTGTTACAATTTGCTACATTAGTTGATACATTTCTCAGCAGCATATGTGCAACATTAGCAACTATTATATTAAGTCTTACGGCTGCCATTAGTTTAACTCAGGGATTCTGCTCAGCAGGGACAAGAAATGGATCAACTAAATGTATCAATTTAGAAAATATTGCAGTCAGCGACCCCCCTTCCTAGAGCTGCTTTAGAAAGACATAAGGTGAAAAATTAACTTTACACTTCAATACTAGAAAAACAAACAATCACAAATAGACTGAACTGAAAACAACTGAACTGAAAATTGTTGGAAGGTGAACAACCCCTTTAATAATAGCAAAATTGTTGATTTGCCCATTCCTAATGTTTCTGCTATCTCTCTGATGGGTTTGTTTTCTCAGACTAATGATGACCAGCTTTACTTGCATTGACAGCTTAGACCTCATAGAGAGATCACAGCAACAGCTTCCAAATGTAAATCACACACTTGGAATCAACGCCTTGCCTATTTCCTGTTTAAAGGAGAACTAAACCTCTGTTAATCAAAAATCCCCATCCCTCCATTGGTCCCCCTCCCTGCTTGCTCCCTCCTTAGTAACTCAGTGGAAAAAGTGTCCCTGTCATGTACCTTGGTATATTCACGTATAGTAGCGAAGGGGGAGCTCTTTGGTGCCATCTTCTTTATCTTCGGATACTCTCCTTCGGCAATCTTTGGAGCTTTCCGCGCATGCTCAGTAGGCAGGAATAACAGAATGGCCCCAACTGCGCATGCACGAAAAAGCTCTGTGTCAGCGCTCACTTACGCAAGGAACCAGAAGATGGCACTGAAGAGCTCTGGTGTGCTACTCTGCATGAATATGCCAAACCACATGACACTTTTTCCACGGAGTTACTAAGGAGGGAGAAAGCAGGGAGGGGGGCCAATGGATGGAAAGGGATGGGGATTTTTGATTAACATGGATTTAGTTCTCCTTTAACCGTTCAATAAATAATGAGGGAACTACCCATACCTGGGGATGCAACAACTGATCAGCCAAGAGTCCAATAACTTTTGTTCCCTTGAAAAGAAGAAACTATATAAAGAAGGGAACGCTATGTAATTGTAAATACCCTCAAATGAATACTGCCAGTCTGCATATTTAACCAACAATCGTTACATAAATACAAATAGAATATTTTTTGGTAAAATGCTAAAATAACAATAACTTTCTAAATATTTATGAATCTAATTGTAAATAGGATGTAGTGAACACAGAAGGGTAACACCTACCAGCTCTGTAAAAATCATGACAAGAGCAGCAAAAAGAGCGAACTTTATCGTTTGTCTTATGCAAGAAGCTTCTTATAAAACAGCAGCTTCTATGCACTTGTGCTTCTAATGAGCCAAAAGAAGGATACAGTTCAAAAACAGAGTCCGATACAAAGTAAGACGGGATTTCTGAAAGTGCCACCATCTGTACATACTCCAGCGATGCACCATAGTAATGAAAAACCTATTGAAACAGAAAGAGGCAGATATTTGGTTATGTACGCCTTTCAATAGGAAAACCATCCCAGGCCACATTTCCACCATGGCCATGGGGTTGAACTTATTCTTATTAGATCAATAGAAGAAATTCAATAAAAGTTGTTCCCTTTAAACATTTTTGCATCTTTTTTATAACTGAAACATTGTTATGCACATATATGAAAACACTGTTGTAACACCTACACTCCTATATAGCTGCATGAGTAACAACAGTTCCATTATTTTGAAACTCTTGCAGACATCATTCAACCAGTGGGGCTGGAAACGGACAGCTGCAGGCACATTTATCAAAGGTCGAATTTTAAATTCATGCAAGCTTTTAAAAAATCCCCTAAACTCCCATGAATTCGGAGTTCGACATGTCGAAATGATTAATAAAACCTAATATTTAAAACGCGGATGAATTAAATCGATCCGAAAAATCTAATCGAATGTAAAAAAAACTGGATTCGAGTTTTTTCTCCGAAAAAAAAAACGAATATCAGGAAGGCTGCAAACAACTCCAAAATGATCCCTGGACCTCTCCCATTGATTTAAACAGCAATTCGGCAAGTTTTAGGTGGCAAATAGTCGAATTCAAGTTATTTTTTTGATGTCTTATAAGTAAGGCAGGGAGCAGTAACAAAAAAAGTGAAAATATATTTTATTTACATTTAAAGTTTGCTTCCACACCTACAAATAAACTCTTAGAGCCATGAATATCATTTTACCCTTGTTTATCTTCCTGTGAAAGGACCCTACCTCTGGTAATAACACAGTCTTGTTCTTGTCATCACCGTTATTTTCAAAATAAGGAACCTTGTCATCCGAGACAGATCGTAAACAAAATTCTGGAAATTCAACTTCAGAGGTAAACTATGGAGAAACAAAAAAAATATATATTTTTAGATTATACCGAGCAAATGTCCATTTCTAATGGCTAGTTCTGCATACATCAGATTATGTTGCACACAAACACAGATACTTCTGTATGAGCTATGGTCAGATCTACCCCTGTTCTGCACACTAACAGAAGCACGTAGGATTAAATCACAGGACAACCAGTTTTATTTGCCCTTAAAATACTAATGAAAAATGATGTGGTCAGTGGTTTCTGTTTTGATCCTTTCAGTAAACCGGGACCCCCCCCCAGCTGTTTAAACTGCCCAAATATTTCACTCTATACTTCCTAAATGCCACATGAGTTCAATAAGTGGTTGTCCAATTCTACTGTTCTTCAAAGCTATACAAGATGGCCATAGACGCAAAGATCCACTCGTTTGGCGACATCGCTAAACGAGCGGATCTTTCCCCGATATGCTATTAACGAGCATGGCTATATCGGGAGTAATCTGATTGTTCGTCCGTATGGCCGAACGATCAGATTACGATGCGCAATGGGCTCCGGCGGGTTTTGTCGGTCAAAATCAACTCTGACCGATCGACCAAACGACCGATCTCCACGGACGAAAGATGTCGGCACACTCCACACACGGTCCGAAAATCGTACGATTCCTCGATTCGTACGATAGGATCTGTGTGTCTATGGCCAGCTTTAAGGTATGAAGATCCAAATTACAGAAAGATCCTTTATCCGAAAAACCCCAGGTCCCGAGCATTCTGGATAACAGGTCCCATACCTGTATCTTAGTTTGGATCAAATACAAAATTACTATTTTAATAGTACAGAGGAAAAAGGAAATCATTTTTAAAAATGATTTGGATAAAATGGAGTCTATGGGACACAGCCTTTCTGTAATTCTGAGCTTTCTGAATAATGGGTTTTCCGGATAATGGATCCCATAACTGTACTACATATTTATTTGAGGGAATTTCTCCATTGTAACTACAACTTGTTTATTCTATAGTACTCTGCAAATGCAGTTTTTTTTCTCCCTCTATGAATATCTTAATATTGTCCATTGTATATGGAGATAAGCAAAAGCCATGCAGGAATATTTATATGGTATACTGAAATATGATGCCCTTAGGAAAGTATGAGTATGCTATTTACTCACAGTTTGAATGAATAATCTAGGGCCTCAAACATCACATTTAGTATTTCTAGCCTAGTTCTCGATTGCAATTTGTCTTCTTTAAATAAGGCTTCATTATGGAAATACACAGATGTTACAAGAAAAACAGAGATGATGTTAAATAAGTAATTTGTACCTTTCTCTCCTTGATCTCTATGGTGCCCCTCCATAATTCCTGTGGGTCAATTAATTGCCTAGGACAGTCTGACACCACAACATTTGCAGAGAGAAATTTGGCTATCTTCTGCCATCTGTAATAAAGACAAAAACATAATAATTTGGCCCAACAATTTCCTGAATGCGGACTTCCACGAATACCAATATTTACAGGGAAATTTGAACGGATTCTGCTCTTTCGGAAGAGATGTCCCCTCTCTGCTTCTGCTTATGTTAGGGGATGAGAAGTGCTGTGCGTAAAGCTCAAAAATGTTTAAATTCTCTGCTTGTCTACTCCCACAATTGGCAGAAATAAGTCATTTTGATATTTCCTACTTACAGGGCTAGATGGCAGTTACTGTAAATATTTAAAGGGGTGGTTCACCTTTAAGGTAACTTTTATTATGTTATAGAACGGCCAATTCTAAGCAACTTTTCAAATGGTTTTCATCATTTATTTTTTATAGTTTTATAGTTATTTGCCTTTTTCTTCTGACTCTTTACAGCTTTCAAATGGGTGTTGCTAACTCCCTTCTAAAAAGCAAATTTTCTGTAAGGCTACAAATGTAATGTTATTGTTGCTTTTTATTACTGATCCTTCTATTCAGGCCTCTCCTATTCATATTCCAATATCTTATTCAAATCAATGCATGGTTGCTAGGGGAATTTGGACCCTAGTTACCAGATTGCTTAAAGCAGAATTCAACCTGTAATAAAAAAAACCCTCCCCCTACCCTGGGTAGACCCCCCTCCCAGCCTACCTGCCCCACCCCCCAGGCAAATGCCCCTAATTTTTTACTCACCGCTCCGTGCAGAGTCTGGCCTCAGAGTTCACGGCAGTCATCTTCTTCTTTATCCGGTAATCTTCGTGTCTTTACGGCATTTACGGTGCATGCGCAGCTGGAGTAAATTTCCGGTCTCAAACAACTGCGCATGCGCTGAATGTCACAAAAATTTACGAAAATTTTTCGGAGATTTACGTGACACAAAACTTCCGAAAAAGACTGAAGAAAGAAGATGGCGCCCGTGAACTTGAGGCTAGAATCTGCATGGAGGGGTGAGTAAAAAATTAGGGGCGGAGCCACATGCCGAACCGATAAGCCGCACAGCAGAGGAGCTCCGTTTGCCATTTACCCTGTACAGCCCATAACTGACCCGAAATCCATAGAATCCGTGGTCTGAATGGATCTCTGGACGCTGTAACACGCACGGTATCACAGATGAGGCGGAACGCACAAAGCAGCCAGCGGGTGCGCTCCGACACGGCTGCTAAGTTAGAGCAGTACGCCAGAGGCTCCAAGCAAGATGGCGCCCGCACATACTCCGCTTCCTCCCCTTCTCCGGAGAAGTCTGCCTCAAGGGGGGCTGCCAACGCCCCATTAGCGCATAAGCTGGCGCCAAGACCTGCGCCGGGTAAGAAAGACCCGAGACCACTTACAGAGGCCGCGATGGAGCCTGAGGCCCTGGATAATGGCGCATGTCCAAATGGCGCCCGCACTTCCCCTTCTAAGCAGCAGCATGCACGAGACACGGAGGAAGGTGAACAGGGCAACGAGGAACCTACCATGCAGGATGTGCTTGCTGCCATTTCTTCCTGCCAATCTACACTGACAGCAGCCCTTACCACTAAGATTGAGGAAGTGAAGGTGGAAATCTTGCTGCTTAAGCATGATGTCCAGAACATCCGAGAAAGAACAAGAGCCATGGAGGAGCGGGTGGGGGCTGTGGAGGATCGCACTGCTCCCTTACCTAATGAGATCACCCAGCTACACAAATTGATGAAACAGGCATCTGATCGCATGGAAGATATGGAAAATCGTCAAAGGCGCTCAAACATCAGGGCGGTAGGCTTGCCTGAAAGAAGTGAGGGGCAGTCTCCTGAACTTTTTGCTGAGCGCTGGATGAAAGAGATGCTGGGAGATGAGATATTTTCGCAACAGTTCGTGGCAGAAAGAGCCCATAGGGTACCCACGAGAGCCCTGCCACCTGGTGCCCCTCCGAGACCCTTCCTTATAAAATTGCTGAACTACCGCGACAGGGATGCAGCTCTGCAAGCTGCAAGAACCAAAGGTGATATATACTATCAGGGTGCTTGGGTGTCGTTTTATCGGGATTATTCAGCTGTCCTGCAACGCCAACGTAATACCTTTGTTGGAGTAAAGAGACGCCTACGAGACATGGGGATTTCCTATAGCATGATCTTTCCGGCCAAACTGCGGATTGCGGATGGCGGCAAAGTGCAGCTCTTTGACCATCCTGGCAATGTCCAATATTGATTGGACGCCCACCCTAGGGCACACAACAGCGGAGCCCACCTAGGCCACACGATAGTCCTCCTCATCAGCCGTGATGGAACAAAGGCCCGTCCAGACCGGAGGGTGCCGTGAGTAAATTGCTTTTGGTGTCCCCAGTGCCTGGAACTGATTAGGCCCATACTACTTGGAGACGGTTCCCCTGTTAGTTTCTCCTGTCCGTGACTGTGGGGCCTCTGGGGATCTCTCATACCCTACCATATTATGCCTAAGATGACCACTACCCTTGTCTAAACGCTAATATTGCCCAAGGGTTGGTACACTGTACTTCAAGGAGCAAATCTCTGACTGTTCTGATACGTTTCAAAAGGTCCTTTGAGATTTATGAAGTGAATTGGATACTGCAGTTTCACGGGACTTAGTGAATACTGATGGACTAGTTGTTGGTTACAGTTGTGAGCTCTTACTCGATACAGTTTTTTTGGGAATGATGTATCTCCTATTCTGTTTGTGGAGAATACCGGGTGGGGGGAAAGGTTGGGGATTTGTGGTTATATATGTTGTGTATGTTTGTCTTAACCCCTTTCGTTTGCCAAAGTGGAACCAGCTGCAGTTAACTACCAAAGTGATGGGCGAAGTGGGTGATCTCCTCCTTCTCAATTGTATCTCTTTTCTTGTATATGTCAATGGCGGTACAACTTAAATTCAAGCTCTTGTCCTGGAACATTAGGGGAGTGAATGACAAAGTCAAGAGGTCAGTGATATTAAGCCAGCTTAGGAAATCAGGGGCAGACCTTCTCATGTTGCGGGAGACTCATTTGGTGGGACAACGGGTTAGGGCCCTGAAGAGACACTGGGTCTCCAATATCTACCACGCAGAGTACTCCACATACTCTAGGGGAGTGGCCATATTAGTGAGGAAATCCCTCAGTTTTAAATTCGATAGGGTAATAACGAATAGACTGGGAAAATATTTAATCCTTAAAGGCCAAGTGCACGGTGACACGTATATATTTATCAATGTGTATTTTCCTCCCCCAGCTGACATACAAACTCTTAACGAGATCCTGCACAAGGTTGCAACTTTGGGTAGCTTACCCATGATCTGGGCAGGTCCCAGACCCTGACTTGGATAGACTCCGTCCCGTAACAAGCGACTCCAGGGCTCTAGCGCACTGGTTGGACGCAACCGGCCTTACTGATGTGTGGAGATGGAAAAATCCCCACAGGCAACAATTCTCTTGTTACACCACCTCCTCTTCCGCACTGTCCAGAATAGATCTTATACTGGTTACTACAGACTTACTTAGGAAAATTGATGCTATTCATTTTTCTACTCGGGTGTGTTCTGATCATGCCCCTGTGGTGTTAACTCTAGAGGGACGAGATATAGCTACTGCCTCGCTATGGAGGCTCTCCCCTAAATGGATCTCTAACCCTAAAGTGGCAGAAGGATACACCCCATTATTGGAAAGTTATTGGCAGGATAACCCTGGGATGGCCCCGGAGAATGTAGTATGGGACGCGGGGAAAGCTCACACTAGAGGTGAATATGTATCTCAAATTTCGGCAAAGAGAAAAGAGACCGAGGCCGACATTGAGACTGCCAAAGTGGAATTGGCTATGCGGGAGCAGGACCTAATAGTATCTCCCACAGATGAGGTTAAACAAAAGATGGCAGCAGCACAGAAGCACATTGACCTCTTACTTATTGATAAATTCTCCCAGTGTGAACTCTACAGGAAAGCTGCATGGTATGACAGGGGAGATAAGAATGGGAGACTGTTGGCTCTGCTAGCTAAGGGGGATGTCCCACATACAGTCATACACAGTGTTGAAGGAGAAGGGGGGACCTGCTTGTGGATAAGCAGCAACTAGTTGACAGATTTAGGCAGTACTTCCATACTACGTACGCTGCTCTTCCCCCAATTCCTACTGAACGTCTGGTAAATTACTTGGCCCAAATTGACCTCCCTTGTCTCTCACGCCCTATGGTGGACGACCTTGAGAGGGATATCTCAGCTGAAGAGGTAGAGAGCGCCATTGCGGATATGCCAGCGGGACGCTCCCCGGGTCCGGATGGCCTTCCTGCCGAATGGTACAAGGCTCATACTAAAATCCTAACTCCCAGACTCACCACGTTGTTTAATGCTATCTCCCAAACCAAGGCACTTCCAGAGTCATGTTATATGGCCCATATAGTCCTGATACCAAAAGAGGGGAAACCGCCAGAATGCTGTGAATCCTATGAATCGTCCCATCTCATTGCTAAATTGTGATGCCAAAATATTTGCTAAGGTCCTAGCTAATAGGGTGAAAACAGTAACTGCTGATTTAGTGCACCCGGACAAAACTGGTTTCATGCCAAACAAGGCTACTGATATTAATATTCGGAGGTTGTATAACAACCTGGCTTTAGACCACAGGAACAAGGGCAGCAGGATAGTGGTGTCTATTGACACGGCAAAAGCATTTGACACTATATCATGGGATTATCTATGGGAGGTTTTGACTAAATTTGGTTTTGGCCAACGCTTTTTGGACTGGGTCCTGGCACTGTACTTAAAACCTAAGGCTAGGGTGCTAGTGAATGGTTTGCTGTCAGATGTGGTGCAGTTGGGGAGGGGGACACGGCAGGGGTGCCCCCTCTCCCCACAACTGTTTGCCCTAGCCAAAGAGCCTTTGGCGACGAGAATTAGGGACTCCCCAGACGTGGAAGGTCTGAAAATTGGCAGGATTGAGGAGAAATTATCGTTATATGCCGATGATATGCTTCTCTATCTGGCTAACCCCTGCAGGGCCTTAAATAAGGCTTTGGAGAACATTGAGGAGTTTGGGGTATTTTCGGGACTACGAATTAACCAGTCAAAGTCATTTATTTTTAATAGTTTTTCAACTTTATAAACCCCCTGTTCCAGACAGAATCACTCCTAGCTCCCTTTTAGCAGCTGCTGGCACAGGTACATATTTGTGTGCAATATCTTGGCTGCTATTTGCACATGTAAACAGATGATGTGATGGATATTTGGCTGCTGCTGGCACAAGTACATATATGGAGGCAATAGTGTGTATTTTTTGTCTGATGCTGGCACAGGTACAGATTGGGGGCAATATGAGGGATTGGCTGCTGCTGGCTCAGGTACATGGGGCAATATGGTGGCTGCTGGCACAGGTACACAGATGTTTGAGGGCAATATGATGGATTTTTGGCTATTGCTGGAACAGATGCAAATTGGGGCAATATGATGGATTCTTTTGGTTGCCGCTGGCATAGGTACAGATTGGGGGTAAAAATATGATGGATGTTTTGTCTTATGCTGGCACAGGTACAGATTGGGGCCTGGGGGCAATCTGGGGGATTGACTGCCATTGGCATAGGTACAAATGGAGGCAATATGATAGGTGCTGGCACAGGTACAGGAGACTATATGACTGGTAAGGTGGGAAATGGTAATGCAGGACTGGGCGGGGGGGCACTGGGGGTCATTCTCTGCTTGCCCAGTGCTACTTGGGTGTGCCATTCTCTGCTTGCCCTACGCTACCTGTGGAATATAAGCCTGTTAGGGGTTTGTTCTTGGGGTTATTAGCATTTGGAAATTGTTGTTAAGGGCCCCTAAGGTGTTTAATCATGTGTTGGGGGGTTGTTGTATTATCCACAGGGGAGGATGAGGCATATGGATTTAAGAGTATGTTTTTAACATGACTTCAATTTTTCACACATGAGTGATGAGGGATTTCCCTGCAGTGAGCACCAACCATTTGGTTTTCTGCTGTGCTACCACCGTTAATGTGGATATGATCTTAAAAGTTCTTGTGGTAACGTGGGTGTGGTTTAAAAGGAGGAGTGGCCAACACTGACTTCCATTATCGGCCCTCCTCCACATAGGCCAGTAAAATTTTGGCCCTCGGTACCACAGAACTTGGACAGCACTGCTCTACATCATATTAAAAGTTAACTCAAAGGTGAACGTCTTGGCTCTAATCCTCCTAATTTTACCTACAGAAATATGAAAGATAAAGGTGGCCAAAAGACCTTTATATAAACGTTTATGAAGTATAAAATAATTGATTTAAAAAATAAATAAATTACCCTTTGCAATCCTTTGAAACAATGGTTATCTTGGCCGTATGCCATTCCTTCAGGTGCTTTATGGCCCCGATTGCAGACAAACAGTCTTTTAACTTTGGAGCTTCTGAAGGGAACAGCAGCACATCCACCAAAGCTCTACCTATAAAACAATGTGAGTGACAGGCCAGAAGTGCAAGAACAAAATATTTCTAGAGCCGAAACACTGCATTGAACCTATCTGCATGCCAATAAATAATGTAAACCTATACATTACTAAATTGTGTGTGTGTCAGTTCCACAATTTGGGTCACACGTTGTGGGTAGTCTTTATGCATCTTGCATAATCCAGAGAATGTTCAGTGCTAATGAATTTCCTTGAAACTATATGTATTTAAAGGGATACGGTCATGGAAAAACAAACAATGTTTTTTTCAGTTAATAGTGCTGCTGCAGCAGAATTCTGCACTGAAATCTGTTTTTCAAAAGAGCAAACAGATATTTTTATATTTAATTTTGAAATGGGGCTAGACATATTGTCAGTTTCCCAGCTGTCCCCATTCATGTGACTTGTGCCCTGATAAACTTCAGTCACGCTTTACTGCAAGTCGGAGTGATATCACCCCCTCCCTTTCCCCCCCAGCAGCCTAACAACAGAACAATGGGAAGGTAACCAGATAGCAGCTCCCTAACACAAGATAACAGCAGCCTGGTAGATCTAAGAACAGCACTCAATAGTAAAATCCAGGTCCCACTGATAAAATTATTCAAATTTTCAATTCGACTGTTGATAAATCTGCCCCTAAATGTTTAATAAACAAATATAGAATAAAATTACCTGGGGCAGGAAGTTTGTCTGACAATTGGTGAAGTAATTCTGCAGCTTCTTCAAATAAACTGAAATATGCAGGGAAAACTGGATTAAAATCTATTCAGTGCATTTTAGCCTAATCTCAGGGTTTTATGCCAGATGTCAATTTCCTGCTCTGAAGTGGCATAAACCGTTGCAATGTATCAAAAAGGTTTTCCAGAATCGAAACACCAGTTAAAAGGGATACTGTCATGGGAAAACATGTTTCTTTCAAAACTCATCAGTTAATATTGCTGCTCCAGCAGAATTCTGCACTGAAATCCAATTCTCAAAAGAGCAAACAGATCTTGTTATATTCGATTTTGAAATCTGACATGGGGCTAGACATATTGTCAATTGTCCAGCTGCCCCCAGTCATGTGACTTGTGCTCTGATAAACTTCAATCACTCTTTACTGCTGTATTGATATCACCCCCCCAGCAGCCTAATAACAGACCAATGGGAAGGTAACCAGATAGCAGCTCCTTAACAACTCTGGCCATACTTGGTTTGAGATATCGAGTCTCTGCTGTTGTCATCTTCCCCATCAGGGAACTGAAGTGCGTCTAAGCATTCATCAAGTGCAGTCTGAACAGGCTCTTCAGAATCATCTGTGGTAACTGCTGGGCATAGGTCTTCCCAAACTGAACTGCAGAACTGAGACAAAAAAAAAATAAAAAAAATATATAATAATAATAATAATAAGGCATCAGGCAAGTTGCAGCACTGTAAGACAAAATGCCAGCACACACAAATTATCCCAAATAAAGCAGTTGTGTCTGTAGTCAGTAGAAGAGACTATACAAGTACTACTATAGCACTGCTGATGTTGTGAGTACCAATCAGACACATAGGATGACTTGGGGTACCTAGGAGTTATATAATTGGTCTCTTTTTACCCATGATTACCAATCAAGCACCCTATGGTAATGATAATATTGAGGAATGGGTTATTTTTATTTTAATCTTCAAGGCCTGCATGCCTTGCTTGGTGGTGACTGAGGTTAAAAAAAAGCAGCAGAAGAATATTTTGACTTCTATGTGGCATAAAGATATTAGACATAAGAAAGATGTTCCAGCCGGTTACCTGAGAAGAGCCATAAAGTGACTGTAGAGCAAAGAACCACTTTTGTATTCCTGGGTTACCAGTCAGTGAGCAGGCTGAAAGACAAAAGAATGAATTACATAAATAGAATTACACTTATAGGGGTAAATGTACAAAGCGGCGAAAATTCGCCAGCGACGGCTTCGCAGCCATCACAACACTTCACCAGGCGAAAATTAGCTTAGACGAAGCTCATTTTCTAAGATGCAAAGTTGCGTCCAGGGCCCCGAACGCTGGCAAATTTTCTCTAGCGTTACTTCGGCAATTAAAGTGATGATGCGCGAGTGTTCAATTCGTCCTAGTGCAACTTCGTTAGAGGTCTTCGCTCAGGCTAATTTGCATATGGTGGGAAATTATAAAGTTGAATGGACGTATATGTTGCAGCACATACATTACACTACACAAGCCCAGGGAACCTTAATAAAGAAAATAGAGTTGTTATATTGCCCTACACATGAGCCCACTGTATAGTTTATGTTCCATATGTTAGAAAATGTAGGGGGGAACCTGGTTACCCAAAAAAAAATTTAAGGACTTTTGCAGCCTATCACTCTGAAAAAAGGAAAAGATGCCAGTGCTTTTTGGGACTTAGAAACTTTTTCCACTAAAAAATATGATGTAAGTAACAGAAGATTGAGAAAGTCCAATACATTCCGCCTGGTCTGAGCTGGCGAAGGCAAGTCTGGCGAAAGAGAGTAACGTCCATTCGCCAGAGCAAAAATTTGCCTGGCCATAGAATGCAAATGTGCGCTAGAGTCTGTCTCTTTCGGTAGCGAAGTTACACTGGAGCATGTTAGGGAATCGGCGAGGTGCCTGAAAGCGATAACGCTGTCACATGACTGGGGGCAGCTGGGAAACTGACAATATATATCCCCATGTCAGGTTTCAAAATGAAATACAAAGAAAATCAGTTTTCTATTTTGAAAAAACAGATTTCAGTGCAGAAGTCTTGCTGGACTACCACTATTAACTGATGCATTTTGCATTTTTTTCCATGACAGTATCCCTTTAAGCAATAAAGACACTAGACGCCACTGAGAGATCAGTGTCAGTTGAAACAAGCATTGGAGATATAAAGTTATATTCCTATTGGATAAAATAAACAAATGAGTGAATTACCTGGAAAAGTGCTTGTACAGTTGGTAGAGTATTCCTTTAATTGGGTGTATATATCCTGAGCATAAACCAAACCTGTATATATAAAAAAAAAAAAAAAAGTGAATAGCAGCTTCTGGAAAGTTCTATTTGTTGGCTGTAGAAAAGCTAGTCACAACTATTTCATTGCCTCATAGAAAAAAAAAAAATCGGTTGCCTCTCACTGAACATTCAGTAGAACTTGAGGAAGAGCACTCAGAGATTTTTATACATGCACTTCATCTTAATAATAACAATTTAACTTTATATTCAGCAGCTCTCTAGCTTGTCATTTCAGCAATCTGGTTGCTAGGGTCCCAATTTCCCTAGTAACCATACACGGATTTGAATAAGTGACTTAGGAGAGGACCTGAATAGAAATAGGAGTAACAAAAAGTAGCAATAAATACATTTGTAGCCTTACAGACCATTTGTTTGTAGATGGGGCCAGTGACCCCCATTTGAAAGCTGGAAAGAGTCAGAAGAAGAAGGCAAATGATTTAGAAATCATAATTAAAAGTGAAGACCATTCTTGGCCATTCTAGAACATACTAAAAGTAAACTTAAAGGGCACCTGTCGGGCAAAAATATTATCCCCAACCAAAGGTGCAGGCTAATAGAGCCCACAATAGAGTTGATGGTAACAGTAGTTTTTTTTTTTTTTTTTTTCTTCTTTAAACTGCCCCCTAAGACACTTGCACCAGGAGCTCACTCCCGCTTTGAGTGGCCTAGCACTGGCAGGGGGCAATTGTTACTAGCATCCATGTGATTCAAGAGCGCATGCGCATAATAAGCAAGTCGCTGCATTCACTCATTATGAACACGTGTGTCCCAACATTTAAAAAAAAAAAAAAAAACAACAAAAAACTTCTGTTACGGCCGACCAGAATGTGGGCTCTATTAGCCAGGACCTTTGGTTAGGGATAACATTTTTGCCCAACTGGTGCCATTTAAAGAGATTTCCATTTGAAAGAGATTTCACCCCCCCCAACTAATAAAATCCCCTAACCTCCATAGTCCCCACTCCCCCACCTGTAAATGCCCCCAAGCCTGTAATTACCCCTCGTTGCAGAGTCAGCACAGAGGAGCTCACGGGTGCCATCCTCCGGCACGTCGGTAATCTTTGCATCTTCTTCGCTCTTTTCGTCACACGCGGAGTTATCACGAAGCAGATGACTGCTCCAACGGCGCATACGCCGCTTACTTACCGAAGATTACTGAAGCGATGAAGATGGCGCCCGTGAGCTCCACAGACTCTGCAACAAGGGATAATTACAGGACAAGGGGCATTTACGGGTGTTAACACCTGTGTGTGCGGGAGCAGGTAGAGGGACTATGGAAGGTATGGGTTTTTATTAGTTGGGGGCTGAATTCTCCTTTAAAGGTGAACCAGCCCTTTAAGCCACTGTCTGGGGCCCAGTGCATGAGCCAGTCTGAACAACCCACAAACTAGTTTTTATACCCAAATCTGTAATATCCAAAAACAGCAGCCAGAAATGAGTGTGAGTTGCAGAACTGCTGGTGAAAAGCAGCATTGGTGAATCATTTAAAGATATATCCCTGCTCAGGAAAGGCAGCCAACAGCCTGGACTATAACTCCCATCACCCTCTGTGCTAGCAGATACCAATGACCAACATTAACCAGAGCGAGTTGGAATAAAACTCCCATTGCCATCCCCCTACCCCCACACACACACACAGATACAGACAAGACACACACACACACACACACAGAGATACAGACAGACACACACACAGAGATACAGACAGACACACACACAGAGATACAGACAGACACACACACAGAGATACAGACAGACACACACACACACAGAGAGATACAGACACACACACACAGAGATACAGACAGACAGACAGACACACAGACAGACACACACACACACACACACAGAGATACAGACACACACACACAGAGATACAGACAGACACACGGACACACAGAGATACAGACACACACACACAGATACAGACAGACACACACAGAGATACACATACACACACACACACACAGAGATACAGACAGACACACACACAGAGATACAGACAGACACACACACAGAGATACAGACAGACACACACACACAGAGATACAGACAGACACACACACACACAGAGATACAGACACACACACACAGAGATACAGACAGACACACGGACACACAGAGATACAGACACACACACACAGATACAGACAGACACACACAGAGATACACATACACACACACACAGAGATACAGACAGACACACACACAGAGATACAGACAGACACACACACACAGAGATACAGACACACACACACACACACAGATACAGACAGACACACGCAAACAGAGATACAGACAGACAGACACACACAGAGATACAGACAGACACACAGAGATACAGACAGACACACACACAGAGATACAGACAGACACACACACAGAGATACAGACAGACAGACAGACACACAGAGATACAGACAGACAGACACACAGAGATACAGACAGACACAGAGATACAGAGATACAGACAGACACACAAACAGAGATACAGACAGACACACAAACAGAGATACAGAAACACACACAGAGATACAGACACACACACACACACACACACACACACACACACACACACACATACACGCACACATACAGAGACATACAGAGACACACACAGAAAACGCTAGAGAAGTTGAACCTTGAGGCACTGGCTGTTGCTGCTCCGCCCTCCTCTCCCAGTGAATACACAACACGAAGCGCTCCATACACCAGGGGAAGCGGAGAATACTCCACCCTGAGCTGTCACTGAAATCCCGGCCGGGCTGCTCACATAAACAATCAATCCAAAAATCCCCGCGCTAGCGACGCACTTCCGCTCTGTGTGGGACACTCTCCGGCCGGAAACAAAGCCTGAGGATAAATGATTCCCGAGTGTGTAACAGAGATGACCTTCCCCGCAAGGTTCCGTTGCCCCCATTATATGATCTGGTATAATTGTGTCACAACCTCTGTGCACTGGCTGAGGATTGGCTTCTATGCCGGGCTGCTTTATGGGTAGGATTTCTGCAATACAGTTCGTTGTGGGGCTGACTACACTTTAAGGGGCTGTTCACCTTTAAATTAACTTTTAGTATGATGTAGCGAGGGATATTGTGAGACAATTTGCAATTGGTTTTTATTATTTGTGGTTTTTGACTTATTTAGCTTTTTATTCAGCAGCTCTCCTGTTTGCAATTTCAGCCATCTGGTTGCTAGGGTCTAAATTACCCTAGCAACCATGCATTGATTTGAATAAGCTTCTGGAGGAGAGGACCTGAATTAGTGTTGCCACATGTTCAGTTTTGACCGGAACTGTCCGTTTTTTCTAAGGGAGGAACTCCATGGTGCAGCTCGAGCCGACACTTCGCATCGTGCAGCGTTTTCATCCGTCAGTCAGATAAATCCAGTTCTTACTTGCGATTTCTCCTTCACTTCCTGTATCTTCAGAACATCCGACACGTCTCACGCGTTTCCTCGCATGGCGTCATGTTGGCTCGAGCAGTGGCGTAACTAGATATTACTGGGCCCCACAGCAAATTATTTTTCAGTCCCCCAAAATGTTTAGAGGTTGACTTGTTTTTCCAATATTTATTGAAATTGTATATGAATTAGGGCCTCGTGGGGCCCCTATACCTCCTGGGCCCCCCTGCAGCCGCAGGGTCTGCTTCCTCTATAGTTACACCCCTGGGCTCGAGCATACCTCCCAACATTTTAGAAGTAAAAAGAGGGACAAAATTTTTTTTCCCACACGTAGCGATTTTTGGACCACACCCCTTTCTGTGGCCACACCCCCTAATTACCATGTTTGTTTTACAAAATTTGGCAGGTTATGAAAGTTTGAAAATATTTCTCCTTATCTAAACTGTGTTTTTGTGTCTTAAAATTGTTACAAAGTATCTTATTTGCACCTGTTAGCTGTTCTGGGCTCTCTGCTAAAAGCAAATTAAGTGAGAAACTTTGTTACTTTTTCTGGCTGTTCAGTGCATAGAAAGAGGGACTTTCCAGTACAAATGAGGGACTGCGGGTTGAGCTGTCAAAAGAGGGACTGTCCCTCCGAAAAAGGGACAGTTGGAAGGTATGGCTAGAACCGCACCGTGGAGTTCCTCCTTAGGCCTGTTTGGTTTTTGGCCTTCATCAAATATACAAATATTTAAATACTAAGATACTCACCTCATCATGGCATAGTTCATATATCAAGTACAGTTAATTCATTATTATTACAGAAAGTTGAAAAAATTTAATAAGAGCATTGCTCTTTTTCAGAGCTTTCTGGATAACTGATTTCTGTATAACAGATCCTGTACCTGTAATTAAAGGATTGGCCTTACTCATCAGGCAGAATTTAGGTAGAATGAGGGTTGCTACTAGTTTTTAACATGGATGACCGTTCAAAACGTTCTGTCCAGTTCAAAACTTCAAGAAAAGAAAGGAACATAAACTGGACAGAGATCCAGCCAGTTTGTTTGGGTTTAGTCGCCGACAAAGGTGGCAACCCTAACCTGAATAGAAACAGGAGAAGTAAATAGCAGCAGTAATAAATGTGGACACTTACAGAGCATTTGTGTTTTAGATGGGGTCAGTGACCCCCATTTGAAAGCTGGAAAGAATCAGAAGAAGGCCAATGAAAAAGCATACAGGTACCTCCTAACATTTTAGAAGTAAAAAGAGGGACAAAAATGTTTTCTGCATGTAGTGCGGCAATTTTTTTGACCACACCCATTTTTGTGACCACACCCCATAATTACCATGTTCATTATAAAAATTTGAAAATATTTCTCCTTATCTAAACTGTTAAAATTACTTATTTTCTTATCTCAAAATTGTTATAAAGCATCATAGTTGTACCTGATAGCTGTACTGGCCTCTCTGCCAAAAGCCCATTAAGTTAGAAACTTTGTTTCTTTTTCTGGCTGTTCAATGCAGAGAAAAGAGGGACTTTTCAGTACAAATGAGGGACCTCAGGTTGAGCTGTCAAAAGAGGGACTGTTCCTCTGAAAAAGGGTCAGTTGAGAGGTATGAAAAAGTATAACAAATTAAAAATGAAGGCCAATAGAAAAGTTGCTTAGAATTAGCCATTCTGTAATATACTAAAAGTTACCACCCTCTTAATAAGGCAAACACCCCACAGTAAGCAAAACAAGTTTTCCAACCCTCAGGTCAAACACCTCAGTAAAGGTTAAAGACTGTCACAAATGTCACTACCTGCTCTCTGGAATAAAAGCACAATTGTGTTATTTTTAAATAAGACCTGTACACTGTGTGCCGTCTGCAAAAGGAAAAAAAAACAACTTTTGCTTATTTTGAAAAGCCAGTCAAAACAATTTGGGCCACCGGCTTGTTGTTGTTTCCTGCAATTTTCATTATCACCTCAAATTTTATAATCTTATGTGACTGTGATACACGTGATTTTTAGGCAGAGATTTTCAAACAGAAAAACTTTTTAGTCGTGACACTACAGAGGGATTACACCGGACGTGAATCACGTGGACAATTTAAAGTTAATTTCCTGATTTGCTCTGATTAGAACGTTTACAATTTATTTGCATTTTTTTAACATATTTGGTACCTAACTTTCTGGTTGCTTTATCACTGCATGTAACTTTGGGATTGTTTGCTGGGCAGGCGAGGAATTTTAAAAAGTGTCTAAAACCCCAGAAATATATGTGTAACTGAAATTACCTTTGTTATGGTGGTTACTTTACCACCTTGAAGATCAATATACATATCAGTTAAGAACCTCTTGCTACCCCCCTGGACCACCATTAGTGCCAAGTATCTGTCACTATATGGCGCCTGCAAGTGCAATAATTGTGTCCACAGTAGCGCAAATTAACTTGCGACTGTAACCCTTGGGGTGTGGCTGTGCATTACAATATCAGTCAAATATATCCTCAAAGGAGAATTAAAGCCTAACTAAAGAAGTAGCTAGAAATGTTGTACATTATGTTTTGTGCTTCTGTACCAGCCCAAGGCAACCACAGCCCTTTAGCAGTAAAGATCTGTGTCTTCAAAGATGCCCCAGTAGCTCCCCATCTTCTTTTCTGCTGATTCACTGCACATGCTCTGTGCTGCTGTCACTTACCGAGCTTAGGGACCAGCTCACAATATACAGTACACATAGAATAGAAATGTCACAATATAAGGCTGATTAATAATTAATACAGATAATTACTACATGGCAGCACAGAAACCAGTGCAATTAGCATCAGAATTTAATAATCAGCCCTGTAGCATTAGCTTATATTACAGGGGAAGCTCATTTTCTGCCTGATAATTTGTGACGACCCCTAAACTTAGCTACTCAACAGCTGCTCAGAGCCCACTGAGCATGTGAGTGTCACAGACACTTTCCAAGATGGTGACCCCCTGTGACAAGTTAGAAGTCCTAGATCATTGCTGCTATTAATGTTTAGGGTTTAGTTCTCCTTTAAAAACTAAAGTTAAAAAAATGTGGTGCTCATCAGAACAATGATTTGGAGTCGCCACTTCCAATATAAAACAAACATTCAATGCAATATAGTGCTTACATGTATGTAGAGATGCATAGAACTACATGTCTCAAGCCACAAGGTTCCTTGTCCAGAATCTGCAAAAGGGAAAGGATCCTTGTGGTCCAAAACATGGTGCGCTGAACATCTCTGAATAAAGGTAAATACTATTGCATTAACTTTGTTTTGATGTGGTTGGGTATTCAAGTGGGTACGACCAAAAACCTCTCGCAAAACACCTCCAAGTGGGGGATTGAAGACTTTAGATCCTCCAGAGAATTAGGATCTACTGAACATGAGCCAGTTCATCTTTGAGACCTGTAGACAGACCAGTGCAAAACTGATGCTTGAGAGCCACCTCATTCCCGTCGATGTCAGCCGTGAATTTACGGAATTCCACCGTGTAATGTGTGGCTAGTCTGTAGCCTTGGGTTAGGAAACGGAGAACAGCCACCACAAAGTATTCCAGATGAGGGTTACCATATAAAACCTTGAAAGAACCTGTGCATAAAAAGGTTCTGTCGTCTTATTAAACAGAAAGCCCAAGACTGAGGTTCTACAGGGAGAATAACATCTTGCAATTATTCATAACAGTCTGAAAAGTCTTGTGGTCACTGGAGAACTTTTCAGGAAGCTATAGCTTAGGGTGCCTCATCCTCAAATGATTGGAGAAAAAGACTTTTTATGGAGAAGGATTCAGAAACAGCGAGTTCCAGCTTGTGAGTGTGAATGTTGGGTTAATTGCACATGATGATAATTTTCCTTAGCAGTTCTGAGATTTATAAAGAGCAGTGCTGAACTCTGATTCCACAAAGATTCCACTAAGAGAGTTTTCTAACCCCCCACCTATTCCTTCATTAGAATGACTTGGACTATCTTGTATTTACACCAAGACTACCGGCAACAAAAGTACATGTGGTTTGCTTATACTGTACCTTCCCAGACACCGTAGAAAGTCTCTCCCCCTCCCCTTCTGGTGAGCAGGCTCCAGAGCCAACATTGCTCAGAAGAAGGAGGAGGAGGAGGGAGTCCTCTGTTCTGTCACAGTCTGACTCTGACTCTGAGCTGGGGACTAGTCGGCATGCATGTGTCTGTGCAGCTCTGACATGCTTGCTTGCCTTCTAATAAACTGAACATTGCATCATTTGTGTTTGTGTAGAGAAGACAAGCTTGCTGGACATGCTGAACCCAAAGACACATTGCCCGGCACAACATGCACCCAGCAGTTCTCCCTGCAGAGTCCCCAGTACAAGACTTCAGCTTTAGCCCTGAGCAACAGTCATGTGCACTGTAACCTACTGTCCTGCACCAAAGGAATTGCCCTGCTGTTAGTGCTCTGGAGAGTCGCCAGTTGCTTTTGGCACAGACACCCCGACTGGAGGAACACTCAGTTCACACTGGTGAAATGAAAAGAGGAGTAGAAAATTAATTGATTTTTTTTTGTATGTTTTTCCTGCACTCTGGAAACTTTGGCACGTGTCATGTTTATATGACTCTCAAAGTTCAACTGTCCTGCACTGGACATTAAAGGAACTGCCCGAGTCTCCTGGCACTGGACTGGCACAGTAGCCCCTGCAGGACTTTTTATTTAACCCTTGGATGTTCTAAAATTATTGCCGTGTTCCTAGTGGACATTATTGTGCTGGAAAAGTAAAAGTGTTCCTGCAGGTCAGTATTATTGTTCTATTACAGCATATTGTTCTAGGCTGGAGGGGCTACAGAGATTTTCTTCAGAATTATTTTTAACTGTTGATGGTCCTTCCATAATATTAGAAAGGGGTACAACAGTGTGGTCTCAGACACCCATGTCTAATATTTAGTATTTACTGTTGGTCAAAAGGGACCTTAAAGAGGAACTATTGCGAAAATGAAAATGTAATATTAGCTTTGACATACTGAAATACGAAACTTTCTAAATACAATCAATTAAATATTCTGTACCATCTCTAAAATAATCAAGTTTATCTTCACTATTCCTCTCTCAGCATATGTTTCTCCTCATTCTGTCTTCATTCAGGAGTTGGGTGTCAGATGAATGATCCAATATATATTATAGGAGGCTCCTTTTGCCTAGAAGATGTATTGGAGCTCACTCTATTAAAATCACCAGGCATCATGTCTCTCTACATGCAGGATTTGTGCAAAAGGCAGTTATTTTGTTAGATTTTGTTTGTACTGGAATCCGTTATTTGAGTGAGCTCTAATACATCTGCTAGGAAAGGGAGCCCCACTATAAGATAAATTGGATCATTTATCTGACACCCAACCGCTGCATGAAGACTGAAGAATGAAGAGAAGCTGATGCTGAAAGAGGGATAGTGAATATAAACTTGATTACCGTATATACTCGAGTATAAGCCGTCCCGAGTATAAGCCGAGGTACCTAATTTTACCTCCAAAAACTGGGAAAGCTTATTGACTCGAGTAACATAGTAACATAGTAAGTAAGGTTGAAAAAAGACACGTCCATCGAGTTCAACCTTTTTTTTTTTTTTATTAACTACCTAAAGGTATAAGCCTAGGGTGAGAAATGAAGCAGCTTCTGGTAAGTTTCAATCAAAAAATTGAGGGTTTCTGCTCCCATTGGAGGTGCTGGCGTGTTGTTTTTGGATGCCGGCGACCATTCTTGGATGCCGGCAAATATTCTTGGAGACTATTCTTGGACGCCGGCGACTTTTCTTGGACGCCGGCGACCGTTTTTGCGCTTGACCCGAGTATAAGCCGAGGTAGAGTTTTTCAGCAAATTTTGGGGGCTGAAAAACTCAGCTTATACTCGCGTATATACGGTATTTCAGAAACAATGCAGAATTTTCAACTGAAAAAGTGAAAGTTGAGGAAGCTTGTATTGAATTTTAATTGTTGTGATAGTTTCCCAAGTGACATTCTGTTGGTTTCCCTTGCACTTTGATTTACCCACAAGCACTTGGGGACCCTGAACACAAAACTTTGGTTGTCAGCAGGACAACTAAATGGCCACTGGTTGAACATCACTGATTTATATAGGTTATATTATATATATTGTATATATATTAAATTCTTGAAGTTAGGGGCCCTGACCTTGTTGCATTGATAATGTAGATGTTCCTTAACTGGAGCTGGCACCCCTTGGATGGCCTAAAGCAGCAGATTGGGTTTACTACCCTGAAGGTGATGCATGATGAGTTGCTTTTAAAGCTACTGCTAAACTCACAGCAGGGTGGCTGAAACCCAAAACTATTTAAATAACTATTTTCTTTTATCTAACAGTGTCCCTAATTGTATTTGGCCATATGGAAAATAGGTAGTGGTTCCAATGCTGCTGCTGTGTCAAATCTTCCCTATTTCAGCATCTCCGTTCTATCAGTAAACATGCCATGCTTGGACAGACAGACAGACAGACAGACAGACAGCAGCCCTTTAATTCCCCGGTGTCATGCAGACAAATAAGTAGCTGCTATGAGATATCAAGGACTTAAGGCTTCCATACACAGGCTGATAAAAGCTGCCGATAGACCAAGTCGGCAGCTTATCGGCCCATGTGTAGAGCCCCCCTGGCGGGCTTTCCAGATCGATATCTGTCTGATAGTCTGGCAGATGTCGATCGGACAGGTTAGAAAATACTGTTGGATCGCGCCCGCATCTTTTCATTGATGCGGTCCCGCCATCTGACCGCCCGCTTGGCCTACGTTCTGATCAGATTGTTGGGCCCACGATTGGATCAGTCCGATATCGCCCATTTCAACGTGGGCATATTGGAGAGAGAACGCCAAATGAGCAGATCTCTACATCTATGGCCACTGTTAGCTATACGAGCAGAACACATAAACAATGGCATCAGCTACAAGTAGCAGCTACTAGTCTCCCCAGGTGATAAATGCCCCAAAGGGTTACGTTTTTTTTAAATCTAGGCATCTAGCCATCAGGGTACCTAAAGCTCCCATTGTCTATTTATGGATGTCCCATTTAACCCCCATCCACCTGTACTGAGGCTGATGGGGAAAGAAACACAGCTGCTGCAGGATACCTTGGGGGATGCAAAGTTGTCAAGCAAACTCATAGGTGAGCCCCAGTGAAAGGACGTAACTCCACGCGGCAGAGATGTGGGTAACAGCTCCATCTCACAAAAGGTTCATTGGCAGCTGCCAGCTCTCTAAACATATCAACTGCCTGCTTATGAATGGGCACAGTATTAAGATTAGTCCTCTTAGCCTTTGGGGAACATCATTCAAACAAAGCACAGGATTGTCGGTAAATGGGTGTGTGATTCTTGCACTTGCCAGCATTAATCAAAGTTGGTCATTTCATCAATCATCTCAAATCCATTCCGTAATATTCTTTTTTTCATCCCTGTAAATAACCGTGACTCCTGACGTGATTGATGCTGGAACATACCTGACTTTAAAAGGCACTGATTTACTATTGTGCATATGGCTACAGAGTTGCTTACGACAGCAGCTTGCCCAGTCAGTGTACCATCGACAGTCTATTTTGTTCTAATTAGAGCGTTGCTGAAAGCTCCGCTAATGTCTCCTTTGTTCTGACAGGAGTAATGGATACGTTTGGCATCACTGTGCAGAAGAGGGCATCAGAGTTGGAGCAAATGGCTGAGGTTCTGATAATTGGAGAACAGCTAAGGTCGGTTTTGGGGGGTATTTATCCTGCACTGATTGTGACTACAATATTGGATTATTATTATTAGCCAGCATTATTACATGCCTGTCCATTTATATAGATGCATACCTGTAATAGCTGTGTGCTTGGAGGCATTAGGTTTAAACCTGACACTGCCTGCAGCTCAGTTTCTAGCCCAAAGAGCTTACATTTTCAATAGACAATATACTTCTTTTTACATAAATAATATTGTATCTGTGAGGCCTGGTGTTTAGAGTGATGGCTTATTGGAATTTTAATGACAACATACCATGTATAGTCTTGGCTGTACTATGCTATATATAGTAGAAAGGGGTATATGCATGGGCGAATAACACTCCTTTAACTCCTTCCTACAACACTTGTTCTGCAAATGCATCAGCATACTCCTGCCTTCTATAAACAGGTTATCCTTACACAACATTAAACACAATGTTAAACAAAACTGGCCTACTGAGTGCAGCAAATGGAAGAGACTTTATAGATTGGTTGAACGTATGAGAAGTTAAATCTCACAGTGCACAGTTTTATCAGCCCTTGCTTTGTTTCAATGGTTGTATTTCAGGTTCCTGTAACTCACCTTATAATCATTACTCCTGTATGCAGGTGTATGAGGAAATATGGTTCATTGATCGCTACAAATGGAAAAACCAATAGAGCTCCTGAAAAATAAGGAGTTACTTTTATGTCACATGGCTGCTACAAATATTCCTTGCTGCAAAAAAGTCGCCTCTTGTAACTTTAAAGGAGAAGGAAAGGTATTTGTATTGCCTAACTTTTGGCACCCTCAAGGGATTGCACTTACTTACCTGAAACCTGGGTTGGTGCTCCTATCAGGAGAAGACTGCACTGGCCCAGGGTTCTTCCAGCGAGCACCACGGAGCGATCGGTTTTAACGAAGAAGTTGTACTGTGTATGCATCTGCCCCAGGAAATTTAAAGAAAGAAGAAGAAGGAAGCTGATTGCTCTGTGGTTCTCACTGGAAGAACCTCAGGCTGGTGCAGTTTTCTCCTCATAAGAGCACTGTCCCGGGGTGTCAGGTAAGTAGATACAATCAACTAGGGGCGCCTAACTTTTGGCACTCCCAAGTACAAATGTCTTTCATTCTTCTTTAAGTGCCTAATTTCCATGTTTTAACCCAGAAATTTGGCTCTGCTAGTGCTCATTGCACTAGCGATGCTCCCCTCCCCCGTTTTGACGTGCTCCAATGCTGATTTTTAAGATGGAGTAGGAGAGGGAGTGGTAGCATTGGGGCAACTGAGATAGCAGCCCCAATGCTGCCACCCCCTCTCCTACTGGATCGCCCCTGTTTATATAGTGTTGTGCTTACAGTCTAAAGTTTCTATTACACACATGGGCCATGGAACAGTTTCAGTGGGCAGAAATAGAAGGGTGCTTGTTAGATGCACTGATAAGAAGTAGAGATGACAGTGAGGCTCTTTCCTTTCTCATTCTTCCCTTGTGAGCCCCTATGATGGACATGGGCTCATGAGAGGTTTCAGTTTGGTTTCCTGATGAAAAACTCTGCAGTCTGCAGATGTGTTAACAGATTTAAGGGTAACGATGGTTAAAACTCATTAAAAAAACAGGCATGTCAGATTTCAAATGGCATTAATAATTTAATTTCTTCTTGCAGTTTCAACTGGATACTAACAAGAAAGGGAGTGAAAGGTGGCCATACACGGGCCGATAAAAGCTGCCGACAGTCGGCAGCTTATTGGCCCGTTTATGGGGGCCCCCGACGGGCTTCCCCGATCGAGAAATCCCGTCGGATCGCGGCCGCATCTGTTCGTTGATGCGGTCCCGCGATCCGACCGCCTAGGGCCCACGATCGGATCAGCCCGATATTGCCCACCTTGTGGGCATATCGGAGGGAGATCCGCTCGTTTGGCGCTAAGTTCTAACACCTCAAAGCCAAAGAAGAATGGTGTTTGTCTGCTCAAAGCTGTTATATGCATTTGTGGGAATTAATGCATGCATCTTCTTTGATAAATGTTCTAGTTAGTTAAAACATGGGGAAAGTGTCAAACAGCAAGTAATCCTTCGGGATTCCAGAGCTGAATATTTGATAAATGTGCCCCCATACAAGGATGGTGTCCTCTCTGCTCACAGTACTGAAGCAACAAGGCACCTCCACTGAGCTTCCCAGATCGTATATTCCTGCCATGCAGACCGACTTCTTCGTTTTTGTGTGGGAGGGGGGGGGGCATGGAAGGGGTGACTGCTTTTGTGGTGTCCCATCACAAGCTTGGGCTGGTAATCCAGGCAAGAAATTTTTGACTTGGACAAAGACAAGTGGTCCTTTACACTCACCCATAATCAATATGCTTAGGACACTAAAACATTCTGGGCATTGAGCTAACAAAAATCCCACTGCCCTTTTAAACAAGCAGGGATTGTTTGTCTATATGTTGCAATATATTCAAGCTGGGCAGTTCCACCAAAGTCATCCCTGGTCTGTCCAGTCCTACACTACTTTCATGTGATTCACTAGAAGAATGAAGAATGAAACCCTCCTGCAGCTGGGGGCTCCATTCACCCCCCTCCACTCACTCCCCTCCCTGTTCCCCCCCTAATAGTGTTGTACTGGAATGGGTTTCCCCTTTGGTGACACTGGCCTGTATATGCAGAATAGCTCAGCGTAGCTCAGGGTTGTCATGTTCATTGGCTTCGGTATCTTCCCGATCCACTTCTTTCTTTTTGGTAATTTATAGAGCTTTCAGGTTCAAACTGTTAAAAGGGTGTTTGCTTTAGCTAATTGTGGTTTATCCAGCAGAAAATATACTATTGGCAAGAGTAGCCACTTCAGCTAAAAAAAAAACATTGTTTGTTTAATGAACAGCGTATAACTTCCAGGAACTGCAAAAACACAAGGGGAGTGATGTGGGAGTACTCCAGGCCAATTCAAGCATAAGTAAAGCATAATGTAATTGCTACTGATCTGACCATAATTGCTTCTTGTGAGGATTACTCACCCTAGTGGGCCGGCAGGGGCGCCCGCCGCTCTCTCGGCGGGGACGCCCGCCACACCGGTCTTCCTCCTCTGATGCGCCGGTTCCTAAGGGTGCGCGCGGCGCACCTCCTCCCAGTAATGACGCAAGGGCGCAAAATTTAAACATATTTAAAGGCGCAAAGTGTATTTTATCATTGCCCGTTATAGGTTTCCTCATTGTGAGTTCCTGGCGCCTCTATGCTATCTAAACTTCTCTATTCTGCGATCTGATACTCTGTTGTGACCCCCTGCCTGCTACTGACGATCCTGACTTCTGAATCCTGACCCCTGCCTGATAACCGACTCCGCTGTATCTGTATCCCTTTTTTTTCTCTGATTGATCTCCTGGTTTGACCCTTGCCTGCCTGACTCAGTTTGTACTCTGCCTGCCCCGACCCGGCCTGATCTAACTATGCTTTCTGTCTACGCCTTGTACCGTGACCGTCTGCTCAAAAGACTTTGCTTTACCGTCATGCCCCTTTGCTCATTCACAACCCCTCGCTTGGCACCTCTCTTAATAAGACCTGGCGGCATCCGATTATCTGAGGGCTCCTCCCGAGGTGAAAGGCGGCTGTTAAAGGTGGAAGCCGAGAACAGGGTGCTTAGCATTGGTTCTGAATTTATGGTGCTGACCGTGACATTATAATGGGCCAGAATGGAAGACGAAGATCACGCTGCAGCTGCTCCTTCTACCACTGAAGTGCTCCTCACTACTCTGCTACAACGCATGGAGGATCAATAGCGAAAGCAAGACTATCTGATGCAAGGCTTTTTTAACCTGACTCGCAGACTGAACACTATGCAACAGATGCTAAGTCCAGTAGTTTTACCTCCTGTTGCCGTTCTAGTGGGTTCTCATGCCGTGATGGGTAATATTCATAAACCCCATGAACCCAAAATTTCTTTCCCGAAAAATTTAGTGGGGATAGAACCACATTTTTTGTGTCTCAGGAGGCATGCAAACTATACCTGAGTTTTTTCCCTCACTCCTTTACAAACCTCACTTTTTCCTCCCCAGTAGTAATGACCCTATTACAGGGTGACCCTCAAATTTGGACCCTAAGATTGTCCTCCTCTGACCCTACCCATTTTTCCCTTGAAACCTTCTTTAACACCATGGCGATACTTTACGATCACCCAGATCGTGCATCATCTGCCAATACCGCGATTCATAAATTACGCCAGGGAAAATGGGATGCAGAGATGTATTGAACTGAGTTCCGCCAGTAGGCTGTAGAAACTGGTTGGAACGACATGGCTCTTCGTAGCCAATTCCGGATAGGGCTCTCTGATACTGTCAAGGACAGCATAGTAAACTACCCTCTATCTACTAATTTGGATGATCTAATGTCTCTTGCCATCCAAGTAGATAGAAGACAGAGGGAGAGAAGGGGTGAGAAGGGTACTTCCTTTCCTACTGGGTTTGCTAATGTTAATCCATCTAACCCCTCTGTGCCTCTACCTCAGGAGGAACCCATGCAATTGGGCATAACTCATCTAACTCCTGAGGAAAACGCCCGCAGGCAGTCTCAGGGTCTGTGTATTTACTGTGGGGAAAAGTGTCATTTTCTTAACCAGTGTCCTAAGAGGCCGGGAAACGTCAAAGCCTAAATGGAGAAGGGGAGCTCCATTTGGGTCAAGAAGTTTCCTCTCCCCAATTTTCCTCTAGGATCATGGTATCTGTTAATTTAACCTGACATATGGGCTCAGTTAAGGTTTGGCTTTTGTGGATTCTGGGGCAGTGGGGAATTTTGTGGATGCTGCCTTCGCAGTAAGGTCTAATATTCCTCTACCTCCTTTAATTCCTCCCATGAGAATCTTAGCCGTTGACAAAAGCCCTTTGGGGTCAGGTCTGGTAACCAGGAAAACTGAAGCTTTTGTCCAAGTGCACTAACAACCTGCACTCTGAGGAGTTACCTTTCTTTGTTATTGAAGGTTCTTCTTCTCCTCTCATTTTAGGTTTACCTTGGTTACAGGTACATAACCCACATATTGATTGGGTAACTGGGGGAATGCTTCAATGGGATCAAAAATGTAAGGGCTCTTGCATAAGTGTTCCTCAATTGGTGGCAGTCATGTCTCTAGAGGGGTTACCCGCGGCTTATTCTGATTTTTCTGACGTATTTTCTAAAAGAGCTGCAGAAACCTTACCCCACATAGGCGCTATGACTGCCCAATTGACCTCATTCCTGGGTATACTCCCCCTAGAGGGAGAACTTCTCCTCTTTCTTTGCCCGAAGCCCAAGCAATGAAAGAGTACATCAAGAAAACCTCGAAAGCGGCTTCATTAGGCCTTCTAGTTCCCCTGCTGGTGCAGGGTTATTTTTCGTGGGCAAGAAGGATGGAGGTCTTCTCCCATGTATCGACTATAGAGGTCTTAATAAAATTCGTTATCCCCTTCCGCTGATTTCTGAACTATTTGATCAGGTAAAGAATGCTACTATTTATTCCAAACTTGGGATGAGTGTAAAACGGCCTGTAACACCAGGGATGGCCACTACGAATATTTACTGATGCCATTTGGTCTTTGCAACACCCCCGCAGTGTTCCAGGAATTTGTCATTGACATCTTCCGGGACCTGCTGGGGTTATTTGTAGTGGTATATCTTGACGATATTCTAATTTTTTCCTCTAACTTGAGTGACCATCAAAAACATGTCCGGGAGGTGTTGCTCAGGTTAAGGAAGAATAATTTATTTGCGAAGCTTGAGAAATGCACCTTTGAGGTTTCTTGTGTCCAATTTTTGGGGTTTAATATCTCCAGTAAGGGTCTTGAAATGGATCCTGGGAGAGTTAAGGCCGTTCTGGATTGGGCTCAGCCTCTTTCTTTATGTGCAACTCAAAGATTCTTAGGCTTTGCTAATTATTATCGTCAATTCATTAAAAACTTTTCTTTGGTGGTGTCTCCAATCGCGGATCTAACCAAAAAGGGTGCAGATCCAAGTATGTGGCCTCCCGAGGCTATTCAAGCTTTTGAATTTCTTAAAAAATAATTTGTGTCTGCCCCCATTCTCCATCACCCTGATACTACTCTTTCTTTTATTGTAGAGGTTGATTTGCCTGTAGTGATAATTCAAATTGAGCACCTTGCTTATTTGGATATTTTGCTTGGATGGTGGCCTACATGGGCTACACCACTTGGTAAGCAAAAAATGCTTTGGATAGTTGTAATAACTTCAGTATAACTTGACTTGGTTTTTACTTTTTTATTGTCTATGGAGTCAGTAAGATAGTGCTTTCTGCACTATGTAAGATCTGACACCTACAATCCTTTCTATGTGAAGTTCTAGTGGTTTTTATATTTGCTGCTGGTGGAAGATTAGAGCTCTGAAGTAATATAAATAAATACAAATATATATAAATATATATATATATATAGATGCAAATAGGAGCACTCACGGTTCTGATGAAAAAAGAATGTCTTTTATTGGAGTGTTACAAACTGCCCCACATCAACGCGTTTCGGTTCTCTCTGAACCGTCGTCCTATCCTGACGACGGTTCAGAGAGAACCGAAACGCGTTGATGTGGGGCAGTTTGTAACACTCCAATAAAAGACATTCTTTTTTCATCAGAACCGTGAGTGCTCCTATTTGCATCTATTTAATTTTTCTATGAGGAGCACCCGGGAATCGATTGATTGAGGGTGAGTGCCGGTGAAGCATTTGTTTATATATATATATATATATATATATATATCCAGAACCAAAGCGAGCACTCTCAGGTCTTATTAGTCCAATAAAAGTGCTCTTATTTAACAAACAAAAGCTGATGTTTCGGCTAGCACTCTAGCCTTTCTCAAAGCGAAAAAACTTAACAACTACTAAACATTTAAACCCACAGAGGCGGGAAAAGGGAAGTGCTGACATCACTAAGTGTCAGTAGTGAGGGGGAAGGGAACTCAATAATGTGCAGGGTTAATTAAGTGCCCAAAGTACCAGAAACATGTATCACTAGCATATTGTGCATACCTAAGGAACAGTAGCGATAGCAACAAAGTGTACTTAGTAAAGTTTGTTCAATTAAATCAGAGAATGGTTACATTTCAAAAAAAGGTTACATGTTATCATCAAAACTTCAAGGCTCAAAGTCATATGTGGTTATAGCAATGTCATATTAAGTGTATACAGGCTATGAGTACTTCTACTGAGTCTCTGGGGGGTCAACTGTGTTAAAGGGCATGTAAAGTCTAAAATAGAATAAGGCTAGAAATGCTGTATTTTGTATACTAAAGATAAACATGAACTTACTGCACCACTAGTATAATCAAACAAATAATTTATGCTTTCAAAGTTGTCTACAGGGGGTCACCATCTTGTAACTTTGTTAAACATCTTTGCAAGACTAAGACTGTGCACATGCTCAGTGTGGTCTGGGCTGCTTAGGGATCGTCATAAACAAAGCTGCTTGAGTTCTGCATGGCTGGGAAGTAAGGCGTGGGCTCCCCCTGCTGTTCATAAGTATGATTGTTTCCCTGCTCAGCAGTTAGGGACCATATGACAATTCTTATCCACAGCAGTAAATGAAGGGAGAATTTCACTGCATACAGTCAGGTTTCTTATAAAAACCGTACACATTTTTTAATTAAAGTATATTGGAGATAGGTTTCTTTTTCATTAAAGAAAGTAAAAATGGGATTTCATTTTTTTGCAATTACATTCCCTTTAACATAGAGAAGGTAAATATACTGACCCACTTGGAGGGGATCTTTAGAACCAAAGGTAGGAGTCAGAAAATGCTGATCAGACGGGAAGGTTTGTGTGCTGCTAACAATTGCATGCAGTATTGGAGACATCTGTCAGGACAGCCGGATCATCTCATCAGTGCATACTGGAAGTGAAAAGTAGGCGTTGGCTGTATTGGCCAATCACATCCCTCGTGTCCGAAGGGGTGTGTACAATACTTGCTCATGCATGTGAAGCCGTGCGTTGTTAGTCATCCGGATCGTAGTAACCAAAGCTTGAGACTTACACTTAACTGCGCAATTGTAAAACTAAGTAGCGCTGTTAGTTCACCCTGATGAAGATTCCTGTATGGAATCGAAACGTTGATCCACCAATAAACCTCTGAATGATTTGATCTCCTGTCTAAGCCTAATTCATTATGGAGTGCCATCATCCATGGTGTTATTTGAAATTTTAAAGACTCATACCCTTCTTCCAGTTCCAGAATGTGAATGCTTTGCAACCTTGCCAAAAGAGCGGATCTATATTGTATGGCCACCTTTAGATTCCCTTAATGCTGCATTCTTGTCTCTCCGAACTCTAGTGCTGACTCATACAGACTTTGATATTGCGAAATCTTACCCGAGGAGAAACAGGAATTACCGAGTCGGAACCAAAGGGGGAAACCCGAGAACTGTGGTTACACTATTACCTAATATTGAATTATTGGTTTACTTTATGGAGAAAGTTCTACTGTACTGAAATAGATGTCCGTGAGTAGTATACAGTATAGATCATACTGTTTGTATATGTAATAGATACAGTTTTAATAATAGTAATGGAAAATTGCAGTTGAGCTCTAAATGCACATAATGAAAGCAACTGTACAGATGGTAATACTCAAACACGGATGTTTCCTGGTATCAGAACAATACTAGGATTGTCTCATCACTCTCACTGTAAAATATTCATTTCAGCTGAGCTCATGCTGGAAAATGTCTTGTTTTATGGTAATTATGTTGGTAGTCTCGAAACTCTTCAGCTGTTGGGAACTACAGTTCCCACTGTCCTTGGCCAGCTGCATAGATGGAGCAATGGAGCCCTGGGATGATGGCCTGGCATGAAACAGCTGCACCGGAAGGGACAATTATAGAGAAGGCTTTATTGATCACAGGGAAAGAATCAAAACCGGAAAGGAATCATAAGCGAACCCCCCTCTGCAACTGTGGGAACCAAGGCAAGTAAACCAAAGACAGTTTTGTTCTCTACAGGTGCTTGTGTAATAGGTGCATGTGACTTATAAAGCATGAGAAGCATGAGAAGATGTATTGCACCCTTCCAGAACTTCACAATTACCTTTTGACACTATAATTATACAGAATGCAAGAACTTGTGTCTTGAATCTAGAGGCCCAAATAACCCAAACTACCTTGGGTTTGGTCAGCCATGTTGTTCAAGCTCTAGGGATTGCTGTAATTTTCTTCATAAAGAATCTCACCTTTGTTACTTGTGCTAGTGCAGTGGTTGTTAGACTTTTTTTCAACATTTGGCCAGTGAAATCCTTAGCTAATAAAAACCATTCAACCATAGTACAGTGAATATCTAGGAAGCAACTCACTCAAAAGCTTCCTGAGGAATCGAAAGGAGCAAATAAGCATTAGGCCTTTTCCTAACTGACCTTTCATGTTTACTCCCAGTCTAGATTATAGGCCTACCTGGGTGCCTCACAATTTGGGAATCAATGCCATAGTAGGTTTAGAAAAAATTGTATGTTGGAGGAGGTTTACCACTATAGAAATTAGAAATTCCCTTCCGCTGTTATTCTATCTGCAATTAATCTCTAGTTTTATTCTTCCCTTTTTCTTTCCTAAATTGGGCTTTATCCATAATCCTTTCACTTGTCCTTACCCTAATCTTTTTTTTTATTAGGTTTGCTTTAACTGTATTGATGTGTTTTGGGTAAGAAGGAAAAAAAGTTCCTGTTCACATGGATTTTTCTAAAAGGGCTTTGGTGATACAGGTATAGGACTGCAATCCAGAATGCTTGGGACCAGGGGTTTTCTGGATAACCGATCTTTCTGTAATTTGGATCTTCATACCTTGTCTACTAGAAAATCATTGTAAACATTAAATATAACAACCATGTAACAATTAAGGCCCTCTGTGGCTACATACAATGTTGCCAATGCATCAGCTTCAGATTAACCCCCAGATAACCAGTTCAGCTTGTGAACACATAAGTATGTTAAAATATAACCTTTAATTTAAATTACTTAAAAGATACGCTGCCCTATAAACATACAATTTACTACAAACAGCCTTTGTGAGTAGTGTTGGACAATGTCCATAAAAAACACACAGTTTAGGGGTCTTACTCACGAGCAGTTGTAGCTCCGCTCCCCTGCGTTCCCTTTTTCTACATTCAGCCGCAGGGGAGCGCAGGAATAGAGGCATTACATTTTTCCAATGGGGCTGTACTCACACAGGCGCGCGTAGGCGCCGAACGTAGGAAAAATGCAGCATGTTGCGTCTCAACCTGCGTTCGGCACGCGCCTGTGTGAGTACAGCCCCATTGGAAAAATTCCTGCGCTCCCCTGCGGCTGAACGCAGAAAACGCAGGGGAGCGCAGCTACAACCGCTCGTGAGTAAGAGTCCTTACAAACAAATAGAGTGGACAGGTGGTGTAATTAGTCTTTATCAGCTAGCCACAATTCAGTTGTTAAAAAGAAGCTAGATAGTAACACTGATTACTTGAGCTTATGCCCCTGAAGAAGTCGTGAGAACGGTGAAATGTGTTGGGTGGCATAGGTGGACAGTGGGTGACTAGTACTGATGTGCGGGCCGACCCGATACCCGCAGGTGGGTGCGGGTTGAGCTCTTCTCCTGCTTTCCCCGACGCCACCTTCAAATGCTGGGTTCCGGTTTTATAGTCTTGCGTCTGCTCGCCCCTTTTGTGACATCATTGTCGGGGTGGGTCTATAAAAGGATGCACGGGTGCGAGGTGGAGCAGGGTGGGTTTAGGGTCGTTTGTCAGGAAAACCCTGACCCGCATATCACTAGTGACTAGCTCCCACTCAGTCCCTACGTAGACTACGTAGCTATAATCAGTTGACACATTTTTTAAAGGTCTTTTACTGAACATGCGGCTGGGAGAGTAATAGTTCAACACCCTCTAGTAATCAGTGTTACTATCTAGCTACTTTTCAACCACTTAAATTTGGCTAGCTGTTAAACACTAATTACACCACCTGTCCACTCTATGTGTTTTTAAACTGTGTGTTTTTTATGGACATTGTCCAAAACTACTCACAAAGGCCGTTTGTAGTGAATTGTATATTTATAGGGCAGCATATCTTTTAAGTAATTTAAATTAAAGTTTATATTTTAACATACTTAATGTGTTCACAAGCTGAACTGGTTATCTGGGGGTTAATCTGAAGCTGATGCATTGGCAACATTGTATGTAGCCACAGAGGGCCTTAATTGTTACATGGTGGTTATATTATAATTAACTTACAGCTTCTGACATTAAATAAACCCAACAGGCTGGGGTTGCTTCCAATAAGGATTAATTATATTTTAGTTGGGATCAAGTACAAGCTACTGTTTTATTATTACAGAGAAAAAGGAAATACTTTTTTAAAAAATTGGATAAAATTGAGTCTATGGGAGATAGCCTTTTCATAATTCGGAACTCTCTGATTAACAGATTTTCGGATAACATGAATTTGTTGCGGGTTTTTTTTTTTGGCTATTTTTCAACAGTTTCTCGAATTTTTTGTCAAATCGATCATTAGGGATGCACTAAATACACTATTTTGGATTTGGCTAAACCCCTGAATCCTTCGCAAAAGATTCGGCCGAATACCGAACCGAATCCTAATTTGCATATGCAAATTAGTGGTGTGAATGGGAAAACATTTTTTACTTGTTTTGTGACAAAGAGTCAAGCTATTTCCCTCACCACCCGAAATTGCATATGCAAATTAGGATTCGGATTTGTTTCGGCCGAATCCGAATCCTGCTGAAAAAGGCCGAATCCTGAACCGAATCCAGGATTTGGTGCATCCCTACTCATTACTACTGATATGAAATGAAAATATCTGTTCAATATATGCCATCGTATACAGCATAACATTATATGGTATTTAAAGAAACAAGAAATTATAGTGACTCGATGCAGCATCTGCAGTTTAAATTAATTGGTGAGTTAAGGGAGCAAATTTTAATGAATGCTCAAGATTAGAAAAATTCTCTACGGTGGCCTTGGCAACCAAAAAGAGATCAACTTTGAGAGTTTAATGTTATTGCTCTTGTTATTTTTGTTCTCAGGCCGTCTCCTATTTATCTTTCATTGTAACTTCCAGGTGGTTAAGTAAGCCCTAGCAACCAGGCAGCATTTTGAAATTCCAAGCCTGAGACTTGTAAACCAAAAAATTTTAAATATTTCAAGAACCACAAAGATCAACAATGAAAACTGTGTGCCAACTGTCTTAGAATACTGCTGTCTATACAATATGAAAAGTTCATTTTAAATTAAAATACCCCTTTAATTTATTTTCAGCCAAGGTGGCACAATGGTTAGCGCTGTTGCCTTGCAATGCTGGGGTCCTGGGTTTGATTCTACTGGCAGGTTAAATCAGTCAAAAATACAAGGCTGAATTTGAATAGTTATTCAAAATTATAATATGCACATTGGTTCTTTTTTAATTGATATTTCCTAAGGGGACCACAGCCAATTTCTTTTTTTTTTTTTTTTGTGTTTAACTGTTATATGTTGTGTAAGCGGCCACAGAAAGAATAAAACCTGCCAAATACATCCAAATACATCCTGTCTCCAAGAGCCTTAAGTACAGTAGAGGCGAGGGCAACAGTAATTGGCATGTTAGGAAACAATGTAAGAACGGAAACACAAGATAAATAAAGACTGGCACCTTTGCCCTGGGAGGGGAGGCACAGAATGTTTTGCTAGAATAGTGTGTGCATATTCTTATGAACAGTGAAATAAGCAACGGCCTCTTTCTCCTAATTATACTGCAAAAATCCTCTGTGAAGTTTTAGGCTGCTCACTTCTATGGGAAGAACGGAGGTATGTGCCTCTGGTGCAGATGAGGGGTGAAAAATAACATGCAATGGGTAGAAGCAAACATCAAGCAAGCAATACTTGGAACAGCGATGGCTCAGCATATGAACAATGCCGGGGGGGCTGTGGAAATAGAGGTGGGAAAGGTGAGTCTATAAGGCAGGGGCTGATGCTGTATGGACATGAACAGGGTGATGGGGGCTAGTAGGCAGACATGAACAGGTCTAGAACAGCACAGGACGGTGCAGGCAAAGAGACAGGAGCAGGACTGGAACAGGAACTGGACTGGAGCCAGAACAGGTGCAGGAACAGACAAGGCAAGGGCCAGAGCTAGGGAACCAGAGCCACAGTTCTCAAGTTAGGCCAATACTATGTTAACTATGTAACTAAGAGCAGGACTGGAGCCGGAACAGGCGCAGGAACAGACAAGGCCAGGGCCAGAACTAGGGAACCAGAGCTACAGTGTTCAAGTTAGGCCAATACTCACGCCCTGTTGGTGAGGGCTGGCCTTATATATGGCAGGGTCAGCCCTGATTGGCTGACCCCAACTTACCAGTAAGGATGCTGGGGTGAATTTTGGGACCCAGCAGAAGAGCAAATGAGAACTTGGTGGCTGCTCTCCTGGTCCAGTGATTAAGGCGAGCAGCTAATAACCATGAGGACCCAGGATCAAACCCCACCAGAACCAGCCGCTAGGCCAAGTATTGCTTTGGGCACCTTTACTGCTTGATCAGGATCTGGCTTACTTTTTTGTTCTGTGTTTTTAAAGAGTCATCCTCGCTCATGGAGCATGTTAAGCTCAAGGCGCACATCCATCCTCAATCCTCAGGGGTGCCCTAGAGAAAGAGTAGGTCTATCCACCATGCTTTTTATTGCATTAGGGTAAACACAGGGGTTCCCTGGGGTCAAACAAGACACTGAACACTGCCAGAAAGACCGTTCTTCCACTAACGCTACACCAATGAAACACTTCTCTTTCATGTAGCTCCTTCTCATATCTAAATACATCATACCTGGTTTACAAGAGGAGCTCTCTAATGATATGTTTAGCACCTACCTCCTCTACATTAGTTAACAGGGACTCTGTGCTATTCACCTCTGTGCTATGTCTCCTTATTTATATTTTCCTATTCAGTGCCACAAGCAAGTTTATCTATAAACATGAGCCAGTTTGGATCTTGATACAACTGGAGCTCTGATTATTCTGTGTCTAATGGCATTTTGTATGTAAACATTACCTGTGCCTGGGGGATAATCCAGTTCAGTTCCATATGACGTGCTTAATTATTTTAGTTTTTTTCCCTTACTGGATGGAAGTGCTGGTTGTAATATACATTATGCTGCAGCGAAATACTCAGAGGTTGTTAAGGGTTAGTGCAATGGGGCTACTGCACACCTGGTGCATGGCCATAGTCATGGTTTAGGTTCATACTGGGAGATATTGTCAGTCGTTTCGGAAAATTTTAGAGTAAACTGCCCAATGCGTTTCATGCATGGGTCCAAATGAAATGGATTCTAAAGAAATCACGCATGTTCAACCAAAGTAATCTTGTTTTTGATTTAGCAACCAGTGTGTGTATAGCCATATTTGCCAAGGATCTGTCTGTTCGTCTATCAAGCTTTGCCCTGCGTTACAGGACTAGAAAGTGTGTGGTCCTCCAGTCTTATTCAACAACATCTCCCAGGATTAGGGACGGGCGAATTTTTTTGCCTTGTTTCGCCAAAAAAATTACGCCCATAAACTTGTATGGCGTTGTGCGTCAAAATAAAAGACGTGCGTCAAAATAATTTTGCTGCACGTTTTTTGACGCCCATAGACTTTATTGGGCGTCGCCGACATTTCGCTGGCGGCACATTTTTGGCAAAACTAAAGCCAGGATTAGGGATGGGCAAATTTTTTCGCCTCGTTTCGCTGAAAAAATGACGCCCATAGACTTATATGGAGACATGCGTCAAAAAAAAAAGATGCGCAACAAAATAATTTCGCCGCGCGACAAATCTTTTTTGACGCCCATAGACTTTAATGGGCGTCTGAGACATTTCGCCGATGGCGAATTTTTGGCGAAACGAAACGGGTCAAATTCGGCCATCCCTGACCAGGATCTCATGGTTAACATAATCCTTGGATGGTAAACAAAGTGACTTGGTTGTCCTTCTGTATATATCCTGTCTCTGTATATATATATATATATATATATATATATATATATATATATATATATAGACATAGACAGGGAGTGCTTGAGTTACATGCACCCAACTTACAGTGTATATATATTTATATATATATATATATATATATATATATATACTGTGTAAAACAGTAGCTTGTACTTGATTCCAACTAAGATATAATTAATGCTTATTGGCGGGAAGACAATTTTATTAAGGTTATTTCATGTTTAAATGATTTTTAGCAGACTTACAGAAGGAAAGTCGTTACATTCACTTGGGGGTGCCTGACATTTGGCACCCCCAAGTGCTTAACGACTTTCCATCTCCTTTAAGCATTCTGGATAACAGGTCCCATATATATATATATATACAGTATTGCACATATATCCACTTTTATTAGCATTGTTCTCTTTGTTTATTCTTACTGCTACTTTTACACAATGTTTCAGTCTTCAAGGTAATTGTAAAGATCAGTTGTACAGCAAACGGGTTTGACATCATTTTCACTGGCCTTGGGCTGAGTAGCAAGTAGCCGGTTACAAGGGGTGGCAAAAAGTCTCTGTTTTGTGTTGTTGGCAGAAATGTGATATATGGATATGTTGCACTGTGCTACTGTATACAGTATAGATAGAATTTATTAAGTCATTAACTGTGTGCGCCACATGTTTTTGGTAGGTTTCTCTTATGCTGCAATGAACCGGCTAGAAAATGTCTCTGAAAATTGATTTCGGGTCAGCACGTGAAAATGAATTCACCTGGAGTCAAGGTGTAGGATTGTTGATCAATGTAGAAATATTGAAGCTTAAAAGAATTTGTTCAGTGTAAAAATAAAACTGGGTAAATAGATAGGCTGTGCAAAATAAATAATGTTTCTAATATAGTTAGTTAGCCAAAAATGTATGAAGGCTGGAGTATGTATAAATGTATAAAGGCTGGAGTGGACTGAATGTCTAACATATTAGCCAGAAATCCAAATTACTGCGGCACACTGTAATTTGTGTAAAAAATTTTTAAGGTGTACTTTATTGGCTCAAAATGTGAGCAGACATGTGGCAACGTTTCGGGCCTCGCAGGACCCTTCGCAGGACCCTTAGCCAGAACACTACTTCCTGCTTTGCAGCTTTCTTGGTTTCCACTGATTGGTTACCAGGCAGTAACCAATCAGTGACTTGAGGGGTCCATGAGTCATATCTGTTGCTTTTGAATCTGAGCTGAATGCTGAGGATCAATTGCAAACTCACTGAACAGTTATGTCCCATGTGGCCCCCCTTATAGTCACTGACTAACTCAGAGTTAGAGAGCTTAAAAGCAGGAAGTAATGTTCAGGCTATTATGTTAGACATCTACTCACTCCAACCTTTATACATTACATTTTTGGCTAACTAACTATATTAGAAACATTATTTATTTCGTACAGCCTATCTATTTACCCAGTTTTTATTTTTACACTGAACTTTCTTTAAAGGAAAAGCAAGCCTTTCACAACTTTACGACCAAACAAAATGTTGCTTAATAAAACAAAATTATATAAATACAGTATAGAAGAAAATATAATTCTAACGACCTGGAAAAAAATTCTAGAATACTTGTGTTTAGCTGGCCATATATACAGAGATTCCCAGGTGGGTGATCCAATTGTGGGTCCTAGGGCCCAATTATGGGATCACAACGAGAAGAATATGGACAGGCAATTATTGAGCCGATGCGGTCTTCGATCTGTTGGAATTTTTAGATCTGCCCGATCAACATCTGGCTGACTTTTGGCCAGATATCAATCGGGAAAGCTTGTTGGAGGGCTGCATACACTGCCCAATAAGCTGCCAACATAATCTTATATTGGTCGGTGTATCGCCACCTTTATTGTTAGTGTGGGTTTTTATTTTCTTACAGATGTTTCCCTTTGTTTATCCAGGGTGATTGCACGTGACATAACTGTGTACAAATTTACCTTACTTAGCATGTAAATTCTTTGTAGTGATGTACTTTATCCTCACAGGTTAACCTTGTTGTTAATGGGTCACGCAGCACTTGCATTCTCTGCAGAATTCTGCGTAGTACAGGGAAATACAGTGATTTCTGGTATCTCTCTGAACAGGCTAAAGCAAACTTAGCAACATTGGTCGCCAGTTTTTCTTTTCTGACTCTTTGCAGCTTTCAAATAGGGGTCTAAAAAAAACACATGCTCTGTAAGGCCATATCTCCCAACATTTGAAAAATGGAAGGAGGGACAAAAAGTTTTACTGCGAAAATATCTTTAGCCATGCCCATGTTATGGCCACACCCCTAATGACCATGCCTATTTTACAAAATTTGGCAGGTTATGAAAGTTTGAACACATCTCTAGGAGTTTTAGTGCAATGTTTTTTGTGTATGTGTAACAGTTTTGCTAATGAAAGTGAATTGCCCTTTAAGATGCTAATCTCAGTTCTCCCAAGAGACCTGCTTATCTTAAATAGTTACATTTATATCTTTGCTTATCTTAATTGTTACACATGTATCTAAGTGCAGCTGGTGGTTACTATGGGCTCTCTGCCAAAAAGGCTCTTATTTTAATTTTGTTTCAGAAATTTTGTATAATTTTCTCGAGTCAGTGCAGGAGATCAAAGAGAAAGTCGGACATTTCAGTGAGAAACCCGGGACTGCTGGCTGAGCGGTCAAAATTGGGATTGTCCCGCAGAAAAGTTGGGAGGTATGGGTAAGGCTACAAATGTATTGTTATCTCTACTTTTTATTACTCATCTTTCTATTCAGGTCCTCTCCTATTATATTCCAGTCTCTTATCTAAATCAGTGAATGGTTGCTGGGGTAATTTGGACCCCAGCAACCAGCTAAATAACTCAAAAACCACAAATAATAAGAAATGAAAGCCATTTGCAAAGTGTCTCAGAATATCACTCTCTACATACATCATACAAAAAGTTTATTTAAAGGCGACCAACCCCTTTAGCAAGTGCTGGAATAAAATAGGAGTGTTATGGGATGAGATAAGCAAGGATCTAGCCTGAGATAAATATATTAAACATGTCTAAATCATTGCCCCTGCCCATATAGCTATATCACGTTCAGGCTTAAAATAATAATCCAAGTTTTGTGTATAGTAAGTGAAAATAGTGTATGTGTCTGAGGAAATCACGCCTAGTTCTGAACACAATCCTCCATCCATTTCTGTACTCAAACCCAAACAATGAAAATCTTGTTGCACATTTTCTATTCCCTCTTACAGTATATAAGCAACTTTTATTTAGGCTCAACCTCAAGGCTACGTCTCAAGGTCACTATATAAAAGACATATGTTATTTTTAGCTATGTGCTGTATAAGACACATAAGTAGCCGCACATTGACTTACATGAAGTTGAACTGAGCACCGAATGCAGAATTTACCGGGCGATTGCACAAAATACAATACCAAATATTCTTTGTTTCCAAAGCGACATCTGTACAGGTATGGTACCTATAATCCAGAAGGCTGACAACCAGCGGTTTTCCGGATAAGGATCTGTAATTTGGATCTTCATACCTCAAGCCTACGAAACAATAATTTAAACATTAAATAAACCAAATAGGCTTTCTTCCTCCAATATGGATAAAAAATATCTTAGTTGGGATCAAGTACAAGGCACTGTTTATTATTATCCCACAGTCACACTCCCTTCCCAGAGACTATTATCCACTGTTACTATAGGCACCATCTCTCCCTACTATACCTGCTATCCCACAGTCACACTCCCTTCCCAGAGACTATTATCCACTGTTACTATAGACACCATCTCTGCCTACTATACCTGCTATCCCACAGTCACACTCCCTTCCCAGAGACTATTATCCCACTGTTACTATAGGCACCATCTTTCCCTACTATACCTGCTATCCCACAGTCACACTCCCTTCCCAGAGACTATTATCCCACTGTTACTATAGGTACCATCTCTACCTACTATACCTGCTATCCCACAGTCACACTCCCTTCCCAGAGACTATTCTCCACTGTTACTATAGGCACCATCTCTCCCTACTATACCTGCTATCCCACAGTCACACTCCCTTCCCAGAGACTATTATCCCACTGTTACTATAGGCACCATCTCTCCCTACTATACCTGCTATCCCACAGCCACACTCCCTTCCCAGAGACTATTATCCACTGTTACTATAGGCACCATCTCTCCCTACTATACCTGCTATCCCACAGTCACACTCCCTTCCCAGAGACTATTATCCCACTGTTACTATAGACACCATCTCTCCCTACTATACCTGCTATCCCACAGTCACACTCCCTTCCCAGAGACTATTATCCACTGTTACTATAGGCACCATCTCTCCCTACTATACCTGCTATCCCACAGTCACACTCCCTTCCCAGAGACTATTATCACACTGTTACTATAGGCACCATCTCTCCTTACTATCCCACAGCCTCAATACCCTATCTCCACTGCTAGTATAGGATCTATCTCTCAGGCTGTGTAATTAAGAGTTAAATATGTAGAGCATTACTGAACTTTCTGACAATGTTCTTATCTATAACTGCTGTTCAGTGAGGCCCCACTTTGCATGGAGATGGGACTGTAGCCTCAACTTGAACCCTCCCAAAGAGGAATCTGCTGATGAATGGGGAATAGGACTGATAGAGGCAGCACAGTTTCACAGTAGTTAAAACATTCCCACCCTTATTTTTCTTACAGATACACTAAAAGCACACTACTCCCATGCTCATAAGAAGGAGGGAGAGTTAAAATTACTTTACAATGAGATTTCTCCCTCTTTGGGTACTCTTCGTCCATTTAAGGCTGGGGCCAGACATAGCAAAATCAGCCTGCTGAAATCCACTAGCCGATTTCAGCCGCTGCCCACTAGCTGAATCCTATTCTGTGTCGGCTCTGGCAAGAACGCTCTTGGCGAATTTCGGCAAAGAAATGCAAAACGTTGCAATTTGGGCCAAATCCACTGAGGGTTTTAGCACTGGAGCCAACACAAGGCTTTCGAATATGAACAAAGAAGAGGATTAAGATACCGGTCAGGGGCTGAAATCGGCTAGTGGAATTCAACAGGCTGATTTTGGCTCATCTGGCCATAGCCTAAGGGTAACAGTCACTGACAGGCCAAGTTTTTCTGGTACCCACAACACCCCACCAGCTGATACGTACAACACCAAACCAGAACCACAACCCCACTACTGCCCACTCATCCCTGTGCCAGTCACTTGCTTACTTACCCCCTGCCCGCTGGCCACTTGCACTTTCTCTGCATTGGTCCACCATTTGTGCACCCCCCATCCAGAACCCCCAACCTAGGCAATGATGCTTCTGCTGCCTACCCTCAGTTTTGGCCTCTGTAGCAGTTTTAAATCACTGATGACTGAGGTCTCCTACATTTTCTGATGGTTTCTAAAATTACACCCCAACTTGTATTTGGTGCAAAACATATTTAGGAGGAAAACGCAAGTGTACTGTTTGCAGGCAAAGCCCTGATTTAACAGAGATTTTATTGGCTGTACAAATATCCATTAACACTACTGTTTAACCAGTTTGTATAATTAGGTATTAACAGGTGCATTTAATTGTGATCTTTGCTCTGAACAGAGAACACAGTATAATGGCTGCTGATGTAATTGTTCCAGATGACTTAAGATAGCAAACCTCTTTCCGTTGGGCTGTTCCATCTAGTTTGTATGTGCTGAGTGCTGTAGGGACGCCTTCCTAATATTCCAGTGCTAGCAGCTAACACTAAATGTTTAATCCATTGCACAAAGCAAGCAACAATGATTTAGTAGAGCATCATGTTGAGCTGATTTTTCATGGTGTCCCTGGGAGTGAGATGGTTTGGAGAAATAGATCCCCAGTGTACTGTTAGAAATAAAAACAACTCCTCTGCCGCTCCTAGGAGACCGCTCAGCCTCCCCTCCTGTAACAGCTCCTATCCTTCTTCAGGGGTGCTCGGTCCGCAGCGTCCCCACCGCTTGATTCAAACTATGCCAAAGGAATGGACGGCACTCCACTTGAAGAGGAAAAAGGTACTTTATTGCAAGCTAAAAATAGGGATCAAAGGCCCTACGCATTTCGGGATACAATCCCTTAATCATAGGCTATGATTAAGGGATTGTATCCCGAAACGCGTAGGGCCTTTGATCCCTATTTTTAGCTTGCAATAAAGTACCTTTTTCCTCTTCAAGTGGAGTGCCGTCCATTCCTTTGGCATAGAAATAAAAACAGAAACTATTTATTCTGCTAAGTAGATGGGAATGGGAACCATGCTCTCTATATATGATATTGCATACACCTTGCTTGGGGCATCACCTACAACCAGTGGTGTAACTAGAGTGCGCCGGTCCCTCCTGCAAAAAAAATCATCAGAGGGGCCTGGCATACGCCAATCCCCATCCTCCTGCCCACTTCCAGTCCCACCCATGCCCAGTCTTCGCCTCAAACCACTGCCCACCCAGACTCCACCCACTCCCGTCCGACTTACCTCCGCTTTCCTCGCCGCAGGTAAAAGAGTGGCTGGGGAGGAGGGTTTTTTCCTCTATAGTTACTCCACTGCCTACAACTATGCTCACCCTCCGCTTGAAAAATACAAACTCTTTAATGATGGTGCCCTTTGAAAGTAGTGTGCCAGTTACTCAACTTCAGTAGTGTGGCTGCTTTGCATGGTGTGCCACCTAATAAATGCCACCTAATAAATGCTACCTTTTAAACTCACCTTTTCAAACTCTTTGCCTGATTTATGGCTATGAAATGGGTCAATCATGTTACATTTCTCCTTAGATCCTTTTGTTGCTTGTCTATTTGATATGAACCAGATTTTGTGCTTCACGGGAGTCTCTTCCATTCATCTGTCCCACAGTGTCGTATTTATTCAGTCTTATATCAACCTCTTCTATAGTATCTGGTAGAATTAAGTCAAAGACAACTGGACATTTAGAGTTTTTCTTGAAAATTATTCACCATTCATCCGAACCCTACCACTTCATTTGAAATGAAGAAGCCACTTGGATAAGTGGTGAAACATTTTTAATAAAAACTCTAAAGTCCAGCTGCCTTAGACTTAATTCTACTAGATACTGTATATATCATGACATGGATAAATGAGAATCTTCATAGACAACCTCTTCTATACAATGATATTCAAGCATAGGCAAATACTGGTAGAAATCTGGGCAATATTTGCCAACTGACTCAACATGTCTCCACTCATGGACAAGCAACGTAACTTTCCATTCAGGAATTGTTTAGAATCAGAGTTTGAAAAGCTATGTCTGTAAATTTGATTGCACCAAACCTTTTTTTGTGATTACTGCCAAAATAGACTTTCTAGGCCAAAATAATGGATTTATTAGAGTATTAACTTTATTAGCTAGTTTTGTGCCCCTAATTTAGAGCCCGGACCTGCAACACGCAGTAGAAAAACCAGAATAACTCTAACATATAGATATAACAGATATCTGCTAAACTATTGAGTTGGGAAAGTCTAATGATCAAGATGAGAATTATCCAAAGTATGGAACCAGTCCACAACTAGATCAAATCCATATTAGTGACCATGAGTGCCTGAAAAAGGTTGATGTCAAGAAGAGGTCAATTAAATGCATTTTGAATGCTGATAAATGATTTTTTGGGCCACCAGAAGCCATATCTTTGCCAGTACATCTTTAAGACCATGATACTTGTTGTAACTGGCCAAACTGAACAGTAAGAAAAATACTAAACAGATTCAACTAGATTAAGTCAGTTCTGGAACAGGAATTGCTGGTGGAAACGAAAATAAATTGCCTTTTGTGCTCCCAGTGGCTGTGATTGATCGTGTTTCCAGGAGCCTGCCAGGTGTTGCTTTACTTATTAGCCACAAAACTGCTTTTTATCTTTGGACCTGATAACTCTTGTTTGGATAGTACTGCAAAGTGCAAATAGGACTTAACAAGAGCCATATGGTTCCAATAAATGTGCTTTTCATGGGATGTAGACTAAAAAGAAAAAAAAAAAAAACTCGGAAATGGTCCAAATGCGATTATGAATGTCGTGCTTCTACCTTACCCGAACCTTAAAAATAACTTTGGTTTGCAAGCAGTGGAAAGATTCCGGATAAGAATGAATGTTTCTCATAAGATACTAGAGATTTATCTTTAGCCTTGTTAATATCAAGGAAATATAATACAAACTGTATCAGTTTATGATTAATATTGTATATTATTGATAATTTAAAGGAAGACATCATATGAATTGCTTCCTCTATAAATAATGCCATTTGCTTAGTTTAGAATAAAGGCCCAATGCTCTGTCACCTTGTTTTACGGGAGAAACTTTCCATTGAAGAACTTTTACTGAAGGCCATTTTCATGCCTCCAAACATTTTGTTTGAACACATTTCTGTGGCTTTTATGTGTTATTACAGTTTTTCTAATGAAGGTTAATTGCCCCTTAGTTCCTGTGTGCTCTTAATGTTCTGATCTTTGTTCCTTGACTGTAGCCTGTCCCTGACATCTGCTACTTCGCTGCCAGTACCAACCTCTGTCCTTTTACATACTGTTCTTCATATCCTGATTTTGTACTGTTTTACTGTTGGTTCTGACCTTAGCCTGTGACCCTGACTACTTCTCTAATTCCTTGTACTGCACTGCCTAATTGGTATAGACCTGGCCTGACCCTCGACTATGTTCCTTGTTCCCCATCCTTCTTGTACACATTCAGTTCCCTTGTCTGCCCAGAACTCTTCCTCTTGGTCCTCTGACTTTAAAGGAAAAGGAAAATAAAACTAAATATGTAAGCTAGAAATGTTGTTCATTATGTTTTGGGCTTCTGCACCAGCTCAATGCAACCACATCCCTTTAGCAGTAAAGATTTGTGTCTCCAAAGATGCCCCAGTAGCTCCCCATCTTCTTTTCTGCTGATTCGCTGCACATGCTCTGTGCTGCTGTCACTTACTGAGCTTAGGGAGCCACTCACAATATACAGTACACATAGAATAGAAATGTCACAATATAAGGCTGATTAATAATTAATACAGATAATTACTACATGGCAGCACAGAAACCAGTGCAATTAGCATCAGAATGTAATAACCAGCAAACCTGTAGCATCATCTTATATTACAGGGGAAGCTCATTTTCTGCTGGATAATTAGTGAGGACCCCTAAGCTTAGCTTCTCAACAGCCAATCAGAGCCCACTGAGCATGTGAGTGTCACAGACACTTTCCAAGATGGTGACCCCCTGTGACAAGTTTGAATTCCTGGATCATTGCTGCTATTGACGAGGCTGAAACTTTAGGCTGCTGCAATAAGCTCAGTATATAAAACATGGCATTTTTAGCCCTATTCGTTTTTAGTGTTTAGTTCTCCTTTAAGACCTGGCGACATCCGAGTAGCAGAGGGCTCCTCCCGAAGAGAAAGGTGGCTTTTATAGACGGAAGAGTAAGCCGAGACTTGGAGTTTGTTTTGGGCTTTGGGATACCTTATGTTACAATTGGTTATATGGTAGATCTTTTATACTCCCTGATGGTATTTCTAAATAGGTGGCGGGCACCTGTGAGATAGAGCAAAACACTCTTTCCTGTTATCTACCCTCAACTCCATTGTCTATATACTGTAGTTCATCACAATTGGTGAGTGACCTATAATACCACTCTCCCTGAATTGTCTACCATCTTGCTCCCGGGGCTGCCGACCAATATCTGTACAAAAATTGTCCAGATATTTTCAGACTTGATCAGTTAGATGGGGGACAGTTGTCATTTGATGTGGCCATTGCCAGATGTGTCTTCATAGAGTTGCAGTATGATAGGATTGTTGGCCATTGTGTGGATCCACGCTCTCCTAATTTTGTTTCATTTTGTCTCCTCTTCCTCGTAAACTGTTAGCTTGCAAACCAGGACCTGAATTGAAACTCCAACATTTAATCAGGGTCTCTTATAGCTCCTAACATGGTCCCAGACACATTAAACCTTGTTGTATCAGACACTATACTGTGGTTCCAGGAGTAGCCAGTAGAGAAAATAAATGTTCACCCATATTTGGCTACTGTCCACTGTTTGGGGCTCCATAGGACTGGCAGCTACGCAATTCAGAGTAAAATTTCTCCTTTTATTAGTGAATCCACACAAAGCCAAGACTTCAGCGTGTTTTGCATTTCAGCCAGATATTCTCGTTCCAGTAGGTGCTGTTAGTCCAATCAAGCATGCCATAATCTGAATGAAGTCCTGCCATTTGGAAAATTAGCAAACCAGCAGAAAAGCTGTACAGATCTACTGTTTATTGCACCAAACAAACTGTTTCAGAATTCTTGGCTGCAAATCAGCTCTTCATGCCACAAATTTGTGGCTCATAGATAAAATATACATTAAGGGGGGATGCCAGTTTCTCTCTAGCTCTTTAAATTCTCTGCTCTTTCTGACTCATGAAACTATGTAGCAGAAGTCAGCTGATCAAGAGACTTAAAGGAGAAGGAAAGCTACGGAGGCATTTTATTGCCAATAGATTAGCTGCAATAGTGCAAGCTAGAATGCTATATTTATTCTGTAGAATGTTTTACCATACCTGAGTAAACAGCTCTAGAAATTCTCTGTTTGTTTAGGATAGGAGCTGCAGTATTAACATGGTGTGACATCACTTCCTGCCTGAGTCTCTCCCTGCTCTGGGCTCAGATTACAGTAGAGAAGGGAGGGGGGTGGAAGAGGAGCAAACTGAGCATGCTCACGCCCGGGGCAATGAGGTTAAGCTGAAGGCAGGAAGTCTGATACAGAAGCCCATGAGTACACAATAGAAGGTAAGAAATGCAGTGTTTCTTTTGACAGGGGACTCAGAGCAACATTACTTTGGGGGTTTACTGGTATATTTAGATGGACCTTTCTGTTAAGGCTTACTTAGTTTTAACCTTTCCTTCTCCTTTAAAGAAAAACTGACTTTGACAACTCCACAGCATTAAAATGTACAAACAACTTTAAAACTGTTTAAAATATTTAATGAATGTTTATTGTACCGGATACTGGAGATTGCAGTTATTATACTGTATTAGAAAGTTGCTTAGAAAACATTTTCCCACGTTTAATCATTGCTGAAGATTTGCACTGAAACACACTGTTGATGCAAGCAAATCACAGTTGTAGAGATTGGGACATCTCCCTTTACAGTTATTTATTAATTAAAGGGCATGTAAAGGCAAAAAAATTAAAATCCCATTTTTACTTTTTTTAATGAAAAAGAAACCTATCTCCAATATACTTTAATTAAAAAATGTGTATCGTTTTTTTTATAAGAAACCTGACTGTATACAGTGAAATTCTCCCTTCATTTACTGCTGTGGATAGGAATTGTCAGACGGTCCCTAACTGCTGAGCAGGGAAACAATCATACTTATGAACAGCAGGGGGAGCCCCCGCCTTACTTCCCAGCCATGCAGAACTCAAGCAGCTTTGTTTATGACGACCCCTAAGCAGCCCAGACCACACTGAGCATGTGCACAGTCTTAGTCTTGCAAAGATGTTTAACAAAGTTACAAGATGGTGACCCCCTGTAGCCAACTTTGAAAGCATAAATTATTTGTTTGATTAGGCTTGTGGTGCAGTAAGTTCATGTTTATATTTAGTATACAAAATACAGCATTTCTAGCCTTATTCTATTTTAGACTTTACATGCCCTTTAAAACATTGTCTAATCTTTATGTAGCATGTAAACTGCTGAGAACATAACAGGACCATGGAGGGAATGATTTCCCATACTCTGAATAAAGCTCTAGTACGTGTCTACATTATTTATGGTTATTCTTTGTTTTGTTTTTTTGTTTTTAGAGAGAGACGCCTCTATGGGATTCAGCTTGGCTCCCTCTATGGCAGTCCCCAACCTTTTTTTTTTAACCCTGAGCCACATTCAATTGTAAAAAGAGTTGGGGACAATAGAAGAATGAAGAAAGTCCCTGGGGGTGCCAAGCAGGTGCTGTGATTGGCTATTTGGTAGCTCCTATGTACATCTGCAGCATACAAGAGACTCTGTTTGGTAGTACACCTGGTTTATTCAACCAAAAATTGGCTCTAGGCCAACAATTTAAAAATAAGCACCTACTTTGAGGCAACTTGGAGGAACAGCCAAGGGGTTGGTGAGCAACATGTTGCTCACGAGCCACTGGTTGAGGACCACTGCTCTATGGGATTTAACTTGGCTTTCACTATGACATTCAGATTGGCCCCCTCCATGGGATTAAGCTTGGTTTCCATTTGTGATTCAGCTTGGCCCCCTCTGTAGAACTCAGCAAGTTTATTGGTGGAAGAGAGTTCTTATGTGGTTTTTAGGTTGCATTGAATTTATCTAGTCAGAACACGGGTTTAAAGTGAAAAGTACATATAGTATCTGCTCTGTGTGTTACTCAAGATCAAGAAACTGTTTCCACTATGAACTTTCACCCACATCCCCTCAGATTAGTCCCGTTTGTAGCTCCTTCTGCTGTGACTAAAGGGTTTTTTTTTCCTGCTAATATGATCCCTTTCTGTGAAAAGACACAGTCTAATTTATTTGTATTACTACTGAAAGGGAATGTAAACACTGTTGTGTTCCATACTTTAACCCTGCATTCTAGACTGCAAATCCTGGTGTACTGCAACTTATTATTAAAGGAAAACTATACCCCCCGAACAATGTAGGTCTCTATAAAAAGATATTGCATAAAACAGCTCATATGTAAAACCCTGCTTCATGTAAATAAACCATTTTCAACATAAATATATACATTTCTAGTGCCATTGGCTAATCATAAATAGAAAATTGCCATTTTAAAAAATAAGGGCCGCCCCCTGGGATCGTATGATGCACTGTGCACACAAACACACCAACAAACCATACATGTTAGGTCACATGAGCCAATTAACAGACAGAGTTGTGTCTATTGCTTCAACATTTCTTCCTTTTACAGTTAGAGCTGCAGTATTTCTGGTGAGGTGATCTCTGAGGCAGCACACAGACCATCACAAAATGGTGGTTCAAGGCAAGAGATGCAAAAGGGCAATATTTACTTAAATATATAGACCAGTTTGGTAAGATTCTTTAATATGTCACTTAATTTGATATAAACTCTGTTGCGTAAGTGTTCATTTTGGGGGTATAGTTTTCCTTTAAGGGAGTTATTTATCAAAGGTCGAATTTTAGAGTAATGTTAAACTCTAATAAATTTGATTTTACATCTAAAATTCGTTCAAATAGTCACAAAAACTTGAATCGAGTTTTCCTCAAAAAAAACCCTCAACTTATGCGTGTCAAATTTTTTTGACGCACAACATTTTTTTTCTCCCAGTGGAGTCTTTGGGGTGTCATTTTCGAAGCAAAACTTGATAAAAATTTGGCTCATCACTACTATTAACATCTTCAAATAGTTCAACGGAACCTCTGCCATTGACTTCTACATGAACTCGGCAGGTTTTAGGTGGAAAATAGTCGAATCAGAACTGTGAGTCTCCAGGGCCAGTGCCCCAATGAATGCAAAATCCTCCAATGAGAACCCTGCCTCCTTGGCTCCAGGCTAGTTATTCCATACCTCCCAACTGTCTCGTTTTCTGCAGGACAGTCCTAATTTTGACATCTCAGCACACAGAAGTCTGCTGATTGATAGTCCTATGATGAAACTGTAAGGCTGACTTCTGCTTTATTGTATCGAGAAGCAGGCCCAGCGGTGCAGAAAGGTATAGAATAAAAGGGTTTTCATTATTAATTACATCCACAAATAACTTTAAAACCACAGAAATATGTTTAATGAATGTAGATGGGAAAGTTGCTTAGAATTACATTCTATTAATGTTATTTTTTGGTTTGCATCCCCTTTAAATACAAACGTGATGTTTCAAGCAGCCAGTAGTAACGTGAGTCTCCTCTCTCAGTTCCCAAATCAAATAAACACTTCCCATTTGTTTGTCTTTCCGACTTTCCCTGGCTAATCTCCCTTGATCTGCGCTTTATAACGACACAAGCCATATCCTCTTACAGTTTACTAGTCATTCTCTGGGGCCAACATAAAACAAGGTAGTGTGAATGTTACTCCCCGCAGCAGGGCCTATAAAACAAAATATACGCGCACCCTGGGAAGCCACGTGAGGATTGCAAGGAAAATAGTAAAAACTCCTTTTCTATTAAAGAGCAACTAAGTAGGGATGCACCAAATCCACTATTTTGGATTCGGCCGAACCCCCGAATCCTCTGCGAAAGATTCGTCCGAATACCAAACCGCATCTGAATCCTAATTTGCATATGCAAATTAGGGATGGGAAAGGGGAACAATTTTTACTTCCTTGTTTTGTGACAAAACGTCACGCAATTTCCCTCCCCGCCCCTAACTTGCATATGCAAATTAGCATTTGGATTCGGTTCGGCCGGACAGAAGGATTCGTCTGAATCCGAATCCTGCTGAAAAAGGCCGAATCCCGAACCGAATCCTGGATTCGGTACATCCCTACAACTAAGTGCATTTTTTGATTCTTTCTGTTTATGCCATTGCATTGGAATTGTTCATACTCAGCTGAGAAGGCAGCGCCTAAAAGGTTGAAGATGGGAGACAATTTAATTTATAGCATAAAGAAAAGGACATTTTGTTCTGTACTACATAGACAATACAAGTAATATGGCATCCCCCACTAATATAACTGCAAACATGCGAGAAGGAATGTTCTTAGCAGTGTGCAAGCTATACAAACACTGCTTTTTCATGAGAAATTACTGGAAACATACTTAAAAGGTAGCACATTGAACAGTAACACCAAACAATGAAAGCATTTTAATGAATGACAATATAATGTATTGTTATTGTACTGTACTGTACTGGTAAAACTGGTGTGTTTGCTTCAGAAACTTATAAAAAAAGCTGCTGTGTAGCCATGGGGCAGCGATTCAAGCACAGGATACACAGTAGATAACAGATAAGTACTACTATAGTTTATATAAACAAGCTGCTGTGTAGCCATGGGGGCAGCCATTCAAGCACAGGATACACAGTAGATAACAGATAAGTACTACTATAGTTTATATAAACAAGCTGCTGTGTAGCCATGAGGGAAGCCATTCAAGCACAGGATACACAGTAGATAACAGATAAGTACTACTATAGTTTATATAAACAAGCTGCTGTGTAGCCATGGGGGCAGCCATTCAAGCACAGGATACACAGTAGATAACAGATAAGTACTACTATAGTTTATATAAACAAGCTGCTGTGTAGCCATGGGGGCAGCCATTCAAGCACAGGATACACAGGAGATAACAGATAAGTACTACCATAGTTTATATAAACAAGCTGCTGTGTAGCCATGGGGGCAGCCATTCAAGCACAGGATACACAGTAGATAACAGATAAGTACTACTATAGTTTATATAAACAAGCTGCTGTGTAGGCATGGGGGCAGCCATTCAATCACAGGATACACAGGAGATAACAGATAAGTACTACTATAGTTTATATAAACAAGCTGCTGTGTAGCCATGGGGGCAGCCATTCAATCACAGGATACACAGGAGATAACAGATAAGTACTACTATAGTTTATATAAACAAGCTGCTGTGTAGCCATGGGGGCAGCCATTCAAGCACAGGATACACAGCAGATAACACATACGTTCTGAAGAATCCTATTGTATAATACAGAGCTTATCTGTTATCTGCTGTGTATCCTGTGCCTTTTCTGCTTTTTCAGCTTTGAATGGCTGCCCCCATGGCTACAAAGCAGCTTGTTTATATAAACTATAGTAGTACTTATCTGTTATCTACTGTTTATCCTGTGCTTGAATGGCTGCCCCCATGGCTACACAGCAGCTTGTTTATATAAACTATAGTAGTACTTATCTGTTATCTACTGTTTATCCTGTGCTTGAATGGCTGCCCCCATGGCTACACAGCAGCTTGTTTATATAAACTATAGTAGTACTTATCTGTTATCTACTGTTTATCCTGTGCTTGAATGGCTGCCCCCATGGCTACACAGCAGCTTGTTTATATAAATAATAGTAGTACTTAACTGTTATCTACTGTGTATCCTGTGCTTGAATCGCTTCCCCCATGGCTACACAGCAGCTTTTTTTATATAAACTATTGTAGTACTTATCTGTTATCTACTGTGTATCCTGTGATTGAATGGCTGCCCCCATGGCTACACTGCAGCTTGTTTATATCAACTATAGTAGTACTTATCTGTTATCTACTGTGTATCCTGTGCTTGAATGGCTGCCCCCATGGCTACACTGCAGCTTGTTTATATAAACTATAGTAGTCTTTCTGAAGCAAACACACCAGTTGTACCAGCACAACACAACAATACATTATATTTTCATAACTTCAAAATCCCACAGGTGCGGGAAGTATGCAGGCAGGGGTAGGGTGCACCAGACCATTTTTTTGTGGGGGGCCAGCACACACCAGTTATGCCACTGCAGATTACGGCAGTTCTTTGCACTTCACAGATAGTAAATTTCCCTTAGTAACCCACTGCAACCAATTGCTTTCAGACTAGTGACCAGTAAATGGCTACCTGATGGCTAGTTGCGGAATTTGCTTCTTGTATTCCAAAGGCACTCAGATCAGTGAGAAACTAATTGCAGGAAGGTAGTACACAGGTTAGCATTACTACCTTGCTGGGGTCATAGGTTTGATTCCAGTGGAGTAACTGCAGGGAGTTTTTTTGTTCTCCCAAAACCATATAAATATGGAGAATAAGCAAAAATAAAGCTAGTAAGCAATGAATGGCTGACACACACCACAAACTGCCAGTAAGATCCACAGTTTCAGTTGACGTTAGTCTTTTGTAAAGGGTATTTGGTGCATGAATGAAGATAATAGGGACAAAGGGGTACAGGCTTGACAGAGACCCCAGGAGTTGCATAGAGAGAATCGGGCATTAGTAGAATGTTCTGGGAGGCCATGACCTCCAACATGCTGACACTTGATTTAGCTGCTCTACACAGCAGGTTGGTTACAGAAACAGCATAGGGATTGGGAAAATTATAACCCCACCTACATAAACAGTAATCATGTGTAAATATTTTCTATTCATTCTTTTTTCCCTTTCAGTTGATAATGCAAAAGGAATTAGGTGTGAAACAGTGTAACATCTCTCGTAATAACTTAATCTCACACTAAAGCTGTTCAAATCCTCTTCAGTCCAGAAAGGGCCCAGGGTTTCTAGCTAAATCTCCCTAATGCTAATTCGCTTTTATTCTAGGCTGCGGCTGCATGAGGAGAAACTCATTAAAGATAGAAGGCACCATCTGAAGACCTACCCTAACTGCTTTGTGGCCAAGGAAGTGATTGACTGGCTTATCGAGCGCAAAGAAGCCTCCGATAGGGACACAGCAATAAAACTTATGCAGATAATGAATGATAATAGTATTACCCATCATGGTAAGTGTTTTGTCCACTGTAAGTGCAAGTGAAGGCACGAGAGGGAATTGCTTTTCTTGTGGTTTCCGTTTTTAGTTGATTGTTGGGAGTAGCTGCATGGAATAAGAAGAGGAAGAAAAGGCAGTGTGCTTTGGACGCATTCACCAAAAGGCTTAGACAAATATGGTGGAATCATAATTCTCTATTCTTTAATTCAGTGTTTCCCAAACTGTGTGGCTGCCCTCCTAGGGGGGCTCAGAGCAGGGGCGTAACTATAGAGGAAGCAGACCCTGCGGCTGCAGGGGGGCCCAAAAGGTATAGGGGCCCCACGAGGCTCTAATTCATATACAAATTCAATAAAACTTGGTAAAACAGGTCAATCTCTAGACATTTTTGGGGCCTATAAAATTATTTGCTTTGGGGCCCAGTGATATTTAGTTACACCACTGGCTCAGAGACTTAGCTGGGGCGCCCAACCCGAAGGCACCTATGGGACGTAGTTGGTTAGCATTACAATGCCCATTTTTGTCCTTGATACTCATGAAAGCCAAGCTTAAAGGTCAGTTAGAGTAAGATAAGTGAACACATTTGATGTCGCAGATCAGGGCAGTGTCGGACTGGGATGCCAGTGGCCCACCAGTAAACCTTAGACCGTGGCCCCAGTTTCCAAACTATTATTGCTCTTGTCTTCACTCAACCTCTTTATTCTCCTAGTCTTTTATATCTACTTGCTATACCCTATTCTTCCAGTATTAAGCATTTTTCCCAAAAGGAAATAGGAAATGACTGTGAAATAGGCTAAATGGTTAGAAGCAAGAGGATTCACTGACATCAGGGCCCCCCCGTGAGTTTTCCTGGTATCCCAGTGGGCCAGTCCAACAATGGATCAGGGGTCCCCAAACTTTTTTTTTTTTTACATGTTTAAATGTAAAAAGAGTTGGGGAGCAACACAAGCATGAAAAAGTCCATGGGGATGTCAAATAAGGGCTGTGATTGGCTGTTTGGCAGCTCCTATATGGACAGTAACCCTATAGGAGACTTTGTTTGCCACTACACCAGATTTTTATGCAACCAAAACTTTGCTCTAAGCCAGGAATTTAAAAATAATCAGCTGTTTGAGGCCACTGAGAGCAACATCCAAGGGTTTGGGGAGCAACATGTTGCTCACGAGCTACTGGTTGGGGACCACTATCATACATATATATCAAGGACTGTGATTGATACGCCACTGTTTTTTTTATGTCACTGATATGGACTACTGGGTGGCCAGGGTATATCATGATGTTGCCATGTGTAAACGGCTTACTATTTTTTCATTTGGGGCCCCATTCTACTTTTTGGGAGATATTAGCAATTGGCTAATATCTGAGGGGTGGGCCCGGCTAACTTGTTAGGATGGAACTCAACAATCACTGATGGCAGCCCTGTTGATGAATGTCCTTAGAATGCACCATGTTTCATAGAAAGAACTTGGTCACTTTTGACCAAATTTGTCCATGGACAATAGTCAAAATGAAGTTTAACCAGTATAAAACAAACAGGACAGTTGCCATTTGGAACCATTATAGTAGCATGCACAGACTCTGGTGGCGGGGGGTTAAAATTCAGCCTTAGGTTTGAACAATGCATAGTTTATAAAACATTATATCACACATGAATGCTAAAAGAAACCCCATATGTGTTATCTCTGTATCATCTCTCAGCTTAATTACAACATGTCTCTGTCATCCCACCCTTTTGTTTCTGCACGACAGTCTGTGACGAATACAAGGAATTCAAGGATCTCAAGATATTTTACAGGTTTCGGAAAGATGACGGAACACTTCCACTGGACCAAGAAGTCAAGGTGTTCATGAGAGGACAGCGGCTCTATGAAAAGTACGTCTCAGCATTCACTCAAGCAATAACAATAATAATAATAATGATAAAAAGTGGTAAATTTATAAATATAGCTAATGAAAATAGCTTGTTATGTGTATTAATTTATTATTAAATAATCCATCTTTATTATTTTTTAATTCAATGGAATTAAGGGTTGGCCATCTCCCATAGATGTCATTGCAATCAAATAATTAAAATTTTTAATTTTTTTAACTTTTTCTCTGTAATAAAACAGTACAGATATGGGATCTGTTATACGGAAACCCCGTTATCCAGAAAGCTCTGAATTACAGAATAACCATCTCCCATAGACTCCATTTTATCCAAATAATCCACATTTTTAAAAATGATCTCCTTATTCTCTGCAATAATAAAACAGTAACTTGTACTTGATCCCAACTAAGATATAATTAATCCTTATTGGAAGCAAAACCAGCCTATTGGGTTTATTTAAAGTTTACATGATTTTCAAGTAGACTTAAGGTATGAAGATCCAAATTATGGAGAGATCTGTTTTCCAGAAAATCCCAGGTCCCGTGAATTCTGGATAACAGGTCCCATACTTGTACCTGAAGGTACAAGTATGGGACCTGTTATCTGTTTACCTAAAAAGTTTTAGGTAAACTCCCTGTTTCTGGAGTTTTAGGTAAACTCCTGGTTTCACGAGTTTTTTAGTAAACTCCAAGGTTTAGTTAGGATCCCGGTTCATATATTGTTACTCCTGCAACGGATTTCTGCTGTGACGTCATTGCCTTGTATTCAACTGCATGTTAACCCTTCAGTACCCTGTACTTGATCCCACCTAAGCTATAATTAATCTTTACTGGAGGCAAATGAATCCTGTGGGGGTTAGTTATTGTTTAGATTAGTTTTAGCAGACTTAACCCGTTGCCTGCCAAGAACGTACGCCATACGTTCTGGCAGGCAAGGCTCAGACTGCCAAACACGTACATAGTACGTTGTTTGGCACTTCCGGTATTCTTCTGTGATCTGCAGCTTGCAATGCAGCGAAAAAGCCGCAGATCACTTGGCAAGCCCCTAGGCAATGAGCAAAGGGTCCTCAATCCCCTGCTGGGCCCCCCGATCGACCCCCCACCCGACCCCAAGATGGCCGACCACATGGACACGTACCTTGTACGATGTGCGCACGTATGATGTGCAAATCTTCTGTGATCTTCGGCTTGCGATGCTGGGGAAAAGCCGCAGATCACTTGGCTCTCCCTAGGCAACGAGCTCCGGGTTGCCTGCTGGCCACTGATCGCCCCACCGACTGCCCCACCGACCGCCCCCCACACATGACCAGAAGCAGCGCCAACATCAGACACGTGGCTGCTTCTAGGGGCTGCCTACCAGCACTGCCCCCTTCTCTACTGGTGCTGATCTGTCTGGGAGCCTTCCTGCTGCGGTCCTCCAGTGTTGCTTGAGAAAGAGAGACTTTGCCTGTCCCCAGGTACAAAATTTGCCTTATTTCACATTTGTTTTTATCAAACTTGTCTTTTTTTTGCTTTTTCAATTTTTCACTTTTCTCCCACTTATTGTTGTACATCCATATACCCACACATATACTCGCACATATACACACCTACACACACCTATACACACCTATACACCTGTATAATTATATTTATTTGCTGTAATTTTATCATTATTGCATTTTCTATTGAATATTATTTTCTGTTTTGCTTATGTATTTTTAGTATAGTTTTGCTGTTTGGTGTTTTGGTATAGAAATATGTATTTTACTTTGTTTGATCCGTGAGAATTTGTGCTTTCCAAAAATATTTGGGGTTTCTGTGTTTCTTTTTTTTTTTTTACAGTTTGGGGGTCTTACCGCACATAATGCAGTCGGGGCTGAGTTGGCCAGCGTGAAAATTCATATGCACTATTTTTATTTGGGGTCCGCCCATGCCATTTGCTTTGGTATATCTATGCATATTGGGCATCAAACTGTTCGGTAGACCCTTGCCATCAATATTTAGGGTGTTTTACAATTGTATGTAAGAAATTGGTTGAGATATATGCCGCCAATTGCAATATTTTTAGGCGATTTTCAGAAATGTCATAAAAACCGCTGCCTTTAGCGTAGATTTGCAGTATGGTAGTTTGGAGTAGAAATACATAATTACCTATTTTTGATTTGTCAGCATGTGTACTGTCCAAAAATATATGGCTCTGGGGGGGGTCTTTGTGCTGTTAGGAGGGTCTTGTGGTACACAATGCTCAGTCATAGGTCTTTGTTCACTGAAGGCGAATCGGCAGCGGAGAAATGCAATGTGTTTATTTGGGGTCCGCAAATGCCAGCTGCTTTTATATATCTATGCATACAGGGCATCAAACTGTTCCATAGACCCTTGGCATCAATATTTAGGGTATTTTACAATTGTATGTAAGAAATTGGGTGAGATAAATGCGGCCAATTGCAATATTTTTAGGCAATTTTCAGAAATGTCATAAAAACCGCTGCATTTAGTGTAGCTTTGCAGTATGGTAGTTTGGAATAGAAAGACATAATTACTTATTTTGGATTCGTCAGAATGTGTACTTTCCAAAAATATATGGTTTTGTGGGATCTTTGTGCTGTTAGGAGGATCTTGTGGCAGACAATGCTCAGTAACAGGTCCTTGTTCACAAAAGGCGAAACGGCAGCGGAGAAAATTCATATGCACTGTTTTTATTTGAGGCCCGCACATGCCAACTGCTTTGGTTTATCTATGCATATTGGGCATCAAACTGTTCAGTCAACCCTTGGTGTTAATATCTAGGGTGTTTTCTAATTGTATGTAAGAAATTGGGTAAGATAAATGTGGGCAATGGCAATATTTTTAGAAATGTAAAAACAGCTGCCTTTATCGCCAAATTTCGGAAAGGTTCTGGCTTGGTGCTTTGGAGTAGAAAGACATGCATATCCAATTTGGATTCAGGGGAATGTGTACTTTCCGAAAATATATGGTTTTCTGGGGTGAACATAATGTTTTCTACCTTTGCGCCCCCCAAACTATGTAAATGTGTTGATTTTGCAACACCTGAAATGACAGACCATATGGGGTCTTCATTTTGGGGCCCTTATATGCTACGTGCTTAGGTACACCTATACATATTGGGCATCAAACTGTTCAGCGGACCCCAGGCTTTCATATTTGGGTTGATTTATCTTGATACTCAATCGTATGTGGTACATACGATGTGGCAGGGTTGATGGTTTGAAGGGATGTTTGAAAATGTCCCTAAAATTGCCAAACTTAGGAAAGTTTTGCAGCTTGGTGCTTTGGAGTAGAAAGACATGCATACCCAATTTGGATTCGTGGGAATGTGTACTTTCCAAAAATATATGGTTTTCTGGGGTGAACGTACTTTTTTCTACCTTTGCCGCCCCCCAAAACGATGTAAATGTGTTGATTTTGCAGCACCTGAAATGACAGACCATATGGGTGTCTTCATTTTGGGGCCCCTATATGCCACGTGCTTGGGTACACCTATACATATTGGGCATAAAACTGTTCAGAGGACCCCAGGCTTTCATATTTGGGGTGATTTATCTTGATACTCAATAGTATGTGGGACATACAATGCTGCAGGGTGGAAGTTTTGAGGTGATTTTTGGAAATGTCACCAACATTGCCAAATTTAGGAACGTTTTGCAGCTTGGTGCTTTAGAGTAGAAAGACATGCATACCCAATTTGGATTCGTGGGAATGTGTACTTTCCGCAAATATATGGTTTTCTGGGGTGAACGTACTTTTTTCTACCTTTGCCACACCCCAAAACGATGTAAATGTGTTGATTTTGCAGCACCTGAAATGACAGACCATATGGGGGTCTTAATTTCGGGGCCCTTATATGCCACGTGCTTGGGTACACCTATACATATTGGGCATAAGACTGTTCAGAGGACCCTAGGCTTTCATATTTGGGGTGATTTATCTTGATACTCAATAGTATGTGGGAAATACGGTGCTGCATGGTGGATGTTTTGAGGTGATTTTTGAAAATGTCCCTGAAATTGTCAAACTTAGGAAAGTTTTGCAGCTTGGTGCTTTGGAGTAGAAAGACATGCATACCCAATTTGGATTCGTGGGAATGTGTACTTTCCAAAAATATATGGTTTTCTGGGGTGAACATACTTTTTTCTACTTTTGCAGCCCCCAAAAACAATGTAAATGTGTTGATTTTGCTGTACCTGAAATGACGGACAATATGGGGGTCTTCATTTTGGGGCCCCTATATGCCACGTGCTTGGGTACACCTATACATATTGGGAATCAAACTGTTCAGGGGACCCCAGGCTTTCATATTTGGGGTGATTTATCTTGATACTCAATAGTATGTGGGAAATACGATGCTGCATGGTGGATGTTTTGAGGTGATTTTTGAAAATGTCCCTAAAATTGCCTAACTTAGGAAAGTTTTGCAGCTTGGTACTTTGGAGTAGAAAGACATGCATACCCAATTTGGATTCAGGGGAATGTGTACTTTCCGAAAATATATGGTTTTCTGGGAGTGAACGCACTTTTTTCTAACTTTGCCCCCCCATCTATGTAAATGTGTTGATTTTGCAGTATCTGGCATTACAGAACAGATAGCTCAAATGAGGTGTCTACATTTTAGGGCCCCTATACACCACATGTTTAGGTAAACCTATACATATTTGGCATCAAACTGTTCAGTGAACCGCAGGCTTTCATATTTGGGGTGTGTTACATTGATACCTAATGATGAATGGGAGATATGATGCTGTAGAGTGGAAGCTTTGAAGTAATTTTTCAAAAAATTCACCAATTTCTATAAAACATTATAACTTTAGGAAACAATTGCAACTTTGTAGTTTGGAGTACAAAGATATATTTACCCATTTTTGATTCACCAGAATCTGTTCTTTCTAATAATGGGTAGTTTTCTAGGGTAAACCTATTGTTAGTGGAAAGTTTGGCCTTGAAATCAGAAGTATGCCGTTTGGGGAGCGGTGCTTTGGAAATTTGGTTGTGTACTGCTTGTAGATTTTGATCTATACAAGTGAGAAATCTCCATAAAACTATATATATTTGGTATTGCCGCATTCAGGAGGCATAGACCTTTCCAAATCGGCTGCGTTCTCATACATAAAATAAATGATGTTTCTGATATATGTGATTGTTCTTTGTGAAACGTGATTTTTTTCATTTTATTAGACACTTGGAAGCCTATATTTTTTTACAGAAGTAGAATTACACCAAAATTCTTATTTTATTTTTATTTTGAAAGTTCAGGTTGTCCTGAAAAAAACAATATATTGTTTTACTGGGTAAACTAAAAGACCACCCCAAGAAAGGCCCTTAAAGTAAAAGAGTACAAAATGTCTAAAAACTGCTTGGCAGTAGATGTTCGCATCTAGGAGAAAACGGGTGGCAGGGAAAGGGTTAAGGTATCAAGATCCAAATTATGGAAAGACCTCTTATCTGGAAAGCACCAGGTCCTGAGCATTCTGGATTTACAGTACTTCTTATCTTTCCCCTTGGAATGATTGGTTTCTGTAAGGAGAGATAGTGAGACCTCTAAAAAAATCACCTATTTAAAATTAGGGTATGGGCACAACTGGAGATTCGGGGAGATTTAGTTGCCCAGCGACTAATTGCCTCTTCTTTGGGGGCGACTAATCTCCCTGAACTGCTTCCCCGTGTCTTCCGCCAGCTTTAATGAAAAAACACCTGCACCAGTGCACTCGCGGTGATTCGATTTCCCGAAGTCACCCAAAGTTTACTTGTGAGGACTTCGGTGGAAGACACGGAGAAGAAGTTCTGGGCGATTAGTGTCAGGACGACTAAATCTCCCCGAATCTCCAGGTGTGCCCTTACCCTTAGGGGCCGATTCACTAACTTCGAGTGAAGGATTTGAAGGTAAAAAACTTCGAATTTCGAAGTTTTTTTGGGCTACTTCGACCATCGAATGGGCTACTTCGACCTTCGACTACGACTTCGAATCGAAGGATTCGAAGTAAAAGCCGTTCGACTATTCGACCATTCGATAGTCGAAGTACTGTCTCTTTAAAAAAAACTTCGACCCCCTAGTTCGCCATCTAAAAGCTACCGAACCCAATGTTAGCCTATGGGGAAGGTCCCCATAGGCTTGGCTAACTTTTTTTGATCGAAGGATATTCCTTTGATCGTTGGATTTTATCGTTCGATCGAAGGATTTTATCGTTCGATCAAAGGAATTATCCTTCAATTGTTCGATCAAACTATCTGGGCTAAATCCTTCGACTTCGATATTCGAAGTCGAAGGATTTTAATTCCTAGTCGAATATCGAGGGTTAATTAACCCTCGATATTCGACCCTCCCCTTCCCACAGTTGGTAGAAGCCTGTTGAGGCTCCATCTTATATGAGCTTACAAACCTTGCTCCACTCTTATTATTTTATTAACACCCTAGATAGTGATGTGCGGGCCAGGCCGATACCCATGGGACCCACAGGTTGGGTGAGTTCAGGCCCACTTCCGCACACCATCTTCGGGTCGCTGGCAGGTTCGGGTTCTACTTTCCCCGTGACCTTCCTGTGCTGGCTTCCGGCCACAATGCTCCCGTTTTATAGACTCACCTGCTGAACCCTGCCCCTTCCGTGACATAATAGTAGAACGGGTCAGATGCGGCCGAACGTTCGAATTACCCCCGATATAGCCATGCTGTTTAGTGGCATATCGGGGAAAGATCCGCTTGGATCTTTGAGTCTATGGCCACCTTAAGCCTAGTAACCAAACAATTAAGATGTAAGCTTCCAACTGGTTCCAAATAACACAAATCTTCCTGTAGTAATTTGCAGCACTCCCAAATTGTAATAAAACCACCTTTATTGCACTTTACCAGATTACTAAGGTTTTACCAGGTTACTAAAGGCCAGGGCTAAAGATACAGTTCAGCCACAATATTAATACAAATACACATTTGTCAAAAGGAAACCAGCTGTGCATTATCATCGTATAATGAACACAGTTATATTGCAATCATTCCAAAAGATAAAAAATCACCCAATGCCTAATCGACCTTCAACTATACATTTATAATATATTTTCACAGGCTTTCCAGTTATTTGTAAATGTAATTGTTATTGGATGAAGTATCTGTCTATTTTCATTCTCTGCTCTGTTGGTTCTGAAGTTTGAAACAAGCCAACAAATTAATAGACTGCAGAGGTGTTTGGGTTTGTAAACCACTTTTTAACATGCCGGTGGTGGGCCAGGGTTTGCCCACAAGCCTCCCCTCTTCTATTCCTCTTATAGACACTTGCCATCTCTCTTTAATATTCTGGTGCACACCCTATGCTTTCCAGCAACATCAGAGATGGGATGGATATAGAAGAAATGACAGCTTGGGGTTGGGGTTGACTGCACATCACTACCAGGAGCAGAGAAAGAGATAAGCAAATTCTGCAATTACATATACAAATAACTGGAAAACCACTTGAAAAAAACTAGGGCAGAGACACACGCTCAGATTCAGGGAGATCAGCAACAAATCTCCTTTTCTTCAGGGCAACTAATCGCCAGCGGGATGGCAATCGGTGCACTTCGTTTTCCAAAGTCGCCCGAAGTTGCCTTACGAGGAAACTTTGGGCGACTTCAGAAAACAAAGCGCTCTGAATGCCATCCCACTGGTGATTTAAATTCTAGCCAGCAGGAGGCAGTTCGGGGAGATTAGTTGCCCTGAAGAAGAGGCAAATAAATCTCCCGGAATCTGACCGGGTGTCTCTGCCCTTATCAATTATATCGAAAAGTTGCCTAGAATTGCCTTTTCTTTTATTAGGCAAAATTTGGGTTTTCATCCCCTTCGAGTTATTGTCAATCAAAAAAGGAAATGGAGTAGGTGTGAGTGGGAGGGTACTGTGAAGATCTGGAAGCAGATTTTTCTATATCGTCAGCTTGTTTTCCAATATACATTGACTCCATCAGCCAACATCTCTCTAGAGAAGTATAAATACATGTGTGTATATTTATATGTGTTTGTTATCAGATTAATTTACTAACACTTCAGTTTATGAATAAGCTATTTGAGATGGAGCATAAGTCATTTTGAACTTATGGGCTGGGACCCAACATTGGACACATGGTGACCTCAGTTAGATGGCACATATGATAGCAAATTTGTTTCTCCCCCTAGAAGTGCTTGATATTAGATCCTGCAATCCAGGTAGAGGAACAATATTATTTTAGCGAGAAAATGCCACAAATGCTATGCCGCCCACACCTGCATGGAGCTACCAGTATGGGTTTGGTCGAAGCTGAACTTAATTTTCCGACTTTCTGACTATGTACATGCATATGATTTAAGATCGATGTAGGGGGTCGACAAATCCTATGTCACATGAATACACTTAAAGGGCATGTAAAGTTTAAAATAGAATAAGGCTAGAAATGCTGTATTTTGTATACTAAATATAAACATGAACTTACTGTACCACAAGCCTAATCAAACAAATAATTTATGCTTTCAAAGTTTGCTACAGGGGGTCGCCATCTTGTAACTTGTTAAACATCTTTGCAAGACTAAGACTGTGCACATGCTCAGTGTAGTCTGGGCTGCTTAGGGGTCGTCATAAACAAAGCTGCTTGAGTTCTGCATGGCTGGGAAGTAAGGCGGGGGCTCCCCCTGCTGTTCATAAGTATGATTGTTTCCCTGCTCAGCAGTTAGGGACCGTCTGACAATTCCTATCCACAGCAGTAAATGAAGGGAGAATTTCACTGCATACAGTCAGGTTTCTTATAAAAACGGTACACATTTTTAATTAAAGTATATTGGAGATAGGTTTCTTTTTCATTAAAGAAAGTAAAAATGGGATTTTATTTTGCATTTACATGCTCTTTAATTAGCAAGCGTGATGTCCCAAGTCCTACGCAAAGCCAATTTTTGAAACCCAACTCGAACCCGTTACCTGCATTTCCACCCGACCTTCAACTGCCTTATCTGCAACATGATCCACAACCCACTTTAAACAGAAGGTGCTGTTGCTGCAACCCGGAAGTGAAAGCATCAGATGTGGGCGGGGACAGAAAAAACGTTTAAAAAATCTTTAAAGATAATATAGATAATGTAGCATATGATAAAAAATATAGAGAAGACCCGCAACCCAACCTGTGACCCACAGACCTGCATCTACGCCAGCACTCAAAAATCTTATCTGCAACCCACAAGGTACCTGCTTTTCTTGCAGGTAACGCTTAGGTACCCAACCCGCTGCAGGACTCTACCTGGAGCTTGTCATGGTGTGATCGGCATAGTCCTTTTGTGGACAAAATAGTATTGTTTCCCTTAATTGGATTGCAGCCTCTATTTGTCTCAAAATAGGTCTACATCATAATAAAAGTTAATTTTAAATGAATTGCCCATCAGAATATGTTGTTTCGTGTGCAGCACTCAAGTCTTAATGCAATTCCCGGGGCCCATCCACCAACCTCCTGGTAGATTTCACTGTCTGTGTTATATTTTTAAATGACCGATCCATTGCAAACTGTACACTTTTCGTATATAGCATCTGAGATCTGATGTATATATTACATATACAGAGGTTAATAATAATCAAAATAAGACATTCGGATACGCTTCCCATAGGTAGCCTTTAAAACTAGCTTGATTCAACAACCTGTTTGGCATTTCAGGCACAGAAAGCACTTTCATTGTTCCAGTAAGGCTGAATAACACACACACTTTTCCCTGCCAGCCGGAGTAATCATAAATTATGTACCTGCAGAATAAAGGCGAAGCTTCTGAATAATGCACTGACAGCTCTTTATTTGCTGTTCACATTCCAGATTAAGAAATATTGCAGAGCTTTTCTCTTCTCCACAGTAAACAGAAGCCAGGGCTGTTTCCAAAAAGCACAAGGTTATTTCTGTCTAACTACAATGAGCCTATGTGTAGGTTAACCACAGCGAGCTGTTGGAAGGGAAAAGAATCCTTGATAAAGAACAGGATTTAGCTTTCATGTGTTCCATTAAATAGACCTGAAAAGTATAGTTATTGTGAGCCTAGAACATTCTTTCTTTGTATATGGGCCCTAATGGCTGGCAAGTTTGCACGGTTAATCTGTTTGGCATTAGAATGAAAGATATTTTAATATTTTTAGTATTTGGGCACTATTATAAAAAACTTTATTTGCAGTAGGAAAAAAATGTTAGTTTGAGGAAGCACACTATTGATATCACCAGCTGTTGAAGCGATGATGGTGACATAGAACATGTATGGGATATGTTCTTCAGAAAGCTCTGAATTGCAGAAAGGATGTCTCCCATAGATTCCATTTTATCCAAATAATCCAAATAATCCAAAATATTAATGAATTAATTAATCCATATTGGAACCAAAACCACGAGTGCGGCAATTTAAAGAAGAAGAAAGCGGCGGGGAGGGGGATTTCAACACTATAGAGCAGTGATCCTTAACCAGTAGCTCGTGAGTAACATGTTGCTCTCCAACCCATTGGATGTTGCTCCCAGTTGCCTCAAAGCAGGTGATTATTTTTGAATTCCTGGCTTGGAGACAAGTTTTGGTATAAAACCCAGGTGCACTGCCAAACAGAGCCTCAATGTAGGACGATAATCCTCATAGGAGCTACCAAATGGCCAATCACAGCACCCGAAGAAAAAATTTCTTGCTTGTGTTGCTCTCCAACTCCTTTCACTTCTGAATGTTGCTCACGGGTTTAAAAGGTTGGGGATCCCTGCTATAGAGGAAACAGACCCTGCAGTCTGGGCCCCTCTTTTCACCCAGGCCCCCCTGCTCCTACGAGGTCTGCTTCCTCTATAGTTACACCAGTGCCCCCATCTGCCCCTCATGAATACAATGCTGCTGAACTCAGTTAGAACTATATTTGTGTGGTCTGCCACAGGTCTATGTACTCTGAAATAACATGAGACAGTACAAGTTGCCAGTAGCGCAACTTGTAAGTGCCAGGCTCTCCTGCAAAAAAAATAAAAAATCTGGGGGCTCTCTCCTCCCCTGCCAAGTTACCCACCCCAGTTGTAGCAGCAGAGGCAGTTGGGTGGAGAGGACTACGCTACAGCAGACACCCCGATTCCCCAGCAACCTCAGGTTCGGCCGTATATGTTGAAACTCAGTGTCGGACTGGGACACCAGGGGCCCACCCAAAAACTTTAGACCAGGGGCCCACTCTCAGTACTATTATTATATTCTCAGTCTCTTCTCTAGCCTCTTCTCTAGTCTCTTTTCTTTACACACTATAATCTATTATTCCATCTATTTAGCCTCTTTGTTCTTGTACAAATAGGGAATGGCCATGAAATAGGCCAAATGTTTAGAAGCAGGAGGGCCCTTTGACACCTGGGCCCACCAAGAGTTTTCCTGGTATCCAGGTGGGCCAGTCCAACACTGTTGAAACGCCACTAGTTTTGGCACTATACAACCTGCTTTTGAGCCCCAATATCTTCCCTACCTCTCCTCCAACAGTACAGTCCGTGTTCTAGGGTGTTCCCTGTTGCTTTTTGGATCCTTAAAACATCTCTTTGCATGCTGACAGCTAAACCCAGGAAAACTGTCCTTCTGCTTACACCTACCAACGTACAGTGCTGCTATAGCCGTGTTATCACCACTGGGATGCCCATGTATCTACATCTAGCCCACAGACTGACATAAAAACACACGGCGCTTCCTTGCTTTCATAAACGTGATTATTTCTGACTTCAATAAAAGAAGCTACTGTTCAGTCTCAGCAGGCTATAAATAATGTACTAGGCTGGCTGTGAGTTGCACTTATTTCATCTCTTTGAAAACGCTAAATAAAAGTGGAATGTTTTGAAATATCGATTTTTTTTTTTACTGTGCTTCGTTCGCAGAATTCATTCGATTATTATTCATAACACATTTCATGAAGGGGCCTTGGAGACACTAATCTAGAAGAATATTTCCATTAAAACACTGCTTAATGAAGTTTGGTCTTAGAAAAACCTTTATTTACCTTCCTTGTGTTGCATTCAGTTAAAGCTGTTGTCTAGGTAATATGTATCTGCAATATATATAGGATAATGAACCCCCTACAGTTATATACAAGGATATTAGCAGCCACTGAGGAGTTTAGTGACATTACAAAGTCTCAAGCCTGAAGGTTTAGTGCTTTTATATCGCTAATAGGTGACTTCTAATATACTTATATTTGAAAGTATTGAGTATATATTATTTTATAATGCAAATTTCTGGTTCAGGCATGCTGCGTGTAGAGAGGCTTGTGGAGAGGGCACAGGGGACTCAAACTAGGAAAACAGAAGTTCCATTGATGCGTAGTTGTGCTTCAGCCACACAGTGATTTACATAATGTTTCGTGCAGACCCGCATTTGTGGTTCATGCTTAAATTATACTCAAGTCATCACCCAGAGAGAGTCTAATGTGGTTAGTAGTATATAATACTTAGGTAAATAAATGATCTTGTCCAAGATTACAAGAAGCAGACTTGGGAATTAAAGCAACACGGCCATGCATTTACAAAGAATGTGCTACTGCATTGGTGCTCTACTGCAACAATGGCACAAACAATGTGCCTACATATGAGCCATTACTGTTTTGTAGATTTGTACTTATATGTGTGCCTTAAAGGAGAACTAAAGTTTAACTAAAGAAGTAGTTAGAAATGTTCGTACATGATGTTTTGGGCTTCTGTACCGGCCCAAGGCAACCACAGCCCTTTAGCAGTAAAGATCTGTGTCTCCAAAGATGCCCCAGTAGCTCCTCATCTTCTTTTCTGCTGATTCACTGCACATGCTCTGTGCTGATGTCACTTACTGAGCTTAGGGAGCCACTCACAATATACAGTACACATAGAATAGAAATGTCACAATATAAGTCTGATTAGTAATTAATACACATAATTACTACATGGCAGCACAGAAACCAGTGCAATTAGCATCAGAATTTAATAATCAGCAAACCTGTAGCATCAGCTTATATTACAGCCAGGGAAGCTCATTTTCTGCTGGATAATTAGTGACGAGCCCTAAGCTTAGCTTCTCAACAGCCAATCAGAGCCCACTGAGCATGTGAGTGTCACAGACACTTTCCAAGATGGTGACCCCCTGTGACAAGTTTGAAGTCCTGGATCATTGCTGCTATTGACAAGCTGAAACTTCAGACTGGTGCAATAAATTCAGTATATAAAACATGGAATTTTAGCCATATTTGTTTTTAGGGTTTAGTTCTCCTTTAATAAAAACATACATGACCTGTGCTAACATAGAGTATTATGTTATGGTTTTAAAAATCCCATCAGGGCGAGGATTGCATGGGCTAGTTGATGTGGTCCTCACCCTGATGACCAGTAGTTTTCTTATTGTTCCCGGTATTGCCCACTTCAAGGTCCTCGTCAGATGAGAGGATCTTTCAATGTATGACCAGCTTAAGAATGGCTCTGCCCAGGGGCAATTAAATGGTTCCCACAGCATCCACTATACTCTGCCCCAATCTTATTTAATATGCACACACATTTGTAATATAATGCCAGATAGCCTTGTGTATATATGATTAGGACTATCTGTCAGAGGGGTGTTGATGAATAAAGTGTAAGGGATTAATAACCTGATGGTGATTGGGTGCAAAGTTGTTCAGGGAAAACAAAGGGGGCCCTGGAATACCTCTTAAGCATTTACCATATTCCTGTACAACCTTGTTGCTCAGATTTATTTAATTTATTTAATTTTTTTTTCTTAAATTATCCATAATAGGATCATGAATTCCGAAAACACACTTTTGCAAGCCAGAGAAGAGGATAGCATGAAATATGAACGAACGTTTGTGGCTTCTGAATTCATCGACTGGCTGATTCTAGAACAAGAAGCTAAAACACGTTTGGAAGCTGAGCAGCTCTGCAGAAGGCTCCTGGAGCATGCTATAATCCAGCATGGTAAGATGCAGTGACTTTCATCATGGACATTGTTGTAGTCAGTGTATGGTTAATTCAATGCAATCAAGGAAGACAAAAATCAAGTTGTGATATTTGAATTTGCAAGGGAAATTTTACTCTGTTGTAAAGTGCTATTTTGTTGCCTTCGTAGACACCACATTCCCCATGGTGTAGAGTAGGGGTGACCCAAAGGTAGATTGGGATCTACCAGTAGATCTTTAGTTGGTGATCAGTAGATCTCAAGACACTCTCAACAAACAGCTCGTCTATATCACCCTCCTGTTTCATTCTTTTCATTCAGATATTTATTATGTTAAGGTTAAGAAATAGATGTTTGTTAAGTATAGGAATATACATTTTCTCATAAATCAGTATTTAAGTTATATTTTCCATGGAACAGAATGCTAACAATGGTTTTATAGATGTAGATCCTCATGTGACAACATCATGAACGGCTCTTACGCACGGGTGCTTTTTCCTGCGCTCCTCTGCGTTGCGCTTTCTTCCGTTCAGACGCAGCGGAGCGCAAGAAGGGGGCTGTACTCACAGAGACGCATGTATACACTGAATGCAGGTGAAATGCAACATGCTGCGTCCCACCTGTGTTTGGCGCTTCCATGCATCTGTGTGAGCACAGCCCCCTTCACAATAATTGCGTGCATCTACTCCTGCGCTCCCCTGTGGCTGATTGGAAGAAAGTGCAATGCAGGGGAGTGCAGGAAAATCTGCCTGTTTGTAAGAGCCCTAAAAGTAGACCTCGCATTAGAAAAGTATGGGCACTCCTGGTGTAGAGTATTGTAGAGGTATTTGGCAGTTTGCAGGTAGGAACTGTACGTTGATACAGGTATGGGTATAGGTCTAATGGCCTGTGGGATGAGACTGGGGATGTTGTTCTCAAAGCACTTACCACCTTTCTCCACCAATGCAATGGAGTGGATATAAAAACAAAAGCCCTGTGCATGGGCAACCAAAAGTATTGGAAGTCAATTATGCATAATGTCTATAAAGCGCTGTAGAATGTGTCCCCTTGCTCTTTATGAAAAATAATAATAATGTATTGAATAATTTTTTGTAAAGTAGATATACTGCCCTTTTAAACCCTTCTTCATGGCGACTAATCTCCCCGATCTGCCTTCCCCTGCCTTCCACCAGCTAAATTGAAAATCGCCTGGGGGCAGGCACACGGAGCGCTTCGTTTTCCGCCCAAAGTTTCCTCGTGAGACAGCTTCGGGCAACTTTGGAAAACGAAGTGCTCCGAGTGACATCCCGCTGACTAGAATGTAAATCACCAGCGGGATGGCACTCGGAGTACTTCGTTTTCCAAAGTTGCCTGAAGCTGCCTCATGAGGAAACTTTGGCAGTTTGGGCAGATTAGTTGCCCCGAAGAAGAGGAGATTTGTCGCTGGGCGACTAATCTCCCCGAATCTGAGCGTGTGACCCTTAGGGGCAAATTTACTTACCACCGAAGTTGCGCCAGCGTTGACTTCACCGCACTTTATCAGACAAGGTTTCGCCAGGGCGCCGCTAATTCACTAAAATCCACGGTTGTGCTCAGGGAGGTGAAAGGTAGCGTAGTTGCGCTAGCGTTTATTTGTCAAGCAAAGCGAAGTTACGCTATCGATGCCAAATTTGCATACGGCGCCAAGTTAAAGTATAATGGATGTATATGTAACAGCAAATACATTACATTACACAAGCCTGGGACAGCTTCATAAAATAAAATAGAGTTGTTGCCCTACAAATGTGCCCAGTATATAGTTTAGGTGCCATATGTTAGGAAATGTAGGGGGGAAGGAGGGTACCTTAAAAAAATTTACGCTCTTTTTCAGCCTATCACCCTTAAAAAAGTAAAAGAGACCAGCGTTTTTTGGGACTTAGAAAAAATTTCTAATTTTTTGGAAGCTAGCCCTATCTACTCTATTGCACTTCGTCTGGTCTGAGGTGGCGAAGGCAAGTCTGGAGCAAGAGGAAACGTTCAGTAAAATGCGCAAGTTAGTGAATTAACGTATTTACGTCCCTTCATCATAGTGCAACTTCGCCTGGCGTAAGGGTGCGTAGTAGCGCTAGAGTAGGTCCGCTAGTGAATTTACGCCATCACCCTTAGTAAATCAGTAAAGTAACGAAATGATGTTATGCTGCCGAATTTGCGCTAGCGTTAGCCGTTTCGCGCTTTAGTGAATTTGCCCCTTAGTGTCAGAATTAACAGCACAATTAGATGTTTCTTAATTAAAGGAATAGGCAAAAAGTATGTTTAGCACAAGACCTAGTCATTCAACTCATATTGAAACGGGGTGTCTATCCCTTTAAAGTGAATAACAGTGGCAGAAGCATTGCAGTGTTAGAGACACACAGTTAACTTCCCTTAAAAATGGAGCTAAAGTACTTTGCCTGCAGAGTGTTTTTTTTTTTTCATTTCAGAGTTTTCATTTCTCTGCCAGAATTGTACTGTAAACAGTATGAAGTATATTGCAACACTTTGGCATAAGACGCGCTTTGGTCTGAGGCCAATGTCTTTCCAAGTAATGTCCTCTTGGCTTGTCTCACTGTGTCTTTGCATAATGTGGGGATAACAGATTATTTACTCTTTGTTTGGATTCTAGAATACGATGATTCAGGACAAATAGAATGTTTAATAGAGACTTTCAGGAATTGTGTTTTCGGAAGCAATGCAGGAAAGCACAGAGCTGTCTTTAGAAGGCTGTTAATAGGGTTATTGGGTGCAGTGCACAGTGGGAGTTGGGGACAGCATGCAGATAAGATGGGAACCCCGGAGCAAAATTGCAGCTTTAATATTTTATATTATTGCTGCCAGTCTTGTTGAAATACAGCTCCTATCACCTACTGACACCCAACAATTGTCATTCAGCTATAAGTGAAGGTCAAAAGGGAAAATTTACTAAAGGGCGAAGTGACTATCGTGGGCGAAAATTCGCCAGCGTGACGTCATTTTGGTACTTCGTCGATTTACTAACGGTCACCGGCATAACTTTGCTAGCAGTACTTCGCTCCTTAACGCCTGGCCAAGTTGCGCTTTGTCGAATGGACGTAACCGCAAATTTCACTAAGATGCGGATTTTACTGAACGTTACCTCTTGCGCCAGACTTGCCTTCGCCACCTCAGACCAGGCGAAGAGCAATAGAGTAGATAGGAGTTCCTAAAAAAAAGTCCAAAAAAACGCTGGCGTATTTTCCTTTTTCAGGGTGATAGGCTGAAAAAGAGCGTAACATTTTTTTGGGGCTAACTGGCTTCCCCCCTACATTTTCTACGATATGGCACATAAACTATACACTGGGCTCATGTGAAGGGCAATATAACAACTTTATTTTATTTTATTAAGGTTTCCCGGGCTTGTGTAATGTATTTGCTGCAACATATACGTCCATTGTACTTTAACTTCCCGCCATAAGCAAATTAGCCAACTTCGCTTCCCTTGGCACAGTACCACTGGCATAACTTTGCCAGCATTCGGCGCCCTGAACACAACTTTGGATTTTAGTTAATTAGCGTTGTCTTGGCGAATCTACGCCTGTTGAAGTGTTGCGCTGTGAGCGAAGCCGTCTCTGGCGAATTTTCGGAGGTTAGTAAATTTGCCCCATAGACTGGACAGTAGACATATATAATAGAAATAATGGGACCCTGTAAAGTCTGTTTACTCCTAGCTCCACTAGACATATTGCTGCATTTGGTTCTTTAGATAGAGAAGTGTTTTTGTAGAAGGAGAAGAGCCACTAGGATTATAGGTGCATTCATGTATGGGCTCACGCACTGAAACAAGTACTTGACTGCGCTGCTGCACCCAGGAAAGTCATTATTATTATTGACATTGAGCTTGTACAGCACAAATGTACTTTAGCTGATATTTGGGCACCTCTGACAAGTACAAGATAAAGTGTTAACCTTGGGTAGCATTTACCAAGGCCAAACAATGGTGAGGGGAGTTTTCTGTTGTCAGTAATGATATCGCACCATGAAGAAAAATGACATTAATTAAACAGCCAAGGTTTTAGGGAGAAATGTGCTCCAACTTTTGAATGTTGCATTATTTACAAAGGTGTGTAAATAAAATCCCCCATGCGCTAGTAGAAAATAATATGATTTAAAATGCAGATGATGTTGTCGCAGCAGGAATCTGTTCTTAACATTGGGCTAACAGCAGTGCACTCATGGCACAGACTCAGTGCAGAAGTATATTGGTGTAATGAGTGCAAAACACTGTGCAAGGTTTGTATGTCTAGGCCTGAGTGATTTGGCAAGTAAACTATAGGAAATGTAAATACCAAATCACTGTCTGTGGTTGTTCAAATAAAGGTAGGTTGTGTTGGTGGTGGTCAAATATCTAAATATTTGTTACAGTAGAACCATTTTAAGTTTTTTCAGGGGACCAGGAAAAAAGGATGTAAAATCCGGGAAAATGTAAAATCAGGGAAATTTGTTTAAGTAACTTTTTCTTCAAGTGATATTAGCACAGGAGTCAGTTTTATTTTGAGATACAATATTTACTATTTTAATAACGAGGGTTAAACATTGCAGTGTTAATGTTACACTATGGGGAGCAAGACTCTCAGTCACATACACAACCTAAAGCAAAACATGATTGGTGCAGGACTGTATAAGGAGCAGACTAATTGGCAGGCCTGGATTTGTGGCGAGGTCTAGGGCGGTGAAAGTTTAGGGGCGGCATGCCGCCCAGCCACATCAGGAACGCAGCGTTCATAGCACTGAGGAACGTGCTCACGGGAGGGGGTACGCGTGGACTGAGACACTAGGGCCCTGAGGCGGGCGCTAGGACCGCGAGGCCTCGAGGCGCTGAAATTAACCATTTACAGGCAGAACCATGACAAAATATACATCCGGTTAGTATTTTAAATCTATTTATTTCACAAATTCATAATGGAAATATATATATATATATATATATATATATATATATATAATATATACACAGTATATAGCAGTGGATGCTAATTTGAAGTAAATATAGTGTCTAGGGCACAAGAGGCATCATCATCATTTATTTATATAGCTCCGACAAGTTACGCAGTGCTTTACCTTAGTTTATAACAAATGGGGAATAAATGGTGAATAACTAACAAGGGTTTACAGAGTACAATAGGATTAGAGGGCCCTGCACGTGAGAGTTTACAAATAAAGGTTAGGGTACAAATGAGACATTAGGATTTGAGAACCAATTTTGTGATTTATGATTCAGCAATGATCGATTAATTAAAGGGATACTGTCATGGGAAAAACATTTTTTTTCGAAATGAATCAGTTAATAGTGCTACTCCAGCAGAATTCTGCACTGAAATCCATTTCTCAAAAGAGCAAACAGATTTTTTTTATATTCAATTTTGAAATCTGACATGAGGCTAGACATATTGTCTATTTCCCAGCTGCCCCCAGTCATGTGACTTGTGCCTGCACTTTAGGAGAGTAATGCTTTCTGGCAGGCTGCTGTTTTTCCTTCTCAATGTAACTGAAAGTGTTTATTGTTTTTATTATTATGCTTTTATATTATATCTTTCTATTTACAATCTTTTATTCATCAAACCTCTGCCTAGTTAACAGAGTAAGCAGCAGATTAAAGGGATTATGTCGTGATTTTTATGGTGTCGTTTTTAGCTCAACCAACAAGTTTATTTTTTTAGTTGTAATATTGGTGTGTAGGTGCATCTTAGGTCATTTTGCCTGGTCATGTGATTTCAGAAAGAGCCAGCACTTTAGGATGGAACTGCTTTCTGTCAGGCTGTTGTTTCTCCTACTCAATGTAACTGAATGTGTCTCAGTGGGACCTGGATTTTACTATTGAGTGCTGTTCTTATATCTACCAGGCAGCTGTTATCTTGTGTTAGGGTGCTGCTATCTGGTTACCTTCCCATTGTTCTTTTGTTTGGCTGCTGGGGGGGGAAAAGGGAGGGGGTGATATCACTCCAACTTGAAGTACAGCAGTAAAGACTTGGGGCAGCTGGGAAATTGACAATATGTCTAGCCCCATGTCAGATTTCAAAATTGAATATAAAAAAAATCTGTTTGCTCTTATGAACCTAAGGGCAGTGGCACAAGGGGCAATAGTGAGCATTTTGCTGCCTGGGCATTTTCCATCTCGACAGGTCGGTAGCAAAGCACTCTGGTGGTAATCACTTGGACCCTGCAGGTACAGACAATTATCTTCCAAAAACACTTTATGCTTTTAGAAGAAGTGACCCTTAGTGGGGTGATTCAAAAACTGGGAGATTGGAGCACTATCAGGGGGGTTCAGCCTGAAGATTTGGGGAGAATAATTATTTAATCTACTACATTCACCTGAAAGCCCTGGGTGAGATATGGACCTTCAGTATAAGTTGGACCTCCAAGAGGGACATGTTCTATAAAAAACCACTAAGCATAGAGGAGGGACAGGCAATATTTGATTGACAACTGAGAATTTGAAATTAGTTTATAACAGCTATGAACGGTTTAATGAAAAAATAATTAAAATTTCATGTATAATTTATTATACAGCTTTTTATGTAAGGGTGACAGGTCTGCTTTCGATTATAAAAAAAGGCTCCCCAAGCAGGAGCCCCTGTCACCTCTAAGGATTTGGTTCGGGATTTGGCCTTTTTCAACAGGATTCGGCATATACAAATTAGGGGCGGGGAGGGAAATTGGGTGACTTTTTGTTACAAAACAAGGAAATAAAAACTGTTTTCCCCTTCCCACCCCTAATTTGCATATTCAAATTAGGATTCAATTTGATATTCAGCCTAATTTTTCGCTAAGGATTTTGGGGTTTTGACTGATTCCAAAATAGTGGATTCGGTGCATCCTTACTAAGGACTGCCCTTGGCCGAAGAGAGGCCTTATAAATTACGGTCTTATTTTAGTGCCTGAATCAATTACAACTTAGCAGAGCCATTAGATAGAATATGTGCTAGGCACCAAGGTCTATAAATGTGACCCATAGCAATCAATCTGCATATTAAAGGGCATGTAAAGTCTAAAATAGAATAAGGCTAGAAATGCTGTATTGAACTTGTAACATGAACTTACTGCACCACAAGCCTAATCAAACAAATAATTTATGCTTTCAAAGTTGGCTACAGGGGGTCACCATCTTGTAACTTTGTTAAACATCTTTGCAAGACTAAGACTGTGCACATGCTCAGTGTGGTCTGGGCTGCTTAGGGATCGTCATAAACAAAGCTGCTTGAGTTCAGCATGGCTGGAAAGTAAGGCGGGGGCTCCCCCTGCTGTTCATAAGTATGATTGTTTCCCTGCTCAGCAGTTAGGGACCGTCTGACAATTCCTATCCACAGCAGTAAATGAAGGGAGAAGTTCACTGCATACAGTCAGGTTTCTTATAAAAACGGTACACATTTAGTATATTGGAGATAGGTTTCTTTTTCATTAAAGAAAGTAAAAACGGGATTTTATTTTTTTGCCTTTACATGCCCTTTGAGGGTACCCTTTAATAATGTTATTTACCTTTTGAATATTCTGTTGTCTTATTAAATGTTTTTTGTTCTTGGGCTTTATCATTGGCATGTCACGGAGTGAGCTGTAATGATGGATTAGCATTATTTTGTTTAATAAAATTAAATGTGCCCCATTCACAGCGTAATGAGCATAATGGTTCCCTGTAATAGGGTTATCCTGTTTCCAGATCCCTGTCTAACAAAATTATGATCTCCTTTCAAAGACCCCTGCCTGGGTGTTAGGAGGGAGGGGTCCAAAAGAAATGAAGACTATCTGCAACTTATCATAGATTTATGCAGCCTGTACATAATAAAATGTTGTTTTCTGAATTACCACTTTCATTTTGAACAGTAGAAAGTTGTACATAAAGCCTGAGTTTGCTGATAGAGATTTAGGTGCATAACATACAAATATATACAGTATATTATATTAAACCGTATTTTAGCAACTGCCTGAGACTTCAGCTTTAGCTGCTATTGCAGTGCTTTGGATGTGAGCTGAGGGGAGCGAGGGCACACACAGATATACACATGCCTATACGAAAATTAGTTTTTTTCAGGTTTATCAAATGTGGCTTTGGTTTGGCCCTTGGCTTAATTTATTCTCCCCATTGAGGTGGGATTTGCTCCCGGGTTCTGCTTTTTACCATTGTAACAAATTGCAGAAATCTTCTCTGAAACTGAGGAAATGACTTTTTTAACCTAGATTCTCTATGATACAAACAAGAATGCAATTTGCCCTCTGTTCCTCAGCCACTGCTTTCTCATGTGGTTACATGAAATAGAACATTTGTCTCAGTAAAACCACAGTGAATTTGATTAGTGTAAATACAAATGTTTTAGTTTTCTTCCATCTGGTGCCGCCATTTTAATCTTCTCCCTCAGTAGACAACCCTGTTGGCAGTTGATAGACTTGAGGACAATTGATACTCCACCGACCAGCTTGTTGGGCCATTGCTTTGCCCCCAAAGCTCAGCAGTATTTTTGGGAATGCTTTGTCCGAAATCCACCAACCTCATATCATGAGAGAGATAATAATCCAGTCCTAAATCCACACTAAATGAAAACGGTTTCAGAAAGGCCACGAGTGGATCATGATCTCCCTTATGACATGGAGAAGGTTGAGTTCTCGCAGAGACACAGCCCCATAAAAATATGGCAGTAGACTTTAAAGGAGTAGTTTACAGTAACTTTTAGTATGTTATAGAATGTCCTATTCTTAGGAGCTTTTCAATGATCCTTCTGCTTTCTTAGCTGTCAGCCTGCTGCCTCTTTCTACCTTTAGAATCAGGGAGTCGCTGACCCTGGCAAACAAAATAACTATTTCTCTGTGAAGCTACAATTTCATTGTTGATATGACTTTTTATAAATGATCATTCTATTCAGGCCTTCTCCTATTCATCTTCCAGTCTCACATTTTGGTCTCTTTTGGTTGCTTGGGTAAACTGGATCTCACTCACCTGATAGCTACTGAAATTCCATACTGAAGAGCTGCTAAATAATTCAGAACATTTGCATCATACTAAAACATAATTAACAGTAAACAACTGCTTTAGTGCAAATCTCCAATTTTTTTGTCCACCACATAGACCTCACTCCCGCAAGAACATAGTAACATCATACCTCCCAACTGTCCTGTTTCCAAAGGGACAGTCCCTCTTTTGACAGCTCAACCCACAGTCCCTCGTTTGTACTGGAAAGTCCCGTTTTTCTCTGCATTGAACAGCCATAAAAAGAAACAATGTTTCTAACTTAATTGGTTGTTGGCAGAGAGCCCAGAACAGCCACAGCTGCAGATAAGATATGTTTGTAACAATTTTGAGATAAGAAAATAAGTAAATGTAACAATATAAGTGTAGGGATGTGAAAATCTTAGACACCCTTACACTTTACAGACAGGCACATCCCTAGTAATATGAACACCTCAGTGGGTCCTTATGGGGACCTTGTGCTTATATAACCCCTGCAGTTCACACAGTGTACACCAGATGGCACTGTGCCAGAGTATAAAAGGTTTAGGAACCATGTGCTCTGGGTTCATTGCTTTAGCCCAACCAAGCAGGCTGGAAGGGAATGGGTAGTGCTGACCCTAGGCGCCTTGGCCCTAGTAATTAGATAGCTATACTAGTTTTATAGATCGCTCTAGGAGTGATAGAGAGGTTATTTAGTTGAGCAGCTCAAGGCTCCACCAGGAGATTAGAGGGATTAAGATCCCAGGGTATTACTGACCCAGAGTAAGGAACTAAGTTTTGAGATAGGGATGTCAGGAGTTCCCCTAGTCTGCCACTGGAAGATATCCTGAAAACCGGGCAATACCCATCAAATGCTGTCAACTTACTCTCTGCTGTATATTCCCTAGCCTGTGGGGATTCAGCCTATATGTGCTGTGAGTATATGCTTCCTTTATGCTGCTGTGTATATTCTATACTCCATTGTGGATCAATGTTCTAAATGATCTCTGTGCTATTGTTCAATAAATACTGTTCTTGGTTCAACTGTTAAAGAACTACTGGCGCCCATCATTGTGCTATCGTATCAGGTTACAGTTATACTACACCCTTGCCTCCACCCCGCTGCGAGAGTTTACCCCTGAGAAAGAGAGCTCATCGGTGGTCTCAGCCCACCAAGGAAAGTAGCTAAAACTGTCCTAGCACAGGTCAGTTTACTATAGCGTTACATAAGATAACGAGTCCCTTGGGAGAAGTTAGATTCACAGCTTAAAGGGCAATTCACCTTCATTAGCAAAACTGTAATAACTGCAAAAAAACACTGAAATATGTTCAAACTTTCATAACCTGCCAAATTTTGTTAAATAAACATGGTAATTAGGGGGTGTGGACACAAAAATGGTCGTGGTCAAAAAATTCACTGAGCTACAAAACTTCTTTTCCCGCTTTTTATTTCCAAAATGTTGGGAGGTATGAGTAACATAGTAAGTTAGGTTGGAAAAAGACACACGCCCATCAGGTTCTATTTAAACCTAACTGCCAGTTGATTCAGAGTTAGGCAAAAAAACACATTTGAAGCCTCTCCAATTTGCCTCAGAGGGGAAAACATTCCTTCCTGACTCCGAAATGGCAATCGGACTCAGCGTTGGACTGGGCTGGCGGGATGCCGGGAAAAAACTCGGTGGGCCCAAGCCCTTGTGGGCCTCGCCCGCCCAGACCCCCTCTGCTCCTGACCTCTGGCCCACTCTGCCAGCTTGCCACGCCCACTCTGCCAACTTGCCCCGCCCACTCTGCCAGCTTGCCCCGCCCACTATGCCTGCTTGCCCCACTCACTCGACCCACTTTCCCCCGCCCACTCTGCCCACTTTCCCTGGCTGCTCACTCACTTGAATGAAGTAGGTACGCTCCGAGGGGGATGGGAGAGGGCAGAGGGGGGGTGCGGGGCCCTGATGTGGCAGCCCCTGACCCACCCAGTCCGACCCTGATCGGACTAATCCCTGGATCAACTTGTAGTATGTGCTACATAATCAGGGGCGTAACTACCGATACAGTTAAGTACATGGTTACAGGGTGGTGGGAGGCTGAACACTGAACAAAACCACTTTGTGTATTTGTGTATTGTTTTAGATGTTTCAGATCACACCACATATGACCAGACACACCCTTATGTACCCCACGTACTCCAGGTAAACACACCCCAGAGACGTGCAACTAAATTGGTTAGAGGGAAGGAAGAGTTAAATTATGAGGGGAGACTGTCAAGGTTGGGGTTGTTTTCTCTGGAAAAAAGGCGCTTGCGAGGGGACATGATTAGACTTTACAAGTACATTAGAGGACATTATAGACAAATAGCAGGGGACCTTTTTACCCATAAAGTGGATCACCGTACCAGAGGCCTCCCCTTCAGACTAGAAGAAAAGAACTTTCATTTGAAGCAACGTAGGGGGTTCTTCACAGTCAGGACAGTGAGGTTGTGGAATGCACTGCCGGGTGATGTTGTGATGCTGATTCAGTTAATGACTATAAGAGGGACTTGGATGATTTCTTGGACAGACATAATATCAAAGGCTACTGTGATACTAAGCTCTATATTTAGTATAGATATGGGTATATAGAATGTATGTGAAAGTAGGGAGGGGTGTGTGTATGGATGCTGGGTTTTCATTTGGAGGGGTTGAACTTGATGGACTTTGTCTTTTTTCAACCCAATTTAACTATGTAACTATGTAACCCATTTTTTACTGTCTGTTAACTGGGATTTTTCACCTCTATTGGGGCAATTGAGAGGTACATTACCTGATGGGCAATATACTGCACTCTAGTACTCATGTGCCCAACTTGAATCAGTACTGGGGATACCAGGAAGCTCAGAAAGAGACGGCAGTGTAACACCCTGGAAAAGTGTAGAACCAGGGTAGGAGGTGAGCTGCTGGAATCACTGGGGGGTGAATGATAATGGAACACTTCCCAGTGATTTTAGGCCAGATTCGCCGTACCTGCCGCCTGCTATAATGACAAAACCCTTGCGCCAATGCACTCGTGGTGATTTCCGAAGTTGCCTCGTGGGTGTAAGGTGTAAGCAGTGCCGGGCCTGGGTTTGAGGTTAGCAATTAATAAATTGGCTCCCTCTCCAGTGATTTTATGTATTTGTCCTTTTATTTTATCTGTGACTGTGCAGTTGTTGGAAGCCAAAAGTGCACCCATTAAGCACCCTCCTCTGAGTCTGAGGCCATCAATGTCGATATTGTAAATATGAAACAAGTCGGGCATTCAGCATCCAACATGAATAAACAAGCTCATGTTTGTGGGGAGAAGTCACGCCGTTATTGCGGAGACAAATTCTGCGGCTGTCTGGTTTTTATAGCCCATCTTTTGATTATTTCTCCAAGGGGGAGAGGGAAAAGGGGCAGAACAAAGGCTTCCTAGAAATCTCGAAACAAAAAGGGCTCTAATTATGTGCTCTGATGTTCTAAAGCTTAATTACTAGAGCTGATGGAATGAATGAAGCTGTTTAGCTGGCCAACACAAGGACAGTATCAACACAGTGTCTCTAGTTAACTATCAGCACTAAAGGCACTCGGGGCAAAAACAAGGCTGATAACATAATTAAAGGGGAAGTACACCTTAAAGTTAGCTTTCAGTATGCTGCAGACAGGCAACAAAAGTGTTTATTGTTTTTATTATTATGCTTTTATATTATATCTTTCTATTTACAATCTTTTATTCATCAAACCTCTGCCTAGTTAAGAGAGTAAGCAGCAGATTAAAGGGATTTTGTCGTGATTTTTATGGTGTCGTTTTTAGCTCAACCAACAAGTTTATTTTTTTAGTTGTAATATTGGTGTGTAGGTGCATCTTAGGTCATTTTGCCTGGTCATGTGATTTCAGAAAGAGCCAGCACTTTAGGATGGAACTGCTTTCTGGCAGGCTGTTGTTTCTCCTACTCAATGTAACTGAATGTATCTCAGTGGGACCTGGATTTTACTATTAAGTGCTGTTCTTATAACTACCAGGCAGCTGTTATCTTGTGTTAGGGTGCTGCTATCTAGTTATTTTCCTATTGTTCTGTTGTTAGGCTGCTGGGGGAAAAGGGGGGAGGTGATATCACTCCAACTTGCAGTACAGCAGTAAAGAGTGACTGAAGTTTATCAGAGCACAAGTCACATGACTGAGGGCAGCTGGGAAACTGACAATATGTCTAGCCCCATGTCAGATTTCAAAATGAAATATAAAAAAATCTGTTTGCTCTTTTGAGAAATGGATTTCAGCGCAGAATTCTGAAGCAGCCCTATAAACTGATGTGTTTTTAAAAAAATATTTTTTTCCCATGACAGTATCCCTTTAAAATTAGCTTTCAGTATGGTGCAGACAGGCAATTTGTAAGTGTTCATTGTTTTTATTATTATTGTTTTATATTATTACTATTTTAATCACATATATTTCTATTGTCAATCTTTTATTCATCAAACCTCTGCCTAGTTGCTTGAATAAGCAGCAGATTAACAATCCAGAGCAAGAAACAGAGCATAGCATTGGTGGATGCAAGGCTTCCTTGTCTGTTGCTAGGGTTGCCACCTGGCCGGTATTTTACCGGCCTGGCCAGTAAAAATAATGGCTGATCCCAATGTTATTAATAGGGAAAAAAAGATAAATATATAGGAAGGCTGGTATTTTTTTCCAGAAAAGGTGGCAACCCTATCTGTAGCTCCTGCCCAGGGTTGGACTGGGCCGGTGGGACACTAGGAAAAAACCTGGTGGGCCCTACTGGCCCAATCCCGATATTGGCGTTGCCCCTCTGACCTCCCTCCCAGCCCCCAGTTGTGGCCACAAACAGGAAAAATATAAGCAAGGGTTGGCCCCGGAGGTAGGGTTGTCACCTTTTGAGAAATTTTTTACCGGCCAGTGATGGGAACAAAAGGGGCAGGCCGCAACGGAAAAGGACGGGCCGTGACGCAAAAGGGGACAGAGCCACATCGCACGATGGGTAGAAGATGGATAAAAGGCAAGTTTCCAGGGGAGAGCCAAGGGCTTTTGTTAAGGGTATAACAAATTTACGGGCAGCTACATTTCCAGTAAATTTGTAATACCGGCCCTGGCCTAGTGTTTTACCGGCTAGGTTGGTAAAACACCAGCCGGGTGGCAACCCTACCCGGAGGGGGGTTGCAGCTGCAGAGTGGGTTGACCCTGCTCCTGTCATAGTGGCCTATATCGGCCAGCGCTTTACAATTTTTGCATCTGAATGACACTCAAGTTAGTGGACAGGAGTGAGGGACACCTATGTGCCTTCCCCACACCCTTCACAAAAGCAGCACTGCTGAATGCAGGCACCTCTGTATTCATATTGGAAATGGAAGTCTCTGCAGTCTGTTTCGAAGAACAGAGAACTGTAAATATTTAGAGAAGTGCAGGGCACACAGTGCAAAAGACACGGCGGATTGTGCTTGGCCAAAGAATAGGAAATAAAGACAGTTGGCTTCATAAACCTCTCTCTATGTCATACCAAAAGTTTTCAAGGTGAACTGCTTCACCTTTTATTAACTATATACTATATGTATTCCCAGCATCCCTTGCTCCGAGTGCTTCCATGATTGCCTTCTGCCTATAACTATTATGAACTGTCCTATGGGGGGGTGATTGCTACATTCATCACAGTAATTTGTGTCTGAACAGAAAAACACAGTTTTAGTTCCCTTTCTAAGCACAAAACAAAACCTGTGGTACCGTGTTAGCCAGTAGCAAAAATAACAAATAAAAAAAACAAACAAATACAAAAAGTATTGTAGAAGTGATACCTATATTGGCTAACAATAAAAAAATAGATTGCAAGCTTTCGGAGCACCAAGGCCCCTTCGTCAGGCAAAATACAAATGAAAGCTAGTAAGGCCCAGCATATATACTGTTAGATCAATGAAAGGTATTTATGGCAATAAATTAGGACGTTACAGATAGATAGAGATCAATTGTAGAGATAATACAATGAATTAAGGTGGGTTGGAAATAGTCCAGGAGTCTGAATTCAGTCAGGTCACATAGTGTGACATGAAACCTGACCCGAAATTAAGGCCCTGTCTTAATGTGTTAAATAAATCCATACATTTGAATTCACTAATACTAAGTATTAAGTCTTATAGTAGTCTGAAGCAAACACACCTGTTTTACCAGTGTGGGGCTAAAGTACATTATATTGTCACTCCTTTAAAATACTTTCATTTTTTGGAGTTACTGTTCTATTAAATTTGTCAAAAACTGAAAATTTTTTAAATCAATACATAAAGACAAATGGCAACTTGTCTTCGAATACTGCTGCCTACATCATACTAAAAGCTAATGTGATGGTCAGGTACTTGTATAAAGGGTAAGGTGATACTGTTGGATCTAAAAACTGCCTGTCACTGGGTGCAGAGTTATAATCTGAAATTTTACCAGTGTAAGAGTGTGTTTGTGTGTGTGGTGGGGGTGGGGGGGGGGTGGAGAATTTGCATTAAAATGAGTATATCCTTAAAGGGGAGCTTCACCCAAAACTGTTTTGTTATATCTCGCAGAACTCTGTTAAACAGCTGCTCCATTGTTTCAGGAGTTATAAACAGGAATGCAGAGAAGCCAAACAGGACAGGCAGATGTTGTTTCAATAAGAATTAGATTTACAAAAAACTTTAAAAAAACATTGTTTTTCTTTTCTATAAATGCATATGGGAAAGTTGCTTTGAACCAGTGGTGTAACTAGTTGTTACTGGGCCCCACAGCAAATTCAGTTTAGGGCCCCAAAACATTAGTAAGTTGACCTAGTCTACCAAGATATCTTGAAATTGCTTATACTGGGCCCCCTACATTCTTGGGCCTCCTGCAACCGCAGGGTCTGCTTCCTCTGTAGTTACGCCCCTGCTGTAAACCGTGGTTTCTTATATGATACAAAACAAACAAACAGTTTTGAATGGAGATCCCCTTTGATAATACTTCCCCTTTCAAGTTGTTGCATTTGCTCCCCTCTAGGTTTCAACTGCTAATCACAGCCTCCCTGGCCAGCTGTCATTTAGCTGAGATTCTTGGGAAATCATGTGGCTGACAGCTGGAGCACTTAGAATGCAGACCGTATTTCCTGATGCGGGTGCTCCCATTTATTTAAAGGAGAACTAAAGCCTAACTAAAGGAGTAGCTAGAAATGTTGTACATGATGTTTTGTGCTTCTGTACCAGCCCAAGGCAACCACAGCCCTTTAGCAGTAAAGATTTGTGTCTCCAAAGATGCCCCAGTAGCTCCCCATCTTCTTTTCTGCTGATTCACTGCACATGCTCTGTGCTGCTGTCACTTACTGAGCTTAGGGACCCACTCACAATATACAGTACACATAGAATAGAAATGTCACAATATAAGGCTGATTAATAATCAATACAGATAATTACTACATGGCAGCACAGAAACCAGTGCAATTAGCATCAGAATTTAATAATCAGCAAACCTGTAGCATCAGCTTATATTACAGACCAACCTCATTTTCTGCTGGATAATTAGTGACGAGCCCTAAACTTAGCTTCTCAACAGCCAATCAGAGCCCACTGAGCATGTGAGTGTCACAGACACTTTCCAAGATGGTGACCCCCTGTGACAAGTTTGAAGTCCTGGATCATTGCTGCTATTGACAAGCTGAAAGTTTAGCCTTGTGCAATAAGTTAAATTTATAAAATATGGCATTTTTAGCCACATTCATTATTAGGGTTTAGTTCTCCTTTATACAACAGGCCACTAGATAGAAAAAACACTGCAGGCTTATAGGTTTCCCATCACAGAATGCACTTGCAGCAGTACCACAAGGACCGGAGTGCACGTGATTCTCCCCCTCTCAGAAACAAACCGCTTCAATGTCGTAATCATTTTTAGGTCAACCGCCCCCCAACAGGAAAGAGTTCTCAGTGTTGTTCTTGTTTCCACCATCCATAGATCTAGAGTGTCACATATTTAAGCTTACTGCACTTGTCCTTAATTATATTTACCCTTTTTCAGTGGCTCTTCTGGGTCTGCTGTTCTACCGCCCACTCCTGCAGAGCATCTGGGTGTCCCTGCTATGAAAATGAATTTTCACCTTCCAACACCTTTTTTCAGTTCAGCTGGTTTCAGATTGTTCACCAGAAATAAAGACTTTTCCCAATTACTTTCTATTTTCTATTTGTGACCGCTTTTCTAATACTGAAGTTTTAAGTTTCATTTTTCACCTTCTTTTGTCTTTCTGAAGTAGCTGGGGGGGGTCACCGACTTTGTAACGACTCTGTAACTCAGGGGCACCCAGGGCGTAGATTGCGGTCTACCAGTAGATCCCGTTAATGTTCCTGGTAGACTGCCACTTGGTTGGAGCAGAGAGGAGGGGACACGGAACACCACCGCCACTTCTGGTAAAGGCCTGTGCGTTCCGCTGTGGAACACACGGTCCCTCAGTAAAGATGGCCGCCTTGGCACCTCCCTATGGAGTGACTTCTTTGATTTGCCTGATCCACTCCAGATGTCCCTTATGGGCCCCCGCTCTTGGGCGTCAATTCGCTAGCGTTTGGCATTTTCGGTACAAATTCACTAACGAACGCTGGCGTAAATTCGCTAGTGTTACTTCGCACACTTACGCCAGGCGAATTTTCGCTAGCGATGTAACTACACAAATTCACTAACTTGCGCAGTGTACTGAACGCTACCTTTTACGCTAGACTTCCTTCGCCACCTCAGACCTGGCAAAGCGCAATAGAGTAGATAGGGATTGTTTCCAAAAAAGTCTAATTTTTTTCTAAGTCCCAAAAAACGCTGGCGTGTTTTCTACATGATGGGTGATAAGCTGAAAAAGATCGAAAATATTTTTGGGGCTCCCCTCCTTCCCCCCTACATTTCCTGACTCATGGCAACTTACCTAGACAGTGGGCACATGTGTAGGGCAAAATAAAATGTATATTTGCTGATTTGAAGGTTTTCTAGGCATTTGTAGTGCAGATACGTGTTCCTCCATTGAAATTTGAATTTCGCGCCGTATGCAAATTAACCATCGCTAGTGAAACTTCGCTTCGCTTGGCGAATTAACGCTAGCACAACTTCGCAAACTAACGCTACCCCTGTGCGCAACTTCAGATTTTAGTGAATTTGCGGAGCGCTGGCGAAAATACGCATGGCGAAGTGCGGCGAAGTACGGCGAAGTGTGGCGAAGTTGCGCCTGGCGCAACTTCGCATCTTAGTGAATTTGCCCCTTGCTTTCCAGGGGGTTAGGGGTGCCAGGGGGACCGGAAGAGGACAAAGCACTGAAGAGGTTGGAGAGTTTCCTGCTGCTCCCGCTCGGTACTGTTTGGTAACTCAGACAGGAGCAGATACTGGGATTGCATGGTGTTTTCCTCCTGCCCAGGGCCCTTGTAGGGTTCCATGGACTCAAACATGGGCTCCACCTAGGGTTGCCACCTTTTCTGGAAAAAAATACCGGCCTTCCTATATATTTAATCTTTTCCCCCTATTAATAACATTGGAATCAACCATCATTTTTACAGGCCAGGCCGGTAAAATACCGGCCAGATGGCAACCCTAGCTCCACCTTGCCCCAGCTGTGGATACCCCCCAGTCATATCCCAGCCGGACAGAAAGTCTCCAGGAGGAGCAGCAGAGGGACTCCCAATGCCCCAGCTCCAGGTACAGACTGAAGTCTATGGCTCTCTTGTGTTCCCCGATAGAACTGTCAAATCCGATACAGCCCAGAGGCACCCACTGGGGGATCTTGCCTACCAAGCCGCCCAGGCAGTCAGCGTTGTAGTAGTCCATGAATCTAACACCAGGCAGGGGTGGGAGACATGCTGTCATAAAGAACAATTACTGTATATTTTCTCTGTTCCCCCTCATTGCCTTGGGCACAAAAACCTCTTGGCCTGGAACTGATTTCCATATAAAACCATCAATGACTGTGTCACATAGGAAACAACAGTTTTGTCTTGCTTTATGTCAGGTATAGTGAAGTATTATAACCATGGGCTTGGGATACTTGTTCTTGTGCCGTACGGTAGGCGGCCCACTATTTTTTATAAAGGTAGATCTCCTGATGGGGGCCAGGTGTCGAGAGTAGATCCCAGCGTAACAAAGTCTGGGCACCCCTGTTGTAACGGATTTAAATTGATACATTTAGTTGATACATATCTTTGTCCCTGCTGAGCAGAATCCCTGAGTCTCATTAAAGGCAGCTGTTAGAATTGATACAATAGTTGCTGATATTCCACAGATACTGCTGAGAAATGGATCAGTTAAATGTGGCAAATTGTAACCATTGTTACAATTAAATGTAATAATTCAGAATCTGAATATCAAAGTATTTTGATGTATTGAAATTGACCTGAGGCACATAAGAACATTTATCCTAATACAAACTGCTTGTTCTCTCTTTCATACAGTGGCAAACAAGCGCCATTTTGTGGACAGTGAGCGTCTCTATCAGTTCAGGTTAAACTTCAGGCGAAGGCGGAGAGTCATGGAGCTTCTGAATGAGAGATCCCAGCGCATGGTGGAAAGTCATGACAGCCCTTTCTGTCTGCGCAAACAAAGTCACGACAAATCAACAAGCTTTCTCTCTGGTAGATGTCGTCTACATTTTTATTATACAGTGATATATACATATAGGAGGATTAGTTGAAGGTAGGAAAGCTCAACAATGAACCACAGCTATAGTAGCAGTGGGATAATAGTCTCTGGGAAGGGAGTGTGACTGTGGGATAGCAGGTATAGTAGGGAGAGATGGTGCCTATAGTAACAGTGGATAATAGTCTCTGGGAAGGGAGTGTGACTGTGGGATAGCAGGTATAGTAGGGAGAGATGGTGCCTATAGTAACAGTGGATAATAGTCTCTGGGAAGGGAGTGTGACTGTGGGATAGCAGGTATAGTAGGGAGAGATGGTGCCTATAGTAACAGTGGGATAATAGTCTCTGGGAAGGGAGTGTGACTGTGGGATAGCAGGTATAGTAGGGAGAGATGGTGCCTATAGTAACAGTGGGATAATAGTCTCTGGGAAGGGAGTGTGACTGTGGGATAGCAGGTGTAGTAGGGAGAGATGGTGCCTATAGTAACAGTGGATAATAGTCTCTGGGAAGGGAGTGTGACTGTGGGATAGCAGGTATAGTAGGGTGAGATGGTGCCTATAGTAACAGTGGATAATAGTCTCTGGGAAGGGAGTGTGACTGTGGGATAGCAGGTATAGTAGGGAGAGATGGTGCCTATAGTAACAGTGGATAATAGTCTCTGGGAAGGGAGTTTGACTGTGGGATAGCAGGTATAGTAGGGAGAGATGGTGCCTATAGTAACAGTGGATAATAGTCTCTGGGAAGGGAGTGTGACTGTGGGATAGCAGGTATAGTAGGGTGAGATGGTGCCTATAGTAACAGTGGATAATAGTCTCTGGGAAGGGAGTGTGACTGTGGGATAGCAGGTATAGTAGGGAGAGATGGTGCCTATAGTAACAGTGGATAATAGTCTCTGGGAAGGGAGTTTGACTGTGGGATAGCAGGTATAGTAGGGAGAGATGGTGCCTATAGTAACAGTGGATAATAGTCTCTGGGAAGGGAGTGTGACTGTGGGCTAGCAGGTATAGTAGGGAGAGATGGTGCCTATAGTAACAGTGGATAATAGTCTCTGGGAAGGGAGTGTGACTGTGGGATAGCAGGTATAGTAGGGAGAGATGGTGCCTATAGTAACAGTGGGATAATAGTCTCTGGGAAGGGAGTGTGACTGTGGGATAGCAGGTATAGTAGGGAGAGATGGTGCCTATAGTAACAGTGGATAATAGTCTCTGGGAAGGGAGTGTGACTGTGGGATAGCAGGTATAGTAGGGAGAGATGGTGCCTATAGTAACAGTGGATAATAGTCTCTGGGAAGGGAGTGTGACTGTGGGATAGCAGGTGTAGTAGGGAGAGATGGTGCCTATAGTAACAGTGGATAATAGTCTCTGGAAGGGAGTGTGACTGTGGGAGAACAGGTATAGTAGGGAGAGATGGTGTCTATAGTAACAGTGGATAATAGTCTCTGGGAAGGGAGTGTGACTGTGGGATAGCAGGTATAGTAGGGAGAGATGGTGTCTATAGTAACAGTGGATAATAGTCTCTGGGAAGGGAGTGTGACTGTGGGATAGCAGGTATAGTAGGGAGAGATGGTGTCTATAGTAACAATGGATAATAGTCTCTGGGAAGGGAGTGTGACTGTGGGATAGCAGGTATAGTAGGGAGAGATGGTGCCTATAGTAACAGTGGGATAATAGTCTCTGGGAAGGGAGTGTGACTGTGGGAGAACAGGTATAATACGGAGAAATGGTGCCTATAGTAACAGTGGGACAATTACCTCTGAGAAGGGACAGTAGTCGTGTGATAGAACATAGTAATGTGGAGTCAACTGGACTGAGACATGACACTCAAGGTGGCCATAGACCCACTGATAATATCGTACGAAAAATTTCGTATGATATACGGTGCATGTATGGTTGGAAAAGATCCGACTGATTTTGGCAGAAGACTTGGATATCAGTTGGCTTGTCAGTTGGTCTGGATGGAAAATTTTTGATTGGGCACCTTTGAAGGGACCCAAACATCGGCCATTGTTAGTGCTGAATCGTCAGATACAGGTAGAATTCCATTGTTTCTACGTGTATATCTGACAATTCAACTCTACACGTGTGTATTTATTACGTCTATGGCCAACTTTATTCTGGAATATAATTTGGATGTGCTTGGTGCCATTGTTAATGACAAATTTGTGTAATTTCATGTAATTTCTTTGGTCGCATACAGTGAGCCCTACAAAAGAGATAAAGATTGTGTCAGCAGTGAGACGGAGCAGTATGAGTAACAGCAACAGTGGAGGGTATTTTGCTAACAGCTCCACACTGAGCAGCAGCCCACCTGTAGTAATGTGCAACCCAAAGTCAGGTAAGGGAATCTATCCAGTCAATTAACAAGCAAGTAATCACATTGTAGACATGGCGTATTCACAAAGAATGACACATCTGGGGTATTTACAGCTTGTGTTTCAGTTAATTAAAAATTTTACTGACTGATGAACTGGCTTCTGATGTGAGCCTTTGCTTTTCTTGGGGGAGCTATCCAAATACCCAGAGATGACAGAGAGCTTACGTTTTTTTTTCTGGCTTTGGTAGGGCCATTACACACGGGCGTTTGGAGCTGTGCTCCCCTGCGTTCCGAGTTCATGCGTTCAGCCGCAGGAGTAGACAAACAATTCTTTTTAATGGGGCTGTACTCACACAGACGCATGTAATTGCCGAACGCAGGTAAAATGCAACATGCTGCGTCCCAACTGGCGTTCGGTGCTGACGTGTCTGTTTGAGTACAGCCCCATTGAAATGAATTCAGTGTGTCTACTCCTTCGCTCCCCTGCGGCTGAACCCATGAACCCGAAACGCAGGGGAGCGCAGCTTCAAACGCCCGTGTGTAAGGGCCCTTACAAGTATGAGACCTCTTATCCGGAATGCTTGGGACCTGGAGTATTCCGGATAACGGATCTTTCTGCAATTTGTGTAGTCATACTTTACGTCTACTAGAAAATCAAGTAAACATTATATAAACCCAATAGGCTGGTTTTGCTTCCAATAAGGATTAATTATATCTTAGTTGGGATCAAGTACAAGCCACTGATTTATTACAGGTATGAGACCTGTTATTTAGAATGCTCGAGACCTGGGGTTTTCCGGATAATGGATCTTTCCATAATTTGGATCTTCAGACCTTGAAGTCTACTATAAAATCATGTAAACATGTAAATAAACCCAATTGGCTGGTTTTGCTTCTAATAAGGATTAATTATATCTTAGTTGGGATCAAGTACAAACTTCTGTTTTATTATTACAGGTATGAGATCTGTTATCCAGAATGCCCGGGGACCTGGGGTTTTCCGTATAATGGATCTTTCCATAATTTGGATCTTGAAGTCTACTAGAAAATAATGTAAACATTAAATAAATCCAATAGGCTGGTTTTGCTTCCAATAAGGATTAATTATATCTTAGTTGGGGTCAAGTACACGCTACTGTTTTATTATTACAGAGAAAAAGGAAATATTTTTAAAAATTTGTATTATTTGAATAAAATGGAGTCTATGGAAGATGGCCGGCCATCATGTAATTCAGAGTTTTCTGGATAACGGATCCCATACCCATATGTTGTCCCATAGTGTAAATCATACCTCCCAACTGTCCCTTTTTCGGAGGGACAGTCCCTCTTTTGACAGCTCAACCCGCAGTCCCTCATTTGTACTGGAAAGTCCCTCTTTTCTCTGCACTGAACAGCCAGAAAAAGAAACAAAGTTTCTCCCTTAATTGGCTTTTAGCAGAGAGCCCAGAACAGCTAACAGGTGCAAATAAGGTACTTTGTAACAATTTTGAGACACAAAAACTCAGATAGATAAGGAGAAATATTTTCACACTTTCATAACCTGCCAAATTTTGTAAAACAAACATGGTAATTAGGGGTGTGGCCACAGAAAGGGGTGTGGCCAAAAAATTGCTGCGCTACGTGCGGAAAAGTTTTTTTTTGTCCCTCTTTTTACTTCCAAAATGTTGGGAGGTATGGTGTAAATCCCCTATATGGGAATGCTCAATTTGGGCACCAGTGAATGAGAGTGTTAGTTCAGTGTTTTTCATCAGGAGCTGAAATGAAGCGGGGGTGGGGGGGTAGACTTTGTAAATGCCTTGACAGCTGTGCTGGGCTGGTGAGCGCCACCCCATTCCTTCATAGTCCAGATTATCAGAGGAATGCAGAGAGAGAGGGAAAGTGCACAATGCAGGGGGACCTGGGAAGCTTCCTGCCTTTTAAATTAACCCTTCTGCCACCAACACTGTAGAGCCTGATGCTCAGGGCTGCTCAGGGCTGCTTGTGACCCAGGCAATTAGTGCTCAAATACCTAATTATTTATTACATAGTTAGGCAAAGACTAAGATTCTAAGATTCCAATCAAACTGACTTTAGTTTTATGAAAAGGTTTATGTTAATGACATTATAGAACCTCTACAAACTGTTTTAAAAGTATATCTGGAAACCCATTATCCAGAAAGCTCCAAATTACAGAATGGTCACCTCCCATAGACTTAATTTTATCTAAAAATTCCAGATTTTTAAAAATGATTTCCTTTTTCTATAATAAAACAGTAGCTTGTACTTGATTATTCATTATTGGAAGCAAAACCAGCCTATTGGGTTTATTTAATGTTTACATGATTTTCTAGAAGACTCAAGGTATGAAGATCTGAATTACAGAAAGATCCTTTATCCATAAAACCCCAGGTCCTGAGGATTCTGGATAACAGGTCACATACTTGTATTATAATTATATTTTGCAAGTTTGTAAGCCCATTCCATTAGATCTTAAATGGGTTGTTCACCTTTGAGTCAGTGTTTTTGATTTGAGAGAGTGATATTCTGAGACAATTTGCCATTGGTTTTAATTTTTTATTATTTGTTTGAGTTATTGAGCTTTTTATTCAGCAGCTCTCCAGTTTGCAATTTTACCAATCTGGTTGCTAGGGTACAAATCACTCTAGCAACCATGCACTTCTTCAAGCAAAGCAAAGTTACGCTAGCGATACCTAACTACAATATTGTTGTTATTTTGCCCTATACATGTGTCCAGTATATAGTTTAGGTGCCATATGTTAGCAAATGTAGGGGGGAAGGAGGGTACCCCAAAAAAATGTACGATCTTTTTGAGCCCTTAAAAAAGTAAAAGAGGCCAGCGCTTTTTGGGACTTAGAAAAAATGTCAACTTTTTTTGAAGCTAGCCCTAGCTACTCTATTGCACTTCGCCTGGTCTGTGGTGGCGAAGGCAAGTCTGGCGCAAGAGGTAACGTTCAGTTAAATGCGCAAGTTAGTGAATTAACGTAGTTACGTCTCTTCACCATAGCGCAACTTCGCCTGGCGTAAGGGTGCAAAGTAGCGCTAGAGTAGGTCCACTTCGCTAGCAAATTTAGCCAGCACCCATTAGTAAATCGCCGAAACAAACAAAATGACGTCACACTGGCGAATTTGCGCTAGCGTTAGCCGCTTCGCGCTTTAGTGAATTTGTCTCTCTCTCTCTCTATATATATATTTATATAATATACAACAAGAGCCATGAATATGCTGTAAATTATATCCTTATAAATAGTGCTTAGTGATGTCATAGGTTATAATTGGAAATTAGTGATGTAATTTCTGTCACACGACTCACTAAAACTTGTGTACTATAATAAATAAAGTACCCCCTGTTGCAAAATATGAGGATATTAGAAGTCACCTATCCTTATATCCTTATATTTTACAAGATGGAGTACTTTATCCACTATATTATATTTGCCCTTCAGTTTTAAGTGCAACTCTTAGCGCCCAACACAGCCATAAATGTAATATCATATATCCATACGTCTGGCATATGAATAATGAGGCCCCGCAAAGTCTAATTTGCCTCAACCCCCATCATAATTAAAGACATCTCTGTATGATCTCTACCTCCATCAGAACGACTGAAATTTGTAGAGTGAATCAACACTTTCTGAGGCAGAAAGAGGTCCAGCCATGACTGACAGTTGGGTAACATGAATATTGAATAATGAAGTGCTCAATTCTGCACCATCAGTTTAGCTGTTGACTGTGCATTTAGTCTGACAGGTTCCACAGTTCTGGGGGTAATAAAGCTGATTATATTAGAATAAGTGAAATGTCAATTGTTTGAGATTTAAATTGCTGTCTGGTTGCTGGGGCCATTTACCCTGGCAACTGTGCAGGAAAATGAAGTAGAAAGGTAATAACGAAATAATATTAGTATTAATCTAGCATTACTGTGTGTCTGCTTGCATAAAGCAGTTCAGCTTACAGCTTGGCAATAGGTGTAATGGGACTCCTCCTTCTGTTTGTCTTCCAGTCTGCTATTTAAAGGGGAACTATAGCAAAAAGGAAAATTTAATATAAACTTCATCATACTGAAATAAGAAACTTTCTAAATAAAATCAATGAAATATTCTGCATCATTTCAGAAAAAAACAAGTTTATCTTCACTATCCCTCTCTCAGCATCTGTTTCCCTCTCTCTTCATGCAGCAGTTGGGTGTCAGATATTCATTGACAGTTAGATCCAATATATCTTATAGGGAGGTTCCCTTTCCTAGCAGATGTATTAGAGCTCACTCAAATAACTGATTCCTGTACAAACAAAATCTAACAAAATAACTGCCCTTTGCACAAATTCTGCATGTAGAGAGACATGATGTTTGGTGATTTTAATCGAGTAATCGAGTGAGCTCTAATACATCTTCTAGGCAAAAGGAGCCCCCCTTAGAAAACCACCGTCTACATCACACCAAAACCTGATATGACCATTCATAGGAGAGAGAATTGCCATGGCAGAAGCCTCCTATGCTTTGGTTTTGTATAAGGCCAGGTAACCAGGAAATAGGAAAAGCCATAAACTTCCCGGTGAAGGGGAGAATTCCTTATTTACCCGCAAAAACAAAGAAATTCCATTAGAAATAACTGCTGTTTCCAAGTCCATAACTGGTCAGTAATATTCTCTTTATATAACATTTCTGCATTTCCCCTGCTTTTCAGTAAATTGTTGGCATTCCTGATGGCAAAGAGAATAAAGGAAGCTAAATCGCCTCCCTGTAGGTTTCAGTAGGCAAAGTAACAATATCCGCTGATGAATATTTTCCGTTTGTGAGAGTGTTTATATCAGTGTCAGACTGGGACTCCAGGGGCCCACCAAAAAACCTTAGACCAGGGGCCCACTCTCAGTACTATTATTCTTCCTCTCCTCACTCAACGTCTATTCTCCTAGTTTCTTTTCTTTTCATACTATAATCTATTATTTCATCTATTTAGCCTCTTTGTTCTTATAGAAATGGGGAATGGCCATGAAATAGGACAATTGTTGAGCAGCATGAGGGGCCACTAACACCTGGGCCCACCGGGAGTTTTCCTGGTATCCTGGTGGGCCAGTCCGACACTGGTTTATATAGGGTTCTGATGTTATTGGTTTTGTCTTGCCAGTGCTGAAGAGGCCTGTGACTCTGGATGAACTTCTGGCTCCGGGAGCCCTCTACACGAGGAAGACTCTAACTGTAAGTGGTGCAGCCTCCTTCCAACATTATACGAATATTCATTATCTTCTCTCCCCAGTACAGCAGTGTCCAAGTACATCTCCTTCTATAGTTCTCCCACTGTCTCTGTACAACCTATGGACAATCATAGGTGATCTTTAAGCTGTGCTGTGCATAAATCTGCTACTGGTTCTTTTCTGGCTATGTCCAGTGCTTGAATTGGGGCGGGATGCGGCGGGATGGCATCCCGTTACTTTTTTAAAATGGCTGATCTCCATCCCCTCAGGCGGGATGGAACGAATTATAATACCGGAGCTATAAGGGGACCGTGTTTTTTTAAAACTTCGATTTGTTTTTGCGCTGTAATTGTAAAATTGGCATGTTCTGTACAGTTCCGTGAGGGCGCCAAATAAGACGATATCCTATTGCCCGGACGGGCCCTAGAAATTGACAAACCAGCTGGCTGCGCACTGCACGCACCAGCCAGTCAGCGCGAGTGTTGCCGGTTGAGCGTGCGACGTGTGGAAGTTAGAAGATGAGAGCGCGCCCAGTGGGGATGTGGGTGGGTGGGGGCGTGCATAGAGTCGCCGCTCCGGTATATGCAGCTACCGGTGAGTACACGAGTCTGTGTTACAACTTCCTATTGACAAACGGCCACTGAATGTTTGTGTGGGGAAGCAGGCAGAGTTGTTGTGTGGGCTTGTCACAATGGAAACTAGGCACTTTTTTTCTCCTGTATGTGCTGTGATGTTGCAGGAGCTCAGCTGGGATGGGCATGATTGGTGTGAGCGTGTGTACAACATCCTGCCAATGTGACATGCTTGCTGTGTGTGTGTGTGTGTGTGTATGTGTGTGTATAATGTGTATGTCTGTGTGTGTATAGTGTGTATGTGTGTGTATAGTGTGTGTGTGTATAGTGTGTATGTATAGTGTGTGTGTGTGTATAGTGCGTGTATAGTGTGTGTATAGTGTGTGTGTATGTGTGTGTATAATGTGTATGTCTGTGTGTGTATAGTGTGGGTGTGTGTAATGTGTATGATGTGTGTGTGTATAGTGTGTGTTTTTTTATAGTGTGTGTGTGTATAGTGTGTATGTGTGTGTGTGTGTATGTATGTATGGCCACCAGCCTGCCGGGTCTCCACATTGGCCATTTTGTCTGTGTGTCCAGTGTTCCAGTCTCTTCCTATTGCAATTGCCTGTACAAGTATGTGGGCTAGTGAATTGTTTTGAAGAAAACAGGAACCTTCCAGGCAAAACAGGCTTTGTGACCTGGTATCCGTGTATGTGCCTGACAAGTAGCTTTATGTGGGATTGAGCAGGAGAGACTGACCCACTGGCCCCTGTGTGGTCGGTCCTCATAGAGCATCAGTCATGAGTGAGAACCAGTATTCTGGAGTCAGTATTCTGTTGCGAATGTGCAACATTTTCACATGTTTAAATAACCAGATCTCCTGTTGCTGGCTCACTTGTGCATTTTTTGTATAATAGCAATGCTTGAGACACTTAAGGGGCAAAACTATTTTTTTCAGGACAACCAAGCCTTTCACAAACTGCTGGTATATTTTGTGTGATTCCACTTTACAAGCTTCTAAATGCATATACTGTATATACATTTCATTTGAAGCAACATAGGGCGTTCATCACAGTGAGGTTGGGGAATGCACTGCCGGGTGATGTTGTGATGCTGATTCAGTTAATGACTATAAGAATGGCTTGGATGGTTTTTTGGACAGACATAATATCAAAGGATATTGTTATACTAAGCTCTATATTTAGCATAGATATGGGTATATAGAATTTATGTGACAGTAGGGAGGGGTGTGTGTATGGATGCTGGGTTTTCATTTGGAGGGGTTGAACTTGATGGTCTTTTTTCAACCCGATTTAACTGTGTAACTCTTTAATTGTAAAAAATTAGGGTCATTCTATTTCTTGCAATATTAAAAAAATATTTTCATAAACATGGAAATAGCAAAATAACTGGTGGGCGAGACTTATTTAGAAGTGGGTGTGGCCTACAATTGTGGGCGTGGTCTAATTATTTTTGCTGCCGCGCTACGCGCGGCACATATACCATCCCTCCGCCTTTTTCAACCCAATTCAAGCACTGGCTATGTCCCCAATGATAGATCTCACATAGTAGATGATAGGACATGTCATGCCTCCTCCCTACAGGCTACTTGTAAAGAAATTATTCATTCTACTAGAGGTCTACGAGAAGAAGAAAAAAAATGGAGAATTTGGCTATAAATGCCATGAACAATGGAGACTTTAACAAGGCTGAAACTGTCAGCTAAGTCAGTATTTATTTGCCTCTTTATATTTACAAATGATAAATATAAAGGGTATATAAAATAACTTGAGAGCCAAATACATGTACCTTAAAGGGGTGGTTAACCTTTAACCGAACTTTTAGTATCTTATACAATAGCCCATTCTAACTAACTTTACAAATGGTTTGTATTATTACTTTTTTATAGTTCTTCTGACTCTTTCCAGCTTTCAAATAGGGGTCAGTGACCCCATCTAAAAATCAAATGCTCTGTAAGCTACACATTAATAATTATAGCCGCTTTATTTTACTCATCTATTCCGGCCACTTCTATTTATATTTCAGTCTCTTATTCAAATCAATGCATGGTTGCTAGGGTTATTTAGACACTAGCAATCAGATTGCTGCAACTGCAAACTGGAGAGCCGCTGAATAAACAGCTTAATAACTCAAAGACCACAAATAATAAAAAATGAAAACCAATTGCAAATTGTTCCAGAATATCACTCTTCTTCGGGAGGCTGTTTCGGGGAGATTAGTCGCCCGCGGAAGAGATGATTTTTCATCGGCCGACTAAAGCTCCCTGTATCTTCTCATCTGTCTCTGCTCTTAAGACCTTCCTCCACAAGCCTCCCAGGGTTATCAATCAGCATTTCCTCTACTTCCCTGACTATAACATCCCCCTAAGCAATTTAAAGGCCTATCCATCAACTAAAGGCCCCCATACACTGGCCGATAAAAGCTGCCGACAGAGCGAGTCGGCAGCTTATTGGCCCATTTGTGTGGCCATCTGACGGGCTTCCCCGATCAATATCTGGCCGAAAGTCGAGCAGATGTCGATCGGGCAGGTTAAAAAATTCCGTTGGATCGCGGCCGCATCTATCCGTGTATGCTGTCACGCGATCCGACCACATCCAATCCATTATGATCCGATCGTTGGGCCCTATGAACTCGAAATATGACCAACTGCAATTTATTAAAAAAATCAAATTTTTTGAACTCGGGTGAGTAGGATCGACCTGCAAATTCAAATCGAATTCAGGAATGTCAGGAAGGCTGCAAACAACTCCAAATTGATCCCAGGACATCCTGCATAGGCTAAAACACAAATTTGCCATGGTTTAAGGTGATGAATAGTCGAATTTGAATTCTTAAATGATAAATTTTGAAAATCAAAATTCTACTTTTTAAAAAAAACTCATCGTATTTTAACAATTCCCTTGTGGAATTTCACAGTTCTGGCCATAAAAAAAACTTGAGAATTCGAAATTTGAAATTCGAAAATTCTAATTTTAACTTTGGCCCTTGATAAATTTGCCCCTTCATTTTGGATGTTACTATGAACAGTATCTAATTCTCTGCAAAATAAGGGGATCGGCCATGTGTATGCTTATACAAATAAATCTGACATATACCTTTGCAGATTGTCAGTGATGCAGTAGGATGGGGGTTTGTTGTCCGAGGGGATAAGCCGTGCCATATCCAAGCAGTTGATCCGAGTGGCCCAGCTGCTGCGGCAGGAATGAAGGTACAGTATCATGAAAACCTAAAATACACCTTATATAGAAGTAGTAGTAGAGGCATCTTCTCTCTATTTTTCTTTAAAATGTCTATGACACCTGCGCTACTGTGTAGTTCTTTGAAAGTTGCATATGTGTTGTGCATTTGTTTTTTATTTGTGCTTTATATAAAGCAGGGTCTAAATTTAAACCTCAGGTTTAAATAAAAAAGACCCTCTTCTCTTTGGCTACTGCTAGAGGAAGTATGTGCTTCAGAAAATGAAGTCTGCTTTTCATCTTAATCAGGGCTCCCCAACTTTTATTTTTACTCATGAGCCACACTGAAGTGTAAAAAAAGAGTTGGGGAGCAACACAAGCATGAAAGAAGTTCTTTGGGATATGCCAAATAAGTGCTATGATTGGCCATTTGGTAGTCGCTATGTGGACTGGTAGCCTACAGGAGTCTCTGTTTGGCAGTACACCTGGTTTTTATACGACCAAAACTTGCCTCCAAGCCTGGAATTAAAAATAATCACCTGCTTTGAGGCCACTGGGAGCAACATCCAAGGGGTTGGTGAGTAACATGTTGCTCACGAGCTACTGGGTGGGGATCACTGATCCAGATGTTCCATGGTTTTGAGCAAGGGTCTAACTAGGGTTGCCACCTTATCTAATACTGGTGGGAACTGGGCGGATTGGGGCAGTTCCTAGCTGGTTGTACAAAGCTTCCTGTTATAGGGATCAGGAGCAGAAGTGCATTGATGGAGAATTACAACTTTTCTGGCAAGTACATTGCTGGGAAATTTGTATTCTGAACCAATGCTGTGGTCTTGGCATCCTCTCTCTTATAAATGGTAGTAAACCTTGCTGCACTGCACTGCTCAACCAAACTTGTTGCTGGACTCCAAATCCCAGAATAGTGTAACATATATAAAAGGTGTGCTGAGAGCTGTAGTCCAGCAACATCAGGATTGTATTCCTAAAGCAATATTGCTCAATAAAACTACTCCAAAACTTTTGCATTTTTAATGAAGTTTTTGATCAGTAGAATTCTCACCTATGAATTAATCTATAATTACAGTTTCCAGGAACTTCTGTAGAAAACTAGGGGGGAGCTGTGGGACGGCGTTGCAGCTGGGTTTACATCCCCTTTAAAATCTAATAGCGGGGGAGGCCTAAACCCTCTGATTGAAACCAGTGCCGGGGTCAGGAGACACTTATCCCAAGAAATGCGACCATGCATTGAGCCTTTGAATACTATGACCAACATATGACATTTACCTTGACGTGGTATGGCGGCTTACCAATTTTAGGATCATAAATTTGTAACTAAAAACCCCTGTTTTTAAAAATACAGTAGAACCCCCATTTTTCGTTTTTCAGGGGACCAGAAAAAAATGGTGTGAAATCCAGGAAAATGTAAAATCAAGGAAATGTATTATGCATAATATATAGTGGGACCACAAAACAACAATAAAAATGAGGGAAAACTTAAAATCAGGGGATATAAAATTGCATAGATACTATACTAAACTGCGCTGCGCTGACAGCAATATTAAAGGAGCTGCAAGTCCCACATCAGTAATATATTAGTATTAAAAAAATTAAATATTCAGTTAATATTTTAAGATGTTTATCTGTTGGCGAGAGAGGTACAGACAGGAGATTTTGGGGCAAATTCACTAAAGGGCGAATTTTCGCCAGCGACCGATTCATCACACTTTGTGACACTTCGCAAGGCACAAATTCGTTACCATTATCCTAATTCATTAAAATGCAAAGTTGCGTCTCAGCAGCCGAACGCTGGATATTTTTCGCAAGTATTCATTTCGCATTTTAGTGTAATGACCGGTCACCCGAGCGAAAGGTCGCCATGCGATAGGGTGTGAATGAATGCTAGCGACGGTCTTGTTCGCTAGCGAATTGTCCTCTACGCCTGTTAGTGAAATGCCCCTGCGGATGGGATTTCTGGCGAATTGTCGCTAGCGACGGGCACTTGGTCCTTTAGTGAATCTGCCCCTTTGAATTCATCCACCCGGCCATACGGTAAAAGACCCAGTTCAGTTTGCCATTGCAACCCACACATGACTAATGTTGCTGCTTTCTATCTCAAGTGATTAGCGCAGAACCTTTGCAATTATTCTCCACATTATGATGGTTTATTAAAGGCAATGCTGTCAGCAGCCTATAATTACAGTCGCTATTCTGGGCAAACTGTTTGAACACATTCATTTTCTCCTATTACTGACCAGATAAATGAGCTGTAAATGGCAGACTGGTCCTGACATTTTCTGTTCACAGGCCCGGATTTGTCTAGTCAGATGAATTCCGCTGCATATTTCGGCAATCTTCACATCCAAGAGCAAAGAATGATCTCAGAACTAGTGATGGGCAAATTTGGCCCGCTTCTCCAAAATTTTGCAGGAAATTAGCGAAACAAAAATTGATGCCGGCGACAATTTGACGTGCATGAAAGTCAATGGACGTCCGTTAATTGTGACCGGCGTTGGAATGGTTGCTGGCGAAACACAGAGATTTGCCGCAAATTCGCACCTACCGAATAAATTCGCCCATCACGACTCATAACTGCTGCAATTTTGACTTGTACTGTATATCTAAGAGCCAGTATGCCCCCCATTGCTACTTTAATTGCACTTCAGCTATGTAAGAGCATGGACACATTCCGATACCACTCAGAGTATCCAAGAGCATACCTAAACTACCCTAAGCTACATCCACAGGCCTCCCCTTCTAGGCTACTGCTGGGTCTGGATGTGTGCCGAGCCAGGTAACTGTGCACCCCTTATTTCTATGCTGGGAATCACTGGATCTGCACTCACCCAGGCACATGCATGCACCCACCTTACCTGTCTTCTTCTCCCCCCAGCAGGTGTGCCCAACCAGACCTAGCAACACAAATAAAAAGAAATATTAAAACTAAAGAAAATAGAAAAAATAATTGTAAAAAAGCTAGATTGGCTCCTGATCAGAATTGGGCCCCTAAGCCATAAAGCTGATGTTCCACTGGCCTAATGCAAAATCCCTAATGGGGTGGTGCCTAATGGTATGGTGCCTTTTTAAAAAAGTACTTGTGGTTGGGTCTTTGATTAACAAAAGGGTATGTCATTTTTGGGAGTTCATATGTTCAAAAATGATCGGATTTAGGACATATGTCATCACAGCTATAGTATCACAACTATGATAACTATCATAAGGTATGAGATGTGTAAGGCAAAAATTCATGGAGTTTGTATGTTGATATAAATAAAATTAATGTTTTAATAGTGTTTTCTTTCTTGATGTTTTGTATTGTTTTAATATATTTATCAAACCTGTTGGGCCTGAGGGCCTCATTCCAAACTCATGGGGGGAATTCACAAAAGTAGAGAGAGCCCATTCTTGGAGTAAAAGTGGTGGTAAAATACTTTCTCCATATTCACAAACAGAAATCCATCTAAATTCCTACTCAACCACCAATTTTTTAGTGAAAGAAAGACAGTTTACAGACACTTTTATGAATTTGTCTTTCAAACAACATTTTCTCCCGACATTTTAAAAATGGAGTAAAGCTCAGTATAACTCTTCCCCATGTGTCAGATCAATTGTAAACTAATCTGCTCTGTTTTAGTTCACCCAGTCTTCATTTCACACCTCTTGTAGGTGCCCCATCGGGCAATTATTATCATATTAATAGGGATTAGCTTCTTATAGTCAGGGCACAAGTTGGTGTCTAACCCTATAGGTGTAAAAGCTTCATTAACAAAACAAGTAAAACACTGATTCAATTAAAAGTGAATTTTATACAATTTTTTATGTAAAAACTTTTTAACTCACACTTGCATTATTTTATTAGTTTTATCTTAAAGGACATGTAAAGGCAAAAAAAATAAATCCCATTTTTACTTTCTTTAATGAAAAAGAAACCTATTTCCAATATACTTTAATTAAAACATGTGTACCGTTTTTATAAGAAACGTGACTGTATACAGTGAAATTCTCTATTCATCTATTGCTGTGGATAGGAATTGTCAGACGGTCCCTAACTGCTGAGCAGGGAAACAATCATACTTATGAACAGCAGGGGGAGCCCCCGCCTTACTTCCCAGCCATGCAGAACTCAAGCAGCTTTGTTTATGATGATCCCTAAGCAGCCCAGACCACACTGAGCATGTGCACAGTCTTAGTCTTGCAAAGATGTATAACAAAGTTACAAGATGGTGACCCCCTGTAGCCAACTTTGAAAGCATAAAATATTTGTTTGATTAGGCTTGTGGTGCATTAAGTTCATGTTTATATTTAGTATACAAAATACAGCATTTCTAGCCTCATTCTATTTTAGACTTTACATGTCCTTTAATGAATGAGGCCATATTAGCATTTTGAGTGACAATACCATATAAATCTAAAGGAAAATTAAAGCTTCCCAGCCATTTTTTTTTTTAGTTTTAGCAGCACTGGGACACTTGACTCAAGACAATAAAACACATTTCTGATACAAATCCCTATATTATGCAAAATAACATTCTTTGTATTTAGACCCTTATATCTTGTTACAGAAGTGGAATTACACAAACATGTCGGCATATTTAGAAAGCCCAGGTTAAACTGACAAAAAGGATGTATAATTTTCCTAGGTAAAATAAACCCCTCCCCGGAAATTCCAATTTGATGGACGAGTGACAGGTGTAGTAAGAGTTAAAGACAAATTAAGAAAAAATGTCAATAAAAAGCTGCGAGAAAGACAAAATCTGTTAAAGTCTGTTAAAAAGACAAATTCACAAAAGTGGAGATAGAGGTTTGTGAATTTGGAGTGAAATCCGCCATTTTTATCTCCGCTTTAGTTTTGTCTCAATATCACCACTTTTTTGAATTCCCCCCATGGTGTTTTCACAAGAGTATCCCCTTACCAAGCATTTCATTGTTTTAAACAGAATCGTTTATCCAGATGGAATGCCTGTAGCATAATGATGTTTTATACAGCGTTTACTTCATTGATGAAGACAGAAGGAAGTGGTTATTCTAACTATGTGTTTTCGCCTTTAGATCTGCCAGTTTGTCGTCTCGGTGAATGGTCTCAGCGTTCTGCATTGTGACTTCAGAACAGTCAGCAACCTCATCCTCACTGGGCCACGGACTATTGTCATGGAAGTGATGGAGGAGCTGAACTCATGAGCCAAACGTCTGCGGAAGGATATGGTGGGGCTTGACTCCAAATATACCAAAGTAGACACAAAAGAGCAAAATCAATGTGATTGTGTGTGGGCAGAGCCCTACTGCTGCTCCTGCTCATTCGTTTCCATTACAGGCAACAGCATCAAACGATGAAAACTTGAAAACCCATTGCCATAGCCGTCCCTCCAGTAAATAAGCTGTGCTCTGTCTTTTCTATGTACTGTAATCAAGTGTCTGTGTGTGGATCACATACATGGTTTACTTATAATGAATGTCTTATATGTATCAAAGTGCCATTACATAAGTGAATGTATATTGATATTTCATATCTGATGATGTAGAGGGATAAATTCAGCATTAGATGCATTTTATAGTATTTTATCTATTACCGCTGGACTTTTAAGGGCGACATTGTATGTTTGTATATAGAATGGGATTGTTCCTTGTGTTGTTTTTATGAAAATGCCCAAAGTCAACGAAAAAAAAAAACTTTGCAAGATGTTGAGGGCTCAAGGCATGTGGCTAAGATGACCACAATGTCATTAACAGCAAAAAGGAAGAGTCACCAGTGGTCCCATCACTTCTAATTTGTCAACTGAAGAGGTTTGAACATTTGTTGGCAACTCAACTATTACAGGCACTGGGTGTCTCATAGTATTGTAGTCAGCAGGAATTGGCCAATGGCGATGCGTGAAGCCCATGTGAATTTGTTGGGTGCCACAGCCCTTTTTGGTAAAATTCATGGTGCTTCACATTGAGGTCCTGGTTTATTAATGACCAACCCACTGTACCCAGGCCTTGTTTATGGCTGAGAAAAGGGGCATTTTTATTGGGCCCCCAACTTCAGCGGGCCCTGGCTGTGTTTGAATGAAGAGCACATATTGTAGCAGAGGTAACAGGCCTGTCACTGAATGTTGATGTTAGGAAGGATCATGATGGATGATGATGTTAGGAAGAAATTAACGCATATATACAGTATACCTCATAATCTGAGGGCTCATTGACAGCAAAGTTTATATCAAGTCCAACTGGTCAACCTATGGCTCTTCAGCTCTTGTCAAAATACAATTCCCAGTGCAATCTTTATTTTGGAAGGGCCCATTTGGTGACCATGTGCCTCCATCTTGCTGAACCCTCTATCACATTTTCTACCTACACTGCTTTGCCTGGTCCCAGGGCAATAGTTTTATATGCTGTGTATGTGGTTAGACCTAGAGGAGAAGCCCTACCTGAGTTTACAATGTGATGGGTCTTAGATAATACTCATGTGCCTGGTTCCAAAGACAAATATGGAATTGACTGTTGTTACTCATCCCTCTGGCCTTTACATTATGCTGGTGGTAGATAATTCTAGTTTGTGTGATGCCAAACTTTGCTCAGATTCCCTTTAGTTGCAGATTAATGAACTATTTGTGGTCATTCTACATAGGTTCTGGGGGTATCTAGACCAGTTAGCAAGCATTCAAATCTCAGCCTCAATGGCCTTAAAGGGGAAGGAAACCTAGTTGGCACAAAAACCCTCCCCCCTCCCATGTGTTGCTCCCCCTCCCTCCTCCCCCCTGGCCTACCCGTCCCGCTGGGCAAATGCCCCTAACTTGTTACTTACCCTTCTGCGCAGGTCCAGGCCCGGGAGTTCACAGACGACATCTTCTTCCATGCGATCTTCTTCCTGCTTTGAACGGCGTTTTGGCACATGTGCAGTAGGAGCATTTCGCCGGTACGGATCTACTGCGCATGCACCAAAAGTCACGAAGCATGCACAGTAGATCGTACCGACGAAATGCTCCTACTGCGCATGCGCCGGTCAAAGCAGGAAGAAGATCGCATGGAAGAAGATGTCGTCTGTGAACTCCCGGGACTGGACCTGCGCAGAAGGGTAAGTAACAAGTTAGGGGCATTTGCCCAGTGGGACGGGTAGGCCAGGGGGGAGGAGGGAGGGTGGGCAACACACGGGAGGGGGGGAGGGTTTTTGCGCCAACTAGGTTTCCTTTCCCTTTAAAGGGATACTGTCATAGGACTAGTGTTGCTCCAGCAAAATTCTGCACTGAAATCTTTCTCAAAAGAGCAAACAGATTTTGTTGTATTTAATTTTGAAATCTGACATGGGGCTAGACATATTGTCAGTTTCCCAGCTGTCCCCAGTCATGTGACGTGTGCTCTGATAAACTTCAGTCATTCTTTACTGCTGTACTGCAAGTTGGAGTGATATCAGCCTGTGGGTCAATGCAGAAATTGTGAAAAAGTTTATTTCTGAATTAGGGTTGCCACCTTTTCTTGAAAAAAATACCAGCCTTCCTATATTCTTGACATTTTTTCCTATTAATAACATAGATATCAAGCATAATTTTTACTGGCCAGGAAGGCAAAATACGGCCAGGTGGCAACCTTAGATGTGGTACAGGGAAAAATGTTGATTTGATCACTAGGTTCAAAAATGGCTCCCGTTGTGTATTGTGCCTAAAGCAACATGATGTTGTGCCAGCTGAAGCCAATCCAACCAAAGGACATGTATGTTCTTATACATGTTCCAATTTGTCACATTGTCATCACTTTATTGATAACCAGGGTAATCCTTGTTCCATCTGGTGCACCTGATGTGATTATGCTGGAATTCTGGGGAAAATGATGGAGAACTGGGGTGATATTTTGCACTTTGCACTCTTTAAATGAGCCATACAGTGTTACACAAAGCCCTGATTATCCATAGTCTCACTGTCTCTCCTTCTGTGAATCTCATCAACTTGAATGCAGCATTTCTAAGGGTTCATACACACGGGTGTTTCATCTGCAGATCCCTGAGCTCGGCCCTTGCATGCACCTCAGTGAGTTCAGCGCGACTGGGGAAAATGAGCTGCATTTCTTCCTGTGTGACCCTGAGGGGGAATGCATGAAAGATCCATGTCTGGGGAACATAGAATCATAAGATATAAGAGCCATTAAAAGCATTTGCACAAACCCAAAATGACCAGATTTCTTATATCAGCAGTAATGAGCAGCCGGCAGATGTCTGAGCACAGAGAAAAGAAGAATATTACAAATACCTTTCTGGTTAGTGATGTTTAAAACAATCCCCTTCTCAGCAAAAATCATTTGTCTCTCATGCTGTATATGTGAAGGTAGAGTGGGACAAGTCAAATACTTGAATCCATTTGTGCATAATTAATTGTGGCCGATAGGGGACTGGGGAAGGTTTTTTTGATTCAACTTAAAGGGCATGTAAAGTTTAAAATAGAATAAGGCTAGAAATGCTGTATTTTGTATACGAAATATAAACATGAACTTACTGCACCACAAGCCTGATCAAACAAATAATTTATGCTTTCAAAGTTGGCTACAGGGGGTCACCATCTTGTAACTTTGTTATACATCAAGACTAAGACTGTGCACATGCTCAGTGTGGTCTGAGCTGCTTAGGGATCATCATAAACAAAGCCGCTTGAGTTCTGCATGGCTGGGAAGTAAGGCGGGGGCTCCCCCTGCTGTTCTTAAGTATGATTGTTTCCCTGCTCAGCAGTTAGGGACCGTCTGACAATTCCTATCCACAGCAGTAAATGAAGGGAGAATTTCACTGCATACAGTCAGGTTTTTTATAAAAACGGTACACATTTTTTAATTAAAGTATATTGGAGATAGATTTATTTTTCATTAAAGAAAGTAAAAATGGGATTTTATTTTTTTGCCTTTACATGCCCTTTAAAGAGATCAGGGTGCTTTTATGAGCGCGTTTCTATTAATTATTCTTTTTCTAGTTTTGCAGATATAAGCAGTTGTTACACTTCTAATTTGAAACAACAGCGCCACCTGATGTTCATTTCGGTTGACTATGTGCGTCTGAAGTTAATTAGAAGAGGAAAGTCTTTTTGCATAGAGCTGACATGTCAGATGACTCTTCTCTGCTCAACAACTTCATTTTCTAAGCAGAGCAACATCACAAGAATTTCTTTATTTCACTAATGTAATGGATGTTTATGTCCAGACTTGGGTTTGCTCCAATTCCTCGCATTCATTTACACATGAAAAACCTTATTTAAATGTACTTGCACCAAATAATTGGTTGTATGGTTGCACCGTATAGTTGCATTTGCAGCTGCACCATATGGTTGCACTCTCAGCTGCTGCCTTCCTGTTCCAAATTGAGCATTGCTGCGCCTATTTCCAAAGGGCAACCCTGGAGCTTCTGCTACTTTCGGGAATAGTCCTTTAGCATAAACTGGAGTAGGATCAGATTGGCGGGCACTGGCAGAAATCCGGGTGGGCCCTGGCATTTGTGAGTTGCTGTGCTTGCCAGGACCTTGGGGCAGGGAGGTTGGTTTGTGTGGGGGGACAGTTTGTGGTGGGGGTGGGGATGGTTGGCCTTTTGGAGACGGCCCCATTGGACCCCAAACACCCCGTCTAACACAGGCCTACACTATCTCCGATCCAAAAAAACAACACAATTCAGCCCAAAATGTAAATGTATAAATCTCTTTGGATTGTATTAACCATTTAGAACTGATGTGCCCTTGTAAAATGTAAAATCAACCCGAATTAGTGAACAGGAGTCATAAAACAAGTTTCAGTACCAAATGAGCAGTTTGCAGAGACTCCTTATATCAGGTTGCTTTGTCAGTTTATTCAATCACACATTTATTTACATGAAATTCTATGTATATTCAGTCATTCTTGAGTATGACTGAAGTATGACTGAGTATGACTGAATATCTTTCTATTTTTGCTCCTATACAAGTAGAGAGTATAATGCAATATGGCGAGGGTTGCCAACGTTCTCACGTTCACCAGTCCTTTCCATATATGTGCGACAATTGTGACCCATATCTGGAAGCTGCTCCTCGTGGGTGGGGAAATCATGTCTGTCTCCTCCCACTCTCCACCCACTTTTTATTTCTCTCCCCACCCTGCTCCTGTCCCTCTAACCACAGCTGAGCTGGAGCTGCTCTTGTGCATTACGTGGAAAAGTGGCAAGAAATCAGGTTCAACAAAATGTTTGTGAAATGAGATTTCAGTCAGTTGCTGCTGGAGACCATTACTTGGTGTAATTGGGCCAATCTCACAAGCTGTCAGACACATTTCTTGTGCTACTATATATAAGCCAATGTATAGAGCTCCGGCACCTCTGTAAATAGAAGTGAATGACTGGGGGTGTTGGGTAAAGTGATTTTCATAACCCAAATCAGGAATTTATTGTTATAGATCCACTGTGACATGCTTGAGTTGTTCAGAATAAAGGATTAATGTCATGCTCTGATTGGATCTCATTATGTGTGAAATGAATGTGTACACTAGGACTTACTGGCACACATACATACGCAATGGTGGGCTTTACATATGGGACGTGTATGCTACAGAATGGTGGGCTCTAGATATGGAATGTGGGCTCCACATGCAAATAGTGGGGGCGACATACAGAATGGAGGGCTCTACATACGGAATTTGGGCTCTACGTACGGAATTTGGGCACTACATATGGAATGTGGGCACTACGTACAGAATGTGAGCTATACATACGGAATAGTGTGCGCTAGATACGAAATGTGGGCGCTTCATGCAGAATGGTGTTCTCTACATACAGAATTTGGCCACTACATACGGAATGTGGGCTCTAGATCTGAAATGTGGGCTCTACCTACAGAATGTGGGCTCTATATACAGAATGTGGGCTCTATATACGGAATAGTGGTCGCTAGATACGAAATGTGGGCACTAAATACAGAATGTGGGTGCTGCATACAGAATGGTAGGCTCTACATATGGAATTTGGGCTCTAGATATGGAATGTGGCCACTACATATGAAATGTGGGCTCTACATATGGAATAGTGGGCGCTAGATGCGGAATGTGGGCACTACATACAGAATGGTGGGTTCTACATACGGAATTTGGGCACTACATACGGAATGTGGGCTCTACATGCGGAATAGTGGTCGCTAGACACGAAATGTGGGCACTAAATACGGAATGTGGGTGCTGCGTACAGAATGGTGGGCTCTACATACGGAATTTGGGCTCTAGATATGGAATGTGGCCACTACATATGAAATGTGGGCTCTACATATGGAATAGTGGGCGTTAGATGAGGAATGTGGGCTCTACATACAGAATAGTGGTCGCTAGACACGAAATGTGGGCACTAAATACGGAATGTGGGTGCTGCATACAGAATGGTGGGCTCTACATATGGAATTTGGGCTCTAGATATGGAATGTGGCCACTACATATGAAATGTGGGCTCTACATATGGAATAGTGGGCGCTAGATGCGGAATGTGGGCACTACATACAGAATGGTGGGTTCTACATACGGAATTTGGGCACTACATACGGAATGTGGGCTCTAGATATGAAATGTGGGATCTAGATATGGAATGTGGGCTCTACATACAGAATGTGGGCTCTACATGCGGAATAGTGGTCGCTAGACACGAAATGTGGGCACTAAATACGGAATGTGGGTGCTGCGTACAGAATGGTGGGCTCTACATACGGAATTTGGGCTCTAGATATGGAATGTGGCCACTACATATGAAATGTGGGCTCTACATATGGAATAGTGGGCGTTAGATGAGGAATGTGGGCTCTACATACAGAATAGTGGTCGCTAGACACGAAATGTGGGCACTAAATACGGAATGTGGGTGCTGCATACAGAATGGTGGGCTCTACATATGGAATTTGGGCTCTAGATATGGAATGTGGCCACTACATATGAAATGTGGGCTCTACATATGGAATAGTGGGCGCTAGATGCGGAATGTGGGCACTACATACAGAATGGTGGGTTCTACATACGGAATTTGGGCACTACATACGGAATGTGGGCTCTAGATATGAAATGTGGGATCTAGATATGGAATGTGGGCTCTACATACAGAATGTGGGCTCTACATGCGGAATAGTGGTCGCTAGACACGAAATGTGGGCACTAAATACGGAATGTGGGTGCTGCGTACAGAATGGTGGGCTCTACATACGGAATTTGGGCTCTAGATATGGAATGTGGCCACTACATATGAAATGTGGGCTCTACATATGGAATAGTGGGCGCTAGATGAGGAATGTGGGCTCTACATACAGAATAGTGGTCGCTAGACACGAAATGTGGGCACTAAATACGGAATGTGGGTGCTGCATACAGAATGGTGGGCTCTACATACGGAATTTGGGCTCTACATATGAAGTTTGGGCACTACATATGGAATGTGGGCTCTACATACAGAATAGTGGTCGCTAGACACGAAATGTGGGCACTAAATACGGAATGTGGGTGCTGCATACAGAATGGTGGGCTCTACATACGGAATTTGGGCTCTACATATGAAGTTTGGGCACTACATATGGAATGTGGGCTCTACATAGGGAATAGTGGGCGCTAGATACGGAATGTGGGCACTAAATACGGAATGTTGGCGCTACATACGGAATGTGGACATTACATACAGAATGGTGGGCTCTAGATACAGAATGTGGGTGCTACATATTGAATGGTGGGTGCAACAAATCAAACAAAACCCACCAGTCACTCTGGGCAATATTGCAGAAAAAAGGGGCCAAGTGTATTTCCTATACCATAATAATAAGTTCTGGGGCTCATTTATTAACACTGTGCCAATTTGCACCTGCGCAGTTACCCATGGCAACCAATCAGATGTCTGCTTTCATTGTGCAACTTGCGGATGGCTGAAAAAAATTGCATCAATTTGCTCAGTGTTTATAAATAAGCCCCAGTGTCTGTGCTCATTATATAATGACTTACAAACAACAGCGCCACCCGCTGATCATTTCAGTGTCTTTGGCTCTAAAAAGCAACATTCCAAGTCTTCCTCACTCCATTTTCTACAGTGTGCAGTCTGCCATAGTGAGGTTTTACATTCCCTTTGAATATAAAACAGCGACTTTGATCAAGAGATTTAAAGATTTGAAGGAATCTCTTTCAAAGGAGCTTCTTGGCATGCATCAGTCTTACGGAATAATGTGATTAAAGGGCATCTCTGCCCAAACACTTTTTTTATGCATAGTGAAAGAAAATGTAATGCTAAAGAACATTAATCACATGTCCTTGTTGGTTTTAAAGTTATTTGTAAATGAATTGCCAATGAAAGCAGTGTCTGCCTTGCTGCTTATTTTCTCTGCACTGCTGCTTCTGACTCCTAAGACAATGCAGCATTTTCCCAGAATAAGATGCAAGGATTCTTTATCTCTGTGCTGTAAGTACCATAAATGTTATTTTAATTACATCTCTGCTCATATCCTAATGCCTTGTCTGTATTGGTCAGAAGGCTCAGTGCTCTCTGGGTCCCTCAGGTGCTTTACTGACAGTTGGGCAGATCAGGGTATGTCTACCTGAAGGGTCAGTTATGTCTCCATAGAAATGCCATATCCCAGATTTAGCTCCACCACAAGTCACTTTATTCCACATGGTTTTATTGTCTAACCCCCGGGACTGTTCCACTTGTGGGGTTACTGTGATACAATAACCAAGGTATCGTGCAACTCCTAGAAACTTGTGGTGTTGATGATCCAACAGTTCAGCGGGAAGACGAAACAACCGCCAAACAGTTGCACATGCATTAATTTCATAATGAATGACTTGTATACAATTTCAGTCCCCTCCCCTGTATATTTGGTCCATGGATATATAAAGAGGTGACTGTATATATATTTATCTTGCCTAGGCTGCCTTTGTGTTTGATTGGCCACAGCCCTTCTTATCAAATCCCTTAGTCCTCCTATTGTGTAATAATAATAATAATCATCTTCATAATAAAGGGCAGCAAAGAGGGCACTCACTTGAGCTTCTACACCTCAGTGCAAACCTATACCAGTATTCATATATACATTTGTATACAGATGCCATGGGTTATACATGACGGGGTCCCACAAATATCTGCTGTAGAGGTGCCTGGAAATGTCAAATTAAACCCATGTCATCTGTCCAAAATTAGATTTGACCCATGTGCCATCATAAGTTTATCCTGGACCAAAAAAATTAATTCACAATTTCCTGGTATCCTGATATATCTGAATATGTAAGCCCAAAATACATTTTTTGCCTTTTTTAAAAATATAAATTCTGCTACGGTGTTTCAAAAGACAGAACCAGCAGTGCAGGTTGTTTTTTTAGGTCAATAGTAATTGCCTTTACAATGAACTTTAAACCATTTCAAAACGTGTAATGAATGCATTTTGTGAGGTTGAAACATTTTCTTTCTAGGCAACATTTTATTTTTGGGGTGTCATCCCTTTTAAGTCACAGCGATCTGTGAGAGTCAGAGGATATGTCAGTTCATTTTCCAGCTGAATCCACAAAAGGGCAGCATTGTGGTTAAATTCCCAGCTAAGAACAAATCAAGGTCTTGCATAAGTGGTTTGGTTAAGAGGAATGGCCATTAGATGGCGCCCTCAACCTACAAATTCAAGCAGACAGTAAGAAAACGTTTTCTGGGCATCACAGCTCATTCTTTTTAGGGCTCTCCAAAACCCTTCATGGGCCCTATTCCAGGGCTATAACAAGCAAGGGGAAGTTGTGCTCAACCACTAACTTAAAAACATTAAGAGGGGGTGCAATGAGGTAGTGACCACAATATACATATAGTAGAAACAAGAGATCCTCTGCACTCAACCCATTATCAATATATTTAAGACAGAGACACTTTGTGCATACTGCTACTGAAAAATGCCTTACCCTTTAAACAACACAGGGATTGTTTGTCCATATATTGCAATATATTTAAGCTGGCCAACTACGTCAAAGTCATCCCTTATCTGGCCAGTCCTACTCTCAATTTTTATCTGATTCATTAAGAATTCTACTGTTCAATTATACATTTTACAAAGGGACTAAGTTTTACCCGCAACTTACTTGCTGCTTTCAAAGTAAACTCCAAACTTTGGATGCCCTTTTATTAGACACCAGTGGGATCACCTGACTATAGCTGGGAAGGGTGGGGGCTACAACATGGAGCTGGTCACTGCTCCTGTATAAACTATAACAAGCAAGGGGAAGTTGTGCTCAACCACTAACTTAAAAACATTAAGAGGGGGTGCAATGAGGTAGTGACCACAATATACATATAGTAGAAACAAGAGATCCTCTGCACTCAACCCATTATCAATATATTTAAGACAGAGACACTTTGTGCATACTGCTACTGAAAAATGCCTTACCCTTTAAACAACACAGGGATTGTTTGTCCATATATTGCAATATATTTAAGCTGGCCAACTACGTCAAAGTCATCCCTTATCTGGCCAGTCCTACTCTCAATTTTTATCTGATTCATTAAGAATTCTACTGTTCAATTATACATTTTACAAAGGGACTAAGTTTTACCCGCAACTTACTTGCTGCTTTCAAAGTAAACTCCAAACTTTGGATGCCCTTTTATTAGACACCAGTGGGATCACCTGATCAGGGCTGCCACTTCACCTATGGCTAGTTACAAATGATGTGGCTGCATGCTGCAGACGGCAATGGTTTGTGTGCAGCCATGCAGAATGTATATGAATGAATGATAGTGCCCATATTGATGCAGACACAATTGGAGCAAGATCTACAGAGGTAGAGCAGAGGTGGGACTACTGGGGATACGATCACACCCAGGCCTACACCCCCTTGGAGCCCTCCGGAGGAGGGGTGGGGGGCTTGGCTGCTCTGCTTGCAGGGCCGGATTTACATAGTGGGCACCCCTAGGCCCACTACCGTTCGTCACCCCTGTCGCCTCCAGGGGGACAGGAGCAATGGGGATTGGCGCACGGGAAATTAAAAAAATTATTGTCTCTCCAGCGCATCCCCAGTGTTTTTGAACAAATGTGGGTGTGTTTGGGCAGCATGCCGCCCCCCTAAAATCCTGCCGCCCTAGGCCCGGGCCTAGATGGCCTTTCCACAAATCCGGGCCTGTCTGCTTGCACCTAGGCCCTGGCGATCATAGTTCCGCTACTGGTGTAGAGACCCTGAGAGTTAGTCGTATATTGTTCAAGCAGTTTCCCCTAGAGTTTGGACAATTACCGTGATCCTTACTATGCCCTGGGTGATTATTTCCCTTTCCACCATCAAAGTAATGTAATAGCAATTCAGCGTTAGCCCATTAGCTGGCAGTGTTTAAGTAGATAAAAAGAGAGAACAGGAGTTCAGGGATCTTTTCCTGGATGCCACCTAGTCGGGAAGTGTTTGGGTCTGCATACCTCTCAACTGTCCCAACTTTTGTTCTCTGGGACAGTCCTGATTTTGAGAGCTCAGCCCGTAGTCCCAGTTTTTTTATTAAAAAATCCTGAGTTTCTCCTTGATCTCCTGCACTGACGCCTGAAACAGATAAAAAGTTTCTGAAACTTAGTTAAATAAGAAGCTTTTTATCAGAGAGCCCAGAATACTCAGCACTTGCACTCAGATACATGTGTAACAATTTAAGATAAGCAAAGATACAATTGTAACTATTTAAGATGAGCAGTTCTCTTTGAGAACAGAGACTCACATTCCAGGAGTGAGAGACAGGCAGGGTTCAGCTAGACAAGCAGCTCAAAGCTTGGTAAGTTCGGTTAGTACCCCGTGATAATCAAACTGCCAAAATAGGGACCGAGTGGTTGAGTTTCAGGGACACAGTGTGAAGACCATAGAGGGACCAACTTTGGTCAAAATATGTAAGGTCACGTGCCACCTCAAGGTCCTAAACTATTTGTGAACATTCTAAGTGTGTAGAACATTTAAAATCAAGTCCCCCAGCGACCAGTGTGACTGAGTAGTAAGACCATTGCACATTTACCCTTAGCTCAGGAGCTCTACTGAGAAAGCAGGGAGCTTTTAAACACCAGCCAACAAACATACATCTGATCATTTGAATGTGATACTGAATCCTTCTGGAGAAAGTATTTTGTTCTATTCCATGTACCCCTGATAAGGGAGTGTGACTGTGGGATAGCAGGTATAGTAGGGAGAGATGGTGCCTATAGTAACAGTGGATAATAGTCTCTGGGAAGGGAGTGTGACTGTGGGATAGCAGGTATAGTAGGGAGAGATGGTGCCTATAGTAACAGTGGATAATAGTCTCTGGGAAGGGAGTGTGACTGTGGGATAGCAGGTATAGTAGGGAGAGATGGTGCCTATAGTAACAATGGTATAATAGTCTCTGGGAAGGGAGTGTGACTGTGGGATAGCAGGTATAGTAGGGAGAGATGGTGCCTATAGTAACAGTGGGATAATAGTCTCTGGGAAGGGAGTGTGACTGTGGGATAGCAGGTATAGTAGGGAGAGATGGTGCCTATAGTAACAGTGGAAAATAGTCTCTAGGAAGGGAGTGTGGCTGTGGGATAGCAGGTATAGTAGCGAGAGATGGTGTCTATAGTAACAGTGGATAATAGTCTCTGGGAAGGGAGTGTGACTGTGGGATAGCAGGTATAGTAGGGAGAGATGGTGCCTACAGTAACAGTGGGATAATAGTCTCTGGGAAGGGAGTGTGACTGTGGAATAGCAGGTATAGTAGGGAGAGATGGTGCCTATAGTAACAGTGGATAATAGTCTCTAGGAAGGGAGTGTGGCTGTGGGATAGCAGGTATAGTAGGGAGAGATGGTGTCTATAGTAACAGTGGATAATAGTATCTGGGAAGGGAGTGTGACTGTGGGATAGCAGGTATAGTAGGGAGAGATGGTGCCTATAGTAACAGTGGATAATAGTATCTGGGAAGGGAGTGTGACTGTGGGATAGCAGGTATAGTAGGGAGAGATGGTGTCTATAGTAACAGTGGATAATAGTATCTGGGAAGGGAGTGTGACTGTGGGATAGCAGGTATAGTAGGGAGAGATGGTGCCTATAGTAACAGTGGATAATAGTATCTGGGAAGGGAGTGTGACTGTGGGATAGCAGGTATAGTAGGGAGAGATGGTGCCTATAGTAACAGTGGATAATAGTCTCTAGGAAGGGAGTGTGGCTGTGGGATAGCAGGTATAGTAGGGAGAGATGGTGCCTATAGTAACAGTGGATAATAGTCTCTGGGAAGGGAGTGTGACTGTGGGATAGCAGGTATAGTAAGGAGAGATGGTGTCTATAGTAACAGTGGGATAATAGTCTCTGGGAAGGGAGTGTGACTGTGGGATAGCAGGTATAGTAGGGAGAGATGGTGCCTATAGTAACAGTGGATAATAGTCTCTGGGAAGGGAGTGTGACTGTGGGATAGCAGGTATAGTAGGGAGAGATGGTGCCTATAGTAACAGTGGATAATAGTCTCTGGGAAGGGAGTGTGACTGTGGGATAGCAGGTATAGTAAGGAGAGATGGTGCCTATAGTAACAGTGGATAATAGTCTCTGGGAAGGGAGTGTGACTGTGGGATAGCAGGTATAGTAGGGAGAGATGGTGCCTATAGTAACAGTGGATAATAGTCTCTGGGAAGGGAGTGTGACTGTGGGATAGCAGGTATAGTAGGGAGAGATGGTGCCTATAGTAACAGTGGATAATAGTCTCTGGGAAGGGAGTGTGGCTGTGGGATAGCAGGTATAGTAGGGAGAGATGGTGCCTATAGTAACAGTGGATAATAGTCTCTGGGAAGGGAGTGTGGCTGTGGGATAGCAGGTATAGTAGGGAGAGATGGTGCCTATAGTAACAGTGGATAATAGTCTCTGGGAAGGGAGTGTGGCTGTGGGATAGCAGGTATAGTAGGGAGAGATGGTGCCTATAGTAACAGCGGATAATAGTCTCTGGGAAGGGAGTGTGGCTGTGGGATAGCAGGTATAGTAGGGAGAGATGGTGCCTATAGTAACAGTGGATAATAGTCTCTGGGAAGGGAGTGTGACTGTGGGATAGCAGGTATAGTAGGGAGAGATGGTGCCTATAGTAACAGTGGATAATAGTCTCTGGGAAGGGAGTGTGACTGTGGGATAGCAGGTATAGTAGGGAGAGATGGTGCCTATAGTAACAGTGGATAATAGTCTCTGGGAAGGGAGTGTGATTGTGGGATAGCAGGTATAGTAGGGAGAGATGGTGTCTATAGTAACAGTGGATAATAGTCTCTGGGAAGGGAGTGTGGCTGTGGGATAGCAGGTATAGTAGGGAGAGATGGTGCCTATAGTAACAGTGGATAATAGTCTCTGGGAAGGGAGTGTGACTGTGGGATAGCAGGTATAGTAGGGAGAGATGGTGCCTATAGTAACAGTGGATAATAGTCTCTGGGAAGGGAGTGTGGCTGTGGGATAGCAGGTATAGTAGGGAGAGATGGTGCCTATAGTAACAGTGGATAATAGTCTCTGGGAAGGGAGTGTGGCTGTGGGATAGCAGGTATAGTAGGGAGAGATGGTGCCTATAGTAACAGTGGATAATAGTCTCTGGGAAGGGAGTGTGGCTGTGGGATAGCAGGTATAGTAGGGAGAGATGGTGCCTATAGTAACAGTGGATAATAGTCTCTGGGAAGGGAGTGTGACTGTGGGATAGCAGGTATAGTAGGGAGAGATGGTGCCTATAGTAACAGTGGATAATAGTCTCTGGGAAGGGAGTGTGACTGTGGGATAGCAGGTATAGTAGGGAGAGATGGTGCCTATAGTAACAGTGGATAATAGTCTCTGGGAAGGGAGTGTGACTGTGGGATAGCAGGTATAGTAGGGAGAGATGGTGCCTATAGTAACAGTGGATAATAGTCTCTGGGAAGGGAGTGTGACTGTGGGATAGCAGGTATAGTAGGGAGAGATGGTGCCTATAGTAACAGTGGATAATAGTCTCTGGGAAGGGAGTGTGACTGTGGGATAGCAGGTATAGTAGGGAGAGATGGTGCCTATAGTAACAGTGGATAATAGTCTCTGGGAAGGGAGTGTGACTGTGGGATAGCAGGTATAGTAGGGAGAGATGGTGCCTATAGTAACAGTGGATAATAGTCTCTGGGAAGGGAGTGTGATTGTGGGATAGCAGGTATAGTAGGGAGAGATGGTGTCTATAGTAACAGTGGATAATAGTCTCTGGGAAGGGAGTGTGGCTGTGGGATAGCAGGTATAGTAGGGAGAGATGGTGCCTATAGTAACAGTGGATAATAGTCTCTGGGAAGGGAGTGTGACTGTGGGATAGCAGGTATAGTAGGGAGAGATGGTGCCTATAGTAACAGTGGATAATAGTCTCTGGGAAGGGAGTGTGACTGTGGGATAGCAGGTATAGTAGGGAGAGATGGTGCCTATAGTAACAGTGGATAATAGTCTCTGGGAAGGGAGTGTGATTGTGGGATAGCAGGTATAGTAGGGAGAGATGGTGTCTATAGTAACAGTGGATAATAGTCTCTGGGAAGGGAGTGTGGCTGTGGGATAGCAGGTATAGTAGGGAGAGATGGTGCCTATAGTAACAGTGGATAATAGTCTCTGGGAAGGGAGTGTGGCTGTGGGATAGCAGGTATAGTAGGGAGAGATGGTGCCTATAGTAACAGTGGATAATAGTCTCTGGGAAGGGAGTGTGGCTGTGGGATAGCAGGTATAGTAGGGAGAGATGGTGCCTATAGTAACAGTGGATAATAGTCTCTGGGAAGGGAGTGTGGCTGTGGGATAGCAGGTATAGTAGGGAGAGATGGTGCCTATAGTAACAGTGGATAATAGTCTCTGGGAAGGGAGTGTGACTGTGGGATAGCAGGTATAGTAGGGAGAGATGGTGCCTATAGTAACAGTGGATAATAGTCTCTGGGAAGGGAGTGTGACTGTGGGATAGCAGGTATAGTAGGGAGAGATGGTGCCTATAGTAACAGTGGATAATAGTCTCTGGGAAGGGAGTGTGACTGTGGGATAGCAGGTATAGTAGGGAGAGATGGTGCCTATAGTAACAGTGGATAATAGTCTCTGGGAAGGGAGTGTGACTGTGGGATAGCAGGTATAGTAGGGAGAGATGGTGCCTATAGTAACAGTGGATAATAGTCTCTGGGAAGGGAGTGTGATTGTGGGATAGCAGGTATAGTAGGGAGAGATGGTGTCTATAGTAACAGTGGATAATAGTCTCTGGGAAGGGAGTGTGGCTGTGGGATAGCAGGTATAGTAGGGAGAGATGGTGCCTATAGTAACAGTGGATAATAGTCTCTGGGAAGGGAGTGTGACTGTGGGATAGCAGGTATAGTAGGGAGAGATGGTGTCTATAGTAACAGTGGATAATAGTCTCTGGGAAGGGAGTGTGGCTGTGGGATAGCAGGTATAGTAGGGAGAGATGGTGCCTATAGTAACAGTGGATAATAGTCTCTGGGAAGGGAGTGTGGCTGTGGGATAGCAGGTATAGTAGGGAGAGATGGTGCCTATAGTAACAGTGGATAATAGTCTCTGGGAAGGGAGTGTGACTGTGGGATAGCAGGTATAGTAGGGAGAGATGGTGCCTATAGTAACAGTGGATAATAGTCTCTGGGAAGGGAGTGTGACTGTGGGATAGCAGGTATAGTAGGGAGAGATGGTGCCTATAGTAACAGTGGATAATAGTCTCTGGGAAGGGAGTGTGACTGTGGGATAGCAGGTATAGTAGGGAGAGATGGTGCCTATAGTAACAGTGGATAATAGTCTCTGGGAAGGGAGTGTGATTGTGGGATAGCAGGTATAGTAGGGAGAGATGGTGTCTATAGTAACAGTGGATAATAGTCTCTGGGAAGGGAGTGTGGCTGTGGGATAGCAGGTATAGTAGGGAGAGATGGTGCCTATAGTAACAGTGGATAATAGTCTCTGGGAAGGGAGTGTGACTGTGGGATAGCAGGTATAGTAGGGAGAGATGGTGTCTATAGTAACAGTGGATAATAGTCTCTGGGAAGGGAGTGTGGCTGTGGGATAGCAGGTATAGTAGGGAGAGATGGTGCCTATAGTAACAGTGGATAATAGTCTCTGGGAAGGGAGTGTGGCTGTGGGATAGCAGGTATAGTAGGGAGAGATGGTGCCTATAGTAACAGTGGATAATAGTCTCTGGGAAGGGAGTGTGACTGTGGGATAGCAGGTATAGTAGGGAGAGATGGTGCCTATAGTAACAGTGGATAATAGTCTCTGGGAAGGGAGTGTGACTGTGGGATAGCAGGTATAGTAGGGAGAGATGGTGCCTATAGTAACAGTGGATAATAGTCTCTGGGAAGGGAGTGTGATTGTGGGATAGCAGGTATAGTAGGGAGAGATGGTGTCTATAGTAACAGTGGATAATAGTCTCTGGGAAGGGAGTGTGGCTGTGGGATAGCAGGTATAGTAGGGAGAGATGGTGCCTATAGTAACAGTGGATAATAGTCTCTGGGAAGGGAGTGTGACTGTGGGATAGCAGGTATAGTAGGGAGAGATGGTGTCTATAGTAACAGTGGATAATAGTCTCTGGGAAGGGAGTGTGGCTGTGGGATAGCAGGTATAGTAGGGAGAGATGGTGCCTATAGTAACAGTGGATAATAGTCTCTGGGAAGGGAGTGTGGCTGTGGGATAGCAGGTATCTGGGTTTTGACTATTGGCCACAAACACATTTGCAGGTAGAAAAGCAAAAATCTAATTGGATGCCTCTGGTTTCTGCCCAGGTGCAAAATGTGGCTACTTTTTGCACCAGAAATGTTCTTTGTGAATATAGAATTGTGTATAAACTCTTTGGACCTTTTGCTCTGTGTTCTGTTTACTCAAACCCCTGCCTGAGTTTCCCATGGGTGACTGATTGTCTCTGGCTTTGTCTTTTCAGTGCCCTGGAATGTGTGGCCTCATGTGTCTGCCGTCTCTGTTCAACTGCAGCTCCCAGGGAATATCACACACTATATATTGGCCTGGCTGTTGCATATTGCTTTCCCAATAATATCACCTGTCATTGTGGGCTATGGGCTGTCCTTGGGGGATGGCAATGCCCTCTGTAGTTAAACATCCATATAATGTGCCATTGTTTTGGTCAAAAAGCGTGAAGGGGAACCATATTCATTTTTAGGATTTAGTTCTCCTTTAAGGTTATAAGGCAATATGGCAGCTCCCACTGATGTATAAATGTAACTATACAGTGTAGGACTGTACTGTGCCCATAATCTCTCTGTGAAAATGATAGACTGTCCCTACTTTCAATATAACTATGTGTTGCCATTGACTGTGTGGACTGATTCACATTGACTGGGCTAGAATTCAGCCTCCTGATTGGATAACTGCCATCATGATGTGCTCAGTGCCTGCTTAACCCCGTTTCTCGTGATTGACAGTTTTCCATCAGGGCTTCTGGAGCAGATATACATTCCCATTTATCCACAATAACAACTGCCAGTCTTGGTGGCAAGTGCCTGCTATGGGGACCGTGTTTACTCCCTTCTTGTGCCTCTTCTAATAACAGAGGACTAATGCCCTTTATGTCCTACCCTAAAACCAGCCATGCCCACAAAATATACCTTCCAACTTTCCCGTTTTTTTGCGGGACAGTCCCAATTTTGACATCTCAACCTGCAGTCCCGGGTTTGTTACTGAAATGACCCGACTATCTCTTTGATCTCCTGCACTGATGCCAGCAAAAGATACAACGTTTCTAAAACGTAATTGGCCTTTGGCAGAGAGCCCAGAATATTGTACATGGCTGGTGCACTTAGATACATTTGTAACAATTAAAGAACAGCAAATAAACAATTTCAGATAAACAAGTCTCTTGGGGAAACTGTGGCTTGTAGCTTAAAGGGCAATTCACCTTCATTTGCAAAACTGTAAACCACAGAAGTGTGTTCAATGTTTCATAACCTGCCAAATTTTGTAAATTGGACATGGTAATTAGGGGGTGTGGCCACAAATTGGGCGTGATCAAACAATCTTTTTATCCCTCTTTCTATTTCCAAAATGTTGGGAGGTATGACAATAAACTACTTTTCAGCAATATCTGCAGCCCGGTAGCTTTTATCAAACTCATATCCCCAGCATGCTCTGCCAGCCAAAGTGCGGCGACTGTAGAGTGTCAGCTGTGGGGCAAATGTGAGATTCGCCTGCTTTATAAATGGTTTATGGAGAAGAGCAATTTGGCACAGAGCTGGGACACTGGCAGAGGAATAAAAGCAGATCCCACTCCCTGGAGAATGACAGAATGTTGCAGTTCAGCCGTTGCATGTGGGACACTCCTAGATCCCTGAGCTCTGACACTAAAATCAACCCCTAAAGGTCCTGCCCCCAGACCTGCAGCTCCATCACCCACAGTGGAGGAAAGTAATAAGAGAAGGGAGGGGCTTGGAAAGAGATTTGAATGTCAGTGTTTAACGTGGAGGGGTTTCTTTTCTCTTTATCCACCTTCTTCTCTTTAATTGGCTGCTCTTCTGCCCTCTCTTTCCCTTTAGCTGTCAGATCCAGTGCTGGGAGGGTGGCAGGGAGCTGGGAGTACTGGGAGTACTGGGAGAGCCCAGTAATGTGCATCCGGCTGCATCTCATCTGCACATCTAGTACTTCCAGAACTCACTAACAGGATCTTGTGCATCTGGGGTATCTGATCTGATCTGACCAATTCTTCTTTAAGGCACCGAGGGATTCCCATGCTGATCATCATACAGGTAAGTCTTCTGTGTGTTCTGCAGCACTTTCCTCGTCTGTACTGTGTCTAGCATCTCACATAGGTACCCAGCACCCCCAGCTACTGACTTCCAGATGATTCTGGGTGTTAAAGTACCTGCTATGTTCCGCTTGTAGAAGAAATTATTTTTGCCCTTTGTACCTTTAAGGAGTTGTTCACCTTTGAGTTAAAGGGATACTGTCATGGAAAAACATGTTTTTTCTAAAATCAGTTAATAGTGCTGCTCCAGCAGAATTCTGCACTGAAATCCATTTCTCAAAAGAGCAAACTGATGTTTCTATATTCAATTTTGAAATCTGACATGGGGCTAGACATTTTATCAGTTTCCCAGCTGCCCCCAGGCATGTGACTTGTGCCTGCACTTTAGGAGAGAAATGCTTTCTGGCAGGCAGCTGTTTTTCCTTCTCAATGTAACTGAATGTGTCTCAGTGAGACATGGGTTTTTACTATTGAGTGCTGTTCTTAGATCTTCCAGGCAGCTGTTACCTTGTGTTAGGGAGCTGATATCTGGTTACCTTCCCATTGTTCTTTTGTTTGGCTGCTGGGGGGGGGAAGGGAGGGGGGTGATATCACTCCAACTTGCAGTACAGCAGTAAAGAGTGACTGAAGTTTATCAAAGCACAAGTCACATGACTTGGGGCAGCTGGGAAATTGACAATATATCTAGCCCCGTGTCAGATTTCAAAATTGAATATAAAAAAATCTGTTTGCTCTTTTGAAAAATGGATTTCAGTGCAGAAGTCTGCTGGAGCAGCACTATTAACTGATGCGTTTTCAAAAAAACATGTTTTCCCATGACAGTATCCCTTTAACTTTTAGTATGATGCAGTGTTATTCTGAGACAATTTGCAATTGGTTTTCGTTTTTTATTATTTGTGGTTTTTGAGTTATTTAGCTTTTTATTCAGTTTGCAATGGCAGCAATCTGGTTGCTAGGGCCCATATTACCCTAGCAACCATTCATTGGTTCGAATTAGAGACTGTTATAAGAATAGGACCTTCCTAGAATGCTCAGAAATACAAATTAGCATTAAGAATAAATGTGTAGCCTTACAGAGCATTTGCTTTATAGATGGGGGTCAGGGAAGCCCAATTGAAAGCTGGAAAGAAAGGCAAATAATTATAAAACTATAAAAAATAAATAATGAAAATCAATGGAAAAGGTGGCCATTCTATTTCATACTAAAAGTTTACTTACAGGTGAACCACCTCTTTTAAGGTTAGAACTACATGGGCGATTCCCACACATTTTCGGTGGATCCAACGCGCTGCACTAAAAACGCATTTCTGTAAGAAATACAAATGTTGCAGCGTTCATCCGACACAACACAACTGATGCAGATGCGACACCATCCGACAATGCTGTTTCTTACCTTATTTTCCATTGCATACGATTTGAGGCCTGAGTTTTGGCGCAGCGCGTCAGATCCGCCGAAAACAAGTTTAAATTGCCCATGTAGTTCTACCCTAATTGGTAAAGATATTGGGGCTCATTTATAAACAGTGGGCAAATTTGCACCTGGGCAGTAACCCATGGCAACCAATCAGATGATTGCTTTCATGCTCAACCTGCAGCTGGCTTTAAAAAGTAAATCACTGATTGGTTGCTGTGGGTTACCGCCCAGGTGCAATTTTGCCCACGGTTTATCACGGTTTATAAATGAGCCCCATTGTTTTTATTGATTTTGCTTAGGAGGCTTCTGTGTAATCCGCAATAATCTACTAACCACATAGTTATTTAGTAAATTAGGTTGAAAAAAGACACACGCCCATCAAGTTCAACCTTTTCACTCTATTTTAACCTGCCTAACTGCCAGTTGATCCAGAGGGAGGCAAAAAAAAACCCCATTTGAAGCCTCTCCAATTACTCGGAGACTTGTGTCTTCTATTGATTCTATGGAACTGTGTAAGAGCCGGAGGCATATGACTTTGCTGTTGGGGCTAAAGAGAGACTGATGGGAACAGTCTCTGAGTTATAGACTAATACAAAAAGTGAATGCACTTTACAGTGTCTGTGTTCAGGGCCGGCCTTAGGCCAATTGGACCAATTGGGCCCAATTGGGCCCCTGCCTGCCCCCAATCCAACCAAGCCTGCTCCCAAGCTGAATCGGCCCAGCCTGCCCCAAACTAATTGGCCCAGTCCACTCTCCTATTTCCTCCCTCTCTCTCTCTTACCCTGTGTGCCCTTATTATGTGCCACTATTTCATCCCTCTCACTCTCTTACCTTGTCTGCCCCATTCCTTACTATTTTGTGCCTGTATGCCCTTATTTTCCTAAATACTTGGTGTGTCAGTAGCCAGCAACACTTTGTCTAGGGGCTTCGCCAACATGGTCCCAATTGGGCCCCACATTTGATAGGATCAGCCCTGTCTGTGTTATAGTAACGTAGCAGCTGAGCTTGAATATGTCGCTAATTCGTTGCATTCACCCCTTTGCTCAGATGACTCCAACTAGTTCCTGACTAATCCAGGAAAAAAAACCTGTTGTAACATATTTTTGGTTTTCGCTCTGACCCCATATTGCAAATCAGAGCTGGAATGGAGAATACATGACTTGCCGTGTCAGGCTCAGTTTTAGGGCAGGACTCCACGGACGATTCCAGTGTGATCTGACGCGCTGTGAAAAAATGCAGGCGGATGCGAGGGAAATAAGGTAAGTAATGCTATTGTCGGATCGTGTCGCCTTGTTGATGACACGACTGTCGGATGCAGATGCAGCGTTTGCATCCGACAGTCGTGTTGCGTCGCATCAATGCTTGCGACATGATCCGACAATAGAATTACTTACATTATTTCCGTCACATCTGATGTGACGCCTGCGTTTTTGCGCAGCGCGTCGGATCGTGCCGTAATCGTCCATGAGTCCTGCCCTAAGGCTAGGGAAGGATAATCCAAAATCAAAGTGGCCTTTAAGGGGAAAATGCTCATAGGACATGTGGCATTATTAAAACATCTTTAGATATCAAAACACGTGGCCCTCCACTTATAGCTTGATCACACCTCAGGGTCACAGGCTCTTACACACGGCCGTAGTTACCTGCGCTCCCCTGCGTTGCTCTTTCTTCCGTTCAGCCGCAGGGGAGTGCAGGAATAGATGCATTTCATTATTTCAAATGGGGCTATACTCACACAGGCGCATGTAGGCGCCGAACGCAGGTTGAGACGCAACATGCTGCATTTTTCCTGCGTTCGGCCCCTACACGCGCCTGTGTGAGTACAGCCCCATTTGAAATAATGAAATGCGTTAATTCCTGCGCTCCCCTGCGGCTGAACGCCGACAAACGGAACGCAGGGGAGCGCAGGTAAAAATGCTCATGTGTAAGAGCCCTTATAGTGTTTCTCATTTGACAGCTGTGTGAAATAAAAAAAGAGACACAACCTCACCCAATTAACACAGTGTAAACAAGGTACATGTGGGGGAGGCCCAGGGGGTATGTGTGTGTGTGTGGGCCCCTAAAGTGGCAGCTCCAGTGGGCCACTGAACCCCCCCCCAGTCTGAAGCTGATTTTAGGGTAGGGCTGAGAGGATCCTTCCTGACTGATCCTCCCTGTATAACAAGGGCCCCTGGGGTGGATAATACCAAAGGATATTCTGTATTGTTTTAAAAATTATATTATATAGATTAGTGGGCAAACTGGGGCCCTTAGATTGTAAAACTGTAACTACCTGCATCCCACCCTGTGTCAAAGTATGTCCTGATATTACACCATTACCCCTACAGATTAGGCCATTTCTAGTCATAGTTTTGCAACAGGAGTTACTGAACTACAGGTCCCAGCATCTGCTGACAGGCATCCACCCATTTCATTCTATGATTACGAGAGTGGGTAGATTTTGCAATCGTAAAGATATAGATAAAAGATATGCAGTCTGTTGCCCTCAAGCTGCAAGTGTCTGTCATTCACCACCATTCCTTACAGCTACTCACTTCATTCCTGGGATGCCTTACTATACACACTATTCCACAGTTACACCCTGCTCCCCTGATACTATATTCGCTTACTCTATGGTCTATCCCACTGCTACATCCCCTTTCCCAGACAACACCTTGCTGCCTGTAAAGAAAACCTTTATAGTAGAACAGTGTTACTGTAACTAGTACATTTACTCATTTTGGGTGACAATGGGTATGTTCCCAGCTGCAACTATGCCCCACCATTGATTGTTAATCCTTGTCCTTGAGTATTTCTTTAGATGCGCCATATTGGATCCCATAGAGGTGCCATATGCAGAGCACAGTTTAGCAGAAATTAAAGGGCATGTAAAGTCTAAAATAGAATAAGGCTAGAAATGCTGTATTTTTTATACTAAATATAAACATGAACTTACTGCACCACAAGCCTAATCAAACAAATGATTTATGCTTTCAAAGTTTGCTACAGGGGGTCACCATCTTGTAACTTTGTTATACATCTTTGCAAGACTAAGACTGTGCACATGCTCAGTGTGGTCTGGGCTGCTTAGGGATCATCATAAACAAAGCTGCTTGAGTTCTGCATGGCTGGGAAGTAAGACGGGGGCTCCCCCTGCTGTTTATAAGTATGATTGTTTCCCTGCAGAGCAGTTAGGGACCGTCTGACAATTCCTATCCACAGCAGTAAATGAAGGGAGAATTTCACTGCATACAGTCAGGTTTCTTATAAAAACTGTACACATTTTTTTATTAAAGTATAATGGAGATAGGTTTCTTTTTCATTAAAGAAATTAAAACTGGGATTTAATTTTTTTGCCTTTACATGCCCTTTAAATCAGCTTTTGGCTTAATGTAATTTATACATGTTTGTGAATTCTTTCCTGAAGGTGTTTGTGCCTCAGGATACTTATTCACCAGAATTCAGCTCTTGAACATTGAGCCTATAAGTGCCCAGCTCCTATGCCTTGTTCCTGCTGTGCGGGGGGGGCAGATTAATATATCACCGACACTGTCCCCACTTACTACCCTATTGTTCTCCTCCACTCAAGTGGACACTGTACAAGTGAGAAGCAAGCACAAGCCCTTGGCTCCTGATTGGCTGGTCTCCAGTTGCTGAATTACAGCTCTCTGCGCTGGTGATGAGAAGCGACTGGGCAGTAGTTCAAACTTATGCTCCTTCTGGCGAAGATCTGCAGCTACTTGTTTGACTGTAAAATATTCTGTAAAGTGGAATGTAATCCTGGAGATTTATGGAAGAATTTGCTGCTACCGTCACACTGCAGCAGTCTGTGGAGGCTGGACTTTAAAAGCAGCTGTATATATATATATATAAATAAGCTTAAATTACATCTGAAACAAGGGGCCAGGGAGTGTGCATTGATCAATCCCCTCTCTTTTGTATGTTTGTAGCTAATCTGACCTGATCAGTTGCACTTTTTATTTAGCCTTAGAGTGCTCCCACAATCCCCCTTTTTGTACATTCTGTGGTTTAGCCTATACAGAATCCAGAATGCTTGGGACCTGGGGCTTTCCGTAATTTAGATCTTCATTCCTTAAAGTAGAACTAAACCCTAAAGTTAAAAAACCCCTACCCCCCCTACCCTACATTGACCCTCCTCCCCCAGCCTAAGTGTTACCCCGGGCAAATGCCCCTAACTTTTTACTTACCCCTCGGTGCAGATTCAGGCATCGGAGTTCACGGGCGACATCTTCAACCGCTTCTGTAATCTTTGTAATGAGACCGGCGCTTCGGCAATGATTTTCGATTATGTGCAGTTGACGCGAAGCAGAAAATTGCTGCAACTGTGCATGCGCCACCACACTGGTCTCATTCCGAAGAGAAGAAGATGGCGTCTGTGAACTAAATCTGCACCGAGGGGTAAGTAAAGAGTTAGGGGCATTTGGCCAGGGTAACACTTAAGCTGGGGGGAGGAGGGAGGGGGTCTATGTAGGGTAGGGGAGTAGGGGATTTTTAACATTAGCGTTCAATTCTCCTTTAAGTCTACTAGAAAATCATGTAAACATTAAATAAACCCAAATAGACTGGTTCTGCTTCCAATAGGGATGCACCGAATCCACTATTTTGGATTCGGCCGAACCCCCGAATCCTTCACAAAAGATTCGGCCGAATCCCGAACTGAATCCTGGATTCGGTGCATCCCTAGCTTCCAATAAGGATTAATTATATATTAGTTGGGATCAAGTACAAGCTACTGTTTTATTATTCCAGAAGAAAAGGCAATAAAATGGAGTCTATGGGAGACGGCCTTTCTGTAATTCTGAGATTTCTGGATAATGGGTTTCTGGATAACAGATCCCAGGCATACATGTATATAGTACACATGTACCGTATATAGTATTACTAATTCTATAAATGACCATTCATTCCCCAGCTGTTCCTCTAACTCTGGTTATTCACTGTTCAATGGAGTCTATGGGAGACGGCCTTTCCGTAATTTGGTGCTTTCTGGATAATGGGTTTCTGGATAACAGATCCCATACGTGTATATAATATACATGCGCTGTATATAGTATTTGTAATTCTATAAATGGCTATTCATTCGTTGCCCAGTGTACTGTTCCTCTAACATGGGTTATTAACTAGGGGTACTTACTTTATTAGTGGAGGCCTTTCTAGCTCTGCTAATCTTCCACCCCAAGTAAATGCTAAGCCAACAGACCAGGCAGATTGGGTCCAGCTAAACACTTTTTTAGTTGGTTGTAGTCTGAACCCTGCTCACAGTGCTCCACACCCCAGACATCAGTGCAACCCTATATTCAACTTCCCATTGTCTGCTCTCCTACTTTTACATACTTAATTAGGTGATAGATAGAGATAAGTGGGTTATGAATAATGACAGCGTGCTGTGTAGGGTTGGATCTAGAATGGGAGAGTTGGGTTAGAGTTGGGCGCAGGTCGACTATTTGGTTGTCCACTACATGCCTCTATTTAAAATGAAATGCATTTAAAGGGCATGTTAAGTCTAAAATAGAATGAGGCTAGAAATTCTGTATTTAAAGGGCATGTAAAGTCTAAATTAGAATGAGGCTATTTTGTATACTAAATTTAAAGTGAACTTACTGCACCATAAGCCTAATCAAACAAATAATTTATGCTTTCAAAGTTGGCTACAGTGGGTCACCATCTTGTAACTTTGTTAAACATCTTTGCAAGACTAAGACTGTGCACATGCTCAGTGTGGTCTGGGCTGCTTAGGGATCATCATAAACAAAGCTGCTTGAGTTCTGCATGGCTGGGAAGTAAGGCGGGGGCTCCCCCTGCTGTTCATAAGTATGATTGTTTCCCTGCAGAGCAGTTAGGCACCGTCTGACAATTCCTATCCACAGCAGTAAATGAAGGGAGAATTTCACTGCATACAGTCAGGTTTCTTATAAAAAACTTGCAATTTACATAGTTAGTTAGTTACATAGTTACATAGTTAAATTGGGTTGAAAAAAGACAAAGTCCATCAAGTTCAACCACTCCAAATGAAAACCCAGCATCCATACATGCACCCCTCTCTACTTTTAATTAAATTCTATATACCCATATCTATACTAACTATAGAGCTTAGTATCACAATAGCCTTTGATATTATGTCTGTCCAAAAAATCATCCAAGTCCCTCTTATAGTCATTAACTGAATCAGCATCACAACATCACCCGGCAGTGCATTCCCCAACCTCACTGTCCTGACTGTGAAGAACCCCCTACGTTGCTTCAAATGAAAGTTCTTTTCTTCTAGTCTAAAGGGGAGGCCTCTGGTACGGTGATCCACTTTATGGGTAAAAAGGTCCCCTGCTATTTGTCTATAATGTCCTCTAATGTACTTGTAAAGTCTAATCATGTCCCCTCGCAAGCGCCTTTTTTTCCAGAGAAAACAACCCCAACCTTGACAGTCTCCCCTCATAATTTAAGTCTTCCGTCCCTCTAACCAATTTAGTTGCACTTAGTCTCTGCACTCTCTCCAGCTCATTTATATCCCTCTTAAGGACTGGAGTCCAAAACTGCCCCCATACTCCAGATGAGGCCTCACCAGGGACCTATAAAGAGACATAATTATGTTTTCATCCCTTGAGTTAATGCCCTTTTTTATGCAAGACAGAACTTTATTTGCTTTAGTAGCCACAGAATGACACTGCCCAGAATTAGACAACTTGTTATCTACAAAGACCCCTAGATCCTTTTCATTTAAGGAAACTCCCAATACACTGCCATTTAGTGTATAACTTGCATTTATATTATTTTTGCCAAAGTGCATAACCTGCATTTATCAACATTGAACCTCATTTTCCAGTTTTCTGCCCAGTTTTCCAGTTTAGACAAATCACTCTGCAAAGTGGCAGCATCCTGCATGGAACCTATAGTTCTGCACAATTTAGCATCATCTGCAAAAATAGAAACAGTACTTTCAATGGCCACCTCCAGGTCATTAATAAACAAGTTGAAAAGCAAGGGACCTAGTACAGAGCCCTGCGGTACTCCACTAACAACACTGGTCCAATTAGAAAATGTTCCATTTACCACCACTCTTTGTAGTCTATCTTTTAGCCAGTTCTCTATCCAGGTACAAATACTATGTTCCAGGCCAACATTCCTTAATTTAACCAGTAACCTTTTGTGTGGCACTGTATCAAATGCTTTAGCAAAGTCTAAGCCATCCCAAAACCGAGGTCTCTACTTACCTTCTCATAAAAAGAAATTAAGTTAGTCTGGCAAGATCTATTACGCATAAAACCATGCTGGCACAAACTCATAGTATTATGATTTGCTATGAAGTCCAGTATCTTATCCTTTATTAACCCTTCGAAAAGCTTTCCTACCACTGACGTCAGACTGAGAACGGGATCCTTTTTTGAATAGAGGCACCACATTAGCAATTCGCCAGTCTCTCGGCACTATGCCAGATCTCAGTGAATCATGAAAAATTAAGTAAGTTGAGTTATTTAGCTTTTTATTCAGCAGCTCTCCAGTTTTCAATTGCAACCATCTGGTCTAGTCCAAATTACCCTAGCAACCATGCATTTGTTTGAATAAGAAACTGGAATATGAGTCAGAATAAAAAGGCAAATAACTATACAACTATAAAAAAATAAATAATGATGACCAATTGAAAAGTTGCTTGGAATTGACCATTCTACAAAATACTAAAAGGTACCTTAAAGGTGAACCACCCCTTTAATGCCAGTAGGCCCGTAGCACCATTTAGTGGTCCCATGGGTAAAACAGTATTTTAGCCATTGTTACAGAGAACAAGATGCCTCCTCTCCAGTCGAGTACTGAGAGAATGAGGGTTCAGGTGCACTAGTCTGTCAGGTTTCTGTTGGGAAATGGTGAAAGAACAGGTATGGCCTAAATAACATTTTGCAAGATGCTCTTTGCACAATAGATTAGCTGCAATAGTGCTAGCTAGAATGCTACATTTATTCTGTAGAATGTTTTACCATACCTGAGTACCTGTTTGTTTAGGATAGCAGCTGCCATATTAGCTTGGTGTGATATCACCTCCTGCCTGAGTCTCTCCCTGCTCACTCATAGCTCTGGGCTCAGATTACAGCAGAGAAGGGAGGGGGGGGGGAGAGGAGCAAACTGAGCATGCTCAAGCCCTAGCCCTGGAGGTTTAAGCTGAAAACAGGAAGTCTGATACAGAAGCCCATGAGTACACAATAGAAGGAAAGAAATGTGATGTTTTTTTTGACAGAGGACTCAGAGCAGCATTACTTTGAGGGTTTACTGGTGTATTTATATAGAACTTTCTGATAAAGCTTACTTAATTTTAACCTGATAGCCACAATGGGGGTTTTATGTGTTATCATTGCTCTGAAGATGCCAGCTGGGATCCTTTTGTGGCTACTCTTGTTTTTGTATATGAGGTGCTTATAGTAGGGGTTTGGCTGCTGGTAAAATATAACCACATTTTAAGATATAACTTTATAAGAAACTAAGAGGGTAATATTATAAATGTCTCAAAGGGTTCATCTGGTTCATACTAACCAATCAGTAAGCAGCAAATGCTGTGGGTTTCCAGACCATCTGGTAGAAGGGCCTGTAACCTATATTTGAAATACAAAATACACTATTGCGAACCTGTCTTCATGGGAGTTGTCAAAATAATCCACCCCCCTACAGAGTGCCAGTAATAGGTTGGAAGTGGAGACTGCTGGAGACAGCACTGCCCTTAGTCGTTGTTGTTCAGCCATAAGCCATAGGTCTCACCATCTACTTTTTATAAATAAGGGATCAAGTCAAACGGGCGTTGTTGTGACATCAGCTTCATCAGTCTCGTCCAATAGTAATGGAAGGGAAATGGGACTTGAAATTTTTCTTATGTGGCATACCATGGCAATTAAGAGAAATATATTGAAAATAAATGAGTTATTAGTGGGGCAGAAATTCCCTTTTTTGTTGTGTTTTACGTTTCATGTGTCCTTGGAGGGGATCCCTTAACCAAGAACTATTCTTGGAGAAAAATACAAATAACGTACACTAAACTCTGACCTTGATTTTTTGGTCATAATACCTTAACCAGCTTTTTTTTACAGGGAATTGTACTTGACAACTGCTGGAGGATATGAGGCTTTCCTTGATTTCAGTTTTTCCTTTTTTAGAGGCCCAGCCCTTGTGCGTTATTTTTGACCATGTCTTAGGTTGGCTGCCAACCGCTCACCTTGACAAAAGGAAAGAGTGTAATGAATTCATTATACATAAGAGATGGGGATCATGTAATAATATGTATGTATTTTATTCTTTATCACAAATATGAATGTAATTATGACCCCCCAGGTGCAGAGACTGGGAGAAACTGGGTGCACCCAACCGAAAAGGCCAATTAGGGTGAAATTTGTGGACATTGTTTTCTTGATAAAGCCCAAAATAAGTTCAGCGCATGGGAGGAAAATCTTCATCCAAAAGCGACTTTATTATAGCAAATGTGATTCAGGGGCAATGTCCATTCAAATCAGCCTACGCAACGCCGGAATTGCTGGGTGGGCGCCCCTAGGCCGCGTGATCTGCGCCGTCCTAGCGCCGCCCGCACTACCTCACGCAGGCGCAAGACTCAGGCCCGGACTGGCAATCTGTGGGTTCTGGCAAATGCCAGAGGGACTGCTATAAGGTCCCATAGAAAGTCAGTATTTAGTGGGCTGGTGGGGGCTGTTTGGGCCTCTATGTGGGCTGATTGGGCCTCTGTATACCTAAAAATGCCAGGGCCTATTTTAAATCTCAGTCCGGACCTGTGCAAGAGTGCCAGTGTGCAAGCGCCGGAGCACTGGGGAGCAGCGCATCAATGTCACACAATGCAGTTACATTTTTGGGGAACCTGTATTTTAGATTTAGTGTCTCTTTGAACATGATGGGGTTATGTCTGTCTCCAGCATTCTTTTAAAGGAGAAGGAAAGCTACAGAAGCAGTTTATTTCAATAGATTAGCCACAATAGTGCAAGCTATAAGACTATATTTATTCTGCAGAATGCTTTACCATACTTGAGTAAACAGCTCTTGAAGTATTCTCTGTTTGTTTAGGATAGCAGCTGCCATATTGGCTTGGTGTGACATCACTTCCTGCCTGAGTCTCTCCCTGCTCGCTCATAGCTCTGGGCTCAGATTACAGCTGGGAGGGGAGGAGGCGGGGGAGAGGAGCAAACTGAGCATGCTCAAGGCTGTGCCCTGGAGGTTTAAGATGAAGACAGGAAGTCTGATACAGAAGCCCATGAGTACACAATAGAAGGAAAGAAATGTGGTGTTTCTTTTGACAGAGGACTCAGAGCAGCATTATTTTGAGGGTTTACTGGTGTATTTATATAAACCTTTCTAATAAAGCTTACTTAATTTCAACCTTTCCTTCTCCTTTAAGTTATGTGATTTGGGTGAGATGAGCATTTGAATGCACTTGGAAGGTGGAACCTGTAATTAGTCAGGCAATACATAATGAGTGCCAAATTCATGGCATTGACCTATGGACAGTGACTGACTGACAATGCAGAGAAATTCATGATGGTCATAGTACAGACTTCCCTTTAAGCGCCTTTACATGGCAGTTATTTGTCTTGTTCTCTTACAGAAACCAAATATGCAACAGTCCCTTCATTTCCATAAATTAATAAACTTCTTTAACATTTTCAGGTTTGGTAACTGGACTCCATTAAGAACCATGAAGCCGGAACGGAACTTGCAGACAATCGTATTGCTGTCATTTTTAGCAGTCGCCGTATTTTTCGCCATCCCTGGGCAAAGTCAAGGTAATCTTTTAGCACAGCCTCTGGTATATGATCTATCTGGTGTGCAGATGTGAACTGGGTCACTTCATGTATAAGTAGCTCTAGATCCAAATCATTATGATAATTTTAAATGGTGACAATATCTTGAATTGGCTGGCAATGAGTCATGAATAATACTGTGCTTAGGCTCAAGTGACTTTTAGTAGGATCAATGTACATTGTCAGAATCATTTTAGGGGTTCACTGGGCCAGCTGTGGAAGTCCCCATCCCGAGACAGACAACCGGGATTCTGAGGGCCAGGTCCCACCAGGATTTCTCTCACTGTCCCATTGGCCCTGTCTGACCCTGCTCTGGGCACCTCTTACAGGTTCTATAGTTTTGTGGCTCTCAAAGGACTTTAAGAATGCTTGTGCCATACTGTATCGAGGTATTTCAGACGCTAAGGTTTCTAAATTCCTTAAATTGACTTTCAGTATTTTATAGATTTAATTATTATTGATTTTGCACAAAATGTCTCATTTATAGGATTACACACTCAAAGGTTTGCCATAATGTCTTTAGGGGATAAACATTTTATTAGTTCATTGTTGGAGGGGATTTCCACCGCTCTGTAAGAACTGAGAACACAAAAGAGCTTATTCTATTTCAGGTTGATTAAGGTTGGGCTTGTGTAAACTCCAAAAACACGTAAAACGTGGGGTCCTACAGGTTCCCATCGCTTCGCCCAGATGTCAACAATAATTCTTTAAATAATATCAAAGTTCCATAATTTCACATTAATGTATTTAACATATTCTTCTTATAAAGTCACAGAATTTTGTCCAAGCGCCTGCGAACAAATATAGCAGCGCAGGCCAAAATGTTTTATAGTCCAATTAATGAATTGTTGAAGGATTTGGAAAAAGCATATTTTTCTACATTGCAGTCATAGAGGAAGACAGTCCAAAAATGTATGGGGAACTCTTTTTTTTTTTTTTAGACCAAAAAGAGATGCAAAGCATATAAAATTAGTGTTTCTCTTGGGCTCAGCTTTTGTCTTGTTAGCCAAAAATTACAAAACTAAAATGTATATGAGATTTAACATATCTCTCTGGGGTCTACAAGTAGTATTTTTTAATTTCAACACATTATAATACAATTGAATACTTTCAGGCTGTATTTTAGTTCCTATAAAGGAGTCTCAGTGTGTGGGCCTGGATCTTCAAGGTATATAGTCCTGTTACAGCTGCTCAGTAGTCTTTAAGTGATAGAGAAGAGGGAAAATATATTTGTCTCACTGATGACTGAAGGCAAAAATTGTAGTTGTGGATAAGATTTTTTTAATTTCTCTTAGATAAAATTGGTTATTGCCTCAAGGGAAGAGGTTGGGCATTCCAAGGAAACTTTATAATCTGGAAATATGGAATTGACAGCTAGTAATTGACTGTACAACTAAGTATTGTATACCTTATAACTGTATTCCATTGAGTCAATTAGCAGATAAAGGTCCCGCAATGGTGGGGCCCCACAGCTGAAGATAGGAAGAGTGAGGGATAGCAGGCGTAGAAGAGCTACATAAAATGTAATATCTGTTTGCAAGACCTTTGCTCCAGCTGTTGCTCAACTCCCTAGCTAACTAACCATCAGCCAAGACTGTCATGGGTTTCCGAGGGTTGCCATATACAACAGCTGATGGACTGGTTGGATAAACCTACTTTATGGGGCACTGTTTTGAGCTGTGATTTCTACTAGCGGATGCTAGCTCAGTGTTATTAAACTGATAATGATCCAGTCCTGGGATTTTTAGAACCTCTTTAGAAATTCCTCTCAATGTTCCACTCAATATTAACATGTAATAAGCAGGGATGCACCGAATCCACTATTTTGGAACCCCCGAATCCTTCGCAAAAGATTTGGCCGAATACCGAACCGAATCCAAATTCTAATTTGCATATGCAAATTAGGGGTTACAAGGGGAAAACACTTTTTACTTCCTTGTTTTGCGACAAAAAGTCATGCGATTTCTCTCCCCGTCTCTAATTTGCATATGCAAATTAGGATTTGGATTCGGTTCGGCAGGGCAGAAGGATTCGGCCGAATCCGAATCCTGCTGAAAAAGGCTGAATCCCGAACCAAATCGTGGATTCGGTGCATCCCTAGAAATAAGGTCTAAATTCCTAGAGTGGATCATTATAATACTAATGTCTTGGGAGCAAGCCATCTAAGATCTGCAAATTAAATGGAAGAATAACGGGTCGGTTAGTTGGTTAGAGAGGTTTTCAATGTGTGACATGGTTGTAACCGAGATACCCAGGGTACATAGGTCCCTTGGATTCATTCTACTTGCCCTTGAAGAAAATTGTAGTTGTAGGCAGGTACCAGTCCAGAACACCTCAAAGTAGAACCCAGGAGCCCAAAGTTTAAATAGTGCAAAAGTTCTTATTTTACATTATGTATAAAAGTTAAAAGCCTTATGCGTTTCGTGTCATCGAGAGACATTTAATCATAGGCACTCAGACCCAACGTTGACAGTGGTGAGCTTTTATATTTATCCAGGATTCTAGCTTCCAATGTTTCAAAAATGAATACTTGCCCTTGAGGGCTGATACAAAATTGATCCCCCGGAGCAACTTGTGCACTTTAATGTTGAGTTTCTCAAGAATCCAAAATAGGGTAGAGAGAAATAGTTGTATCTTTATCTTCTTTCATCACATGGAGTGTGCACACACCGTATGACAATCGTGGGAGTATGGATTGTTTACCGGACACCATTCTAAATAAGATATTTACCACTGACAGATAATGGAAGGTGCAATTGATCTATTGAACAAAAGAATCACTTTTTGTGTAAAGGACTTTGCTTAGGCAAATATCATTATTACACTGAGCTGTCTAAATGTCTTTTCTTTTTTGTCAGTTTGTTTGATGTTCTGTCATTCAACAGGCAACGCCATTACCGACATGACAATTTCACGCTCTGTGGCTTTTTACTCCTCGCCAGCTATGTTATTCTTTATTGTATGAAGGAAATCTGTGTGCTCAGTCTCATTTAGGTCATTGTACAACAAACAGTGCATATTTATGGTAGTTGTATGCCTCCGGTGTTTGCTCTGCTCCTTCATTATGTTAATGACAACATGTACTAATTTCCACATGCCCAGTTTAACATCGGTTTCATGTTTTATTGTATTCTTTACAATGCTCATTTGCTAAATACCTCCCAAAAAGATAACAAGAAGACCATCTGGAGATCAAGCCAGGGCATGAGTATAAATGCCTCTCTGCTGACTCGAAAACTAATGATCCAAGAACATTGGAATACCAAAGGGACCACACTGGGGTATTCTTTATACTGTTACACACAAGGTTTTAACCTCTTTTCTTGGAAATATACCCAGGACCCAACCCCAGGACTCCATCTTGTCACTACTACCAGATTCTTGACGATGACCTTGAGATGCTTTCCTTCATCCTTTCAATCGAAATATTCTTTATGCTTCCTTTATATGTAACTTTGTTTTATTGTTTTATTTCCTTTACACGAGAAGTTAGTGTTTGCTCCAAAGAATATAAATTGCCACAGACATAAAGATACATTACAGGTTGGTGATGTCTCAAAAATAATCCGGAATATATATATATATTTTTTTCATTATTCTACTTTATTGGTATTTGTAAGTGAACTCTAACTGGTGTTATTTGAATGTGCCAGATTTTCCATAACTAGTTTTTAAAACCAAAAATTCTAAAAAAAAAAAAAAACAACTGTTTTATTAATTTAAAATGTATTCATAAATATTAATTTCTCTGAAATGATTACCTATAATAACAACTAGTGATGGGCGAATTTGTGCAGTTTCGCTTCGCCGAAAAATTCGCGAATTTCGCGCGAAATTCGCGAAACGGCGAAAAATTCGCGAAACGGCGCCAGCGTCTCGTTTTTGACGCCGGCGCCCGTTTTTGACGCCGGCGCCCGTTTTTTTGACGCCGGCGTCCGTTTTTGGCGCCGGCGCCCGTTTTTGGCGTCGGCGTCCGTTTTTTCGAAAAAAAAATTTTGACGCCGGCGAATTTTTGACGCGAATTTTCGCGGCCGTTTCGCGAATTTATTCGCCGACGGCGAATCGCGCAAATTCGCCGCGAATTCGCGCCTGGCGAATAAATTCGCCCATCACTAATAACAACTCCTATATTCATTACTAATGCTATATATTTCATTGAAATTAAATATATGCAAAAACAATAATAAGAAAAATAAAAATGATTAATAACAAATAATATACGTTTTGAAAGCAGTTTTTTTTTCATACTAGTTATGCATAATGGCTGGCACATTTTTTATTTTTTTTTTGGAAAAAACATCTGTGTAATGCGTAAGTTTCAAGAACTGTCTTTGTTCAAACAGGTGATTGGTTTTATTTTTCCATTGGGTTATGGTTGTTTGACGTGGTGATGGTTTTGTTTGTTCTATCACGTCCATTAATAATGTTTCTTCTAAGATGTTCCTTTAAGGTGTACGGCGTACCGTACTTGTTAAAAAAATATTGTTTTTATATATTTGAAGGTTTCAAAACAACTTATATTATATAATTACTTTAATTAGTAGGCTCAGTTCCATGAGAAAAACGCATCTCGTGGTTTATCTCATCAAAGTTCAATAGAAGTCTACATGGAAAGATGGAGATGAGTTCTTTCATCAAATACATCTGGCCCAGTTGTGTCTATGAATTATTTTAATTAAAAATAGGACTTTAAGATGTGGTCTGCAGAATATCAAGCAAATTCCTTACCAAGAATTATCTCTACTAAGATTCCTTTCACATATTTAGGTTATCAAGTTAAAAAGTCCATAAAAAATTCCTCGTATAAGCAAACATACAATTAAAATGATCCTCCTATTTTAGAAAGTATTGGAATAGTCCAATAGTATTGGAATAGTCATTATTTTAGTAATCACCGGATTGAATTATTCATATTAAACACAGTAAATACAACTACAATCGGGAGATAATTGAACCATGGACCCATGAGGGCAGAGACACACGCTCAGATTCGGGGAGATTAGACACCCAGCAACAAATCTCCTCTTCTTTGAGGCGACTGATCTCCCCAGTGTCGGACTGGGACACCAGGGGCCCACCCAAAGACCTTAGACCAGGGGCCCACACTCAGTACTATTATTCTTCCTCTTCCTCATATGATAATCTATTAATCCATCAATTTATCCTCTTTGTTCTCATAGAAATTGGTAATGACCATGAAATAGGCCAAATGTTTAGAAGCAGGAGGGCCCACTGACACCTTGGAGTTTTTGTTTTGCAAGGTCGACAAACGAGTGGATCTTGACCCGATATGCCTGGGGCAGAACAATCAGATTACGATACTACGAATGGGCTCTGACGGGTTGCAGGACCGCATCAACAAGCTGATGGGGTCCTGGATCGTACAAAAAAATCAAACTTGACCAATCGATATCTGGCCTTATATCGATCGGTTGGACATGTTGGGAGCCCCCACACATAGGCAGATAAGCTTCCGAATCGGTCTAAAGGACCAATATCGGCAGCTTTAATCTGCCCGTGTATGGCCACCTTTACTTTATGAGGATAGGCCATGCCTTCTTATCATGGCTGTTACTGAGATGATTAAATATGTCTCGTTCTTGTTGAAACTTGCCCCAAACACAGCTTCAAACTTCTACAGAAAATATGTTTGTTCCTGTTAATCATTAATTGATGTCTTATAATAATGAATATTGAAGAGTTCCCAAAACTCAATATTTGGCCCCTTAAAACAATATATTAATTTTGGTTTATTCTTTTTATTTTTTTATTTTTACACTTTATACTTATCCATAGATGTGTCAAAACAAAGTCAGGTTGCTGTGCTGACAAATCTCATTAGTCTGCATTATTAATCCTGCTTGCTGACTTCTAACTCCTAACATGACTTGTCTTGTCTCTTTGTAAGTTTTAGGGAGTTATTTATCAAAGTCCGATAAAGGGGAAAACCATCATTTTTTGGGGGGAAAAGTACATTTTTTGTGATTTATTCAACACTGATGGTGTTAAAAGTCAGAATAAAAAAGTACTCAGAGTTCATGTAGAAATCAATGGCAGATGTCCTGAAGATATCCTGATTTGCGATGGGTTTCCGGAAAAGTTGCAGTATTCAGGCATCATGGATTTAGATTTTTTTTTTTACAATATTACTGAGACCTTTCCCTCAAAAGAATTTTTTGGGAAAATTAAATGATAAATAGGGCGGAAAAGTCTGTGAAGATTTGGTCGGAGCGGCTTTCCAAAAATTGTGAAATAAATTCGGATTTTGATAAATAACCCCCTTAGTGTCTATAAGTGGTATGTCATGCAGGAGAACAATCTTTGGTTGTTTTCAATAGAACACCAGGGGTGACATGTAAAAAAAAACCAACACATTTCTAGTTCTGGGTGTTCGAAATACTGACTCGTTTCTAACATTTGTCAAACAGTGTCACACGCATGATAGAATTTGTATTATACTGTGTGAACTCTTTGTATTTCTACCTTCATAGTGACACCGCCAACAAGGATGAGATACCACGTTGTGTCCCAGGACAGTGTACAGATTTCATGGAAAGATTCCAAAGATAAAGTTAAAGGATATAAACTTCTTATCACACCCAAATCAGGTAAAGACCTTCATTTGTCATTGCTTATTGGATTTAATTCATGCTACGGCTTAGTGCTGATTTTTTTTTTTACAGTACAAATAAACCCAAACACACAAAGTTGAGAGGCGTTGGCTCCACAACATAAAAAACAAAATACATGTGTAAAACATATTTGCTGTGATCATATCCCTTCTTACTCTTCTAGAAGCAGGAGGTCTCTGTTAACCCCAAGACTTACATTTTGAAATGCTAAACTGTTAAGAACTATCTGATAAAACGGTAAAGGGAAATGTAATATGGTTCGCTAGTGCAAAAAATGTTCGCGAAGCCGATTGTGAATGTTAGCGACCATGTGTGCACCATTTTTGACTGATTAAAGGAGAAGGAAAGGTCTTTTAACTTGAGGTGCCAAAAGTTAGGCATGCAAGTGATCACATGTACTTACTGTACCTGAAACCCTAATCCCGTGCTCCTATCAGCAGAAAACTGCACCGGCCCAGGGTTATTCCAGCGAGCTCCATGGAGCGATCCTCTTCTGTCTTCTTCTTTCTTCTCGCGGCTGCACATGCACAGTAGAGCAAAAACGGAACTAGTACGAAGAAGTCAGCTATATCGTTCTACTGCGCATGCGTCTGCATCCGTAGTGCTCGCTGGAAGAATCTTAGGCCGGTGCAGTTTTCTCCTGATAGGAGCACCAGCCAGGGGTTTCAGGTAAGTACATGCGATCACTTGGCCTACCTTTTGGCACCACCAAGTTAAAAGACTTTTATTCTCATTTAAAGACCTCAACAACTTCCTTGCTTTTTTAACGAAACAAGCAGGTGTTAAAGGTCTGCAATGTGCAATAAAAGCCCAACGAAGAATATTACATTGCGACAGGCAAATTTTTATTTGTAAAGTTTTGCTCTTTGCGATTTTTTTTACATTTCCCCCAAGGGATTAATTGCCTTTCCAGATAAAAATGTATGAGATATGTTAGCCCTTGCCTAATGAAGTGTATCCTGGTATAACTGATTAAATATTGGCATACATGGGAAGACACTGTGTCTACTGATGTGTGGAGTTACCTGACAACTCTATCCTTTCACACAAATGTTGAACAAGAAGCTGTAATTGCTAAATCCATTGATCCTTCACTTTACAACCCTAAAGAATCTATTGCATTCCTTTCTTTCAGTTCAGTCACTGAAGGGCTGGATGAAGGAACATACTCTCTGGGCTTCTAGTTAACTGAAATGAAAATGACAGCCAGAGATATCTATCTAGAAGCCATGCTTATGTGCATAGATACCCCAGGACAGGGGGTTGGCCTGTGGCCATCTACATTTCCATTCCCTAGTAGAGATGGCGCGAACTGTTCGCCGGCGAACTTGTTCGCGCGAACATCGGGTGTTCGCGCTCGCCGGAAGTTCGCGAACGTCGCGCGACGTTCGCCATTTTGGGTTCGCCATTGTTGGCGCTTTTTTTTGCCCTCTCACCCCAGACCAGCAGGTACATGGCAGCCAATCAGGAAGCTCTCCCCTGGACCACTCCCCTTCCCTATAAAAACCGAAGCCCTGCAGCGTTTTTTTCACTCTGCCTGTGTGTGCTGAAGAGATAGTGTAGGGAGAGAGCTGCTGCCTGTTAGTGATTTCAGGGACAGTTGAAAGTTTGCTGGCTAGTAATCGTGTTGATACTGCTCTGTTATTGGAGGGACAGAAGTCTGCAGGGGTTTGAGGGACATTTAAGCTTAGGTAGCTTTGCTGGCTAGTAATCTACCTTCTACTGCAGTGCTCTGTATGTAGCTGCAGTGGGCAGCTGTCCTGCTTCTGATCTCATCTGCTGACTGCTGCAATAACAGTAGTCCTTGTAAGGACTGCTTTTATTTATTTTTTTGTTCCAATACAGAGCAGTATCAAGCAGATTACTAGCCAGCAAACTTACTATCATCTGTCCCTGAAATCACTAACAGCTCTCCCCCTACGCTGGAGTGCTGAAGGTTCCCCTGTGCCTTTTATATCTTTATTAGACCCACTATACAAGGGGTCCTCAACCACCAGGCCATGGACCAGTAGCTGGACGTTGGCTGTGCCGAAGTTGCATCAATGCAATTCACACTATGGGGCAAATTCACTAAGATTCGTAGTTGCACCAGGCGTAACTTCGCCGCACTTTGCCGCACTTCGCCACACTTTGCAAGGCGTAGTTTCAGCAGCGCTCCGCAAATTCACTAAAATCCGAAGTTGCGCTCAGGGGTAGCGTACGGTTGCGAAGTTGCGCTAGCGTTGATTCGCTAAGCAAAGCGAAGTTTAGGGATGTAGCGAACCGCCGACAATGTGTTCGCGAACGCCGTTCGCGAACACCGGCAAAAAATGCGAACAGTTCGCGAACTTCGAACATCCGAAAATCGTTCGATTCGAACGATCGAAGGATTTTAATCGTTCGATCGAACGATTTCCGTTCGAATCGAACGATTTCCGTTCGAATCGAACGATCGAAGCCATTGGATCGAATGATTTCATTCAATCCAATGGCTTCGATCGTTCGATTCGAACGAAAATCGTTCGATTTTAGCGATCGAATGGTCGAATGGTCGAACGATTTTGACGCGAACGCCTATTGGCAAACGTCGCGCGACGTTCGCGAACTTGCGGCGGACGCGAACAGTCGAAGTTCGCGCGAACTAGTTCGCCGGCGAACAGTTCGCTACATCCCTAGCGAAGTTACGCTAGCGATGGTTAATTTGCATAGGGCGCCAAATTCAAATTTCAATGGAGGAATATGTAGCAGCACTACAAATGCCTGGGAAACCTTCAAAACATCAAATAAAAATTTTATTTTGCCCTACACATGTGCCCACTGTATAGTTAAGTTGCCATGAGTTAGGAAATGTAGGGGGGAAGGAGGGGAGCCCCAAAAAAATTTTTGATCTTTTTCAGCCTATCACCCATAATATAGAAAAAACGCCAGCGTTTTTTTGGACTTAGAAAAAATTTGAACTTTTTTTTTCTACTATATTGTGCTTCACCTGGTCTGAGGTGGGGAAGGAAGTCTGGCGTAAAAGGTAGCGTTCAGTACAATGCGTATGTTAGTGAATTTGCGTAGTTACGTCCGTTGCGCAAATTCGCCAGGCGTAAGGGTGCGAAGTAACACTAGCGAAGTTACGCCAGCGTTCGTTAGTGAATTAGCGAAGTAACGAAAATGCCCAAAGCTAGCGAATTGACGCTAGCATTAGGCGCTTCGGTGCTTAGTGAATTTGCCCCTAAATCTGTTGCACTAAATACACACTGTCCTAAGAGCACAGTAGCATGCAATCCATCAAGTTCAAGTCAGATTAAGTCATATGAATTCCTCCCAAGGCATGTGTTAATTTCAAGGCTCTTATATATCCATGCACCCTGCTCATTATTCAGAAACATGGAAGCAACCCACAATTCGGCTTGTCTATAGACACAAGTACCTTAGTGCATGATTATACAAAGGACCTTACTTGTCTCTAACTTTCCTTGGAGACAATTCACCCCATGTTGTCTCAGTATCTTTACCAAGATCTTTACTGAATGGAATAAAGAGTATAAGGCATCTATTGACTAATTGCAGGTTTTACATTGGCGGACATGTGGGGGAAAGAACGGTCTCATTCAGGGAGTGTGATAACTATGAGATATTGAGAGAAGTGGTGGATTCATACAGTCAATGTGGCAAAATAACAATTACAATGAGGACTGAAAAGCAGATAATTACTTGGGAAGGAAAAGGGGAGACTGAACAGGATCTAGAAACCTTATATAGAAATCGGATCACTTACTGAATATACTACAAAAGTGATATAGTTACTGTGGGCAGGATCTTCAAATCCTTAAAAAAGAGAAATTCTCAACTAGAACATTTTATAACTGCAGTAACAGGCCCTGGAAACATTTCATTCATCATACCTAGCTCTAAGCAGACTTCCTACTTAGTTTAGAATATTTAAGATTTATGTTACCAGTGACGTGAGGTGAAACAGGATTTTGGCCCACAATGTTCTGCCCTAAAGTACAGAATATAAATGAAAAGGTCAGGTGCAGTTTTAGCCTGCTGAAACTCTTCTCAATAAACTTCCAAAATATAGCAAACACTTAAAAAAGGCATTTAAGGAACAGAATGAACATCATATCCATCAACTGCCCATTCTGGAGCCTCGTCTGTCCCAGCTATTCATTACAATAGCAAGTGAACATCATGAATATTTGGCAGAAGTTACAATGGTAGAGAAGATTCTTTATACTGACCTTTCATTTGGACCAACAGACTGGAATAGCAAAGTCGTTTTGGGATTCAAGTGCCCTATTGTGATCTAACATTGGGTCAGAACCACCATCACCTTATAATAAGATTACAAAATGTATCAAGTCTCTCATCCTGTTGCAGCTTGAAGAACATCTAAGATACCATATAAGCATCCTAAGTGACTTTTAGGTCTGGCTTCCAGGAGTTTTTAGAAGTGCAAATATGCATTCACGCCAAATTATCACGCTGGAAAATGAAAGTAGTTTGAAGATGTTTTGGGGTTCAAGTCCCCTATTGTGGTCTAACATTAGGTGAGAGCCTCCACCTCCTTATAATAAGATTACAGAACATTTATCTTCTCACTCATTATGTTACAGCTTGAAGAACATCTGAGATACCCTATCAGCATCCATGCCAAATGATTGTTTAAGTGACCTTTGGGTCTGCCTTCCAGGAGTTTCTAGGAGGGCAAATATTCATTCACCCCAAATTATCAAGATGAAATAGGAAAGTAGTTTGGAGTAGTTTTTGGGTTCAAGTATTGTGGTCCTACATTGGGTAAGAACCTTCCTCACCTTATAATAAAATTACAAAAATGTATCATGTCATGTTATGGCTTGAAGAACATCTAAGATACCATATAATCATTCATGCCATATGGCTACCTAAGTGACTTTTGGGTCTGGCTTCCAGTAGTTTTTTGTAGTACAAATATGCATTCACTCCAAATTATCAGGCTGGAAAATGAAAGTATTTTAGAGACGTTTTGGGGTTCAAGTCCCCTATTGTGGTCTAACATTAGGTCAGAGCCTCCACCACCTTATAATAAGATTAGAAAAATGTAACTTATGATTCATCTTGTTACAACTTGAAGAGCGTCATATAAACATCCATGTTAAAGTAACCTTTTGGTCTTCCTTCCATGAGTTTCTAGGAGAGCAAATATGCATTCACCCTAAATTATCAGGCTGTAATAGAAAATTAGTTTGGAATAGTCTTTGGTTTCAAGTCCCCTGTTGTGGTCTAACATTGGATCACAGCCGCCACCACCTAAAGCTCCCCATAGACGCGACGATTCTTCTTGCCGAACGACCGATTTTAGGGAAGCCCGACCAATCCTTCGAAATTATCGTGCGGTTAGTGGTATTCGAACGATCGTACATCTTACGATTTTTCGCCCGACATCTGTCGGGAAATTGATCGGCCAGGTCAAAAAATCTTTGTCGGTCCCAGTACAATCTATCTATGTTTGCAGGGCCAAGCAGGCAGCTCCCCTTTGTTTTCCTGGTAAATTGGTCTTTTTAGTTGATGGTAAATTTGTACGATCGTACGATCGTTCTGAGAAGATCGTGGTCTCACGATCAGGATCTGATCTTTTAAAAATCTCAACATCTATGGCCAGCTTTAGATAAAAACATTTATCCTATTACTAATCCAGGAGTTTGTAAGAGAGTAAATATACATTCACCCCAAATTATCAGCATAATTAACAAATGCAGATGAAAGTGCACTGTGCAACCATGGAAACATTTCTATGATGTCTCCATTAGAGTTATGGACATTTGTTGAAGCAATGAAAAAAGTGCACTGAAAATGTTCCACTACTTTAAAGACATTTTGGGCTTTTTTCACTAAAGACGATTATGAAATAAACCATGAATTACTCACTAAAGCCTGAGGTCATTGTTACCTTCTATTCATCAATGCTGGCTCCCATCTCTCAGCATTATGCCTGTGATAAAAAATAAAATATGATATATTTTCATCTTAACAATGTTTCACAGAGGTGGATAAGTGTCGACTATATTTTTTAATTATTGGTTTACATGAAAGGATTTTGGAGATCTTTAATGGTCATGTTAAGGAACGACATTATAGGTAAATGAAACCCACGATTTATATTATGATACTATCTTTCTAAATTCAATATAAAAGTTGATGAAACATACCCGGTTCATTGCAAGTGAAAGGAAACACTATCTGGAATATGACGCTGTGTGATTTTGATTCTGACCTTGATGTTCACCTTGTGATTTCCTTTAGCGGAGAAAGCAGAGTCTTTATAAATATTCTGTCGATACACTTTAATTATCCCCTAACGACGAGTGATATCCAGCTATGTTTTTTCTTAATTTCAGGTGGGAAAACCAACCAACTGAATCTTCAAAACTCCGCTACCAAAGCCATCATTCAAAGACTTGATCCTGATCAGAGTTATATTGTGCAGATCATTGCATTTAATGAAGACGATGAAAGCACACCAGTTCAAGGGGAGTTTAGAAGTAAGTAACTAGAGCCCACTCTGGTACATGTAGTGGCAACACTAGGATATTAATAAAAAAAATAACTAGTCACCTCCTCCATCCCCCTGAGCTGTCACTTATTCCTTACTTCTTCTGGCGGTCTGCAGGTTGGTGGTCTGCTGGGAACTGTGCCCCCCCCATAACTGTGCCCTAGGCAGCTGTCTGCCACTTTTAATATCAGAACAAAGACTAATAAAGTATGGGCATCCCAAAAAGAATATCTTCTTCTTCTCCCCATTTCAACTTACTGTATCTCATCCACTCTTCTTTACCTCTTTGCCTACTTCTCCTTGATCTTTCTTTCTTCTCAACTTAGTTTTCTCTGTTTTTGATGCACTCCTTCCATTCCTCTTCTTTTCAGTTCAGTTCTTGTGTTTAGCTTTAGTTATTTTTTTCCTCTCCAGAACATCTTCTACTCCCCTCCAGCTCAATTATTGTGTTCCTCTCCTTCCTTGATACCTGGCTCTCTAATGTCCCTTTACTTCCTTTCTATTCTCTGATCTCATTTCTCCTGCCTTTTCTGCAACTTTCACTCTTTTTTGAATCTAACTATCTTTGTAGTTCTTCTCCATTTTAATTTTTTCCATTTTATACTCTAGTTTCACACTATACAGGGGTCATTTATCAAAGTCAGAATTTATTTCAATATTTTCTGCTACAAACTCTGATCAAATCCGCTCGGGTTTTTGACGCTTATTTATTATTACATTTTCCCGGAATTTTGCTTTGCGGTAAAAAATATGATTTTCATAATTTTTTTGGATTTTTCCTCCAATTTTCATGATTTTTCATGCTTTTTGCCTGAAAACTTCGGGGTATTGCACGAAACCTAGCGCACTTCAAAAATTTATTGGGACTCCTCCAATTGACTTATATACAACCTCGACAGGTCTGAGATACTTTAGATTCTGACTTTTCCATCCTCTGGGTTTAATAAATTCCAAAAAATGTGTGATTTTTTTAAAAGTCAGATTTTATAGAAAAAAAATGATTTGTCGTGGTTTTTGCATTCAGAGTTTAGTAAATAACTCCTACATGTTCTCTTTACCGTATTCTTGTTCTACAATCATTTAAGCAATTCGTTCAAAGCTGAAATTCCCTACTCACTTGGTCTGATTTCATGGATAAAAAAACTCTGCCACAGTGGAAGCAGTCTCTAACAGGGCGGGCTAAATGGCTGAATAATGATTCCTCTGTCTGTGACCTCTCCTGCTATTTCACTAACTCAGAGGGATAATATACAGATGGGTAGGGTTATTTGAAACACTTCTTTAGTTGCTGTCGACTCTATTTCTATGGAAGTTGTGAGTCATGCCCAACATTTCGAATATGACTAATTCTCTTCTAGTAGGAGGTGCGGTTAAGCAACAGACAAGAGTCGAGTTTGTAGGAATACAGGTGTTTCAGGGAAAATAGTTTGTGGGCCGTTACTAATCCAATGTCCTGTAAATGGTATCAACACAAAATTATGCAAATTATGTTCTCAGAGGTTCTGAACATTACACATACATTACACATACATTACACATACATTACACATACATTACACATACATAGGTTAATGAGTAAAGTCCCAGTAGAAAAAATCATCTATTTTCTTGTATAGTGAATAAAGTACCTCCTCTTGTAAAATATAAGGATATTATAAGTTACAGAGGAGTTTCATGACCATATAAAAACACGAGGCCAAAGGCCGAGTGTTTTTATACAGGTCATGGAACTCAGAGGTAACTTCTAATATCCTCATATTTTACTACTGGGGGTACTTTACTTATTATAATACACAAGTTTCAGTGAGTCATGTGACAGAAGTGACATCAGAACTCACCGTTTATAACTGATGACATCAGAACTCACCATTTATAAGGATATAATTTACAAGATATTCGTGGCTTCATATACATATATATATAGACACCAAAAAAAATGTTAACATATACTTGAATGTGTCAAAATAATTTCCCTCTTTTCTTTAGTGAAAGATTTAGAGAAAAAAAGAAAAATTCCCGAACCAAGCAAAGCCCAAAAGAAGGATAAAACTGGCAACAATCTTTCCGAAGGAGGTACTGTCCTTTTTAATGCATACTGGGCATTTCCAGCCAATATAACACGTGATCCATAACCGAGGTAATGATATCCACCCCTTACCCTAAAATGTATATTTCTTTATTAAAGTGGACCTGTCACCCGGACACAAAAATAAATAAATAAAATTCCTTTTCAAACTAAACATGAAATCCAAATTCTTGTTTTATTAAAGCATTCATAGCTGTTGTAAACTCATTTAAAAATCTCAGCTGTCAATCAAATATTGCCTGCCCCTCCTCTATGTCTTAGGCATAGAGGCGGGGCAGATAATTACTTTCACTTTCAATTTGGCACTTCCTACATGTCACTGCTCTCCCCATATTTCCCCGTTCTCTTCACCATTTAATTGTGTAGCCAGGACATGGGGATGGACATCAGGTCCCCCATTCTGGTGCACAAACAAGATTCTGAGATGATACAAGACGTGTCTTAATAACAGTGTAAACAAAATGGCTGCTGCCTTCTTGTTATAATTATGAATTCCCAGATTGAAGATAACAAGATTCAAATAATTTATATAGTGTAATTGAAGTTTATTTTGCTTGACTAATATGATAAAATTGGATTTTGAATAATTTTTTTGGGTGATAGGTCCCCTTTAAGAAGATGATAGGCTATTTGTACAATCGATACAGGGGATATTCAGTTTATTCACAAGGGCCCAAGCAAACAGTTGGTTTCAATTGCTGACAATCAGCACCTGGGCAGTAACCCATAGCAACTAATTTATGATTAGCTTTGTTCAGTCATGTGCGGGAAGAAGAATAAATGCCAAAATGGAAGTGGTTGCCATGAGCTATTACAGAGGTGCAAATGTGCCTACTTTTAGTAAGTGAGCCACAACGAATAACCAGCTACATATAATATATAATAGTCTGTATCAGGAATATGAAGTTGGGGTATTGATTTGCTGAAAACAGCTGACACCTATACCTCTCAGCCCCCATAGCCAGATGTCTGGTTGGGTGCGTTTGGCATCTATGGAAGAATTTTTAATTTAAAGGGAAAATATTGATAAGATAAATGTCTTCCTCCCTGGTGCTCCTTTTCATGTTTCCAGCCCAGTCTCATAGTAGGTGGTTTAGTCAATAATTCAGAAAAATGTTTCTAGCCATCAAAGGGCTGTCTCCCCAAGAGCACTAAGGGGGGATTGTAAATGACTGTTGTAAAAGAAAATGTGATTCTGAACAAAATTCCAATATACAAGGATAGGTATAGTATTTTCATGGTTTTAAAGTTATTGATATTGATAGTGGGGTCTGTATTCTGCACTGCTGGCTTTGACTGCTACATTGTTTACATTATTTTGCATTTTTGCATTTTCAGGTGACATGTGTAGCAATTTGAGGGTGCCTTTCGGAATTTTGATGCAGCATTTTTAGCAAAGAAAAATGATGTCAGGCAAAGTACCTGTAACCTTGAGTAGAATAATAATAAATAGGGTTGAGTCAGCACCGGCCAACTTCATAGAACTATAAAACAAAAGTAGAAAAGGAGTCGCTCCAGACGTTTCAATTTTACGTGTCTGCACCACCTTAAAATACTGTAACTTTTTTTACCCTTCCTGCAGCAAAAAGTAAAAAAAAAAAAACAATTTAGCCCAAATTGTGACATCAAAGCACTCATTTAATTCCAGCTGATCTGAGCTAGATCCAACTTGAAGCAGTGTTTCGTTTTGCTCTGAGCTAGGAATGGGGCAGGTGGTTGTGGCCGCTCATCAGCTCCAGTGTAGCAGAAATACTTTGATGATTTCCCTAAAAGGTGTTTCTTGTTTACAAAAAAAAAAATCCAAAAGTCAGTGGCCTGTAGGCAAGCACAGTGAATAGGGAACACGTCAGCACTAGAATATTCTGGGTGAAGCTGCTGAATAATAAGCATAGGAATGGATAAACTGTATCTACTAACCCATAACCAAAGGGTTTCCACCAGGTACATACTGCCCATTGATTTGTTGCTAAACCTGGTAGAACATTGTAATTTTTATTAGATAACTCTTATTTATCAAAGTCCGAATTTAGCTCAATATTTTCTGCTACAAACTCAGATGAAATCCGCTCAGGTGTTTTGCACTTATTTATTATTACATTTTTCTGAAAATTTGCTTTGCGGGAAATAAAAAAAATCCGATTTTCAAAACTTTTTTTCGGATTTTTCATCCGATTTTCCAAATTTTTTAGGATTTTTTTACCCGAAAACTCAGATTTTTGCCCGAAAACTCCAAAAACTTTGTGGTATTGCACGAAACCCCGCGCACATCAGAAAATCATTGGTACTTCTCCCATGGACTTATTTGCAACCTCGACAGCAGCGATGGGCTTATTTGTCCCATTTTGCTTCACCGGAAAATTAGCGAGACGCCGCCGGCATCTCGTTTTGGATGCCAGCGTCTGTTTTTGGAAGCCAACATCTGTTTTTTGACACCGGTGTCCATTTTTTGATACCATTGAAAATGCTCTGGCGTCCAAATAACTGGGCACGGCATTTGTTTTTTTGGACGCTGGCGAATTTTCACCAGCGTATTTTCACTGCAGTTTTGAGAATTTATTTGCCAGCGGCTAAACACGGAAACTCGTCTGCAAATTCACGCCTGTTCGAATAAATTCGTCCATCACTACTGAGATGCCGGATTTTCTGATTCAGACTTTTCCATCCTCGGGGTTTAATCATAATTCATGATGTTTTAAAAGTCTGATTTTATAAAAAAAAACGCACATCATGTTTCATGATTTTTGCATTCAGAGTTTAGTAAATAGCCCCTTAAAGAGAGCTAGTTGGCCCCAGAGACCCCCCAGCATCACAGTGGCCATTTGGAAGGAGGGGTGTGGAAGCAGAATGTATTATATCATGTAACGCTTGTTTGATGTGTTTAGTTTATACTCTTACATCAGAAATGTCCTCCTACAGCAGCAGAACTTCCACTTCATTCTTCCAAAGGGTTGCTAGGAACGGTAGCTTATTCACAGTAATAGAAGTGTATCTTGCACCCTGAAGTGTAATTAAAGGCCCTCAGATAGGGCCCCTGCATTACCGTGTGCCATACACTGTACAATAGTTTCCCATTTCCCAGAAAAGCTGTGAGCTTGGCCAAGAATGAAGCTGATCAGAGCTTAGATGGCTTTTCAATCCCTCTGTGGAATGCAGAGCCCAAACGGTCCACGTTGCACTGAAACGTGTGATTTTTAAATCTGGAAAGTCTTAATTCTGGATCAGACAGCTGGACTGAATCACTGGCAGCGAACGGAGATTATAGTGCCATGTGGCCCCTACACCTGTCTGTCTCTGCTGATGAACGCTACAGCTGTGGTCTGGGTGCACAGAGAGGGGCAACAGGAATTGGAACAGTATTTATTGCATCTAACATATTTATTCTGTCTATCTGCCCAACTACCCACTTTATTTTATGTAGCTTAATGCATCTATTGTACTTATAGGTGAAAACATAATTTGCCTCTTTACAGATCCCTGGTAAAACCTCACCTTGAGTATTTATTGAGCAGCTGAGCCGTTTAGGAGTGGTATTAATGATCTTATAACTTGGGGGATTATGTAATAAAAGGTATCTTGTAGCAACCTAGAGTGACCAATCAGCAGGTGGCATTTACTGGTCACTTGTTTAAAAGCATTGGTTTAATGTTCCTAGGCAAATTTTTAACTTTTTTGGGAGTTGGGTGGAATCCTTGAGCGGTCTGGTTGGGGGCATACAATTATATTGTGTTATAGACCTGCTTCGTTCAGCTGTAAAGTTTCCCTTACCCAAACCCAAAGTGTTGGTCTGGCCCTGATCTGTGTATGAGGGATCCTGAGTTAAAAAATAAATAGGGGGAGATTTGTGATGAACACTCGATTGATATCCTAGATATCCTTGGCAATATTGCTGAATGTATTATACAGCAATATATTAAAGACATCCTAACTTGACATGAGCTAAGGGGTTGCCCTGGCCAAATATTGGAAATGAAGCATGAACCAAAAATTCTGAAGGTCACTAATTTAGTGGCATGTCTGTCTCATTATCCATTAAATTTCTATATTTTCAAACACAGACATACATAAGGTTCAATAAGAGGAATGTCGCCTTGGGTCTAAACAGACCTTTGAAATGCCTTAGCAATGTTCTTCTTCAAAATACAAAAGTACAACTAATCAATAACATATTTTCCATTATGACTTTGCCCGATGTGCAGACCTGAGGCTTATTACATATTTAGATGAGGTTAAAAAGGGACACATGTCCATCAAGTTCAACCTTTTCATCGGAGTAAATCCTACCTAACTTCTAGCTGACCCGGGAGAAGGCAGGGGAAAAAAAGTCATCTAGGGACAAAAAACTCTTTTCTACAAACAACAATTGAACCAGTCCTGGATTAACTTAGAGTGTAAACGTCATAACATTATATTTAGAACATTGTCCAAGTTCAGAATGATATAGAGGTTTTGTTGGGCAGTTCCAGAAGGAGTAATGTTCAATGGCATCTATGGGCTGGTATATATAAATTACAGTAGTTGTAGACTATTTTACTTTTGTGTTCAGTTCTGCAGTTGTTTGCGCAACTTTGTAGTTCTGCATGGCTTGTCTATTCACTATATGCAGTATGGTATAAAGATGATGGATAAAGACTTTAAAAACAACAAGAATGGGAAAGCCTTATTTTGTTTTATATTCTGCAGTTAAATGGAAACAGATGGTCCGATAGTTAATTGGTAGTTAATTATCAGGCCTTTGAAGCTTCTGCTTTCATCTTTATTTCAAGTCAACACATATCCCCTTTAAATGTTAAATTACAGGTGGAACACAAGGTATTGTCCCAAACAACAGCAACCACCAATTAACCCTATGGTAACGCCAATCCTCAATACAATATATGGCTACAATGGGAAAAATGACCGTAGAGGCGTAGACAAAAACCCAACCATATCAGGCTTGGAGAACTTGAAATTGGTTGGAGAGTGACATTCCGCTCTCCAAGTGCAAGCGCTTGAGTAAGGTCCCAGGAGCTTGACAGTCTGATTATGAAACTGGACAAAGCTTCATGCTTAATAATTATTTGACAGTTTTATTGTGACACAAACTACAATTTGGGTTAGTCCAAAATCCGACGAAGGAATCCGGATGCAGCGTATGGACAGGTTACATCACTAGTCTATGATGACTCAACCCCCTCTAGTGTAAAAACCTAATCTGCTAAATTTAGTGAAGTCACACATCTACAATCTATGCAGTCATAGGGCAACATGATATTTTGTTCACTCAACCAAGACTACTCTGGTTGCAAAGCAGAAAGCAGCCATGCATTTTTTTTTGTAAGGTATTATTAACATGACAATCATAGCCAAAAACCCCTAAAGCTAATAAACATCTATGGAGTTATATCTTTGTTTAAACTGCTCCTCTCAAAACACAACTGCCTTTGACACCCAACAATATTGCTTTGGGAGCTGCTTTATTAGAATCAAAGGTAAAAAATATATTATTTTTGCAAAACGAATGCAACGTGTTGACTCTTCAGTTTCCTTTAACATTTTGTTTCAGCTTTAGGGTTGGCAGTTGAACAATACTACAGATCCAAATTCCACAGTTTGTCAGACTCTATGGCGCAAATTCACTAAGCGCCGAAGCGCCGAAGCACCGAACGCTAGCGTTAATTCGCTACGTTTGGCATTTTCGTTACTGCGCAAATTCACTAACGAACGCTGGCGTAAATTCGCTAGTGTTACTTCGCACACTTATGCCAGGCGAATTTTCGCTAGTGATGTAACTACGCAAATTCACTAACTTGCGAAGTGTACTGAACGCTACCTTTTACGCTAGACTTCCTTTGCCACCTCAGACCTGGCGAAGCGCAATAGAGTAGATAGGGATTGTTTCCAAAAAAGTCAAATTTTTTTCTAAGTCCCAAAAAACGCTGGCGTGTTTTCTACATGATGGGTGATAGGCTGAAAAAGATCAAAACATTTTTTGGGGCTCCCCTCCTTCCCCCCTACATTTCCTGACTCATGGCAACTTACCTAGACAGTGGGCACATGTGTAGGGCAAAATAAAATTTATATTTGCTGATTTGAAGGTTTTCTAGGAATTTGTAGTGCAGATACGTATTCCTCCATTGAAATTTGAATTTCGCGCCGTATGCAAATTAACCATCGCTAGCGAAACTTCACTTCGCTTGGCGAATTAACGCTAGTGCAACTTCGCAAACTAACACTACCCCTGTGCGCAACTTCTGATTTTAGTGAATTTGCTGAGCGCTGGTGAAAATACGCCTGGCGAAGTGCGGCGAAGTTGCGGCTGGCGCAACTTCGCATCTTAGTGAATTTGCCCCAATAGGTTTCAGGTATGAGATTAAAGAGATGCCCTGTCTGTGTCTCCCCATCTGCATTTCCCAGATTCCTTCTAAAGTGATGTAATAGATCAAGCTCATTGGAATTTTACAACTACAACAACAGTTGCATGTGGCCCACTATCTCTATGTTTCTTTTCTATATCTGCTATCTCCCAGTCTTCCTACTCATCTTACCTTCAAGGCTTCTCTGTGAGGCCATATAATTTGAGGAGCCCTAGACAGTCGTGTGTGTTATTTGTATTTGTACTCTGGCATCTTGCGTGTGATTTTATTTTGAGCTTATAATTTGCTTTGCATGGGCATTGGACTATAGGAAAGCAATGTAGCACAAGGGAATAAAGGAGTAAGCCTGCAGGACCTCTTCCAGCAACCTGGCATTTTATTAAATGTCAGCACCTGTGTTTATCCATCTTCCACCTGCTATTGGCAGAAAGCTAACGCCGACCAGACTACTACAGAAACAATCAAGTCCATTACCAGACAAATCATTTGAATTGCCTACATTCCCTTGTGCATGAGCCAGTTTTATAGCACTAGGCCTCAGCTTTTATTAGCTGCTTGTAAAAGTCCCTGGATGGAGCCATCAGAAAAAGAAGTGATAGTACAGACAGTAAATGAAAATGAGCCTCCTAATTGCTGTACATTTCTAACCCTTCATTATTATGCACATACTGGAAAACTTTTCTTAGCTTAATACAGTATGGCTTCTCTTCCATTGATTTCCCTTAAATGTTGAATAAATAGAGCACTTTGCAAAAGTGCAAGGAAGGGCAGAATCACTTTTTTTGACTGCATGGTTACGGGAACTGACCAGCAGGTGCCGTGGTTGTTACAAAATTCCTTATATCTGCCGTTAATAAAAGTATAAATAGCTCTGAAACTAAAAAAAATAATCCATGTTAATTGCAAAAGTGCTTAGAAAAGCACCCCAAGCTTAATTTCTTATGGTTTGCTTATCCAATAAGAACTTTTGGCTTCATTCCCCATCATTTATGGGGGAACCAAAATGGCCCAACTTATCTAAATGCAATTTATTTATCTAGATGGGTGAATATTTCTGTGATGATCCCTAGGAAAGCATAAACTATAATAAGGCTATGGGAACACAAGCAGATCTGCTCAGTGCCCCTGCTGCGGCTCAGACAGACTGAGGTAAGCCCAAGTACTGACCTAAGCTTCAGCTCCACTGTATGTGACTGGGGCTTCTCTCAGCCTGCAAAAATACACAGGCTGACAACAGCCATAGCCAACAGTCTGTGTGCCGAGAGCCTAATTTACATAGAGCTACACAGTAGTTCAGGGTTGCCCAGACTACAGATATGGATTCTACTTTTTAGGAAGTCAACCAGTGAGTTATCTACACTAGCTTGAGATCTACTGATAGATTGCAATAAAACTTTTGGGTGCCCCTGATGTACCTTATGCCAAGCAAAGACATAAACTGTATATACTCAGTCCAGAGTTTTTCTTGGGTGTCTCCAAAATCATGTATAGATAGTTAGACCATAAGTCAGGGAACTCTTCTCCTAATGTCTATATACTGAAGTGAACTTATTCTTTGCACACTTTTTATTTTTAAACTGCTTATAAAGCATTGCATGCACTTTTGGCACTATATAAGTGTGATCAAACATACTCACATACTGTGCAGGGTTTATTTTTCTTTTAATAATCCCCCAAGTAGCCAAGGTTTGTGCAGTGATTTTGGCATTGTACTTGATATCATAGGCACAACATACTGTTTCATGGAATTAAAGTGGACAAAAGTTTTTGGAAAGCTGGCAAAGAACGCGGATGCTGGCAGCCTATCAAAAATTATTAACAAGCAATTGCACTCTCTACATGATTAAAAAAGACTGGAGAAGTAATTCAGGTTATTGTTAAGTATGTTTTATAATATGTGTAGCCTTAAGGGCATCTGTAAAGCGTGCCAGTCGAAACTTTTTATCTTTGATGTAAAATAGTTTATTAATGCCACATATTTATAATTTTTATAAATTCAGCACATCGTGGGACTGTACCATAACTACTTTGGATGCTTATTTACCAAAACCTTTTCTAGAGGACACATTCCTATGAATACTGAAGATATAAGCGAGAAAGAGTTTTTCACAATGGGAATGCTGGAAAGCTTTAATCAGGTCTTGTGCCCATGGCTGTATGCAATAGACCCCCGCCCGGCCCATCTTTCTTTTCTTTTCAAATTCTTTTTATTGAGTTTGCCCATCTTTTGCCTACAAAGATAAAAACCTGCTTATATTCAATAGCAATTAAGCAGGTGTTATTTATTGGTCAGCTGTAGAAAAGCATTATGGGCCACTGAACCTGGGGAAACTCTGCTGTATTTGTTTTATTGCCCCATATGCCTTTTTGGACTCGTTAGACACCAACTTTGACAGAGGGTGAATTTGGGCCGCACTTTTCATGACAGATTTTCTCCAGGATGTTCATGTGCATGAGATGATGTATGCAGACCCTAGATTCAAGCTAGATTCAAGATTGAAAGACTTCTGATATCCAAGTCAAGCCCCCGCTCCTTGCACCTTCCCCCCTTCTGCTTGCACCTTCCCCCAATACTTGCAACCTTCTTCATCTGCTCATTCATTGGTGCAGTGCTGATGAGCAGGGCTAGAGTTAGAGAAGGCAGCAGAAGTATGTTCCTAGGGTCTCAGTGCCCCCACCACCATCACAATTGAGCTGCTGCCTATGCCATATTCCAGTGATCCCCAACCAGTAGCTTGCGAGAAACATGTTGCTCACCAGCCCCTTGGATGTTGCTCCTAGTGACATCAATGGAGGTGCTTATTTTTGAATTCCAGGCTTGGAGGCAAGTTTTGGTTGTATAAAAACCAGATCTACAGCCAAACAGACCCTCCTGTAGGCTGCCAGTCCACATAAGGGCCATCAAATAGCCAATTACAGTCCTTATTTGGCACCCCAGGAAGTTTTTGCATGCCTATGTTGCTCCCCAACTCTTTTTATTTTTGAATGTGGCTCACAGGTAAAAAATGTTGGGGACCCCTGCCTTATTCCATCCCTGATGATCAGGGCTGTGACTGAAACAATGTGGGTCATACACCTTATTGTTATTAAGCCATTAAACCAATGCTACTTTGGCCTTGTATTTGCCATCATTACCCTATTGAAGAATGAATTTCATTAGACATATCTTGGTCACAATACAGAACTGAAACGTTTCATGTTTGGAAATTTATGTACATCAACAATGCATCCCATTTGACTTGGCTTCTTATCTCACTTTGATTTTATTCTATTTCAGGAGAGACTTCTTGTTGTTTGCGTTCAGCAGAGAGAAGCATCCAAAAGCCAATAGCCATCGACATTTAACATTCATAAGCCACTTAGCATTCTCTTTGATTTTATCTTGTAATGTCCACTAGGAAATAAAGATAATGTATGGGTTATTTATTGTTGACCTGGATATGTTTTAGCAAATGCTATGAATTTATTTATTCGGTGTAAACACTGTGACTTCTAATCCTTTCCAGCAACAGAGAATGGTCATGATTATGTTTATACAGACTATCAACCTTGTACTCTACTGAAAAATACTTAGTATGACATGAAGGGTTCCTATACAATTCCATCTGCACACCAGATTTCATTCCTGCACTGTAGAATCGTAGCCCATTGCTATGTTTTAATTATTCCAAAGAATGTAGAGATTAACATGGGCTTAATGTTTTTCCTTTGATTCTTTTAAAGAAAATCAGTTTTCATGTAGAACCCCAGCGGTTGCCGACATTGTGATTCTGGTGGATGGATCATGGAGCATTGGCCGACTCAACTTCAGGCTTGTGCGGCTCTTCTTGGAGAATCTGGTTGCTGCCTTTAATGTTGCTTCGGATAAAACAAGAATAGGTATTCTTATAAATGTATTTTTGTTTTTTATTAATTTCATATTCATTTTCCATGTCAATCTGTATTAATGGAAAAAAAATTCATTTTTTATCTGTTTTCAGGTCTTGCACAGTACAGTGGAGACCCAAGAATAGAATGGCAGCTGGATTCTTACTCTACCAAGGATGCAGTGATAGATGCTGTCCGGAACCTTCCTTACAAAGGCGGAAACACATTGACAGGTATTGTTTTTCTAAAATCAAGTTTTAGGTTTTTTCAGTGGCCAATCTACTTGGAGCACTACTATGTTATGGATACTGTTGCCATATATTCTACTGTATTAAGCACAATTTACTGTCAAATCCTGTCTCCGATGATCCTAAGCTCAATGTATTTCATTTTTGGCTCTCCAGTTGTCGCCAGGTTCTCTGCTGGTCCCAGTCAAATTCTTTATTGAGAAAATGTTCATTTCAAGTTACTAAGCTTTGGCTATCCTTCTGTATTCTGTTTCCCTGGATCCTCAGCTGGTCGTCATCATACTTTTTGGTTGGGTGTTTTTTGTTCTAATTTAGGCATAGTTCTTGAGGAAAGTGATTGTGATGAATGAATAATGCTGGAAGTATGTGATTGTTCCATAAAAGCAAAATTCGATTATTTTAACCACGAGGACACATGGGGAGGGCCATTTATCAACATTCTCATTTTAGTGGTTTTTGAGGTTTTTGAAACCATGAATAAACTATCTTCTATAAAACCGCAAAAAAAAAAAACGCTAAAGATCTGAATATATAAAAAGCACAAATGCGCCTTGCACCTTGAATGTTTAGCCAAAGACAATACAATTACACTGCATTCACAGTAACAGTAACATCCTGTTATATGATTGGCTGTCAGTATCAGCAGACCCAGAGCGGGATAAGTGTCCTGAACCAGAACCAGCACAAGTTGTATTAGAAGACTGGCAAGAGTTATTATAATTAAGTGGGACTATTTACTAAACTATTTAACTGTTCCTAGATTTACTGTTTACCCCCATTCTTTTTGTGCAGGGCTTGCCTTGACTTACATTCTGGAAAACAGTTTTAAGCCAGAATCAGGAGCAAGGCCGGGGCTTCCGAAGATTGGTATTTTGGTTACCGATGGGAAATCCCAAGATGATGTTATTCCACCTGCCAAAAGTCTGAAAGATGCTGGAATTGAACTGTTTGCAGTCGGTAAGCTATCATGAATTTTCCATCAACATCTTCCACTACTTTAGTTCTGTTGGATATATTCCACTGAATGCACTTGATGGAAGTGCTTGAATCTACTGAATGGCAAGACTCTCAAGATATACTCTTTCTTTTATTTTGGCTTACATAGTTATCAAAGGGTGAGAACAAACTGTTAAAGGGCATGTAAACTCTAAAATAGAATAAGGCTAGAAATGCTGTATTTTTTATACTAAATATAAACATGAAGTTACTGCACCACAAGCCTAATCAAACAAATAATTTATGTTTTCAAAGTTGGCTACAGGGGGTCACCATCTTGTAACTTTGTTATACATCTTTGCAAGACTAAGACTGTGCACATGCTCAGTGAGGTCTGGGCTGCTTAGGGATCATCATAAACAAAGCTGCTTGAGTTCTGCATGGCTGGGAAGTAAGGCGGGGGCTCCCCCTGCTGTTCATAAGTATGATTGTTTCCCTGCTCAGCAGTTAGGGACCGTCTGACAATTCCTGTCCACAGCAGTAAATGAAGGGAGAATTTCACTGCATACAGTCAGGTTTCTTATAAAAAATGGTACACATTTTTTAATTAAAGTATATGGGAGATAGGTTTCTTTTTCATTAAAGAAAGTAAAAATGGGATTTTATTTTTTTGCCTTTACACGCCCTTTAAGTGTCAACTTAAATATGGTCACTAATACTTGGTATCTAAAAAGCTTAAAACAATTGTGGCATCTGCTGTTGCATTTTGCCTACTGCTCCATATTGTTCCTCTTTGTCGCCCGTTAAGGTGTAAAAAACGCGGACTTAAATGAACTCAAGGAGATCGCCTCGGAACCTGACAGCTCTCATGTTTACAATGTTGCTGATTTCAATGTCATGGACACGATTGTGGATGGACTCACAAGGACCGTGTGCCAGAGAGTGCAAGAACAAGAAAATGATATCAGAGGTGAGAAAATCAGAAAGAAGGATGTAAATTACCCACCTGGGGGCAGAATAACATGGAATACCAAAGATATTAGGCAAGTGGAAGGGAATAGATTCATAGTGTCGCGGTTTCATGAGGTTAGAGAGACAAGTGGGCATGTTAGAGCTCCTCAGGCGCTAATGAGTTTAATAACCGTGAATGTACTTAAATGACATGAAAAGGTAGACTTTTTATTAAACATAATTTGCATGATCACCCTCAGTAAATCAACTGGAGAGAATAATTAGACTGTACAGCAGTATAACATAATAGGGGAGAATATGAATTCATTTTGATGTCTCCCCAGTGATGAGCAGAATTCCTGGAGGCTATATTCTGTACACAAGGGCTTTGGAGATGACTAATGAACATCAACACAATCCATAGTCTAAAGACTACAAGCATTCCTTTATAAATGTGTTCACAGTCCTGGCATATTGCATTTAGATTAAAACTGCAATCAAGCATTCATTTCCATCAATGTAGCTGGAGTTATCCAAAAGGGGTGTCTCAAGCTTGGATTTTACATCATTTTGCTACAGAGTTTTAGGCTAATGGCACATGGAGTTGTCCCAGGCTTTTTATCTGTTAAAAGGTGGTGTCAATATATACAAACATCCCCTCCAATACCCATGTTTTTAGGGATGAAAATTTATATTCATAAATCCATATTATTACTCTAATTCCCAACAGACTGCGGGGGTTATTTACTAAACTCTGAATGCAAAAATCACAAAAAATTCTTGATTTTTTTTTTATATAAAATAGGACTTTTAAAAAATCACAAATTTTTCGGAACTTATTAAACCCCGAGGATGGAAAAGTCAGAATTAGAAAATCTGGCATCTCAGACCTGTCGAGGTTGAATATAAGTCAATGGGAGAAGTCCCAATGATTTTTTGATGTGCGCTGGGTTTCGTGCAATACCACAACCTTTTCAGAGTTTTCAGGCAAAAAAACATAAAAAAAAAAATCGGAGTTTTCGGGGTGAAAATATTATGAAAATCAAATTTTCGGGAAAATGGAACAATAAATTAGGTTAAAAAAAACCAGAGCGGATTTGATCGGAGTTTGCAGCAGATAAATTGAGATAAAATCGAACTTTGATAAATAACCCCCCAAGAATCACATCATTACACTGGTCACCACCTTTTCCTTCACACTGCATAATATGAAATAGCTAAATCTGTAAATATGGAAGAATTATGATGCTTTAAATTGCATTAATATAAGCAGTGATGCCTTCCAGGAACCACGGTTGCTTCAGTCACTGGATCTCCATCAGAACTGGTCACGTCGGAGATCACAGCCAGAGGATTCCGTGTTAGTTGGACTCATGCACCAGGAAAAGTTGAAAAGTACAGAGTTGTGTACTATCCAAGTAAAGGAGTGCAGCCAGAAGAGGTAAAGATACAAGGGCATTTAACTATTTTGTCTGCTTTCCAGGACAAGTCCATTGGCATGCTTAGGATCCGATAGACAAATATTATAATAAAAAGTAGACTACAACAAGGATTACATACACTAGTACATACTGAACAAACATATTTGCCGCATGCATAATAACACACATACCATCAACCAAGAACAGTGAGTAATGTGAGACTGAATTGATGAACAATGAGAATGGATTTCCTGAGCTACACCCACAACACCCAGATGCATTTCCAGAGCTAATAGATAGTTATGATAGAAATTCTTTTGAGTATTTAAATAAAAAAAAGTCCAACCAAACTAGAATCCAGGATTGGACCTTCTTTATTATTAAAAAAGCAAGATTTAATCAGTTCATAGGGGCTACCAAATGGCCAATCACAGCACAAATTTGGCACCCAAGAGCATTTTTCATGCTAGCGTTGCACCCCAACTCCTTTTGGTTCTGAATGTTGCTCACGGGTTAAAACGGTTGGGGATCCCTGGTCTAGGTAGATAATCATAGAAAAATATCTAAATATATATCTAAATTATCTATAACCGTGTTATGAGCTCAGGCTAGCCCCAGCTAAAGGTGGGACCTCAGACGGAGAATATTTTTGTATGGATGAAAGCTTTTTTGGTAAAGTTTCTCCTATGATGGTAATAGCTACACCAGGACTAGAGATGTAGAATGTAGTACTACTGCAGTATGCAATCTCTAGAAACCATACACTGTTTTTTTATTTAGGTTGTTGTCGATGGCAGTGTCTCTACCACAGTGCTGAAAAACTTGATGTCCCTAACAGAATACCAGATAGCTGTGTTTGCTGTTTATATTAACAGTGCCGGTGAAGGCCTTCGAGGCTCTGAAACCACATGTAAGTTAAGGATTGTAACCCGTCATCATTTATAAATTATGCTTAGTGCTGTCATTTGAAGGCTAATTTGTTTTTTCTTTTGCCTTGGTTTAATTCCAGTGGCGCTTCCAATGGCATCGGATCTGCAGTTATATGATGTCACCCACAGAAGTATGAGAGCTAAATGGGTCGGAGTCGCTGGCGCTACTGGTTACATGATCTTATACGCTCCTCTTACTGAAGGGTTAGCAGCAGATGAGAAAGAGGTCATTTCTTTACTCCTTAAAGATAAATATATCATTATAACTTGCCATTCCTCAAACACTCAGGTAGTACAGAGTGTCATGTGTTATAGCCTAGGAGTTATTGTTAAGTAATGATGTCAGATTTGCCCCAGTTGACTGAAATCAGATGCTTGCTTACATGATGTTAATTCTGAAAGGCCAGTACGTTGCTATCTGGTTCTGGTTTGGTTGCTACAGGTTTCTGGATCAGGACAAATTTTGAACACAAAAGGTACAGGAGTTCTGAAAAGAATGTATAGCATGCCCCCCAGGGACCTGTAACTTGCCTGTGCCTTAGGGAAGGGGACCCATTGTCTCATATGGTTCCTCTCTGTGTCCTTTTACATAACCAGTGCAAAAACCAAGCGCTGGCAAACTCCCCGACCCAAGAGCAGACGGATAATCCCATCCCTCAGGCACTGAACTCTAATAACTCCTTAGTATAATTGCCAACTACACTTGCTTGCTCTTGTTACTGGTGTTCCAGCCAATCCTCTCAAAGGCCGTAGGGTAATGACTATTTCAATTAAATACAGTAGAGCATAAGTTTTGTTGAAATTTCTGCAATGTGTATAAAAGTATTTAAGTATTGCTCAGTACAGGCAATGGCCCATGTAGCATTGTAAGACCCTCAAACCTCCTACCTTCCACTGACCAGCCATAAATAATCCTCTCTCAGGGATGTAACTATATAGGAAATGGCCCTTCAGCTGCAAAGGGGCTTAGGAGTTATAGGGAGTCCATGAGTTCCAATCTATTGGTAAAACAGGACAACCTCTGGATATGTTGGGGGCCCTAAAATTAATTTGCTGTCAGGCTCACTAACATCTAGTTATGCCACTGCCCTCTCCCTCTGTATATTGTACCTGCACCATCTTTTTGCACCCAAAACATTGTGCTTGATTGGAGTGAAAATGCCCTTTCCCCACCTGCTTGAAACCCATAATGATGCAGGTTTGCACCGTTGCACGCCATCTCAAATGTGCACTAGTTTCGATTCCATGTGCTTCCATGGATTTCACATAGTAGAACATTCAAATATTTCAAGGTATAGAATTACAAAATGGGGGGAAAAGGCTATATTACGTGAAAATGATGGCACTAAATTAAGGGTTTATGTTTATTAGCCTGATCGGTTTTGTTTGGTGCATGCATCTAGTATTGATCCATTAGACTAATACCTTAAAAGCCTTAAAAGAGGACAAATTGACCCTAAAGGCTGCTGGATAAAGTCTTAGAAATAGATTTATCTTCATGTAGTGCTCAGGGCAGAGTGTCAAGGTGCTAATGTGTGTCTTACGTTACAGGTGAAAGTTGATGGGTCACTCACAGATGTTGAGTTGGACGACCTGACTCCTAACACAGAATACGCAGTGACTGTCTATGCCATGTTTGGAGAAGAAGCCAGCGACCCACTCACTGCGCAGGAGACAACGTGTAAGTGATGCACAGTTGTACTTACAAAAGATGCAGAAAAGAATTTGTAGTCAGCTAGAACAGGACATCATGCTCAGAGTAACAAGTACAAGGTTATGGTTTCACAATGCCAGTTTGAGGTAGATCAAGGGGTAGTTTGAGGTGGATCAGGGCATGGCTCATCTAAAATGGTTATGGCTGAACCAGATTTGAATTGTTCCCTTACATTTCCAGATTGTCAGATAAGGGTTGTTGGGAGACATAAATAGAAATCAATCGGCAGTTTAAACAACACTTTTCTTATAATAAAAACCAACAGCTGATTTTCTTCCAAAAATAGTATTGATTCCCAACAAGAGTGTGGGCTCTAATAGACTGCACCTTCAACGCGGGAAATAACATTGATGTGTGCACTTTAACTATAGGTTCAAACACTAGTGAGAGTGTTTAATACAGTCCCTCTTGTACCCTCATATATTTAAACCTACGTGACATGGTAAATAGGATTACAGCATTCGAATAAAGGCTTATTAGTTGACAATTGAAAGCCACAAAGGTTAAGTGCTGACTTTTGTTGGCCGACCATAACTAATTCCTTCCAAGTCAACAAGGTTCTTGAGCCGTGTATGTCTGACCTTGGGTCATAGCTTAATTTCAGTGTGTCCACTGGGACAAGGTCAAGGATTTTTTCCCTTTGAGATTAATGTAATATAATATTAAAAGACTAATTAACAATGTCCCTCAAATGCCCTTCCCTGTTGCCAGTCCTTTCCATTCTGTTTCATATGCATTTCTATTAATTATCCCTGGGAACAAAGTGAATGATTTGTGATAAAGCTCAAAAAATACTTATGTTGAAAATGCTAAACCTTATGGTGCATTTGCTATTTCAATGCAATGTGTCCTTACCACCTGCCCTAAAAAATACAGTTTTCTAGCTATATTGCTTCATAGGCTGTTTTTTTTAATTGAAAAAATATACTTTATTATATATTATAAATAAGTTATATTAAAACAACTATCTATTTAATATACAAATCTATACAATAATAAAGCTATAGAGGGGAAGGAAAGTGGATGGATAGAGGTAACAGGGGAAGGGCTTAGCTACATTTTCCCCATAAAAACACAATGAGGGGAGGATGAGATGGTGTTTAGTCCTCTTCTTACTCAAGGTTGCTCTGGAGGTTGTAGTCCTGAAGCAGTCTTGGATGATCACCAGCTCCTTAAAATAAGAAGATTCCTGGAAAACCATGAAATGTCCTTAACACAGATCATAAGGTGCCAGGCTTCCAGGATTTCCCCTTTCTGTTTGTGTGCCCTGAATAAGTCCATACAACATAAGTGCCATTAGAGATTTGGATTGAGTATATATTCTTAGTATTGTTGAATGGATGATACAGAATGGAGAGGGGCAGGCTGGGGGGAGACATGGGCATCCCATTTACAGTCACATACCGTACCCCTAAATTGTTCAGAGCATGTTAAAGGAGAAGGAAAGGTTAAAATTAAGTAAGCTTTATTAGAAAGGTTTATATAAATACACCAGTAAACCCTCAAAATAATGCTGCTCTGAGTCCTCTGTCAAAAGAAACATCACATTTCTTTCCTTCTATTGTGTACTCATGGGCTTCTGTATCAGACTTCCTGTTTTCATCTTAAACCTCCAGGGCACGGCCTTGAGCATGCTCAGTTTGCTCCTCTCCCCCTGCCTCCTCCCCTCCCAGCTGTAATCTGAGCCCAGAGCTATGAGCGAGCAGGGAGAGACTCAGGCAGGAAGTGATGTCACACCAAGCCAATATGGCAGCTGCTATCCTAAACAAACAGAGAATACTTCAAGAGCTGTTTACTCAAGTATGGTAAAGCATTCTGCAGAATAAATATAGTCTTATAGCTTGTACTATTGTGGCTAATCTATTGAAATAAACTGCTTCTGTAGCTTTCCTTCTCCTTTAATGCTCCAGATGACAATACTGAGAAAATAAACTCTATAAGGAGCAATTTTACGGCTGTTAGTGTTCAAGGAAATGTAAATGGGCCCTTTATTTTCAATATTCTTATCAATGTGTTAAAGCTAACTGCTGATTGGTTGCTATGTTGCTGGATAGGAGAAGGGTGTGCTTGTGTTATTATTATGTGTGCCCATCCAATCATTTCATCATAGGACTGATCACAAAGCTATTATACAGAAAGAATATCTGGGTGTAACCTGGATGCATCTGGGTGGGGTTTAGATTGATCTGGGTGTGTCCTAAATTTTCATTCGCTAGTAGGGGCAGCTATGCACATATGTTGAATTGCAGCTGTAATTAGGCATTTTAAATTTTATTTTATTTTATTTCATTCCATACTGAGAAAATAGTGAGGCTCACATCAAGTAGATAATGTTCGTATGACAGTTTACGCAATCCCTTTAACGTGTATTTACTTTATTCCCACCAGTGCCTTTAAGCCCACCCAGGAACATTCGATTTACAGCCATTGGGCACAGCACCGCCACAGTATCTTGGGATCACTCCAACAAGAGAGTCAATGGGTATCGGATTATGTACGTGAAAACTGGACGGGCAGAAACCAACGATGTGAGTTACTATGTTCTTCTTTATCAACAGTAAAATATACATGGATTGGAAAAAAAGCTCCAATCCATGGGGGGTGTCAAATGTAAGGGCACCCCCCAAGAATTGTAATGAATCACCTGATACTCCAGGCCGGTGCTCCTGTAAATGGAAAACTGCAAGTGAGGGATCCTCTTCTTCCCTTCTTCTTTCTTCAAAATCCAGTGGCCAACGCATGCGCAGTAGAGCATAAATAGCAGCTTTTTTGTTAAAGTCCAGCTTTTAACTCTACTGAGCAGGCATACCTGGCGAAGACAGAAGGAAGATCACTCGCAAAAATGCCCTGGGCCAGTGCAGGTTTCGGCTAAAAGGAGCTCCAAGGATATCAGGTAAGTCATTGCGATTCTTGGGGGAGTTCCCTAACATTTGGCACCCCTCTTGGATCGGAACTTTCCTTCCCCTTTAAAAAAAAACATTTCCAATTCCATTAAAATAATCAGATTTTTCTCTGTCTTACTGGAACAAATTTCATTAATATTGTATTTAAAAAGTATTTGAAAATTTCTTATGAATAGAGGGAAGCAAAAAAAAAAAGTTCTTCATTTTTGATTGATTTGCTCTGTAATAATAAGACAGAAGGGGAAATTGACGAATGCAAGTGCAGTGTGCAAAGTGCAATTTCAGACATAAAGTGCCCCTTTATTTGCCCCCGAGTGCAGCTAGTGGAAGTGCAAGGAGCAGCTTGGGGCAAAACATTGGGCTGAGCATTGGGCACAAGTTTTATGTGCCTATTGTCTCATACCTGCTGTGGGAACCTTGGAGCAACTGCCGCATCCAAGGTGGCAGTAGCTCCCACAGTAGGTTGATGCAATTACACATCATTCATCTGAAGAGGCAGGACGGACACATTGTGCATGAATGTGTTTGGGCGCAAGTAACTTAATGAATAGCATCATCCAGAGACTTTTTGCATTGCCCCAACCTTCTTCTTCTTCTTGTCCTGGTGATTTATACAGTGCTGAATGCATGTAATAGATTCATATTGTTGTTGTTCTGTATTTGTCATTCTCTCTGTAAAGCTCCAAGCTAATCCAGCAGCTCATTCGTTTGGAATTCCATTGGTGGCAATTTAGGGCCGGCACAATGGGCCAGTAGCCAGGTAACCTGCTGAGATCCTGGCAGTCTCTGCCCATTGCAAGTTCTAACAGACTGTAATTCCTTTGCAGGTGGTAGTTGATCGAGTGTCAACCTACAATCTGAAGCAGCTGTCGTCCCTCACTGAGTACACCGTCGCCATTTTCTCCGTTTTTGACGAAGGAGAATCTGAGCCGTTAACCGGCACTTTCACCACATGTAAGTGACTCCATCAGAAAGGAAAAATTACATTTTTTGTTCTTTCCTAAAATCAATACACACAACAGGGCATCAAGGCCCTGGCATTCCCTAACCATGTACCCAGACTACCTCAGACTTATATCCTAGATAACTAGAGTTCTGTTAAACTATAAATTACATTAACACTGCTGGAAAGCACCATAAGTGTGAACAAACCACCCACCATGTGAGCAAAGTGAGAGTCAAGCAACCTTCCTCCAGGAACTAATACCTGTTCCCCCAAATGTAATACAAGTCACTAAGTTTTCCTAGGAGCAACAACTCATGGCAACTCCGTGTCGGACTGTAACGCCAGGGGCCCACCAGAAAACCTTAGACTGTGTGCGCACTTTCCAAACTATTATTCCTCCTCTCCTCACTCAACCTTTTTCTTTTCCTAGTCTTTTATATCTACTTGCTAAATTCTTCTATAATTTTTTCCAATAAGGAAATAGGGAATAACCATGAAATAGGCCAAATGGTTAGAAGCAAGAGGGCCCACTGACATCTGGGCCCACCGGGAGTTTTCCTGGTATCCAGGTGGGCCAGTCCGACACTGTGTCAACCAATAAGATGTTTGCTTTTAAACAGGTGACCAGTAAATGGTACCTGTTCATTGGTTGCTATGAGTTACTGCTTCTGGGCAAACTTAGTGCCTTTTACTACATAACCCCATTGAGTAAATAAACTGAAATCTATTGATCTTATCTAGAGCAATAGCAGCTCCCTCCCCACCCCAACAAGCATCGCCCCCTACTGGTACCCTAAACTGCAACAAGTATCAGGCTCAACCAGACTGAGTTGTCAGGAGCCTACCTGAAAACCTTTGACCACAAACCTACTCTCTAAACTAATTTTCCTTCTCTCTTCACTGACTTTCTTCCTTCTCTTAATCATTTCTCCTTGCATATTATCAACTATCCTTCTTTCCATTTGTACTCCTTGTTCTCAAATAGAAATGACCAAAGGCCATATAGGCATACTTGGCAAATGATTGGGTGAGCAGGAGGACACTGACACTTGTACCCAATGTTGGACCCACCAGGGCTGTTAGTTCAAGGACCCTCCTTACAACCTCCCGGAACATCCTCCCAACATCCCGTTCCCCCGGCGTGCACTTGTGCATGTGTGTACCTGCTGCATTGTGTACATTTTGCCACTTTGGTCACATTGATGGTACGGCCCGGGAGGGTGAACAGACCTGGGTCAGTGGGGCCCACAGTGTGTTTTCCTAGTGTCCCGCCAGCCCAGTCCGACCCTGCCAGTGCCCATCATGAGTTTTCCTAGTATCTCAGTGGGCGGGTCCAACATTGCAATCATCCTGGCTCTTCAGTGGCTGGCAACAGTGAGGGAGGAAACATTACTGCTATAAAATAAAAGGGTCCCTAATTTAGATCTACTATTATTAACACCTTGTGTAACTGCACCCTTCTTCTTCTCTTTTCCCAGTTAAAGGAGAACTAAACCCTAAAAATGAACATGGATAAAAATGCCATATTTTATATACTGAACTTGTTGCACAAGGCTAAAGTTTGAGCTTGTCATATAGCAGCAATGATCCAGGACTTCAAACTTGTCACAGGGGGTCACCATCTTGGAAAGTGTCTGTGACACTCACATGCTCAGTGGGCTCTGATTGGCTGTTGAGAAGCTAAGCTTAGGGCTCGATACTAATTATCCAGCAGAAAATGAGCTTCCCCTGTAATATAAGCTGATGCTACAGGTTTGCTGATTATTAAATTCTGATGCTAATTGCACTGGTTTCTGTGCTGCCATGTAGTAATTATCTGTATTAATTACTAATCAGCCTTATATTGTGACATTTCTATTCTATGTGTACTGTATATTGTGAGTGGGTCCCTAAGCTCAGTAAGTGACAGCAGCACAGAGCATGTGCAGTGAATCAGCAGAAAAGAAGATGGGGAGCTACTGGGGCATCTTTGGAGACACAGATCTTTACTGCTAAAGGGCTGTGGTTGCCTTGGGCCGGTACAGAAGCACAAAACATAATGTACAACATTTCTAGCTACTTCTTTAGTTAGGCTTTAATTCTCCTTTAACCCTGCACTTTACTTGCCTTCACCAACCCATGCCAGGCTCCCCTACCTCATTCCTAGCATGCACCATTTTGCCTGCATTCTTCCATGCTCCTTCTATTGCTGTTTATGAACTTCAGAATCACTCAATAAGAGTAAGTGGTGGGAAATGCCTTCTCTGCCATTAAAACTTTGCATTTTTTTATCATTTATGTGGCCTCATGCTCCATGATCTGCTTTGGGAAAAGACAACTAATTTATCCAATGAATTTTCAGTAAAAGTACCGAATCCCCAGAGCCTGGAAGTCGGTGACATAACCACACACAGTTTCAGAGCGTACTGGAAACAATTTGCTTCAGATATCGTGATGTACAGACTGGTATGGACGCCACTGAGTGGAGGGGAATCTCAAGAGGTAAATTTGTTTATAGGGGTCTCCATAAACCATGAATATTGCCTAAGTTCCATTTATTTCAATATGGTCTTTAATACCTAATGCAGGTAACATTTAATCACATGACTTTGACCTGGTAAGGGCAGTCTCTAAACTGCACCCAATATCAGCAGCAGGGCTGATCCTATCAAATGTGGGGCCCAATTGGGACCATGTTGGCGGGGCTACTGACACACCAAGTATTTAGGAAAATAAGGGCATACAGGCACAAAATAGAAAGGAAAGGGACAGACAAGGTAAGAGAGTGAGAGGGATGAAATAGGGGCACATAATAGGGGCACACAGGGTAAGAGAGAGAGGGAGGAAATAGGAGAGTGGACTGGGCCAATTAGTTTGGGGCAGGCTGGGCCGATTCAGCTTGGGAGCAGGCTTGGTTGGATTGGGGGCAGGCAGGGCCTATCAAGGTTGGAGGAAAGCTGGGCCTATTAGAGTTGGGGGCAGGCTAGACCTATGGAGTTGGGGGATAGGCTGGCTTATCAGAGTTGGGGGTGGGCTGGACTATGGATTTGGGGATGGGCTGGACTCTCAAAGTTGGGGGCAGGCCAGGCAGCATCATGTGCTGAGGGAAATATTATCTGTGCTGCCCTGTGGTGCGGGGACCCCAGAGGTGCGGGGCACTATTGGGCCCAATTGGTCCAATAGGCCTAAGGCCGGCCCGGATCAGCAGAAGTCAGCGGGTGTTAGTTTATTGTGTTAGTGTCATTGACAGCTACCGACTAGTAGTGTATGTACAAAATGAATGGCCGTTATATGAGTCTTGTTCTCACTTCCTATAGATTGTCCTGAATGGCGACATCACTTCTCATCTCATTGATGGATTAACACACAGCACGGAGTACGAGGTCTCATTAACTGGCATATTCGGGAATGAGACAGAGAGCGATGCCTTAGCTGCCATGGCCACTACATGTAAGGAATGCTTTGTCTCCTTCCATTCCAACCATCCAACCTGTCTCTTTTGTAGGATCTATAGCCTTAAGGGCCTCTGGTAGGGCACAATTCAAATAAATGTAATCAACAGGGTAAAGCTGAACCAAGTCTAGTAACCCATAGCAACTAACAGCTGACTATTTCATAGTACCCACAGTCTATCTGCCTCTGCTATACCTGCATTCTAACCCTACTCCTTCCTACATTTGTTACTCTGCGGGGCCCCACTATGTGCAGGGCCAGGGACTGTTTGGACTCCATGAAGGCGCCTCTGCCTGGAAACTCTGGAAATGGCTGGTTAATGGTAGCTGCACTGTACAAAAGAATGCAAAATAGGATTGACTGTAGTTAATTAGGAATTTATTTGGGAAAAATGTAATTGTATGTATGAAGGAAACTTCTATCAAAGCAGAAATGTATTTTATAATCCATCGTGTTTGTTACAGTGAGAAGGACCACGACTGTGGCTACAACAGCAAGAGTAACCACCGCAGGTAATTGTCTCCAAGTGATGAATGAATTAACTGCTACTAATCATCATATTGTTAGGGTTCCTCTGAGCTGATTGTGACCATAGAATGAGAGATTAGAAGCAAGAGGTAGGTGCCTTATATAATGCATACCTTCCAAATGTCCTGTTTTCTGCGGGACAGTCACGATTTTGAAGGCTTAGCCTGCAGTCCCGAATTATTACTGAAATGTTTTCTTCTTCCGCAGTGACACCAGAAAAAGATACAATGTTTCTGAAACTTAATTAAAATAAGAGGCTTTTTGGCACAGAGCCCAGAACACTGAGCAGTTGCACTATGATGCATTTGTAACAATTTAAGATAAGCAGAAATACAATTGTAACAATTTAAGATAAGCAGGGCTCTTGGGAACTAAGTCTAGCAGCTCAAAGGGCAATTTTAGCTTCATTAGCACAACTGTTATAGCACATAAAACTCCCAGAAATGTGTTAAAACTTTCATAACCATGTAAAATGGACATGGAATTAGCGAGTGTGGCCACAAAATGGGCGTAGTCACAAAAGCTCTGCTGTTCTGCACATAGGGTTGCCACCTTTCCGTGGCTGGGGGCGGAGCCATGATGTCAAAGAGCCAGTGACGTTGCAAGCGTAGCGAGAGATGTCACGGGGGGGGGTCTATGATGGGGAGATCAGTGATTGGCTGATCACCATGTCAAAGGAGATCCTGGCAGACTGTCTTGACCTGGGCAGTATACAAAATACAGCATTTCTAGCCCTATTCTATTTTAGACTTTACTTCCCCTTTAAGAGCACAAATAAAGTACCAGCAGACAGAGGTACATAATAAATTGTGTTTTGACTGGCACAATTCTCTGCTGATATTCGCAGCTAGTGCCATGCCTTGCCAATAGAAACAATCCCTTAATTGTCAATAATGACATTTTTATGATCATATTTTTCTTTCTTTCAGTTGTCCGATTGGGGATAAGAAACCTGTTGATAGATGATGAAACCACGTCCAGCCTGCAAGTATCCTGGCAAATGACTGACGGCAACATCCGCCATTATATAGTCACTTACATTAACCCTTCTGGTGCCGAAGAAGAGGTAAGTTATAAACCCTCTGGGTATTTAATAGTGGCACATGGGTGCAAAAGGATGGACGAGCTAGAGAAGGTGGGGGAACACTAGATTCCCGTTTTCTTCAACAGCACTACTGTTTATAAAATACATACATGGTAAATAATACATAATAAAACACTTGTATCAACACTCACATATATTCTAAAGGCAAAACTGGACAACAGGTTCCAATAAACTGGTATATTGAGTCAAGCAAATGGAACACATACACTGCCATCTGGTGGGTGAGAAGGGAATAGCAGCAATTATGCAAATGTTGCTGTTTTTTTCTCTGGGGCTGGCACACGGTACCTTTACTAACAATCAGCAAATATAACCCATGACAACCGTTTAATTATTTACATTCAATGTTAAAACTGAAATAAACAAACAAATTGGATACATTTATTTCATTACAGGGATGCGGGTGACAGAATCACCCAAAAAAAAAAGTAAAGAAAAGGAGAAATAACAATAATCGAAAAAAAGTAACGTTTTCCAGATTAATAGTTGCAACATTTCATTGTTTCTCCCTTAGAGAATGGTGCCCGGGAGGCTGAACGAGGTGGTGCTGCAGCCTCTGCTCTCAGACACAGAGTATAAAGTCACCGTTACGCCTGTGTATTTCAATGGAGAGGGAAACAGTGTGTCGGCATCTGGAAGAACATGTACGTTTGGGCTAGAACTGTATAAAAACAGATTATTAACCCCCTAAGCACTGGGCTGTAGAGTCAGTTACACATGTGGAGAGCAGGCTGATGCCCTGATGAGAACTATGGAACCATTTGTGTGTTTTTTTGCTAATTTGTGTGCAGGGTGATATCATTTAGGTGCTAAGTTTGCTCCATTCTCCTTCCCTTGTGGAATGTGGACTCAATAGCAACACACACTGGGGCTCATTTATAAACTTCGCGCAGGGCAGATTGGTTCGCAAAGTGAATACATTTGCCCTGCTCCTGGTTCTATTTATAAAGCTGAATACGATTTGCGAATTTGTTTTTCACGTTGCGAATGTCTATAAGAGCTTTTTTAAATTTGCAAATTGTGAATATTTATTTGCATACTGCGTTTGAATTACGCCACAGCTTTTGGTGGCAGAGAAATTGTTCGCAAAACAGTTTCACAGATTCCAAATTTAAGTTTCTATCAACGATATTTTCGCTCACAACAACCTTGCACAGCGGGTGCACTCACGCAAACACCCGTCTCATTTGCGAGCCATTTACGAAAATGTATTCACAATGCGAATTTGCAAAAACTAGAAAGACGGGGGCAGTGCAATATTTAAGCGATCAGGAAAAAGCACGGGCAAAACAACTATTTGTGAATAAATATGCGCTGCGCCAAGTTTATAAATGACCCCCACTGACTATATTATCTGATTTCAGGAATTTTGAAGCATTTTTCTCAATTTGTGAACCAAAAGAGTTGGTTCAGAAATAATTAAGCATTAACATGGCATTGTAACAAATTCCCTCTCTACAATTCTTCTCATTCCTCCCAGTGCCTTTACTCGCTCCCAGGAACTTGCGTGTCTCAGATGAATGGTACAACAGGCTTAGGATTACGTGGGACTCCCCTCCTTCTCCCACCATGGGCTACAGAATCGTCTATAAACCTGTGAATGGTAACGCCCATGCCTTTTCTTCTGTACCCTGAATATATATAGTCATGTGGATATTTCTCATTGTATCAAAGGATAAAGAAAGGAATAAAGGAAAGAAAAATGTTAAATGTTTCGACTGCTGTTTTAGCCTGCTGTAATGCAGAAAAACAAAATTAGTGCCGTCAAACTGTTTCCATTCTGTGGATAGATAGGGTTGCCACCTTTTCTGAAAAAAATACTGGCCTTCCTATATATTTATCTTTTTTCCCTATTAATAACTTTGGGATCAGCCATCGTTTTTACCAATACAAAAGGAGGGTTGTGGGAGCACTCCTAAGGTAAAAAGTAAAAATGTATTAAAGTATAATGGTGTTTAAAATATTTTATTTGATTTTCATATTAAACAAATGAAATCAAAATGACAACAAATGTTATGCAGATGAAGAAAATATGTTGCAAAGGAGACAATGGCATGATAGTATCAAAACTATGTCATTCATGAAAAATAACAAAAAACGAACTAAAAATTAACTAAGCCAGTGGATGCACAAGTAATAAAAAAAAAGAAAAAGCCCATTTATCATCTGGAGTGTCAGATAGGTCATCTAACTATTGAAGAAAGCGCATTATTTGATCGCCAGTATTGGAGTTACAGATTTCAAAATAAGGAGACCAAACCAGCCTAAAAGAATCTTTGGATATACTTCCTTTAGTTTTAGTTATTAAGGCTTCTTGCCAACTAAGCTGATTCATATAAGAGATGATGTCCGATAATGAGGGGGGTTCCTTTTGTAACCAGAAATTAAATAAAGCTTTCCTAGAAGCAGCTAGAAAAAAGGAAGTCAATAATTTACTTTCATGGGAGATAATATTTGACTTAGGATTTGCAGAAAGCATATTGATATCTAGATGCAGTAAAGCAATACACGGAGATAGTTTAATTTTTATCTTCAGTCTAGAATTCAAAAATTTAGTAACTTCCCTCCAAAAAAGGTTAATTTTTGGACAGGACCATAAATAATGAAAAATTGACACATTAGTCTCGTCACATTTAGGACAAAATGATATAGGACTATTAGAGGTACTTTTAGCAAACATTTTCCCATATCCTAAATGAATAAGCTTAAAGTGTTGTATTCTCCAACTCTCTGCCAAAATTAATTTATTATAAGTATTAATAGATCTCACCAAATCTGAGGGAGACACTTGACATTGTAAAAACTCAGTCCATTTAATGGACGATTTAGATAATGGATAAAGTATAATGGAAGTGCTACTCACTTGGCCAATTAATCAGTGCACATTCCCTGGTCCCCTGTCTAAGTAATTCAGTATATATGCAAGTGCATGTGTTCACAAAGACAGGGGTTTTTAGTTACAAAGTTATGATCATAAAGTTGATAAGCCACCATATCACATCAAGGTATGGACAGGGGCCCAGGGAATGTGCACTGATTAATTGGCCAAGTCAGTAGTGCTTCCATTATATTTTTACTTAGCCTAAAGGTGGCCATAGACGCAAAGATCCGCTCGTTGGCGATCTTTCCCCGATATGCCATTAACGAGCATGGCTATATCAGGGGTAATCTGAACATTCAGCAGTATGGCCGATTGCGATGCGCAATGGGCTCCGGCGGGATCGGTCGGGTCAAAATCAAAATCAAAGACCAAACGACCGATCTCCGCCGGACGAAAGATGTCGGTACTCAACACATGATCCGAAAATCGTAAGAATCCTCGATTCGTACAATAGGATCTGTGCATCTATGGTCAGCTTTAGGAGTGCACCCACAACCCCCCTTTTTGTATTTTCATTTTTACCGGCCAGGTGGCAACCCTAGCTGTGGACCAATAATTCACTTCATGTTTAGGCGGCCAAACTATAATAAACTGAAAGTATAAATCTCTTGCAGTGTCACATCCAGTCTGCTGGCCTCCAGTTGGACAGCCCTGGTCTAGATAAAAAGAAATGGCACAATAATTACTGTGAGATGGTTTCCTTATCTTTTTGGTGGCCAAAGTTTGGTTGGAGCAAAAGGTGGTTTTTCCAGTGGGGATGTTGGTTTGGCATGATACTGGCAAAAGTAACGGTGATATCTACATGGGACACAGAAGGGAGCATCTTTGGTGACCTTTGGCACTTTAGCTGTTATGGAACTTTAATTCCCAGATGAATTAGTAAAGACACACTGGGGCTTGTAGGGCAACATCAGCTGTAGAGCTCAACGTTACCATTGCTTGAGCTGGGTGTTCTGCACCTATTTACCATAAATATGGTTCCACGAACCCCTGCGTTAACCTGCCCCATGGAAAGTTGCCATAGTCTGCCCTGTAATTTCCCAAAACACCTTATTATGGGATTAAATGGCACTCCAGTGCCTTGATTATTCTGGATAGTTGTCACAAACCGCTGGCCTGCTGTACTCAACAGATTAGGTACTGGAGACTGGCATGACCTACATCCAGTGATGGATTAGTGAAATGTCGGGCTCCTAGGCTACATCCACACAGCCCCCCTTCTAGGCTACTGCTGGGTCCAATTGTGTGTATATCCAGGGATGCGTGCACCAAAACTCTCTACGTCAGGTCAGGTTCAGCCTACGACATTGACGTCACTGCATCTGTGTGTATCCGACTGGACCCAGCCGCACAAATATTAAATAAATTGGAAAATAATAGAAAAAAATGATAGATGGGCCCTATTTACACTGGCCCCTTAAGCTATAGCCTAGGGTAGCCTGTGCATGAATCTGCCCCATCCTATATCCATTCCTATATCTATCATCACTATTAAAGTTGAAGTAACTGGGTTTATATTAGGGGTCTCGCAAACACACAGGTGGGACTGGAATTCAGCCAATTAACCGGAGAACCATAACTCTTTATTTCAGGATGTCCCTAATCCAGTCAATGTTTGATAGAGTAGAGACTTTGCCTTTTTCAGTGCAGCCGGGAACCTGCTCCCTTTATAAACAATACATAAAAACGAAGCTGGTGCCTGTTACATAAACTCATAGGGATCTTTGTTTTGTTTATACTCCTACATTTCCTGCATCGATATATATTTGTTTAAAGCAGCCTTTACGTAACGTTGTGATATTTGGAAATTGTCTAGTAATGAAGGTTTTAGTGCCAGTATATACAGCACAACATAGTGACTCCTCAGTAGAGGGCCCCAAATTTTTTTTTTTTTTAAAAAAACATTGGTGTCACAGCCCCCTTACAAGTTAAAAAAAAATTGGGGCCCCAAAAATTGTTTACGGCTCTTTTCAAAATTGCAGCACTGCCGGACCCCCCTTCATTCCCGGGCCCGAGACACTTGTCCCCCCTGTCCCCCCCTGATGGCGGCCCTGACTGTATATATATTATGTCTCCCCACTGTGTTTGTTGTCGCATCTCTGCTGTGAGTATGTGCAGCTGTGTTTATCCAACAACATGAGGAATCTACATGCACTGAATCTATATAATTAGTTTCTTATGGGCTTTATGTTTATCTCTGTTTCCCCAGTGCCAGGACCAGCTTTGGAGACATTTGTTGGGGATGATATTAACACCATCCTCATTCTGAATCTTCTCAGTGGAACGGAATACAGCCTGAAAGTACTTGCCTCGTACCCCACTGGTTTCAGCGATGCCTTAACCGGCCTAGGAAAGACATGTAAGAAGATCTTCATTGCTTAATGACCTTAAAGGGCAAGTCAACCCGAAAATAAAAATGTGCCTAATAAAAGAAAACGTTATTCTAAGCAACTTTGCATTATAAATTCATTACACATTTCCTATGGTTTTTAAGTTATTTGTATTGCTATTGAAAGCAGTGTTTCTCTGCCCTGATGTCTAAGGGGTATATTTATCAAAGAGTGAAGTTAATAGTGAAGTTCCGCCACTAGAGTGAAATTCCACCACTCTCCCTCCATTCATTTCTATGGGATTTTTATAGGCATCACTTTCACCCATTGATGAATACGCCTTTCAAAATCCCATAGAAATGACCTGAGAGCTGCGGAATTTCACTCTAGTGGCGGAACTTCACTCTTTGATAAATTTACCCGTAAGACTGTTGATACAATGTAAGACAAGGCAGCTGATTAACAGACCTGACTTTGCTGGGGAACCAAGACTTTTGCAACATTGTTTAAAAAGTAACAACCAGGAGTTAAAAACTGCTGCTTTCAAAAGCATTGTTTTTACAAATAACTTTAAGAGCACTGAAAATGTTTAATTAATGCATATTGGAAAGTTGCTTAGAATTATGTTTTCTTTTATTGGGCAACATTTTATTTTGGGCTTGACTTGTCCTTTAAATATCATGCCAACAACTTATTATCAACCTGGGTATCAACTAGTACCATCATTTCCCACACTGCTATCCAGAGCATCTCATTCCCACGCTACTCTATCATTTTCCAGTTCATTCTAAATTGCTGTACATTGATTTCATACAGAATCCGCAGGTACATTGTACTTTGCTGTACATCGAGGTCTCAGCACACAAGCACTACATTGATAATAACAACTGCATTATCTTCACACTGAGGATTGAAATAATCATGTGCTTAAAGGGATACTGTCATGGGAAAAAAAAATTTTTTCAAAATGAATCAGTTAATAGTGCTGCTCCAGCAGAATTCTGCACTGAAATCCATTTCTCAAAAGAGCAAACAGATTTTTTTATATTCAATTTTGAAATCTGACATGGAGCTAGACATATTGCCAATTTGCCAGCTGCCCCAAGTCATGTGACTTGTACTCTGATAAACTTCAATCACTCTTTACTGCAGTACCCCAGCAGCCAAACAAAAGAACAATGGGAAGGTAACCAGATAACAGCTCCCTAACACAAGATAACAGCTGCCTGGTAGATCTAAGAACAACACTCAATAGTAAAAACCCATGTCCCACTGAGACACATTCAGTTACATTGAGAAGGAAAAACAGCAGCCTGCCAGAAAGCATTTCTCTCCTAAAGTGCAGGCACAAGTCACATGACCAGGGGCAGCTGGGAAATTGACAAAAAGCCCCATGTCAGATTTCAAAATTGAATATAAAAAAATCTGTTTGCTCTTTTGAGAAATGGATTTCAGTGCAGAATTCTGCTGGAGTAGCACTATTAACTGATGTGTTTTGAAAAAAACATGTTTTCCAATGACGATCCCTTTAATATTCTGTTCTTAATTAACAGTGTACTTGGGAGTGAAGGACCTGAATGCCTATCAGATAAGAATGAGAAGCCTGTGTGCCCAATGGCAGCTGCACAGCCACGCAATGGCCTACAGAATCATCATAGAGTCGCTCATGGGTATGTCTATAACTCTTCTCTGACGAGAAACAAAATGCTGGCTTGACCGTACCAAATAAAAAAAAGTTCATACAGCTGTAGTAATTCCAGGAGTCTGTGTAACCCCAAAAGTAATCACAAATATTGGTAGAAATTGGGATAAACAACTTTCAGGCAGTGATTTTCAAACTGCAAATTTAAATGAATTTTAGCAGTGTAAAACACTACGGGCAGATTTATCAAGGGTCGAAGTGAATTTGAGGGAAATTCAAAATTCAAAGTAATTTTTTGGATACTTCGAACATCGAATAAGATACTACCACTTTGAATTCAATTCGAAGTAAAATAGTTTGAATATTCGACCATTCGATAATCGAAGCACTGTCTCTTTAAAAAAACTTTGCTTTCAATACTTCGCCAAATTAAACCTGCCGAAGTGCTATGTTAGCCTATGGGGATCTTCTAGAGCATTTTTTTGGAAGTGGAAGTGAAATCATTAGATCGATCGCTGAAATCCTTCGAATCGTTTGATTTTACTTCGACCTCAGGATACCCAAATTTGATGAAAAAGATTTCGACTTCGATATTCGAAGTCGAAGTATTCCAAATTCATGGCCGAATTTCGAAGTATTTTTAACTTCGAAATTCGACGCTTGATAAATCTACCCCTACATGTTTCGGGTAAAACCCTTTATCAAGTGTACAGGGTGCAGGGTGTTATGGGAATAAATAACCTCTCCAATAGCCAGGAACCTCCCCAATTAAAACAAACTTTATACACAGTAGTACAAAATTTCGGAAAAATAGTTATAAAAAAAACTTTTATCTATTCATAGTACAGGTATAGGACCTGTTATCCAGAATGCTCAGGACCTGGGGTTTTCCGGATAATGGATCTTTCTGTAATTTGGGTCTTCATACCTGAAGTCTACTAGAAAATCATGTAAACATTAAATAAACCCAATAGGCTGGGTTTGCTTCCAATAAGGATTAATTATATCTTAGTTGGGATCAAGTACAAGCTACTGTTTTATTATTACAGAGAAAAAGGGAATCATTTTTAAAAATTTGGATTATTTGGATAAAATGGAGTCTATGGGAGACAGCCATTCCGTAATTTGGAGCTTTCTGGATATCGGGTTTCCAGATATCCAAGTCCATGTTATGGTGTATCCATGTGATCCATCCAGTGGTGTTATTTATGAGCCTTTTTTGTCCATAGCAGGGAAATTGCCTATTATTGGCCTATCCCTAGTGAATCATAAGTACTGCTAGCGACAGCCTACGCTAGACATGTAGCATTCAGTAGTCATTATTATATATATAACCAGTTTATTTAGGTGTAGCTCCTGTATCAGTAGTGTTTATTTAAGTCATTATTTACACTTTATTTATTTACTAACACGGCAGGAGTTCGGTGAAATCAATGCTACATGTGTAGCGTAACCTTTTGAGTAGGCTGTCGCTAGCAGTACTTATGATTCACCAGGGATAGGCCAATAATAGCCAATTTCCCTGCTATGGACAAAAAAGGCTCATAAATAACACGACTGGATGGATCACATGGACACACCAAAAAATGGATTTGATTTAAACGACTATAACTACCTTCGTCAGGCAAAATACAAATAAAGCTGGAAAGGCACAGCATATATACTGTTTACAACCCACCCTAAAGCTCCCCATAGATGCGACGATTCTTGTTGCCGAACGACCGATTTTAGGGAAGTCCAACCAATCCTTCGAAATTATCATGCGGTTAGTGGGATTCGAACGATCGTACATCTTACGATTTTTCAGCCAACATCTGTCAGGAAATTGATCGGCCAGGTCAAAAAATCTTTGTCGGTCCCAGTGCAATGTATCTATGTTTGCAGGGCCAAGCAGACAGCTCCCCTTTGTTTTCCTGGCAAATTGGTCTTTTTAGTTGATGGTCAGTTCGTATGATCATACGAGCGTTCCGAGAAGATCGTGGTCTCACGATGAAGATATGATCTTTTAAAAATCTCAACATCTATGGCCACCCTAATTCATTGTATTATCTCTACAATTGATCTCTATCTATCTGTAACTTGCTAATTTATTGCACATGAATACCTTTCATTGATCTAACAGTATATATGCTGGGCCTTTCTTGCTCTCATTTGTATTTTGCCTGACGATGGGGCCTCGGTGCTCCGAAAGCTTGCAATCTATTTTTTTTATTGTTAGCCAATATAGGTATCACTTCTACAAGACTTTTTGTATTTGTTTGTTTTTTTTTTTATTTGTTATTTTTGCTACTGGCTAACACGGCACCACAGTTTTTGTTTTATAATTATAGGAAGAAAACCTCCATTATAATCAAATAATTCAATATTTTTTAAATTATTTATTTTTTCTCTGTAATATTAAAACTTGACCTTGTACTTGACCCCAACTAAGATATAATTGATCCTTACTGAAGGCAGAAGCATCTTATTGGGTTTAATTAATGCTTAATTGATATTTTAGTAGACATAAGGTAGGAAGACCCAAATTACAGAAAAAAACCCTTATCGGTAAAACAACAGGTGTATGTGATTTACGCTACATATTGAAATCTGACCAATGGGGAACCAGTCCATTATTCTGAAGTATATCTAGAGATAAGGGAGCATTTACAAATGCCCCAGAAGTCAGTGATCCAAAATAAAGTTCTTATATTCTGTCCATAGTATTTACCAGCGTTCTGCAGCATGCACTATATGTTTAATGTAAAGTGCAACTTGTTGTGCTTTATACAAGATGCCTATTTTTCACACTTTGGGCATCGTGCCCCATACTTAGTAACCGACGCCTATATTCACAATCCCAAGGCTTGTGTTATAAGAGAGCAAAGTGGGATGTTTAATAACTATTTGATATTCAGCTGTTAAAGCCGTGGTTCACCTTCACTTTTTACTATTTTCACCTTTCACATGGGGGTCAACCATTGACCCCAGTAGCCAAAAATGATTGCTCTGTGAGGCTACAATTTTATTGTTGTTTTTTCCTATTCACATCCTCTCCTATTCATATATCAGTCTCTCATTAGCACTACCCCCTGGTTGCTATGAAAATTTGTACCCCAGCTAACAGATAGCTGCTGAAACTCCAAACTGGAGAGTTTCTGAACAAAAGTCAAATAATTAAAAACCTACAAATAACAAAAAATTAAGACCTGTTGCTGACTCTCTACATCATACTAAAAGTTAACTCTAACACTGATTTGGGGCACCAGTCTTGGTCCTGTTTTCTAGCTCCCATACTGCAGCCACCCAGTGTGTAAATGCCCTACAGTTGGTGGAAGTCTAGATTCCAAAAACCCTTCTCTCAATCCTTCCCTGCTCCTGCTTCCCATTTTATGTTGCCCTGTCTCATCCAAAATAAATACCTTTTTTACCACATCTTTCTCCTACTATAGAAATCTAAATCACTTCTAAAACATTTGGCCTTTAATAGTCTTCATTGCTACATGTTGCTGTGATTTTTGCTGACTTGGGTTTGGCCAGTGCAAAGATTAAATGGAAACATTTTCATCTAAAACAAGTCCGTGGGCCCATGATAATATACCAGACTGGTAGAGAAGGAAGGAGCAGCTCAAGAATAATATTATCCAGTTGCATTGTGTTACTAATGTGAGTAAAACCCTAAATCTGTAGCCTCAAGCATAAAGTAATCCAAATTATATCACATGCTCTAAGTCATCTGGGGTTTGGTACAAAACCAATATTTTATATAGTTGAATTCCAGTTATATCTATGGGAGTACAAGTCCTAGAAACTCTAGTTGCAGTTTGCTGACCCCCTCTAAATGTATTGCTGAATTAAAACCTCTAGTAAGTGAGAAACAAAGGGTGAATATTTTCCTGTGAAATTCAGGAACCCGGAGATCTCTTAGGCTTAGTTCACACGAGGAGATTCGGGGAGATTTTGTCACCTGGTGACTAATCGCCTCGTCTTCTGAGCGACTCTCTCCCCAAACTATCCAGCGTGTTTTCCCATAGGCTATGATGAAAAGTCACCTGCGCTAATGCATACGCGTCTATGCATTTTCCATAGTCGCCCGAAGTTGCCTCCAGGCTTTATACAGGTCATGGAACGCCAGGGTGACTTCTTATATCATCAGATGTTACAACAGGGGGTAGATTATTTATCATAATACACGTTTCAGTAAGTTATGTGTCAGAAATGACATTACCAAGCACTGATTATTATTACTGATGCCATCATGAAGCACCATTTATAAGACTATAATTTACAGGCTATAGATGGCTCTTGTGTATTACATGTTTCTAATTGCCTTTTTGTTGCAGATGGGTCAAAGCAGGAGGCTTCGCTTGGTGGAGGAACTTCCAGGCACTGCTTTTATGATCTTTTCCCCAACACCAGATATAGGATAACTGTATATGCACAGCTCCAGGAGGCTGAAGGACTGGGTGTGAGCATTGTGGAGACCACATGTAAGTAGATTTAGTGCATTCCCTTGAACTTTTGTTTGGAGATTTGACCTCTTGTAGAGTAAAAACTCTACATATATCTGATATGGTTATTTCTTTCTGTTTCTTCAGTACCAGTACCAACTGCAGCGCCTACACTTCCACCAACTACTCCACCCCCTCCAACCATTCCTGTTGCCAGAGAAGGTACAGTATGGTGTTGAGATTCCCAGCTAGGGAATATAAAGCTTTACAAATGAACTAAAACACACCCTGTTATTTATGGACAGAGAACTGAGGAATGATTAGGCATAGCTATGTTCTTCTTGGCACACTCAATACATATGGTAGTTATAAATCAGAATATCTGTAATGTTACTCCCACAGCAGCAGAACAAGTTATTGTCAATTATGGATGTAAAATGTTTCTTTCTAACAACCTATGTTGTACCAGTGTGCAAGGCTGCCAAAGCTGATCTGGTTTTCCTGGTGGACGGATCTTGGAGTATCGGAGATGACAATTTCAACAAGGTCATTAAATTCTTGTACAGCACTACTGGAGCCCTGGATGAGATCGGGCCTGAAGGTACCCAGGTAAGAACATTGTATTCACACTTATAAGCAGATTATCCTACAGCCAAATATGACTTACTTACTCTAGAATGATAATATGGCTCCTTAAAGGCGAACTAAAGCTTAACTAAAGAAGAATCTAGAAATGTTGTACATTATATTTTGTGCTTCTGTACCAGCCCAAGGCAACCACAGCCCTTTAGCAGTAAAGATCTGTGTCTCCAAAGATGCCCCAGTAGCTCCCCATCTTCTTTTCTGCAGATTCACTGCACATGCTCTGTGCTGCTGTCACTCACTGAGCACTTACATGCAGTACAGAAACCAGTACAACTAGAATCAGAATTTATTGATCAGCCATTTAATATGGCATTTTTAGCCATACTCATTTTAGGGTTTAGTTGTCTTTAATAATAAATCCAACTGATAGACATACGACACATGGGAGCACTAGACTCTAAATTTAATTATAATACTACTAGCACACAGTTTTGGAGCTTAAGTCACAATATGAGCTCAAGCCCTTCTTCTCCTCCTTCATCAAGAAGCCTACACTCCACACAGATACTATACGTCAGTAGACAGGGTAATAACTCTCAGGCTTTCATTGAGGAGCCCATACACAAAGTCCCCACTCAGAGTTTCCCACCAAAGTGCAGGTATGGAACCTGTTATCCACAATGCTTGGTACCTGGAGTTTTCCAGATAATGGCTCCTTCTGTAATTTGGATCTTTTAAGTCTACTAGAAAATCATGAAAACATTAAATAAAACCAATTGGCTGTTTTTGCTTCCAATTAAAATTGATTATATCTTGGTTTGGATCAAGCACAAGTTACTGTTTTATTATTACAGAGAAAAAGAAAATAATTTTTAAAAATTTGTATTATTTACATAAACTAGTGTATGGGCGAGGGCCTTTCCATAATCTAGAGCTTTTTTAATAACACTTTCTGGATAACGGATCACATACCTGTACAGCAAATCTTACAAATATATACAGCTGTACACCTCACTTGTCTTAAAGGAGCTTATATTGAGATGAAATGAGTCTTTGTCTTCTACTGGCCTAGAACATTGAGATCTAATTAGGTCCATACAATGAAATTCACTAGAACACAAAGGTCTTGGGAATGATGGGGCTGCAGGAAAAAGCTGGTCTGGTTATGGGCGCACTATGTGATTAATCAACAAATTCACACCTTTATGAATTAGAGCATGCATCTAGGTTTTACTCAAGAAACTTTCCTTCTGTAGGTTGGAATAGCCCAGTTCAGCGATGATGCAAGGACAGAATTTAAACTGAATTCCTATAAGAACAAAGATACCCTGCTGGATGCCATTCAGCGCATATCATACAAAGGGGGAAACACCAAAACAGGTAGAATATCATATTATCATCACGTTATGTCTGTTGCTTCCTATGTGAAAAATAAATTATCCTCCCTCACCGATAAGTTGATGGGTACAACTATTTCCATGTGGGTCTGGGCAGGTTCTGTGTGAATGGGCTCACAAATTAAAGGGAATATTGATGCCATTGGTCATTGGTGATCTCTAGCCCTGGGTGGGTCAGTGCACTCACTTAATGTTGCAGTGTTGTAATGTAATAGTAATCCAGTGTCTCGCAACAGGCAGGGCCATAAAGCATGTCCGAGATGACCTGTTCACTTCTAATTCGGGAATGAGAAAGGGAGTTCCTAAAGTGCTGGTGGTGATAACAGATGGGCGCTCCCAAGATGATGTCAATGGCATTGCCAAAGAAATCCAACTGGACGGTAAGAGCAGGGTTTTCAGGGTTTCACATCTTAGCAAGAGGCAAAAGACCAAATATCTCCCACCAAAGCGATAAAAGGCCACCATACAGAAATGCCCCTGATAAAAACACTAACAATGATCCTTACATTTAATGTATCACAGGTTTCAGTATTTTTGCCATCGGCGTGGCGGATGCAGACTATGCAGAGCTGGTTAATATAGGCAGCAAGCCCAGCGAGAGGCACGTGTTCTTTGTGGACGACTTTGACGCTTTTAAGAAGATTGAAGACGAACTGATCACTTTTGTGTGTGAAACAGCAACTGCCAGTGAGTGCAACTCCCCTTTTTCATTACTCTTTTAGGGATTATTGTGGGATTGGAGTACAGACAGGGTCCACTGGGCTCAATTCCGTTTGCCACCTGCCCAACTGCCATCACATTCAGCAGATGATTCCCATTACAAATATACTGGGGGTCATTTATAAAGTTCGCGCAGCGCATATTTTTCGCAAATGGTTGTATTGCGCATGTTTTTTGCTGAGCGCTAATATATTGCACTGCTCTGCCCGTCTTTCCGGTTTTTGCGAATTCGCAGTGTGAATAAATTTTCGCAAATGGCGCGCAAATGAGACAGGAGTTTGCGCGAGCGCACCCAATGTGCGAGGTTGTTGTGCGCGAAAATAGCGTTAAATTCAGAGTTCGCAAAACTGTTTTGCGGATATTTTATCCGCCACCAAAGTTGTGGCGTAATTGAGTCGCAGAGTGTGCGCATAAAGATTCGCAATTTGCGAATTGTGACATATTTATAAAGCCCCTTTAGACAATCGCATTGTGAATAAAAAATTCACAATTCTGTATGCACCCTCTTATTCAGCTTTATAAATATAACCATGCGCAGGGCAAATATATTCACTTTGCCAACCAATCTGCCCTGCGCAAACTTTATAAATGATCCCCACTGTGTTTATACAGTAGCAGGATTTGCATAGGATCTATCTTCCATTTACATTTCATTCAACAGTGGAATGATGAAAGAGAAATTACAGTTCATACAGAATGCTGCTACGCTGCATATTTGCGTTTGTACATATTGATAGGGGTATGAGATCTGTTATCCAGAATGCTTGAGACCTAGGGTTTTGTGGATAATTGATTGCCTTGCCCGAAAATACAGCTGAAATACAGCCATAAAGAAACCTTTTAATTATGACCACTGAGTTCTGGACCCAGGACTATAGCCTCCCTCCCTAATTGCCACGGCCTGTGGGCCCACAAACCCTTGCTGTGGGCACCTTTGCTGTACCAGGTCAGTGGCCCTTCCCCCTACTGGCTGAGAGCCACGGGCCCAGGAGGAAAGAGGAGGTACGTGTCAGAGCACCCAGGGAGAGGGGGGTGAGGGTGACACTGTCCAACACTGTATAAACACCATATAAACATTCCCCTTTGCAACTTGTTGTAAGTGCAAATGTACCCACAGTGCTGGGATTGGGGTGGGATGCACAGGGATGCCCTCCTTCACATCTTTATTTCTGTGAAATAGTATCCCCTCAGTGGTAATGCAAGAGTTTTGCTCCTCTCTACTTCTGCATGCAAATACAATCCAGAGTTAAAATATAATATAGTTAAATATATAGAAGATTAAAGGAGAGAAAGGTTTGCTGGGAGAGAAGTAGAAAAGATGTGGAAAGATTTGAGAAAGGTTTATATTTTTTTCCTAAGCAGAAGAACATCAGAGCAGCCTCTTTCTCTCTCCTGACCACTTCCTTGACTACTTGCTGGTCAGACTGATCAGAAACTGACCATCAGCTGGCGCTGTTTGAACAAAATTCATTCATATTAACAGCACATGTATCCCTTAATATCTTGGAATAATAAGAAAATAAATTATTCATTTTAATTGCAAAAATGTCTTAAAATAGCACCCTCATCAATTTTGCATTGACTTGTTTTAAAGGTTTACTGATCCTTTAAACAGATAAAGGAGGTGGAGGCATCAGAGAGGGTTTTATGGAAAAGGAGAGAAGTAGAAAACAGGGGAAACTAAAAGAGAAAATGAAGGTATTAAACAGCAGCAGAATACGGAAATATGAAATATTCTTGGGTAATATAGAATATGATGGGGTTGTGCTATGTTATGACACATAATACACAGAAAAGGTGCTGTGTTTGCAGAAGCTGAATTGGCAGCCAATAAAAAGTCATCTGCACAAAAAGGAAACGGCAAAATGGCTTTGCTTGGTAAAACCAGAAAGTATTGGTGCGTAAGGCTTTTTATAACAATGGGTGTGGCTTATAGTTGTGGGAGGAGCTTGTTTAGCGCCCTGCTGTATGCTCACCACACAGAGCATGCCTCCACTTTTTTTCACTCCAATTCAAGCACTGTGTACCCACCAAACCTTTTCTGATGATCCATATGCAAAAACTCAAGGGAACGCAAAATTACCAACAGTGGGGACCTGGTTATTCCAGGGTTGTGTCCAAAGCTGCAACAGACTTTAGGCAGTAAGAGCAGTAAGGGGCACAACAGTGTGTTCCTTATGCTGCACTTTAGATAGAAATTGCTCTGAGTTCCTAAATGAGCCCTATCAGATGCTGAGAAGGTCCCACATAGAAGAGGGGGTCTCAGGGTATGAGTATAAAAGCCATTACTCACTCTTGATATATTTACTTATCCCACGTGGCACCTTCAGTAAGTTCCACTGCTGAGCAGAATGCTCCTACCATAGCATGCATTTCCTTTTATAAAGGCAAAGAGACTTGACCCATAGAATTGTAGCTGTGCAGCAGGAGCCGGGTCGGTGCTTGTAGAAACTTGCTGTATTAAATTAATTTGGTCTTCAGTGCCTCGGAGAAACCAGTGTGTGTTTATATTTCATTTCCCCTATGGAGATTTCCTAGACAGATGAGAATGCAGCTGAAACATCTAAGATCTACATTGCTTGGCACCAAATGGATTTGGTTAAATTTGAAAATTGGTTTCTTCATTCGTTGGCCTCTGTTTTTCATGCATCTATGTGCCTATGAGCTTTCAGCAGTTATTGTTGGAATGCATGATCTGTAGGAATTACATGGAGATAAACATGTTCAGTGCAATGATCAGTCAGCTCCAGTTCTGCAAGTATAAACATAATAGGGGAATTCAGAGGAACAGTGTTTAAAGGCATCCTGTCATCGGAAAACATGTTTTTTTTCAAAACACATCAGTTAATAGTGCTACTCCAGCAGATTTCTGCACTGAAATCCATTTCTCAAAAGAGCAAACAGATTTTTTTATATTCAATTTTGAAATCTGACATGGGGCTAGACATATTGTCAATTTCCCAGCTGCCCCTGGTCATGTGACTTGTGCCTGCACTTTAGGAGAGAAATGCTTTCTGGCAGGCTGCTGTTTTTCCTTCTCAATGTAACTGAAGTGGGACATGGGTTTTTACTATTGAGTGTTGTTCTTAGATCTACCAGGCAGCTGTTATCTTGTGTTAGGGAGCTGCTATCTGGTTACCTTCCCATTGTTCTTTTGTTTGGCTGCTGGGGGCAAAAGGGGAGGGGGGTGATATCACTCTAACTTGTAATGACTGAAGTGACTGAAGTTTATCAGAGCACAAGTCACATGACCAGGGGCAGCTGGGAAATTGACAATATGTCTAGCCCCATGTCAGATTTCAAAATTGAATATAAAAAAATCTGTTTGCTCTTTTGAGAAATGGATTTCAGTGTAAAATTCTGCTGGAGCAGCACATTCATTTTGAATTTTTTTTTACCATGACAGTATCTCTTGAAGTTAGCAGATCCATTGCAATAGAAATTAACAGACCCCAATGGATAAAACAGGGCTTGGGAGCCTGCAAGGAAAACTATACCCTTAATAATGTAGGTCTCTATAAAAAAATATATTGCACAAAACAGCTGTAAAACCTCCTGCTTCATCTAAATAAACCATTTTCATAAAAATATCCTTTTTTTGCAGCATGTGCCATTTTAGAAAAATAGAAAATTGACATTAGTACTCGGGTGTTTCGTTTTCCTTTAACTTCTGCACCATAGCATGAGAATTGCATAAATACAAAACTATTGTGCATTGGACAGATTTATAATGAAAAACAAAGGGACTGAGTAAACTATGGACAGTATTTGAATTTCTTTTTTTCTCCACAGCTTGCCCGTGGGTCTTCATCCAAGGAAACAGTGTATCAGGTAACACCACCATACTGTTTCCATAACTAAGTGCTCACAAAAAGAGCAGCTCACCTTTAACATCCAGTCTTTCTATTCTACCCAATATCCTTTTCATCTTTCAGTCTCTAATTCCTACAACTGCCTGCTTGCAAGGGTAAGTTGGAGCTGAGCAACTAATGTAGAAAGTAACAGAAAGTCCAGTTGGGAGAGCTGACCAACTGCATATTCTCCACTCTACACACACACTAAGGGGGTTATTTACTAAACTCTGAATGCAAAAATCACGAAAAATTTGTGATTTTTTTAAAAATAAAATCGGACTTTTACAAAAATCACGAATTTTCCGGAATTTATTAAACCCCGAGGATGGGAAAAGTCTGAATCTGAAAATCTGGCATCTCAGACCTGTCGAGGTTGCATATAAGTCAATGGGAGAAGTCCCGATGATTTTTTGATGTGCGCTGGGTTTTTGGCAATATCCTGAAATTTTCTGAGTTTTTGGGCAATATTCTGAGTTTTTGGGTGAAAAATCCGAAAAAAATTGGAAAATCGGATGAAAATCCGAAATCTCAAATTTTTTCTCTCAAACAAAATTTTTTCGGGAGAGTGTATTAATAAATAAGCCCAAAAAACCTGTACGGCTTTAGTCTGAGTTTTTTTCAGAAAATATTGAGATAAATTCGGACTTTGATAAATAACCCTCCTAATAGTTGATTCAGTGGTGACCCTCGACTTTATTTTTTAGCCTGCATTGTTTATGGCATGAATGGACTAACTACACTTAATTAATTAAAGGGGAAGTAAAGTCTAAAATAGAATAAGTCTAGAAATGGTGTATTTTGTATACTAAACATAAACACAAACTTACTGCACCACAAGCCTAATCAAACAATTGATTTATGCTTTCAAAGTTGGCCACCGGGGGTCACCATCTTGTAACTTTGTTATACATCTTTGCAAGACCAAGACTGTGCACATGCTCAGTGTGGTCTGGGCTGCTTAGGGATCGTCATAAATTATCAAAACAGCACAAGTCAAATAATATCTGCCAGAAGCTGATACAGCAAGACTGATTAATAATCAGAATATACAGACTGCACTGGGTCCTGTGTTTGTAATGTAATCTAATGTGGATTTTATAGTTTTTGTATTGTTTAATACAAACTTTCTCTAACCCTGCAGAACCAGTGGCTGCAGCAAAATAATTCCCAGTTAGAATCCCAGTTTATCTGTTTAAATCTGGCTCCATGATCTTTGTCCCTGCAACTGGAGTTGAAAACAGTAAAGGGGATGTAAAGGCAAAAATAAAATCCAATACAAATCTCTACACAGTCGCCAACTGCTCTACAGGGAAACAAACAAAGCTGCTTGAGTTCTGCATGGCTGGGAAGTAAGGCGGGGGCTCCCCCTGCTGTTCATAAGTATGATTGTTTCCCTGCTCAGCAGTTAGGGACCGTCTGACAATTCCTATCCACAGCAGTAAATGAAGGGAGAATTTCACTGCATAGTTTTTCTTATAAAAACGGTACACATTTTTTAATTAAAGTATATTGGTTTCTTTTTCATTAAAGAAAGTAAAAATGGGATTGTATGTTTTACCTTTACATGCCTTTTAACACAGATAACACATTAGCAGCAGAAGGTTTTGCAATGGAATTTTCCAGGTAGACATACTATAGATTTGTGGCAGCTGCATATTCAATGTCATTGATTGTATTTGTATCTAGGCATAACCCAGTAAATATGTTTAATATGGTACTGAAATGTATTCACTACAGGCTTTAAAATGATGGAAATGTTTGACCTGGTGCAGAAAGAATATGCAGATATGGAAGGCGTCTCGATGGAACCAGGGACCTTCAATATTTTCCCTTGCTACAGACTGCACAAGGATGCCTTGCTGTCTCAGCCAACTAAGTAGGTGCATGTGCCCTTGGTTTGAGCCTTCAGTGCTGTCCAGAGTTTCAGGATAGAGACTCCATTTAGACAATTAAAATTTAGCCTGTAGTTGATGTGTTGATATTAGGCATCTCTTACTGGTATTTTCCTGCCTTGAACTCCATGAGGACAAATTCAGACCTTGGAACTCCTACGATGGCAAGTTGCTTCAGTTCACTATGGAATCTTGTTCCTGCGGGCATTACCTAACTTAGGACTTAATGTTTAAAGTTAACTTTTAGTATGTTATACATAGGCTAATTCTAAGCAGCGTATCATTTGGCCTTCATTTTTTCTTTTTTTATAGTTTTTGAATCATTTCAACTCTTTCCAGCTTTCAAATGTGGGTCACTGACCCCCATCTAAAAAACAAAAGCCTCTATAAGACTCCAAATGAATTGTCATTGCTACTTTTTATTACTCTATTTAGGACTCTCCTATTCCAGTCTTTTATTCATTTCAATGCATGGTTGCTAGGGGAATTTGGAAAATTCAAAAACCATAGATAATAAAAAATTATAACCGGTGGCAAATTGTCTCAGAATATCACTCTCTACATCATACTAAAAGTTAATTTAAAGGAGAACTATCCCTTTAAAGCTCAGCCTTGCTTACACGCTAAAGAAGACCCAGGTATTTACCTGCATATAGTCTCAGATTAACAAGATAAGAAGGTTTATTGTCATCTCTGCTGCATACATAACATACACAACGAGACAAAATTACAAAGTAAAAGGAAAGTTGGCAAAATGATGGTGATGGTGCCAGATGCCAGTTAGTAATGCATGGTGTGCTCCACAACTATGAAAACAGCAGTAGTTACATAAGTATCATGGTTACAGTCTCTACATAAGTATCAGTCTCATGCGCAAGCACATAACGTAAAAAATCACCAAGACGCATTTAACTTTAAATTTGCAAAGTCTTTATTAAGAAATAACTCCTCTTCCGAAAAGGCGATCCAGCGATTCATCGTGCGTCGCTCGGTTTCTCCTCCCTGCCTTCCTTATAGGAGATATTGAACGCTGCAGGGAGGAGAAATTGAACGCTGCATGATGAATTGTCGCCCTGTCGCCTTTTCTGAAGAGGAGCGCAAGCGGAGTCTCTGTAAGTTATTTCTTAATAAAGACTTAGCAATTTAAAAGTTTAATTTGTCTTTGTGGTTTTTTTCGTTCTATACTAACAAATTTTATTACATTTTAAAAAAAAAAATGTATGTTACTGGTTCTTTAAGTAAGGGAATGTATAGCATGTCATGATAATAACTGTTGGTGCCTGTAAACGATGGTTTAGTCTATAGAGCAGTTAAACGTGTATCTCTGTATATAAATACACAGCAGCTTATGGCTGGAAGGCAGGTGTAGACGGATGTGATTTAGACTTTAGTTAACTGAAACTGAGCCAGAATGTGTCTACTTATTATACTTATTTTACCTAAAGGCACATATTCTGGTTCTGGCACCAGTTACTGTGGGAATCTACCTCTCCTGTTACTTTATATTTCCAAACACATACAGCAAAATGTAACAATTTCCTTTATTCATTCAGATATATCCACCCGGAAGGTCTCCCCTCAGACTACACAGTGTCCTTCCTCTTCCGCATCCTTCCTGACACCCCCAAAGAACCATTCGCTCTGTGGGAGATCCTGAACAAAGAATATGAGCCTCTGGTCGGGGTTATAGTGGACAGTAGGTTCTACATTTTACTTATTCTCTATATTATAAAAAAGTAATTTTTCTTATATTTATCCATCTATAAATCAAACAGATAATGGTTTTGCTTTATATTTACTATGTCCCCTACCGCTCCCTGTAATCAGCTGAGTTTATTTAAATGGACATAACAGCCTCTGTATAAACAACCCCCCCCCCATTTGTTGTGGTTTACAAATAAACAGAAGCCGATTTTGTGTGACCTGAGTGTGCATTCAATCACTGCTGTTGCCTTTTTAACTTTTGACCCTAACGCTTCCAGAATATTCCTATTTTGGGTGCCAGAATGACACAGTTGCATTGTAGATGAGGTTGAAAAAAGACACATATTCATTAAGTTCAGCCTTCAGTTTAAATGAATCCTTGCCAAATGGTCAGCAATTCATCAGCTTGATGGGTAAGAAAAATTTCATGGTGGTTGCAAAATGAGTAACAGGGAAGTAAATTAGACATAGGAAGGCTGTGCCGAGGATTCTGGGAGTTGTAGTTTGGCACATAGTGGAAGCTGAGTGCCTGAGACAGAAGGTAAGTATTCACGTGGAACTTTGTTTCTACAGATGGTGGCAAAACATTGACGTACTTTAACTACGATTACAAGGGGCAGTTCCAAACCATCACGTTCGAAGGGCCCGAAGTCAGGAAAATATTCTACGGCAGTTTCCACAAGGTCAGTTCCCTGGAATGATCTCAGTGGCTGTTATTCACTGCAAGCAGTTCATTGTGACTTTTATTTAAAGTTTTCTCTTTGTATATGTCTAATGCAGTTTGAATGTATAATTCTATTCCTTTACCTCTAGCTTTTCTGAAACTTTTACTGACCCATCTCTTAGATTATGTCTTCCCTAATATTTCTTTATTCTGAAGCCATTGATCCAAAACCTTCTTTATCACATCCCACAGCTTTATATTGCCCTTAAAGAGGTTTTTTTTTATCTGTTGGACTGTCAGTTTCTTTTTTGGGCCCCTACCTATGCATTTCCGCCAATTAAGAATTCCATATGGGAAGGAACAGAGACCAAGGGGCCGATTCACTATGGGTCGAATATCGAGGGTTAATTAACCCTCGATATTCGACTGTGAACTAAAATCGTTCGACTTCGAATATCGAAGTCGAACGATTTAGCGCAAATCCTGCTATCGATCGATCGAAGGATTTTTCATTCGATCGAACGATTAAATCCTTCGAATCGAACGATTCGAAGGATTTTAATCCAACGATCGAAGGAAAATCCTTCGATCAAAAAATCACAGGCAAGCCTATGGGGACCTTGCCCATAGGCTAACATTGACTTCGGTAGCTTTTAGCTGCCGAAGTAGGGGGTCGAAGTTTTTCTTAAAGGGACAGTACTTCGACTATCGAATGGTCGAATGGTCGAACGATTTTTAGTTCGAATCGTTCGATTCGAAGTCGAAGGTCGTAGTTGAAGGTCGAAGTAGCCGATTCGATGGTCGAAGTAGCCCAAAAAAACTTCGAAATTCGAAGTTTTTTTTATTCTAACCCTTCACCCGAATTTAGTGAATCGGCCCCTAGGAGTGGGAGGATTTTTTTATTTTTTGTAAAATGCAGGAGGAAACTGAAAAACTTTCAATCAAACTAATAGCAAATATTTAAGGGGTTGTTCAACTTTGAGTTAACTTTGAGTTTGATGCAATGAGCGATAGTCAGGAAACAACTTGGTTTTTGAGTTATTTAGCTTTTTATTCAGCAGCTCACCAGTTTGCAATTTCAGCAATCTTTTTTCTAGGGTCCAAATTACCCTAGCATTGATTTGAATAAGAGACTAGAATATGAATAGGAAGCGTTTTGATAAGAAAGATTAGTAATAAAAAGTAGCAATAACAATACATTTGTAGCTTTACAGAGCACTTTGAAAGCTGTGAAGTCAAGTAATTGAAAAAAAAAATGTAATTTTGAAGCCCAATTGAAACGTTGCTTAGAACTTACCATTCTATAAAAGTTAACTTAAAGGGCATGTAAAGGCAAAAAAATAAAATCCCATTTTTACTTTCTTTAATGAAAAAGAAACCTATCTCCCACATACATTAAAAAATATGTACTGTTTTTATAAGAAACCTGACTGTATGCAGTGAAATTCTCCCTTCATTTATTGCTGTGGATAAGAATTGTCAACTGCTGAGCAGGGAAACAATCATACTTATGAACAGCAGGGGGAGCCCCCGCCTTACTTCCTAACTCAAGCAGCTTTGTTTATGATGATCCCTAAGCAGCCCAGACCACACTGAGCATGTGCACAGTCTTAGTCTTGCAAAGATGTATAACAAAGTTACAAGATGGTGACCCCCTGTAGCCAACTTTGAAAGCATAAATTATTTGTTTGATTAGGCTTGTGGTGCAGTAAGTTCATGTATATATTTAGTATACAAAATACAGCATTCTATTTTACAGCCTTATTCTATTTTAGACTTTACATGCGCTTTAAAGGTGAAACAACCCTTTAAAAGTAGGTAGATACTTTGGGGACCTTTATCAATGAATCCTTTCTTTTGCAATAGTTATATTAGTTGTGTTATATTTGCAACAAAAGAATCTCAAAATAACCTGAAATGATAAATGTTACGGCACGCAGGTACACATTGTCATCACCAAAACCACTTCCCGACTGATTATTGACTGCAAGCAAGTGGCCGAGAAGCCAATAAACGCAGCGGGGAACATCACCACCGACGGGCTGGAAGTCCTGGGAAGAATGGTCAGGTCAAGGGGACCAAAGGACAACTCCGCACCAGTAAGTCCATTTTATTCTCTCAAACTCCCAAGATGCCAGAGCACAATTTGCTTTTCATTGGGAAGCCCACTCAGGAAATTGTTATGGCCCCAAGTAATTCTCTTACAGGGATAAAACAAATGCCATTTTCTCATTTTTTTATTATATAAATTAGGTTTTTATGAATACAAACGCATCATAATTATGGGGAATGGGGTTTATCAATGCAACTGACAGGTGCTAGTTTGGAGGCTATTAATAAAAATATACTTGCACCCATACACCCATACATGCTATTTGCAGCAAGTGTGCACGGACACTAGTGAACCCTAAACTCAACAACTCCCAACAGCCCATTCCATTATAAGGTAAATGGAGGTTGAGTACATGGCAAATACAGTAAAAATACTAGAGATGCACCAAATCCAAGATTCGGTTCGCGATTCGGCCAGGATTCTGCCGTTTTTAGCAGGATCCGGATTTGGCCAAATCCTTCTGCCGGCCAATCCAAATCCTAATTTGCATAGGCAAATTAAGGGGGAGGGAAATTGTGTGACTTTGTCAGAAAACAAGGAAGTAAAAAATGTTTTCCTCTTCCCACCCCTAATTTGCATATGCAAATTAAGATTCGGATTCGGTTTGACTGAATTCGGAAGGGGTTTGACCGAATCCAAAATAGTGGATTCGGTGCATCCCTAAAAAATACCCCCTACTCCTATTGCCCAAAATGTGTCAGTCCCATTTGCAGTTACTACTTCTTCCCCATATAAAGAATAGGTCTCCATGTTAAAGGAAAATGATACCCCCAAAATCAATACTTAAACAACAGATATAGTTTATATCAGTAGCATATTATCTTATTATCTAAGAATCTTATCAATCTTGAATATATATTTAAGTAAATCTTGCCATTTTGTGATGGTCTGTGTGTTGCCTTGCTTAACATGTGACCTAACAAGTATGGTAAGTCTGGTATGTTTGTGTGCACCGTGAATTATACGATCCCAGGGGATGGCCCTTATTTTTTAAAATGGCAATTTTCTATTTATGATCACCCAATGGCACATACTACTAGAAAAGTATATTATTATGAAAATGGTTTATATAAAGGAAAAAGAAGGAAAGTATCCCCTTTCAATAGAACGAAACACCCAGGGCAGATCTTGGATCCTTGCTAACTCAAAGTTTCTACTTGGGTGACTAAAAAAGAGGGGGGTAATGCTTGTCCCCTGTTGGTATTTCTGTATTGGGCTTGAAACTTCAATAAAATAGCTCCTTCTGTATTTATTATCCTCACTAAGTAAAATATCCTATAAAGTGCAAGTGCTTAAATGAAATAAATTAATTAATTAACCTCTGTTGAGGCTTTTAAACAATTAATTTATATTTTTAAAGTGATTCTGTGCTGAAATAATGTGTGAATAAATAAATGAAGTTGATTTCCAATTAATTACTATATACAATCATTTATAATTCATTAACAGTTCTTGTTTAATTTGTCAATAATAAGGAGATGATAATTAATTGATATTCCAATTACTAAAGTGCTAGAGTGCCAAAAAAAAAGGGTTGATAAATGATCTAATTGATCAATTTTAATAAAAAAGGATTTAATAGCTCTGATTTCGTGAGAAAGTAGGAAAAGGAAATGAAGATGGGTGGAGAAGTCCCGTGTAATCAAACTGATCATTTGGTTGACTGCGGGACCCCACAAAGGAGGAAAAAGTCAGTACCTCTGGGACTGTGGTCTCAATTATAAACTTATCTAACTGTAGTTGAGAACTACCTTTCTGAAAAACCACAAATCCCAGGACACTTATAGTGAAAACAGACAATAAGAATAAAGTTAAGATCTCCTTAGTCAGAGCTAAAAAGAAGGAGCAACTATATCACTTCCCAAGAAGAATAATTAAAAGAACTCCCCTAAGGTTTTAGCTAAAATGGTATGAACCGTTTGTATAAAAGTAAGAAGCTGACGCGTGTTTCGCAAACTGCTTTTTCAAAGGCTGTGTGTGCTGCCGAACATTTATAATCTTCCCAAGGTGCGCACAACTGCGCACTGCTACGTCCCGTGTTTGCCGGTCATACGAAGACACACCTGTCCTGCCATGTCATATACAACGATCTAAAATCTCGTGAGAATTGCGGACTTAAGTCTCCAGTTCTCCTATATACGATTATTGTACTTGTTTTTAAAGGGGGATTTATCTATTTATCTATTTATTTACTTAAACAACAGTTTATATCAAATTAAGTGGCAAATTAAAGAATCGTATCGTAAATCTTGCCTGTGTGCTGCCTCGCCTAACATGTGACCTAACAAGTATGGTTTGTCTGGTGTGTTTGTGTGCACCGTGAATCATACGATCCCAGGGGGCGGCCCTTATTTTTTAAAATGGCAATTTTCTATTTATGATTACCCAATGGCACATACTACTAAAAAAGTATATTGATATGAAAATGGTTTATTTATAGTGATGGGCGAATTTATTCGCCAGGTGCGAGTTTGCGGCGAATTTGTGCGATTCGCCGCCAGCGAATAAATTCGCGAAACGCCCGCGAAAATTCACCCATCACTATTTATTTACATGAAGCAGGCTTTTACATTTTTTATAGAGACCTACATTGCTTGAGGGGTATAGTTTTCCTTTAAACCCAGGGTTGTGTGCACCTAATGCTTCATCAGTTCTACTCTCACAGATCTAATCTTCCAGCTAAGGGGCCTCTCTCTCCCACTAGGGGCCCAGTAAAGATTTAATGTTACAACAAAAGGCAGCCTGTGCTGTTTGTGCTTTGTAAAATAATATTCATATCACTCCATTCTATGGCCACCTTAAGTTTCTTGGCTGATCTAAATTTTGGGGACCTGTTGTCCAGAATACTTGGGACTTACCAGATAATGGATCTTTCTGTAATTTAGAACTTCATACCTTAATTCTACTAATATAAGATTTAAACATGAATTAAACCCAGTATAATTGTTTAATTATATCTCTTATATCTCAGTTGGGATCAAGTACAAGCTACTGTTTTATTATTACACAGAAAATGGAAATCATTTTTAAAAATGTGGATTATTTGTATAAAGGGAAGACTGTGGCTGATGGCTTTTGCATAATTTGGTGCTTCCTGGATCTGGATAACAGGTTTCCGGATAACAGATCCCACCTATAATACTTATTAATTGTTATTTTTTTCCCTCTCATTTCAGTTCCAGCTACAAATGTTTGATATCGTTTGTACAACCTCCTGGGCAGCCCGTGACAAATGCTGTGAATTGCCAGCAATGGTAGGGATCGTATGTTTTTTATTTCTATTGGTTTAAATAGATCCCCCCAAAGTTTGCAGAACTATTGCTCAGAGCAGATACTATTTGAATACCGGGGATACACCATGTAAGGATCCTTACACAAAAGCTGCCTCTGGCTGCCACATTCAGACTGTTCCGCAGTTTATCTAGGGCTCCCTGGTAACTATAACTATAAGTGACAAAATTCAGTTCCGGAGTTTGAGCTGCAAAGAGTTCAATGATGCTCTCAGTACTAGTAATGCACCCACCTTGGGAGCAAAGAAAAAGCACTGGGAGCTGTCTCAGCTCATCACTGCACCCACATGTCACCCATCAATGCCCAATGCTGGCAACGCTACCTTCATAATAAGCAGTGTCTCCTTATGCTTGATTCTGGGGGTGCAAAGAGCTGCACCTTTATTTTTAATAGGCAACTTTTTATTGATTTTGTTTAAACAAGGAGTGAACTGGAAGAAGAGGAAGACGAAGGAGGGGATGGAGAGTGCATGGAAGTTTCTTAGGTGACTGTTGCTGGAGATTCCAGCCATGGGTTCCATATTTTCTCTAACTTTTGTGGACATCCTCTGGCCAAGTATGTTAGTCTATAAAGTTCCAGTTGAGAGTTTACCAGCTTTATCCATTGGCTGAGAGTAGGGGGTGAAGGCCCCATCCAGTGTTTTGTGTAAAACAACAGCTTTCATAAGTGATCTGGATGCAATTGTGGGTAGTAAAGAGTCCACCAGGCCCAAGAGGCATGTGATTGGGTCTAAAACTTGGGGTAAAGAAAGTTTGTCTGATAAGAATCTCATGACTTATTGCCAAAATCTCTGGATGTCTGGGCAGTTCCAAAGTAGGTGGATAAAGTCAGCTTCAGGTTCATTTGCAGCGAAGGCATCTGGAGTGTAGATACAGTTTCTTAGGTATTAAATAGGTTTGGTGTATAATTTGAAATTGAACTAGTCTAGCTCTCGTGCTTATCAATGGGGCATAGAGATTTTCCTCCACCTCCTCCCCAGTCTTCTGGCTCCAGGTGTAGACCACTTGCTTGCCACTTAAGTTGAACTCTGGGTCTAGGATCATACTTTTGGGATGTGTGTGCTGCATACGTTTTGGAAAGAATTTTCAGCTTATTTGGGGCAGAAATTATGGTCTCCATTGCAGTGTATTGTATGGGGTGGGTACCTTTCTGAAATTGTATGTGATAGAGGTGTCTCATTGCATGTAACTGAACAGATCCACAAGGGCAGGTAGTTGCTGGAAATGCTCATGGGTTTTTAGGGATCTCGCACATAGTAAAAGAGACACAAACTTCAGATAAGGGAATAAAGTGCAAACACATGGCACTGTGTGCCCATTATTTTCCTTTCTCACCCTGCCCTGCACCCACCTAATCAGGGCCGGCCTTAGGCCTATTGGACCAATTGGGCCCAATAGGGCCCCGCACCTCTGGGGGCCCCGCACCACAGGGCAGCACAGATAATATTTCCCTCAGCACATGATGCTGCCTGGCCTGCCCACAACTTTGAGAGTCCAGCCCATCCCCAAATCCATAGGTCCAGCCCACCCCCAACTCTGATAAGCCAGCCTATCCCCCAACTCCATAGGTCTAGCTTGCCCCCAACTCTCATAGGCCCAGCTTTCCTCCAACCTTGATAGGCCCTCCCTGCCCCCAATCCAACCAAGCCTGCTCCCAAGCTGAATCGGCCCAGCCTGCCCCAAACTAATTGGCCCAGTCCACTCTCCTAATTCCTCCCTCTCTCTCTCTTACCCTGTGTGCCCCTATTATGTGCCCCTATTTCATCCCTCTCACTCTCTTACCTTGTCTGCCCCTTTCCTTTCTATTTTGTGCCTGTATGCCCTTATTTTCCTAAATACTTGATGTGTCAGTAGCCAGCAACACTTTGTCTAGGGGCCCCGCCAACATGGTCCCAATTGGGCCCCACATTTGAAAGGATCAGCCCTGCACCTAATCTAGTGGGTTCAAACTGATGCATCAGTGACTGGGTTTGGTGTTGAGCCCGGCAGAGAGTGAGAAACACATTGCTCTTGGAAGGCAGTCAAATGTTAAATAAACCTTGTAAATAAAACCCTGACGACACTCATTTTAGCAGCATGGAGGCTCCTGTTGAAATCGCCACATGTATTTTCTCATTATGACAGCAGGATTAGATAGAATTACATGAGAATCATTTGATTGCAAGCTCTGTGGAGCAGGGGCTTACTCTGCTTTATGTAATCGCCATATTAGAACACAAATTGGAACCCATAATAGGAACAAAGCTAAAATGACCGATATTTTATGTGTCACCTTTATATTCAGAACTATATAGAAGGTAATGAGTTCCTGACGTATGGAGCTTGCAGTCTAATTCTGTTGCAGGGAACCCCATATAAAATACAATGTGTGTTTGCCTTATTACCTCATTTTTATCATTTATCTAATTTTTAGGGTCAGTTCGATATTGTTTAGACTTTTTCATGGATTTTAACTGTTTCCCTAAGAACATTTAAATGAAAAGGCCATTTTGCTGCCTGTAAAAACCTTGCAGAAAAACCAAATAAAAAGCTACAAAAGGTTTATTCTGTAGGTGCCGTGACCCATGAATGTGTATTGGGAATTACTTTCCCCTCTAAGTTTCATTGTATGAAGAGCCGTCGTGCTGTTGATATTTGCCAGTTCCAATATACACAGAGGCCCAACTGCATTTACTTTCTTTCCATTTGGCTTCTGTTTCATGTCAGTGAGCAATGAGCCAGGGAATAGTTGTGATAAGTAAATGCACTCCAATGCAGGTATATGTGAATCCTAACATACCACTATATCCTCTGTCAAACATTTTGCAGTTGCCTTCACACACCAAAAGGGATCCCCAAATTCACTGCATGGGAGAATGTCATAGTCAGGTTCTGGGGAGTGTAAAGAAAATTCCTTCTCCTGACCTGTAAAACACCACATTTGTGCTATTCTACATTTCATGCTTTATCCCCCGGCATATATTCATAAACATTCCAGCAATGTATACTAATGTTTTATAAAAAGGTGGTATAGTCTCATATTAAACGTATGATATATTTACAGTAACCCCTCTGTGACTTCTAATATCCTTATCATTTACAGTAGGGGGTACATTATCCCTTATAATACATGAGTGATACTCAGAGTTCCCTGTATAACTCAGCCTGCAGCCTTGTGCCTTTATATGGTCACAGAACAACCCCTCAGTGACTTCTAATATCCTTATCATTTACAGTAGGGGGTACATTATCCCTTATAATACATGAGTGATTCTTAAAGTTCCCTGTATAACTCAGCCTGCAGCCTTGTGCCTTTATATGGACACAGAACCCCTCAGTGACTGTTGTGGCCTAAATTGTCCTATTAAGAACCCCTTAAGTAATTTATCAGGAGCATGTAAAAAGCATAAATAGTGATCTTTTTTTTCAGAGAGATGAAGCGACCTGCCCATCCCTCCCAAACACTTGCTCTTGCACACAAGACAGCAAAGGAGTCCCCGGACCACCAGGACCACCGGTAAGTGACTCCCATCATACATTCTGACACAGGAATTGGCTTTGTGTTTGTCTGGAATCTTATGCATATTATAAATATGAATCCCCTAGATTAGAAGGTATAGTTCTTGAATGTTCGATTAGTAAAGGCACATGAATGAACTGGAACCCTGACAGTTAGCCTTTGTCTGTCTATTGCATTTACATTAAGGATCAATCTATTCCCAGTTCCCAACCAGTTCTCCAAACAATTTCTCCTCTTTTGTTGCTGGAAATTCATGGCAAATACCCTCTTCTTCCTATTCTTTCACTTTACTGAGTTTTACCAAGTGTAAATATATCCTTTATTTCTCTCTTAAAGGGCGGTGCTGGGATGAGAGGTCCAAAGGGAGCACAGGGAGAAAGTGGACGAGCCGTAAGTGTGCTATGCAATTCCATTTCTTATTGTGATTGCTATTGTCCCATGCAGTTGCACAAAATCATTTAGTCATTGTGCCCCGTTGTGTCTCATTGTTTTGTCTCATTGTTGTGTCTCGTTGTTGTGTCTAATCTCCAGTTAAAGGGTTGGTTCACCTTTAACTTAACTTTTAGGGGCCGATTCACTAACTTCGAGTGAAGGATTCGAAGTAAAAAAACGTAGAATTTAGAAGTGTTTTTTGGGCTACTTCGACCATCGAATGGGCTACTTCGACCTTCGACTACGACTTCGAATCGAAGGATTCAAAGTAAAAATCGTTCGACTATTGGACCATTCGATAGTCGAAGTACTGTCTCTTTAAAAAAAAACTTCGACCCCCTAGTCGGCATCTAAAAGCTACCAAAGTCAACGTTAGCCTATGGGGAAGGTCCCCATAGGCTTGGCTAACTTTTTTTGATCAAAGATATTCCTTCGATCGTTGGCTTTAAATCCTTCGAATCGTTCGATTCGAAGGATTTAATCGTTCGATCGAAGGAATAATCCTTCGATCGTTCGATCGTACTATCTGCCCTAAATCCTTCGACTTCGATATTCGAAGTCGAAGGATTTTAGTTCCCAGTCGAGGGTTAATTAACGGTTAATTAATTAATCGGCCCCTTAGCATGTTATAGAATGGCTCATTCTAAGCAACTTTTTGATTGCCCTTAATTTTTTCTTTTATTTAAACTTTTTCAATTATTTGCCTACTACTACTTCTGACTCTTTCCAGCTTTTGAATGGGGGTCACTGACCCCATCTGAAAAGCAATGGCTCTGTGAGGCTACAAATATATTGTTATTGCTACTTTTTATTACTCATCTTTCTAGTCGGGCCCTCTCCTATTCATATTCCAGTCTCAATGCATGGTTGCTGGAGCAATTTGGACCCTAGCAACCGGATTGCAGAAATTGCAAACTGGAGAGCTGCTGAAAAAAAACAATAAATAACTCAAATAATAAAAAATTAAAACCAATTGCAAATTCGCTTTAGAATATCACTCTCTACATCATATTAAAAGTTAATTTAAAGATGAACCACCCCTTTAATACATTTAGTGATTTATTTACTAAAACTAAAACTCATATTTAGCTCATATTTCTATTAAACCAAGCTTTACCACACTCCCATCCACAATTTTATCTTATTTTTTAATTTAATAACTTGAAAAAGTCGGGTCAAGAAAAAACTCAATAAAATCGATCGAAATCATATCATCAAATTTTTCTGGCGAAAGCCAGCATAGATCAAGATTTATTCTAATTGTAAGAGGGATGTCTGCCCTTGACTTCGACATGACTTTGGCAGGTTTGAGATGGGGTATTTCCGGATTCTGACTTTTTGCAGCTTCAGGGTATAAAAATCTTGAAAAAATGTTTTTTTTTCTCTAAAATTCAAGCTTTTTTTTTTTTTAAATTCAAGTTTTTGCCCAAAAAACCTAGAAAAAAATCTTGGTTTAGTAAATAACCCCCATTAGTAGCAACCTTAGTTCAGTTTAAAATTAAGGGGCAGATTTATCAAGGGTCGAATTGAAAATGGTCAAAACTGTCAAATCCAACTAGGGAGTTATTCAAATTCGATTCGAGTTTTTAAAAAAAATCAAATTCGATTTTCGAAAATGTATCATACTGTGGCCCTTTAAGAACTCAGATTCGACTATTTCCCACCAAAAACGTGCCGAATTTCTGTTTAAGTCAATGGGAGACGCCAGGGATCAATTTGGAGTTGTTTGCAGCCTTCCTGACATTCGAGTTTTTTTCTGAGAAAAAACTTGAATTAAGTTTTTTAAATTCGATTCGAGTTTTTGGTCGACTAAAGTCGTCCGAGTTTTAAAAATTCGATTTTTAAAATAAATTTTGATTGGTCAAATTTATGGGAGTTTAAGGGAGTTTTTAAAAACTCACATGAATTCGAAACTCAACCTTTGATAAGTGTGAGCTGAAATAAAAGAGTTGCCTGTTAATTTTAAAGTCTCACGTGGTTAAGCACAAACACAAACAGACACACACACACATATAATATATATATATCTATATATATCTATATATATCTATATCTATTTATATATATATATATATATATATATATATATATATATATATATATATATGTGTGTGTGTGTGTGTATAAAACAAACTGGCAAGAGTTGTTTTCAGTAGACAGCTGAGGCCGTGTCTAAAACAATCCTACCATAAAACCTATTGGGATTACACCACTCTCCAGATATCCCAACCAGGCTTGACCTTTGCATGATCTGTTATATAATACATTTTGGTTTATGGGAAACAAATGAATTCATAAAATTGAAAAATGCCTTCAATGATCACATGCATCTGCCTGCCACCTAATCACTGTGGAAACCCAATATTACGGGAATTTCCTAGATAATGGCTTCTGGATATGTACAATTGAGCCTTATTTCTTTCTGGGGTGTGAAAGAGAGTGTTATATTTTCACAGCACCATAACAAAGAAGAAATAAAGCATTCATACGTGCTTTTAAATGCAAGCCTTTTATCATGTTTGGTCTTCTGTTCAATGGACATTTTAAGGCAATTTGAGCAGATGGTAGCCTATGTGGCATAAATGAGTTCATACATAGGGAGGAGAACGCCTTTAAGTTGAGATCAGTGGGTGCACTCAACATTCAGGTCAACAGGGCAAAGCAGTTGAAGGGGTGCAAAGGTATAAATGTACCGTGAATTGGGATCAGCAGGGCAAAGCTCAAGATACACTATACATTGAGAAAAACAGTTCATAGCAGCACAAAGGGGGAGAAAGATGAAGATACACTATGCAGTTAGCGGAACAGTGCAAAGCAGTTCAAGGGGAGCAAGGATGCATAAAATATTCAGATCAGCAGGGTAAAGCAGTTCAAGGGGAGCAAGGATGCACAAAACATTCACATCAGCAGGGTAAATCAGTCCAAGGGGGCAAGGATGCACAACATATTCAGATCAGCAGGGTAAAGCAGTTCAAGGGGGCAAGGATGCACAAAATATTCAGAACAACAGGGTAAAGTAGTTAAAGGGGAGCAAGGATGCATACAATATTCAGATCAGCAGGGTAAAGCAGTTCAAGGGTAGCAAGGATGTACAAAATATTCAGATCAGCAGGGTAAAGTAGTTCAAGGGGAGCAAGGATGCACAAAATATTCAGATCAGCAGGGTAAAGCATTTCAAAGGGAGCAAGGATGCACAAAATATTCAGATCAGCTGGGTAAAGCAGTTCAAGGGAAGCAAGGATGTACACAATATTCAGATCAGCAGGGTAAAGCAGTTCAAGGGGAGCAAGGATGTACACAATATTCAGATCAGCAGGGTAAAGCAGTTCAAGGGAAGCAAGGATGTACACAATATTCAGATCAGCAGGATAAAGCAGTTCAAGGGGAGCAAGGATGCACAAAATATTCAGATCAGCAGGGTAAAGCATTTTAAGGGGAGCAAGGATGCACAAAATATTCAGTTCAGCAGGGTAAATTAGTTCAAGGGGAGCAAGGATTCATTCAATATTCAGATCAGCAGGGTAAAGTAGTTCAAGGGGAGCAAGGATGCATAAAATATTCAGATCAGCAGGGTAAAGCAGTTCAAGGGAAGCAAGGATGCACAAAATATTCAGATCAGCAGGGTAAAGTATTTCAAGGGGAGCAAGGATGCATAAAATATTCAGATCAGCAGGGTAAAGTATTTCAAGGGGAGCAAGGATGCATAAAATATTCAGATCAGCAGGGTAAAGTATGTTAAGGGGAGCAAGGATGTATACAATATTCAGATCAGCAGGGTAAAGCAGTTCAAGGGGAGCAAGGATGCATAAAATATTCAGATCAGCAGGGTAAAGTATGTTAAGGGGAGCAAGGATGTATACAATATTCAGATCAGCAGGGTAAAGTAGTTGCAGAGGTGCAAGGATACTGCTGTCGTGTACATTCTGACTGGGAAAGGAATATACATGTTCCCCATTGGCTTTACAGGCCAATTCTAATTGTCATTTATACATATACATATTTACATATATATATGAGTGTGGCTTAATTTAATTTGCATCTGAGTCCTCTGGTAGGTTGTCATAGTTTCACAGTTCAGCCTCCTATAACAGGGGTCAGGGTCAAAACGTATCGAGTAAAGGCTTGGAATGTGGTTATTGTACAATATGTATTCTGTATTCCAAACAACAGTAATTGATTGAGAAACTCCTTCCTCTGGCATCTCTAAATACTTAACATGTGAATATAACTGAATGTATTGTGTGTGTGTATTTCATTGGTTTCACTGTATTTCTCCCTGTCAGTTTTATGAATGCATTGTTTTTAGCAACATATAAATAAACATACACAAACGTACCTACATATTTCATCTCTTGAATATAATTGTATAATTGCCTTCGAATGTACAATTGTTTCGTTTATTTACTGGTAAATCACGTAGTATAAACCTTTGTGTTCAAGGGATTTGCATAACCCACCTGTGACTTTAAATTGTGATTGAAATGTTTCCCTCTTATATGCCTTGTGCCTTTATATGGTCACAGAACAACCCCTCAGTGACTTCTAATATCCTTATCATTTACAGTAGGGGGTACATTATCCCTTATAACACATGAGTGATATGCAGAGTTCCCTGTATAACTCAGCCTGCAGCCTTGTGCCTTTATATGGTCACAGAACAACCCCTCAGTGACTTCTAATATCCTTATCATTTACAGTAGGGGGAACATTATCCCTTATAATACACGAGTGATACTCAGAGTTCCCTGTATAACTCAGCCTGCAGCCTTGTGCCTTTATATGGTCACAGAACCCCTCAGTGACTTCTAATATCCTTATCATTTACAGTAGGGGGTACATTATCCCTTATAATACATGAGTGATACTCAGAGTTCCCTGTATAACTCAGCCTGCAGCCTTGTGCCTTTATATGGTCACAGAACCCCTCAGTGACTTCTAATATCCTTATCATTTACAGTAGGGGGTACATTATCCCTTATAATACATGAGTGATACTCAGAGTTCCCTGTATAACTCAGCCTGTAGCCTTGTGCCTTTATATGGTCACAGAACCCCTCAGTGACTTCTAATATCCTTATCATTTACAGTAGGGGGTACATTATCCCTTATAATACATGAGTGATACTCAGAGTTCCCTGTATAACTCAGCCTGCAGCCTTGTGCCTTTATATGGTCACAGAACAACCCCTCAGTGACTTCTAATATCCTTATCATTTACAGTAGGGGGTACATTATCCCTTATAATACATGAGTGATACTCAGAGTTCCCTGTATAACTCAGTCTGCAACTTTTGCCTTTATATGGTCACAGAACAACCCCTCAGTGACTTTTAATATCCTTATCCATATAATGCCATTCTAATGCTAATTCTAAGTTTTTAGTTCTTAGCGTTTCATTAAACCCAGTCTCAGAGATCCCTGACTTGGTGAACTCAATTTTTTTCTCCTACAGGGATCTGAGGGGCCACGAGGTCAAACTGGTGCACCAGGTCCACAGGGTCCGCCCGGACCCCAAGGTCCAAGTGGACTTTCAATTCAAGGACCGCCTGTAAGTTTTATGTCATTCTTATTACGATACAATGTAAATTGTTTTTTATTTGTTATTGCCATCAATGCAATAGTGTAAATGGGTATATATATATATATTGCACAGATAAGGCATTAGTTGACAAGTAATTAAACCCAATGGCTGTATTGTATACTATATAGCATATAATTGCATCAGCTGACAGTAATGTAAACTCTAATCGCTAATCATCTTTCTTGATGCTTCATAAGGTTATTGCTGCCATGCCCATACCAGCCGCCTGCTTTAGCTCCCAAATCTTATATTCCCTTGGGTCATTCAAAATGCTGCATAGACATATTGAAATTCTGATATATGGGGATTGTTGTAACAGGAGCAAAGGCTAAGCCAGGTCTTATACCCTACTGCAGTGATCCCCAACCAGTGGCTCATTAGCAACATGTTACTCTCCAATCCCTTGGATGTTGCTCCAAGTGGCCTCAAAGCTGGGCCTTATTTTAAATTGCAATTTTTCGTTGCATAAAAACAAGGTGTAAAGCCAAATAGAGCTTCTGTTAGGCTGCCATTCCATATAGGGGCTACGAAAGAGCCAATCACAGGCCTTACTTTGCATCCCCCTGGGAACTTTTTTCAAGCTTGTGTTGCTCCCAAACTTTTTTCACATTTGAATGTGGCTCACAGGTATAAAGGAAACCTTCAAAATAAGTGAATGTAAAATTGATGAGGGGGCTATTCTAAGTACTTTTGTAATTTACATTAATTATTTATTTTATTTTTATTCCAAGATATTAATGGATACATGTGCTGTTAATATGAATAAATTTTGTTACAACAGCACCACCTGCTGGTCAGTTTCTGACCAGTCTGACCACCAAGTAGTCAAGGAAGTTGTCAGGAGAAAGAAAGAGGCTGCTCTGATGTTCTTCTGCTTAGGAAAGATGTGAGAGAGGTTCTATTTTTTTTCCTAAGCAGAAGAACATCAGAGCAGCCTCTTTCTCTCTCCTGACAACTTCCTTGACTACTTGGTGGTCAGACTGGTCAGAAACTGACCAGCAGCTGGCGCTGTAGTAACAAAATTCATATTAACAGTACATGTATCACTTAATATCTTGGAATAAAAACAAAATGAATAATGAATGTAAATTGCAACATTTCTTAGAATAGAACTCTCATCAATTTTACATTCACTTTTTTTTTTAAAGGTTTACTTATCCTTTAAAGGTTGGGGATCCCTGTTCTACTGCAACCAATTATCAGTTAACTTTTACTGGTCTAAAGCAGATAAACTAATGAAGCAAACTTCTGCAGGCTTCTCATTGGGATCTACCAGTAGACCTTTAGAGACAAATTCACTAAGTTTCGAAGTTGCGCCAGGTGCAACTTCGCCGCACTTCGCCAGGCGTATTTTCGCCAGCGCTCCGCAAATTCACTAAAATCCGAAGTTGCGCACAGGGGTAGCGTAAGTTTTCGAAGTTGCGCTAGCGTTAATTCGCCAAGCGAAGCGAAGTTTCGCTAGCGATGGTTCATTTGCATACGGCGCCAAATTCAAATTTCAATGGAGGAATACGTATCAGCACTACAAATGCCTAGAAAACCTTCAAATCAGCAAATAAAATTTTTATTTTGCCCTACACATGTGCCCACTGTCTAGGTAAGTTGCCATGAGTCAGGAAATGTAGGGGGGAAGGAGGGGAGCCCCAAAAATATTTTCTATCTTTTTCAGCCTATCACCCATCATGTAGAAAACACGCCAGCGTTTTTTTGGGACTTAGAAAAAAATTTGACTTTTTTGGAAACAATCCCTATCTACTCTATTGCGCTTCGCCAGGTCTGAGGTGGCGAAGGAAGTCTAGCGTAAAAGGTAGCGTTCAGTACACTGCGCAAGTTAGTGAATTTGCGTAGTTACGTCGCTAGCGAAAATTCACCTGGCGTAAGGGTGCGAACTAACACTAGCGAAATTACGCCAGCGTTTGTTAGTGAATTTGCGCAGTAATGAAAAATGTCAAACGCTAGCGAATTAACTCTAGCGTTCGGCGCTTCGGCGCTTAGTGAATTTGCTCCTTAGCTGGTGATCAGTAGATCTCAAGACACTCCCAACAAACAGCTCGTCTATATCACCCTCCTGTTTCATTCTTTTCATTCAGATATTTATTATGTTAAGGTTACACGAGAAACAGTTGTTTGTTAAATATAACAATATAAATTCTCTCATAAATCAATATGATAGTTAAGTTATATTTTCCATGGGACAGAAATGCTTTTATGGATGTAGATCATAATGGGACAACATCACTAAAAGTAGACCTCGCATTAGTAAATTATGGGCCCTCCTGAGTTAGATTAATGAGAGTCACTAGATGAAATAGATACTAAACAGCAGTTGGTTACAGTATATGACTCTGAGCAAATATTGCACCTGTTATTATATCCCCAATAAACTGACGAGGATACCTAGCAAAGGCTATAATGGAGATCTGCCTAAAATTATATTTTCCATATTCTTTTCTGAAGGGTCAACAGGGTGCAAAAGGGGATAAAGGAGATGTCGGTTTTCAAGGACAACAGGTACTTTTTTTTTCTGTACTTGTGGTAGGGAAATTAGTAATAACAACACACACTTATTACTACACTGAGAGGATTATTGAGCTGCTGTCTGTATGGAACACAAATATTTATCACTAACTCCATTGATGTCATTATCAGCATTGCAAGATGGCACAGGTCCATTATTTGTATTAATATCTCCCCATATAGTCTTGGAGTTGTTCTAACAGAGAGACACTCAGTAGCTCTTATTCTCCATCATTCCTGCTGGTGGTCGTTTTCGATTGATTGAAAGTAGCCCAACCATGTACTTCTAGCCCATATATTCTCTGTTCCATTACCTTCCTTGCAATATCATAGACAACAACTAATAGGGATAGACATGACTTCAGGCAAAGACAGTGGAGGAAAGTTTGAAAAATGACATTGCTGCAAAGGCTCCAGAAAATAATGCAGCCAGCCAGCCTTCTTCACATTTATGTCAATCTCCTCTTGATAAACTTCAGGAGCTTGGATCAGATTGCCTTCTTAGACCTGTTAAAGGAGAACTAAACCATGAAATGGTTAAAAATGCCATATTTTATATAGTGAACTTATTGCACGAGGCTAAAGTTTCAGCTTGTCAATAGCAGCAATGATCCAGGACTTCAAACTTGTCACAGGGGGTCACCATCTTGGAAAGTGTCTGTGACACTCACATGCTCAGTGGGCTCTGATTGGCTGTTGAGAAGCTAAGCTTAGGGGTCGTCACTAATTATCCAGCAGAAAATGAGCTTCCTTGGCTGTAATATAAGCTGATGCTACAGGTTTGCTGATTATTAAATTCTGATGCTAATTGCACTGGTTTCTGTGCTGCCATGTAGTAATTATCTATATTAATTACTAATCAGCCTTATATTGGGACATTTCTATTCTATGTGTACTGTATATTGTGAGTGGGTCCCTAAGCTCAGTAAGTGACAGCAGCACAGAGCATGTGCAGTGAATCAGCAGAAAAGAAGACGGGGAGCTACTGGGGCATCTTTGGAGACACAGATCTTTACTGCTAAAGGGCTGTGGTTGCCTTGGACTGGTATAAAAGCTCAAAACTTAATGTACAACATTTCTAGTGTACGTCTTTAGTTAGGCTTTAGTTCTACTTTACGGTCAGAATCAGACATAAAGGAGTCTATGGTAGAAGAATGAAATCAGTGAGACTTATAGACTACTTTATAATTCTACCATCTCAAACAAGAAAAATACCAAAACATGGGATATCTTTCCTAGTTTGGGGCTAATAAATACAGACAGATATTTCTTTATGAGATGATCATGAGCAGGAGAAGAATGAATCTCCCCCTCCCTGATATAAAATAGTTGCTCTGTTCGTAGGCAATACTTTACCTTATTTGTTATACAGCTGAAACCTCGTGTGTGTAATGGAATTTAGCAGATGTGTTATTTTGATGAGCGTGCAATAGTGTGTGCTCATTTTACTCATCCGATAAGAGGAATTTTGAAGTTTATGATATCTTCATTGCCTCGAGGGTGGGAAGAGAAGTCGTCAGCCGCCAGCGTGGAGAACCTGTCAAGGCTTGTGTTCCAGACATCTCTTAGCAAAGTCAGTTCAGTGCTGAGCACACAGGCAAGGATTGCTGCATAAAAACCCAACGGTTCACTTCTGTGTTCTGTCTATGTAGGGTATCCCAGGAGGCTCAGGTTCCCCCGGGCGTGACGGAGCTACAGGTCCACGGGTAAGATGCCCTGTCTCACAAAAGCTGAAAGTGGCCAAGTGACCTGGCTATTCTCTAACCTGTAATTAAAAATGTAAATTCAATTATTTGCAAAATAATAATTGCAAGCTAACATATTCATGTTGATGGATGTAACCAACACTAACATACTTGATAAGGTTAAAAAACACAGATACTGGTAGACCACTAATTATCCTTGAACCATGAAGTTCACAGTGATATTGGTTTAACCTAAGCCTTACTCAGCAAGGTTCTGGTATATTAATATATTGATATATTGATTCAGTGATGTGTAGCACATATGTTGGCCCATAGTTACACCCAAATTGGTCTAAAGGATGAATGGCTTATGATACAAAGCAGAGCAAATATCAACATAATTGACCATGAGGTTGGAATTTTGTTTTAGTGCTCTGAACCCTCCTAGGGGGGCAACCACACAGCTTGGGAACGTATGGTTTAGGGCAGGGCTGTCCAACTGGAGTCCTGTGGGCCGAATGTGGCTCTGTAAAGGATTTTTTATGGCCCCCTGTCTGCTTAAATGCATCACCATTGTAACCTATTCCGGCCCTCTAACTTGCTTTATGAGAAATAAGTGGCCCACTACATGTAATAGGTTGGACAGCGCTGGTTTTGGACAATGGTTTCCAAACTGTGGAGTTGAGGAGCCTAAAGCAGTTGCATGAGGGGCTATGCAGCACATAATGATACGTTTAGTTTGCCAACCTTAGCTGAAGGGTAGCAGAGTTCTGAAACCACCACCCTAAGGAGTATTACAAACATTTCTAGTGATAATTCCCACCAACACAAGGTTCTTTTGACCCCACACAAGGATTTAACCATAATGGCACATGCTGCTCTCTATTTAAGGAGTATCTAAACATTGTTACATTAGTGCCGCTCATAACTGCAAGACTCTGAGCCAAGGATTTTCTTTCAGAGATTGCAGCTTTAAATTGTCTTCATTAATGCAATTATTAGATAATATTTCTCTGTTTCTCTGGAGTACATCCACCTGCAGTCACTGTGCATGTTCATTCTCTAGTTATTCTTCACTTTATCTTATTGAAGTCTCCCCTTTTTATACAGGGATTGCCAGGAAAGGATGGATCAAATGGCCCCCCAGGACCTCCCGGGCAAATGGTATATTTTTTCCTAATATAAAAAAAAGGGTTCTCATCCTCTCTATTTAGCAATCAAAGTGTTTGGGATAGCATACTGTGGGACTATGCATTTGCTTTTTACCAAGAGTTCCCTCTCTATTTTGTGCACTAACGGATGGTGACCTTCCGGGATGTATTACCCACCTCCTAATATTCTCTACATCTGCAGGGATCTCCAGGTAATCCAGGCTCTCCAGGAGTCCCAGGAAGCACAGGGTCCCAAGGTGAAAATGGCCCCCCGGTAAGAAAACTCTTTATTATAAAGAGAATATAGCATGTTTATTGCTCTGTAATAAACTTAGATGCCAGAGTGAGTCCTTTGTATCAGGTATTAAAGCATATGAGAGAGTGTATCTCTTAAACAAGACAAAACTGTGAACATTAATTCTAATTCTAATGCATTTGATTGTTAGTTTGTGAGTTTTACTTTGAAAGCAGCTAGTAAGTTGCAGGTAAAACTTAGTCCCTTTGTAAAATGTACAATTAAGCAATTGAATTCTTAATGAATCAGATGAAAATTGAGCGTAGGACTGGCCAGATATGGGATGACTTTGACGTAGTTGTTCAGCTTAAATATATTGCAATATATGGACAAACAATCCCTGTTTTGTTTGTTGATAGAAAAGCACAACTTTTTCGTGTTGTTGCACAAAAACCAGCATCTAAATGCCTGAAAACCTAGAACAGTGGTCCCCAACCAGTAGCTTGTGGGCAACATGTTGCTCCCCAACCTCAGTGGCCTCAAAGCAGGAGCTTATTTTTAAATTCCAGGCTTGGAGGCAAGTTTTGGTTGTATAAAAACCAGGTGCACTGCCAAAAAGAGCCTCCTGTAGGCTACCAGTCCACATCGGGGCTACCAAACAGCCAAGAACAGCTCTTATTTGACATCCCCATGGATCCCCATGCTTGTATTGCACCCCCAAATCTCTTTTTACATTTAAATGTGGCTCACGAGTAAAAAAAAAGGTTGTGGAGCACTGCCCTAGAAGATCACAAAGGAAAGAAACACCAATTGTAAAAGGGACAATGCCTGAATGCCTGAAGCCAACGAGTAAATATAGATATCTTAGAGCAAAATATAGAAGGATTTTCAGGCTCGCCAGTGTTAATTTCAAAATTCTTGAAGTTGGGGAAGGCTTGACTTGATTTAGGGCTGATTCATATGGTTAGATAACAGTTCTTCAATTGTGTTGCTGTCCTTCTATGGTAGCCTCCTGAGTAGGCAAACTGGATATGTAAATTGGCTGTAATATATTTAATAGGGATGCACTAAATCCACTATTTTGGATTTGGCCAAATCCCCGTATCCTTTGTGGAAGATTCAGATGAAAACCTGAAACTGGAACCTAATATGAATATACAAATTAGGGGACGGAAAGGAAAAAGAGGAAAAAATTGTTTACTTGTTTATTTTGTGATAAAAAGTCACGTGCACCCAATTTGCATATGCAAATTAGGATTCGGTTCGGCCAGGCATAAAGATTCTGCCGAATCCTGCTGAAAAAGGCCAAATCCCGAACCGAAGCCTGGATTCAGTGCATTCCTAATATTTATAGCCTACTGGGAATAAATGTTGTACAACGACAAGCCAGTGAGGGTGCCTGCAAAAAGATACAGATATAACATTAGCTTTGCTTATTTTTAATTGTTGAAACTGCTCTAGTGAATATAATTAGCATGTAAAGACTTGTACCTATTGTGCCAGTTTATTTCTATTTTCGTTCTTTTTAGGGGCCTCCTGGTGTTAAGGGGGAAAGAGGTGAAAGGGTGAGTATGTTGCCAATATAAATCCAGTGTACAAGCCCAGGCAGAACTTTAGCTAATAGAGAATGAAAAATGTGTATATTTAAAAAATGACATAAGCCCTACTATGACATAAAGTAATTGAATAACAGACGTTAGTTACACATTGTAGTCTGTATACTATGGGGAATAATGTGGCACAGAACAGACTGCACACTGACATCTTTTATACAGGCCATGGCCTCCATCATTATAAAATGTTTGCAGTCATTGACATGCTCAGTTTCAAGGATTTGTTTTATAAGTTATATATGTTTTTTGTATGCTACATCCTTATACATCACACACACATATATATATATTTTTATATATAGCACGGGGTTGCTTAGATGGTCAAACCATACACTTGGGGGCAGATTTATCAAGGGTCGAATTTCGAAGTAATGGGAGTTTTTCTGAACTCCCTTAACTTCGAAATTCGAATAAAAAAAAAAAAAAAGAATCAAAATTTATTTAAAAAATCAAAGTTTTTTTCTGCGGGTGAATAGGCTGTATTCGAATCGTTCCAATCGAAGTAAGATCACGTTTGATCGAATTCGATTCTAAGTATTTTCAAAAAAAAAACTTAGAATTTTCAAAGTCCACCAATTGACTACAAAAAAATGAGCTTTAATTAATAAATTTAGAAGTTGATGGGATTTTAAAATAACTAATCAATTCGAAATTTGAACCTTGACAGTGGCTTAACTACCGGGGGAGCAGGGGGTGCAATTGGGCCAGGGCCTGCCCCCCCTCAGGGCCCCCCTGGCAGCTCACGCGCCATTGGATTCATGCAGAAAATAGCGTACAGAGGGGGCCCCCGCTGCACGTCCCATGCCAAGGCCAGTCCCCCTCTAGTTACGTTACTGACCCTTGATAAATCTGCCCCTTAAAGTAGACCTTGCACTAGTAAATTATGGGCACTCCTGGTCTATGGCATCTTAAAGCAGCCCCTCTGGCATTGGTCATCACCCACATAATGCCAATCCAGTCTAATTCTGATCCTGTGGCCACCGAACCTCAGTGTTAGACACAGGGTGGGAATGTCAAATGGACAGCAGCGAATGTAACACCTCCCAGCTAGTGATGGGCAAATTTGCGCCGTTTCGCTTCGCCGGAAAATTCGTGAATTTTGCGCGAAATTCGCGAAACGGCAAAAAATTCGCGCAACTGCGCCGGCGTCCGTTTTTTCGGAAAAAAAAATTTTGATGCCGGTGAATTTTTGACGCAAATTTTCGTGGGCGTTTCGCGAATTTATTCGCTGGCGACGAATCGCGCAAATTCGCGCCTGGCGAATAAATTCACCCATCACTACTCCCAGCATCGACAACAGGTGAAATATACAAAGTGGAATACAGTAAAGACAAAAACATCTTTATGTTATAATTTAATCTCGATTCCTTATCTTCTTGCTGCAGGGAGACACTCAAGCCCACAGTGTGGTGCGCTCCATTGCCCGCCAAGTCTGTGAACAGATCATTCAGAGTAAGTACCGTGTCTGTTATATCAATGAACATTCATGCTGAAAGGTTAACTTGCTTAGAGTTCTCTGCAAATTGACATCCCAAAAACCAATTGAGACTCTGATATTAAAGAAAAGGAATGACTTGAATTACAACTGATGGAATATTTGAAACTAAAATATGCCATTGCTTGAGTAGGGGTTAAAGGGGACCTGCCATCCAGACATAAAAAGCTGTATAATAAAAGGCATTTTCAAATTAAACATGAAATCCAAATTCTTTTTTTTTTTTATTAAAGCATTCATAGCTGTTGTAAGCTCATTTAAAAAATTCAGATTCGGTTCAGGATTCGGCCTTTTCCAGCAGGATTCGGATTTGGCCGAATCCTTCTGCCTGTCCGAACTGAATCTGAATCCTAATTAGCATATGCAAATTAGGGATGGGGAGAGAAATCGCATGACTTTTTGTCGCAAAACAAGGAAGTAAAAAGTGTTTTCCCCTTACCACCTAATGCATATGCAAATTAGGATTCGGAATCGGTTCGGTATTCGCTCAAATCTTTTGCGAAGGATTCTGTGTTTAGCCGAATCCAAAATAGTGGATTCGGTGCATCCCTGCAAATATTGTCTGCCCCTCCTCTATGCCTTAGGCAACTACTTTCACTTTCCATTCAGCACTTCCTACATGTCACTGCTCTCCCCACATTCCCCCGTTCTCTTCACCATTTAATTGTGTAGCCAGGACATGGGGATGGACATCAGGTCCCCCATTCTGGTGCACAAACAAGATTCTGAGATGATACAAGGCTTGTCTTAATAACACTGTCCACAAAATGGCTCCTGACTGCTTGTTATAATTATGAGTTCCCAGACTGAAGAAAGCCAGATTCAAATCATTTATACAGTGTAATTATAGTTCATTTTGCTTGACTTAACTTGATAAAATAGGATTTTGAATATTTTTTTTTGGTGACAGGTCCCCTTTAAACATGGGCATTTTTAGAGGGAACTGTATTGGCCACTGGCTTCTTTTGTAACAAAACTGTGCTGGTTTTTAGTTTCTTTTGTTCTTTGTGGGATGAGCAGTTCCTCTCTGCCATCGTCATGTCTTGTTTCTCACTTTGTACTTCTAAAGACTCAACATGAAACTACAGGCAGAGGAAATAAGAGACGCACTGACTCCGTTATTTTTGGATTTAGTTAAATACCAAACCTAATACTTAGATTGTGAGTTCCACTCACTGATGTGGATGATGAACGGTCTGTGTAAAGAACTGCGGAAATGTGTCAGGATGAAATAAATAAAGGTTAATCATGATAATAATTCAAATCTCAAATTGGCAAAAGCAAGATTGGAGTTTATTCCACGCAACATCTACTTGTAACTAAACGTCTCGTCTTCAGTTGTCCTGCTTTTAATCATAAGACAGCGAGGCTCAAGGATTCAGCTGAAACACAATCTTGTAGGAAGCGCTGAAATTCAGATATTTTCCCTGATACAAAAAAAGGTTTATGTAAACTTGGCATTAAAAGATCAGTACAGGTATCCATTATCCCAAAACCCATTATCCAGAAAGCTCCAAATTACGGGAAGGCCATCTTCCATAGACTTTAATTAATCAAATAATTCGTAATGTTAAAAAACAATTTCCCTTTTCTCTGTGATAATAAAACTGTACCTTGTAATTAATCCCAAGTAAAATATAATTAATCCTAATTGGGAGCAAAACCAGCCAATTGGGTTTATTTAATGTTTACATGATTTTCTAGTAGACTTAAAGGGATACTGTCATGGGAAAAAAAATTTTTCCCCAAAATGAATCAGTTAATAGTGCTGCTCCAGCAGAATTCTGCACGGAAATCCATTTCTCAAAAGAGCAAACAGATTTTTTTATATTCAATTTTAAAATCTGATATGGGGCTAGACATTTTGTCAATTTCCCAGTTGCCCCCAGTCATGTGACTTGTGCCTGCACTTTAGGAGAGAAATGCTTTCTGGCAGGCTGCTGTTTTTCCTTCTCAATGTAACTGAATGTGTCTCAGTGGGACATGGGTTTTTACTATTGAGTGCTGTTCTTAGATCTACCAGGCAGCTGTTATCTTGTGTTAGGGAGCTGCTATCTGGTTACCTTCCCATTGTTCTGTTGTTTGGCTGCTGGGGGGGGGGAGGGATATCACTCCAAGTTGCAGTACAGCAGTAAAGAGTGATTGAAGTTTATCAGAGCATGACTTGGGGCAGCTGGGAAATTGACAATATGTCTAGCCCCATGTCAAATTTCAAAATTGAATATAAAAAAATCTCTTTGCTCTTTTGAGAAATGGATTTCAGTGCAGAATTCTGCTGGAGCAGCTCTATTAACTGATTCATTTTGAAAAAAAATTTTTTCCCATGATAGTATCCCTTTAAGGTATGAAGATCCAAATTACAGAATGATTCCTTATCTGGCAAGCACCAGGTCCCGAGCATTTTGAATAACAGGTCCCATACCTGTCTATAGAACAGTTTGTCTGCTTAGCTCAGTACAGGGCAGTGGCACCCTCTTGTCCAACTTACTTCAAAATCAAGAGGACTAATATGAAGTTGCTGCTAAAACTGACGTTATACTATGTTCTTCTGAGTAGGGTTCCACTAGATCTTGCAACAATGTTGGTGGGATTTGCTTCCATGTAGGGATGAACCGAATCCAGGATTCGGTTCGGGATTCGGCCAGGATTCGGCCTTTTTCAGCAGGATTCGGATCCGGCCGAATCCTTCTGCCTGGCCGAACCGAATCCGAATCCTAATTTGCATATGCAAATTAGGGGTGGGAGGGAAATTGCGTGACTTTGTCAGAAAACAAGGAAGTAAAAAATGTTTTCCCCTTCCCACCCCAAATTTGCATATGCAAATTAGGGTTCGGATTCGGTTCGGTATTCGGCCGAATCTTTTGTGAAGGATTCGGGGGTTCGGCCGAATCCAAAAAAGTGGATTCGGTGCATCCCTACTTCCATGCATACATAAGAGGCTGGGCACTGAGGTTGGGAATCAGGCCTATCTCACAGTTGGAGTTCCAATTCATCCCAAGGGGGCTCAGCTTGGTTGAGGTCAAGGCTGAATGCAGACCAGTTATGTTCTTCTTGACTAACTACAAGTGAACCAACCAAATCAGTGAAAAACAAATGAATTTATCCAAAAATAGAGAATGAAAAGTTGAATGCCAAAGTAATCCCATTCTTAAACGCTAATAGAATAAATTAAGACAGGATGAAAGTAGAGGCTTTAAAACACTAGAATCATAATGCAGGCATTGGTTCTGTTTTCTGGAAACCAGTTATCCAGAAAGCTCTGAATTACAGGAAGGCCATCTCCTATAGACTTTAAAACTATTTCCTTTTTTTCTGTGTAATAATTAGGGATGCACCAAATCCACTATTTTGGATTCGGCCGAACCCCCGAATCCTTTGAGAAAGATTCGGCTGAATACCGAACTGAATACTAATTTGCATATGCAAATTAGGGGTGGGAAGGGGAAAACGTCTTTTACTTCATTGTTTTGTGACAAAAATACACAATTTCCCTCCCTGCCTCTAATTTGCATATGCAAATTAGGATTTGGTTCAGCCAGGCAGAAGGATTCGGCCGAATCCCAACCTGCTGAAAAAAAGCTGAATCCTGGCTGCATCCCTAGTAATTATAAACATTACCCTGTAATTGATTCCAGCTAAGATATATTTAATCCTTATTGGAGGCCAATCTTATTGGTTTAATTAATGCCTAACTGATTCGTTAGTAGACTTAAGGTATGGAGTACAGAAAGATCCCTTATACAGAAAACTGCAGGTTCAGAGCATTCTGGAAAACAGGTCCTATACCTATACAAGCCATATGTATGGCCATTATATTAGATTAGGTTTTTAGAAGCAGCAGCTAGAAAAGATCTCAAATGCGGTTATATGCTGCCCTTACCCAGATGGGCTGATATCCAAAGAGACTTGCGCGCAAATTCACTAAGCGCCGAAGCGCCGAACGCTAGCGTTAATTCGCTAGCGTTTGGCACTTTTCGCTACTGCGCAAATTCACTAATGAACGCTGGCGTAATTTCGGTAGTGTTACTTCGCACCCTTACGCCAGACGAATTTTCGCTAGCGACGTAACTACGCAAATTCACTAACTTGCGCAGTGTACTGAACGCTACCTTTTACGCTAGACTTCCTTCGCCACCTCAGACCTGGCGAAGCGCAATAGAGTAGATAGGGATTGTTCCAAAAAACGCTGGCGTGTTTTCTACATGATGGGTGACAGGCTGAAAAATTTTTTTGGGGCTCCCCTCCTTCCCCCCTACATTTCCTGACTCATGGCAACTTACCTAGACAGTGGGCACATGTGTAGGGCAAAATAAAATTCTTATTTGCTGATTTGAAGGTTTTCTAGGCATTTGAAGTGCTGATACGTGTTCCTCCATTGAAATTTGAATTTCGTGCCGTATGCAAATGAACCATCGCTAGCGAAACTTCGAAAACTTACGCTACCCCTGTGCGCAACTTCGGATTTTAATGAATTTGCGGAGCGCTGGCGAAAATACGCCTGGCGAATTGTGGCGAAGTGCGGCGAAGTTGCACCTGGTGCAACTTCGCATCTTAGTGAATTTGCCCCTTGGAGAGCATTTGCCAGACACTTATAAATGTAATTTTCAGAAGTATCGCCTTTTGGCAGGGTGAGCTGGTATTGGCACGAAGCATTCGTTCTTTTCCTTTTAAGAAGGCAATGAAATCTGAAATAACATTCCTGCGAGTTTCATTTCAGTAGCGCAGAAAATTCTTGAAGAAATTCTGTAGGGTAGAAATACATTGCTAATCATCTGATATTAAGAGGATAAAAGTGAGTGAGAATGAAAATGATTTTATATCTACAGATGGGATAGAAGAAGAAGTATTATGGCTCAGCTTGAAATAGTTCGCTCAGTCTGTGTGAATGGATACTCTGCAATACTATATGCCTCTGCACAAGAAATAGCAAATAATGGCAGATGGATTTAGATGTGTGCATGTCATACCTCCGAACGTTAAATACATTTAACTTTGTGTTTTGTTTCCCTTTCAGATCACATGTCCAGGTTTAATTCTCTCTTAAATCAGATACCAAGCCAATCTGTATCAGTCAGGGCTGTACCAGGGCCAAGGGGAGAACCTGGAAGAACGGGGCCAGCAGGTCCTTCAGGAGAACAGGGATCTCCAGGAAGAACAGGATTCCCCGGAAATCCGGGACAGCCAGGAACCCCTGGAGAAAGAGGCAAGTGTTACAGAAAATAGGAGTCCCTGTGGGGACTGTAAAGCCTCCCCTGTGCTGAAAAAGTGCAAGTGGATGGTGGAGGTTGTAGATGGGCTTAACTTGGTAAATTCTGTGGTTATAGTCATTCAAATTACATTTTTGGTGCTTTTGCAAATATGAAAGTCACTTTTATTTTACACTGACTTGTAAATAGCAAATCCACCCATAATCTAATCCATCCATCCATCAAATTAAAGAAGAAAGAGAAAGTAGCAATGACATGGTATTTGGGCAAAGGTGAGAGGACAGAGATCAACTTTTATAGCCCATGTACCGGCAAATGTTTCCCGTTTTCACACTTGTTTTGGTGATTCTTAACTCTTCTACCTCTGCTTGTAGGATGGGCCATGGCATCTCTGCATAATAGTGTCTTAATTCAATTTGACCCTACTGTGCGTGTTTTAGGGAATTTGATTGTCAGCTCCACTTGAACAGGGAATAATTCTCGTGTCAAGATCGGCTCCCTAAATCCAGAACTAGTGGTAAGCTCCCGGTTACGGCTCAGTCTTCCGCATTAAGCAACCGCCTTTGGCTTCGGGAGGAGCCTTCAGCTACTTAGATGCCACCAGGTCTTAAATTAGAGGAGCTAAACAAAAGTTCTGGACAAGCAAAGGGGTCAGATCCAACATAATATGAATGGAAGGCAATACCAACTACCAGGGGTACGAAGACTACAAGCGGGGTCAGACAAGCAAGGGGTCGGTCCAGGCAGAGTTCAAGCAGAGTCAATCAGGCAGAGGTCAGTACAGGCAGAGTTCAAGTAAAAGTCAGACAGGCAAGGATGAAACTTGGAGATAGACAAAATAAACACAACCAAGTATTACAAAATAGACCTAACAAGGGGTAATGAGATTTGCCCAAAGGCTCCTTTAAAAATTCAAACTTTCACACCAAAGCACGATGATGTCATGACGCCGTGCGCATACACCGGGAATCGTGTGCCATAGGAGATTGCGAACCGGAGGGGATGGGTTTATAGATTGATACCAAAAATGTTTCATATTCTACAATGTCAGTATAAAGAGGAAAAGTCAACATGATCTATTACCGTATTCTTACAGGTTTACCGGGTGAAAAGGGAGAAAGAGGCAACCCCGGTGTGGGAACACAAGGACCAAGGGGGCCACAGGGGCCTGCAGGTAAATATCTACATCTCCTTATACTTTGTCACTTACCTTTCTTCATTATTTTAACTTTGAGTTAACTTTTAGCATGATATAGTGAGGGATATTCTGAGATCATTTGCAGTTGGCTTTCATTTTTATTATTTGTGGTTTCTGGGTCATTTAGCTTTTTATTCAGCAGCTCTCCAGTTTGCAATTTTAGCCATCTGGTTGCTAGGGTCCACATTACCCTAGCAACCATGCATTGATTTAAATAGGAGACTGGAATATGAATAGGAGAGGCCTGCATAGAAAGATGTGTAATAAAAGTAGCAATAACAATACATTTGTAGCCTTACAAAGCATTTGTTTTTTTAGATGGGGTCTGTGACCCCCACTTGAAAGAAGGCAAATTATTACAAAATGCTAAAAAAAATAAACAATGAAGGACTATTGCAAAGTTGCTTAGAATCCACCCTTCTATAACATATCAAACTTTAAAGGAGAACTAAACCCTACAAATGAATGTGGCTAAAAATGCCATGTTTTATATAGTGAACTTATTGCATGAGGCTAAAGTTTCAGCTTGTCAATAGCAGCAATGATCCAGGACTTCAAACTTGTCACAGGGGGTCACCATCTTGGAAAGTGTCTGTGACACTCACATGCTCAGTGGGCTCTGATTGGCTGTTGAGAAGCTAAGCTTAGGGCTCGTCACTAATTATCCAGCAGAAAATGAGCTTCCCTGGCTGTAATATAAGCTGATGCTACAGGTTTGCTGATTATTCAATTCTGATGCTAATTGCACTGGTTTCTGTGCTGCCATGTAGTAATTATCTGTATTAATTACTAATCAGCCTTATATTTTGACATTTCTATTCTATGTGTACTGTATATTGTGAGTGGGTCCCTAAGCTCAGTAAGTGACAGCAGCACAGAGCATGTGCAGTGAATCAGCAGAAAAGAAGATGGGGAGCTACTGGGGCATCTTTGGAGACACAGATCTTTACTGCTAAAGGGATGTGGTTGCCTTGGGCTGGTACAGAAGCACAAAACATAATGTACAACATTTCTAGCTACTTCTTTAGTTCTCCTTTAAGGTGAACCACCCCTTTAAGCAGTCTTGCTGTGTGGTTTGTAGTCATGAGGATAAGTGCAATACTAAAGAATTAATAGCACTTGCCTTCCTGTTACTTTATTATTAATATTGGTATCAAGGCTGGTAGAATAATGGGCAGGTGGTACCCCTGTAGATACCCAACGGCCACAGTTCTCTGCACCTGAATAACAGCTCTGTCCAGCCAACTAGAATGTAATGCAGATGTGCACCATAGTTACTTTGGAAACATTGCTGCTCCATAAGGAAATAGATGCCAATAAATGATTATTTTCTCATGCAGGACCACCGGGTGAGGGAAGAACTGGTAGCCAGGGCCCAGCAGGGCAACCAGGACAAAGAGGACTGCCTGGTCCACAGGGAATTCCTGGTTCCACGGGTTCTACTGGCCAACCCGGATACTGTGACCCTGCCTCTTGTGCTGGATATGGAGTTGAAGGTGAATTTTGATTTGCAGATGCCAAAGGTTATATTAATTCACTGTGCACCCTGGTACAGAACCATAGCGCTGCCCCAGTGTTCTCTATACACTTATGGCAGACACCGCAGCTGATATAAAGATGTTGCGTTTATATTCGAGTAGGTCACTTGTTCAGAGAAGGATCTATTGGACGTTCCAAATGGAAAGCAGATCTGTTGTGTTGTGTCCTTGTCTCTGGGTCTTTGCCATCGTTTGTCATTACGTCTACTTTATCCCAAACCCTCCAAACAACATAGCAGAGTAAACGGTACCCTTATATTTACTGCTTCTCTTTCTGTGGTTAAACTACAAAGTATGACACCAGTGAAAAGCCAGTATATTCTAATATTAATCGGTTTGTTTATTAAATGTCTTGTGGTTCTCAGTTTGGGTAACTGTGTTATTTTGCATGAGGGAAAAGTGAACCAAATTCTCCTCTTAGTTGTAAGGGCATAGCTATAGCAGGGCTAAGTACTGAAGTGTTGCCAAAGCAGAGCAAACAACCCCATTGTTCTTTTAAAAACTTGATATAATATAAAAATGTGATCTTTTTTATTTAAAACCCTGCTATAAATGACAGTAGATTAGAGGGTCTCTGATTAACACTCACAGCTAAGCTTGCAGACAAATAAATGTATTATTTGGGCAGTGGCGCTGGAATTATAACCATGATGTGTATGGAACCTCCTGAGTCCCACATAGAGCACCACTTTATTTGCTATAAAAAACCTGGATTTGTATTAAAGTTACAGCACCCACAAAGAATGAGGGACATATTTATCAAGGGTGGAATTTCAAATGAAAAAACGTGGAAATTCGAATTCAAAAAGACCAACCGAAATTAAGTCGAAGTTTTTTTTTTTGGTCGAATAGGTCCGTTTTTGATCAAATAGGTCTGTATTTGAATTGTACGAATCGAATTAATAGCGTATTCAATCGAATTCGATTCAAAGTTTTTCCCTTAAAGATTTTTCAAAGTCCACCAATTGACTCCAAATGGGTTCTAGGAGGTCCCCCATAGGCTAAAACAGCAATTCGGCAGGTTTTAGATGGCGAATTAATTTTTTGCAAATTCAAATCGACTTGGACTATTCCCTAGTAGAGGTACACAAAAATAACTCGAAATTCAGATTTTTTTCATTTGAAAATTCACCTCGACCTTTGCTAAATCTGCCCCTTAAGAGTCCAATTGTTCAGGACAGGCTTGAAAGGAGTTTTCTTTTGGTGGGCAGCAGGAATAGATTCAGCTCTCATGGCCCAGAACATGGCAGAAGCCCCTTGGAGATACAGATATAGCTAGAAAATGTCAGGCATAGTATTTGTATTTTTGTATATTTGTATATTATAGTATTTGTACATTTGTATATTATAATATTTGTATATTATAGTATTTGTATATTATAGTATTTGTACATTTGTATATTATAATATTTGTATATTATAGTATTTGTACATTTGTATATTATAATATTTGTATATTATAGTATTTGTACATTATAATATTTGTATATTTGTATATTATAGTATTTGTATATTTGTATATTATAGTATTTGTATATTTGTATATTATAGTATTTGTATACAGTATTATAGTATTTGTAATTATAGTATTTGTAGTAGAGCAAGATGTTGATAGGAAAAAATGGCAAGACTAGAGCAAGATGAACATCCAGGCTTTTTCAACTTCCCAACCAGTATATATATACATACAGGTATAGGACCTATTATCCAGAATTCTTGAGACCTGGGGGCAGATTCACTAAGGGTCGAATTTCGAAGTTAAAAATACTTCGAAATTTGACCCTCGAATTGAAATCCTTTGACTTCGAATATCGAAGTCGAAGGATTTAGCGCTAAACGTTCGATCGAACGATTGAAGGATTTTTCGTTCGATCGAACGATTAAATCCTTCGAATCTAACGATTCGAAGGATTTTAATGAAACGATCGAATGAATATCCTTCGATCAAAAAAAGCTTAGCAAGCCTATGGGGACCTTCCCCATAGGCTAACATTGACTTCGGTAGGTTTTATCTGCCGAACTAGGGGGTCGAAGTTTTTTTTAAAGGGAAAGTACTTCGACTATCGCACTGTCGAATAGTCGAACGATTTTTACTTCGAATCGTTCGATTTCGTTCGATTTCGATCGAATTCGAACGAATTTAACCAATTCGATGGTCGAAGTACCCAAAAAAAACTTCGAAATTTGAAGTTTTTTTCATTCGAATCCTTCACTCGAAGTTAGTGAATCTGCCCCCTGGAGTTTTCCTGATAAAGGATCTTTTCATAATTTGGATCTTCATGCCTTAAGTCTACCAGAAAATCACGTAAACATTAAATAAACACAATAGGCCGATTTTGCTTCCAATAAGGATTAATTATATCTTAGTTTGGATCAAGTACAGGTATGGGATCCATTATCTGGAAACCCATTATCCAGAAAGCTCCAAATTATGGAAAGGTCGTCTCCCATAGACTCCATTAAAATCAAATAATCCAAATTTTTAAAAACGATTTCCTTTTTCTGTGTAATAATAAAATAGTACCTTGTACTTGAGCCCAACTAAGATATAATTAATCCTTATTGGAAGCAAAACCAGCCTTTTGGGTTTATTTAATGTTTACATGATTTTCTAGTAGACCTAAGGTATGAAGATCCAAATTACGGAAATATCTGGAAAACGGAGCATTCTGGATAACAGGTCCCATACCTGTACAAGTTACTGTTTTATTATTACAGAGAAAAAGGAAATATTTTTTTTACATATTTGGGTTATTTGTTTATAATGGAGTCAATGGGAGACGGCCTTTCTATAATTCTGGAAAATGGGTTTCCGGATAATGAATCCTATACCTGTATGTATTTATATATATGTATATGTCATTACTGCACATTCATGCCCTGTTGATAGAGCTGCAGGCATAGAGGCAGGTATCAGATTATGATCCCTCCAGGAATAATCAGAATTAAGCTTTCAGAATCCCGCCTACTGTTATATTATAAATATGTGATACATGTGGAATACAGCAGGCATCTAGCAGGGATTATATTGTTATGTGCATCTGTCGTAAGTGTATTGATGTTCATGTACTGATATCTGTGTTTTTCTCTTTGCCCATGTCTCTTTCGGCTCTCCTCGTCTCTCTCCATTCTTTGCCCATTTGCAATGAGAAGGCTTAATCCCTTACAATGACTACCAGCCCTGAGGAACAAGCCTGTGACTGCGGTACCGGCCCTTGGCTACATATCACACACATGTCGGAACTAGTCAGAGACACTGCCAATACCTTTAATAGACTGCAAAGAGTTGAACTGACAGTTTATAACAACCAACCGCAAGATGTTCCTTTCATTGGGGGGTATTTTACCCATAGTACTGGTTTAACCCCCTCCCTGTCTGGGCATTAATACAATGTTTTAAGTATTATTGCTTTTGGTCTGCATTTTATGATTGGCCTGGGTGCAATGCCATATAACTGTACAAAACGTAAAACTTAGGGGCAGATTTATCAAGGGTCGAATTGAAAATTCGAATTTTTAAATTAGAATTTCGAGTTTATTTTAGTGTAATTTGACTAATGAATAGTCCAAATTCGATTTGAATTAAAAAAAAATGTGAAATTAAAATTTTGAAATTTATCATGTTCTGTCCCTTTAAGAAATCGAATTTGACTATTTGCCATCTAAAACCTGCCGAATTGCTGTTGTAGCCTACAGGGGGCCTCCTACAATTTGGAGCCATTTGGTGGACTTTGAAAAAAAAAATTTAGAGTGAAAAACCTCGAATTGAAAAAACTTTGAAATTCGAATTCAAATAGACCAACCGAAATTAAGTCTGTTGTTTTGTTTGGTCGAATAAGTCTGTTTTCGATCAAATAGGTCCATAAAGTCCAACAATTGACTCCAAATAAGTTCTAGGAGGTCCCCCATAGGCTAAAACAGCAATTCGGCAGGTTTTAGATGGCGAATGGTCGAAGTCGAATTTTTAAAGAGACAGTACATGATAAATATCGATATTCGAATTTTAAATTTTTTTCAAATTCAAATCTAATTTGGACTATTCCCTAGTCGAAGTACACAAAAATAGCTTGAAATTCGAATTTCTTTAATTCAAAAATTCACCTCGACCTTTGATAAAACTGCCACTTAGAGGCATATTTCAAAGGTCGAAGGTTGAAGGTCGAAGTTAAAAAAAACTTGGAACTTCGAATTCAAAAAGAAATGGAGGTCGAAGTTTTTTTTGGGGTCGAAGTGGGCCAAATTCGGCCTACTTCGAATCGTACGAACGTATTTAGATTCAAAGTTTTTTTAACTTCGAACTTTGATCTCCCAAACTCCCCCAATTGCCTCCATACAGGAAATTCCGCCTCTCTCCATTCTTTCTATGGGATTTTGAAAGGCGTATTTATCAAAGGAGAACATTCAATTTCACCCATTGATAAATACTGTTTTAAAAACCCCATAGAAAGGAATGGAGAGTGGCGGAATTTCACTCTAGAGGACAGTGGAGATCTCTAACTCCACTTCTTGATAAATATATATTTCCTAAAATAATTGCTAAATTGTGTTTGCCCACAAGTGTGCATTCAGACTTACTGCCATTTGATTGAGCAGACCTGACGCTAGCCCCTTTGGCATTCCTCCAGCCCTAGGGTAGTGAGTTCAGTAGTGATTATATATATTAAGGATGCACTGAATCCAGGATTCGATTCGGGATTCGGCCTTTCTCAGCAGGATTCAGATTCGGATGAATCCTTGTGCCTAGCCAAACTAGGGTTGCCACCTTTTTAAAAAAAAATGACCAGCCAATGGAGGGGGCGGGAACTAAAGGGGCGGACCATGATGCAAAAAGGGGTGGAGCCACAGGGGGACGTGTCGCAAAAGGGGGACAGGCCACATCACCAGAAGACGAAAAAAAATCAAAGTTTCTACCGGGGGGCAAGAGCTTTTGTTAAGGGTATTACAAATTACCGGCAGCTACATTACCAGTAAATTTGTAATACCGGCCCTGGCACTGGCAGGTGTTATACCGGCAAAAATACAGGCCCCGAATCTGAATCCTAATTTGCATATGTAATTTAGGGGCGGGTAGGACAATCACAGAACTGTCTGTTACAAAAAAAGAATTTTTTCCACTTTTTCCTTTCCTGCCCCTGATTCGCATATGCAAATTTGATTATGCAAATTAGGATTTGGTTCAGTATTCGGCTGAATCTTTCACCAAGGATTCAGGGATTCGGCTGAATCCTAAATAGTGGATTCGGTGCATCCCTATAAATCCCTATTTACATCATTGTGATTCTGATGGTGGCAAATGCCCATGTGATGCCATATGACTTAGCTCAAGGCAAATAACAGCCCCATAGTCATGTTAAAGGAATTGTTCAGTGTAAAAATAAAAACTGGGTAAATAGATAGGCTGTGCAAAATAAAAAATGTTTCTAATATAGTTAGTTAGGCAAAAATGTAATGTATAAAGGCTGGAGTGACTGGATGTGTAACATAATAGCCAGAATACTACTTCCTGCTTTTCAGCTCTCTAACTCTGAGTTAGTCAGTGACTATAAGGGGGGCCACATGGGACATAACTGTTCAGTGAGTTTGCAATTCATCCTCAGCATTCAGCTCAGATTCAAAAGCAGATAGTTATGATAATAGTTATGATTGGTTACTGCCTGGTAACCAATCAGTGGAACCCAAGAGAGCTGAAAAGCAGGAAGTAGTGTTCTGGCTATTATGTTACACATCCAGTCACTCCAGCCTTTTTACATTACACAACCCAGACATTCATTAAAATGTGTTGCCTTTTTTTTTATACATTGGAGCCAATTCTGTACTGTCTGTAGCTGAAGCCCTTGACCCCAAATACATCCCCCTTTCCAAGTGAATAAGTGAAGAATGCAGCCCAGCAAGATCCAGTGAGCCGGCACATCAATGTAAAGTTTTGTATTCTGCATTCCTGGTGACGGTTTGCCATTTTTATATATTTTTTTTTTTACGTCAATATGTGTTCAGTGTATTCAGTGTTCAGTGTTGTAAATATAGTATTTAAACCTATGTATATGCCAGATGCTATGTATATCCTTTCCTTGTGCACTAATAATGTGGCTGTTTCTGGTGGTGGCGGGTTTAAAGGTGGATACGGTGATCCTACGGATCATGATCAAGACATTCCTGTGGTCCAGTTGCCACATAACACTTAGCAAATCTATGACCCGGAGGACGTTTATGAAGTGGAGCGGGACCCCTATGGTTCATAGCCGGTGCCTTACCCACAGACTTACTCCAATCCCGGCGTGGCTGAGCGAGCTGTGGTGGCCGAGGAGTCGGACAGTACTGAAGTGAGGTCACAGGCCATGAGTCGATTTGCCAGGAGTTTAGTCCAAAGACAAGATAAGCCCCTGAATGATGTTCAAGATTGTTAAATGAACTGTGTGCTCCAAGTCTTGTCCAACAAGGCAACAGCCATTGGTCCACATTGTACAGAAATAGTCCTTCAACCTTGTTACCTGTCCGGAAATTGTTTAAATAAATTCTGTGGAAATCAGAAATATCCTCCAGGTCAAATAATGTGCTGTGACACAGGGAATATGCACTGATCTTTGCTTCCACAGAAACCCTCAGAAGATGTTTATGGATTCACTCAGTTGTGTCCTGGTGATAGGAATGTGCTTTCCTGAGATGTTCTAGTTGTTCTAGTTGGGAACGGCAACTCCATGACCCAAGTACCACAGTGTCAGACTGGGATGTCAGGGGCCCTCCAGAAAACCTTAGATCACAGGCCCACTTTCCAAACTATTATTCCTCCTCTCCTCACTCAACCTCTTTATTCTCCTAGTCTTTAAAGGGCATGTAAAGGCAAAAAAAATAAAAAAATCCAATGTTTACTTTAATGAAAAAGAAACCTATCTCTAATATACTTTAATTAAAAAATGTGTACCGTTTTATAAGAAACCTGACTGTATGCAATGATATTCTCCCTTCATTTATTGCTGTGGATAGGAATTGTCAGACGGTCCCTAACTGCTGAGCAGGGAAACAATCATACTTATGAACAGCAGGGGGAGCCCCCGCCTTACTTCCCAGCCATGCAGCTTTGTTTATGACGATCCCTAAGCAGCCCAGACCCCACTGAGCATGTGCACAGCCTTAGTCTTGCAAAGACACCACTACTTGTATATTTACCTAACTCTGGATTAAGCCTGTTAGCCTCACTTAGGGTCCTGGAGTTGCCAATCTCTAATCCCTATAAAATAAATGGAAATAACCCAAATAATGTGTTTTGGTGCTAAACTAATCTGCTACAGATAACTGTTGTGTTAGTTGAAGGTGCTGCTGTACCGCTCACTTTATTTCATGCAGGACTGACCTCAACATTCCAGGAACTCTCACAGTGTATTATAGGTTTATATTCACGTTCAATTACAAATGAAAGTCATATAATGATACAATAATGCAATCAAGCATAATAAGATGTCCAACACTTGCATAAGGACCAGGGACAATATATACAGCAGGTGCTCAAAGTTGTGGATTAACAATAACCTTTCTTCTTGCTCTTCTATGCCTTCAATCACTTCCTCATCCATCTACTGCTCTGCAGAACCCCAACAGACCAACCGAAATTAAGTCAAAGGTTTTTTTTTGGCCGAATAGGTCAGTTTTCGATCAAATTGGTCCGCATTCGGCCATATTCGTATCGTACAAATTGAAGTAACACAGCATTCGATCGAATTCCAATCGTAGTTTTCCCCCAAAAAACCTTTTATTTTTCAAACCAATTGATTCCAAATACTTTCTAGGAGGTCCCCCATAGGCTAAAACAACAATTTGGCAAGTTTTAGATGGCGACTGGTCGAAGTCGAATTTTTAAAGAGTAAATGATACATTTTGATATTCGAATTTTAGAATTTTTTTTCAAATTCAAATCAAATTTGGACTATTCCCTAGTCGAGGTACACAAAAATAGCTTGAAATTCGAATTTTTTCAATTCGAAAATTCACCTCGACCTTTGAAAAATCTGACCAACCAAAATTTATAAAAAAAAAAAATGACGTTTTTTTTTGCAGGTGAATAGTCTGTATTAGTTCGAATTCGTCCGAACTAGAATCATATGAATTGAAATAATTGCGCATTCAATCGAATTCGAATCAAAGTCCACCAATTGACTCCAAATAGGTTCTAGGAGGTCCCCCATAGGCTAAAACAGCAGGTTTGAGAATTTTTTTCAGATTCGAAAAGAATTTGGACTATTCTCTAGTTGAAGTACACAAAAATTTGCTCAAAATTCGAATTTTTTTAATTAGAATTTTCACTTCGACCGTTGATAAATCTGCCCCTAAGTGTGAGCCCAGAGCAGAGCCCACTGTATTTCCCTGTAAGTAGTTTTGGGTCTCCCAGTTTGTAAACAAACCCCGAATGCAGTCAGTGCTACAGTGTGAGCTCAATGGAACCAGCCTCTCACAGACGTCCATTCCTTGATATCTGACCAATAAGGTGCTGAATATAAGGAGTAACATGCGGGTAATTTATTGTAAACAGATTTCCATTGTTTTGTATAAACAAATAAAGACTGTTCTAAACTCCAGATTGTGCTTTTGTTGCTGTTTGGAATGCTGGCTACATAGGGGAAGAGAAACTTTATCAATAAGGACCGGGGGGGGGGGTCAGGGAGGTGTCGTCGTCCAATTCCAACATGGAAACCCTTTAGCTCTTCCACTAGAGACGAGGCCAAAGAAGAAGGTTATAAGTGGGTTGATGGATACAGAGGGTGTAGGATTAAAAGGTTGTTGGTGCTAAAGGGCATGTTTTGGGCAAATATATTATCCCTAACCAAAGGTGTAGACTAATAGAGTCCACAATGCAGTTGGGAGTAATAGTAGTTATATTTATATTGCCTCCCACCAACACTAGGACATTTGCACTGGGAGGGAGCTCCCGGCCATGTCAGTCAGAGCCCATTCACAAATGATTACTACTGATGTCCTGCCCATAATGAGCAAGTCGTGGCACTCACTAATTATGCGCATGGATGTGCTCCAACATGGCTGCTCATAATGGGCGATCCCTTCCGGTGCGGGCGGCCTAGCGCTGGTGGGGTGAAATTTTGCAAAAAAACAACTATTACCACCAACCGGATTGCGGGCTCTATTAGTCTACCCCATTGATAATATTTCTGCCCAACAGGTGCCCTTTAAGGAAGGAGTAATGTGATACAAAGGCACAAATTAAAGGAGAACTAAAGCCTAACTAAAGAAGTAGGTAGAAATGTTGTACATTATGTTTTGTGCTTCTGTACCAGCCCAAGGCAACCACAGCCCTTTAGCAGTAAAGATCTGTCTCCATAGATGCCCCAGTAGCTCCCCATCTTATTTTCTGCTGATTCACTGCACATGCTCTGTGCTGCTGTCACTTACTGAGCTTAGGGACCCACTCACAATATAAAGTACATATAGAATAAAAATGTCACAATATAAGGCTGATTAGTAATTAATACAGATAATTACTACATGGCAGCACAGAAACCAGTGCAATTAGCATCAGAATTTAATAATCAGCAAACCTGTAGCATCAGCTTATATTACAGGGGAAGCTCATTTTCTGCTGGATAATTAGTGACAAGCCCTAAGCTTAGCTTCTCAACAGCCAATCAGAGCCCACTGAGCATGTGAGTGTCACAGACACTTTCCAAGATGGTGACCCCCTGTGACAAGTTTGAAGTCCTGGATCATTGTTGCTATTCACAAGCTGAAACTTTAGCCTCGTGCAATAAGTTCACTATATAAAATATGGCTTTTTTAGCCATGTTCATTTTTAGGGTTAAGTTCTCCTTTGAAGGGGTTGTTCACCTTTGAGTCAACTTTTAGTATGATGTCAAAAGTGATATTCTGAGACAATTTCTTTTCATTTTTTTAGAATTTATTGTTTTGAGTTATTTAGCTTTTTATTCAGCAGCTCTTCAGTTTGCAGTTTCAGAAATCGGTTTGCTAGGGTCCAAATTCCCCTAGCAACCATGCATTACTCTGAATAAGAGGCTGGAATATGAATAAGAGAGGCCTGAATAGAAAGATGAGTAATAAAAAGCAGCAACAACAATACATTTGTAGCCTTACAGAGCATTTGTTTTGTTTTTTTGATGGAGTCAGTGACCCCCCATTTGAAAGCTGGAGTCAGAAGAAGGCAGCAAATAATTTAAAAACTAAAAATGAAGGTCAATTGAATAACCCATTCATGGACATACTAAAAGTTAAATTAAAGGTTAACCAATCCCTTAACTAGGACGTGTGGGCTTCTTGTTGTGCAAATGCTCTGTGATTTAAAAGTGAATGTGAATATGGAGAAATAGAGGGCTAAAGAAGGGATTACGAATGTAAACGTGTCCCTTGAACACTTAAAAACGCTTAAGGCTTGAGATGAATGTTTAAATAAATATTGTTCTACTTTTGAACCAATAATTTTTGGTCTGATCTACATGTGGTTTCCAGTGTGCCCTAAACCTTCCATTTCTCTTTGCACGGATTGTCTGCTCCCCTGAGCTGAGGGTCTGGGGCACGAGCACCTGAGCCACTTTTCTATTTTGGTGAATTTTTCACAAGTAGATGCATTTATGCTTAAATATGTATTTTAGATCCTACATAAATGACCCCTGACCCCTACAGGCATTAAATTAGGGATGCACCGAATCCAGGATTCGGACTTTGTCAGCAGGATTCGGCCAAATCCTTCTACCCAGCCACCGAATCCTAATTTGCATATGCAAATTAGGGGTGGGGAGGGAAATTGCGTGACTTTTGTCACAAATCTAGGAAGTAAAAATTTTACCCCTTCGGTATTCGGCCAAATCTTTCGCAAAGTATTCGGGGGTTCGGTCAAATCCAAAATAGTGGATTCAGTGCATTCCTAATCTAAATCATGGCTTGAAAAATCATTCAATGAGAGTTCGAGGGGCAAACAAAGCTCCGAACTGGAGTCAGCCCCACACTCACTTTCTCTACTCCCCACCAGGGGGTACTCTGCTCACAACTTACTCTGCCCCCCAGGAACTATATAGTTGGGCAATGAGTGGACTTTCAAGCCCAGAGTTACTGGCAGCATTCCCATTGGAATCAGTGGGAGGAACTGTATTTTTGCTATTCAGTAGGGTGTGCAAAATAATTCAAATGAATGCTTTATTTGAGTTATTAATCATTATATTTATTTCACTGTGTAAAAAAAACCCAAAAACGAAGCAAATATAAGTGCAAGAAATCCTCCCGATCATTTCCTGATGAAGTCTGGAGACCTGCAATAACAGGAGACAAGACAGGTTAGTCAGCTGCACAGGTAAATATCCAACGGAACATTGCAAAGCCAGGTAGGGTTGCCAGCTGGCCGGTATTTTACCGGCATGGCTGGTAAAAATGATGGTTGATCCCAATCTTATTAATAGGGAAAAAAGATAAATATATAGGAAGGCCAGTATTTTTTTCCAGAAAAGGTGGCAACCCTACTCACAGAAGAATTCCCATAGCCTTTTAGAACATTTATTCCAGCAGAGTTGGCACAAGCTTTCAGGGTCAACCCCTTCCTCAGCTGAGGAAGGGGTTGACCCCGAAAGCTTGTGCCAACTCTGCTGGAATAAATGTTCTAAAAGGCAAAGACAAGTGTCTGGTGTTCTTCCTCCCTATGGGAATTCTTGTATGAGAAATTGGCTTGGAAGTAGCCTGAGTTGAATGCACCCTATGGAAAGAAAGTAAGTGGTGTGCCGAAGAAAAATGTGTTTTGGTCTATGTTGAACCCTACTCACAGGTCATTTCATCTGTCCCTAGGGATGAACAGGCAGATACCATACATGGGGTCATAGAGCCGCCTTTTGTTGTAGCCGTGGCTCCGCCTCATTTCCTAATCTGTTTATGTCCAGCACACTGGTGTATATGGTGCATCGGACAATTCGATTGGTCGGATCATGAGACTGCCCTACATGTACTAAAAAATAGTGTCATATTTATTCTATACAATATTAGGGTTATTTGTATGGCCCTGTGATGGCCAAAGGGATTACTAACAGATGGAATCTGCCTCATTCCAAAGCAATTATCTGCTACTTTTGAGGGATCAGCCAGATCATCAGAAAGTTCACAAAACTGGCCCAGGTATCTCGTGGCGTGTAGCCGGCATTTGACTCCGCTGAGAGATGAAACCATGAGTCAGAAAGTATTTTAGTGCTGACAGAAACCTGTTGGTGAAAATCACGGTCAGTCAATTTCTACATCTCATAAAACAAACACAATCATAGGAAGATCCCTGAGGCCCGTTGATCAGGTTTCCATAATAACAGAGGTCATTTGCTGCACCCCCGGGGCAATGTTGTGACTGCCGCTATCCTTCCACTGACCTTGTTAAACACTCGGAATGGGGACAGAGGGTCACTGAGGTTACGGAACAGAAATATATCATTTTCTCACTCCTAAGACTCCCCACCCATCAATCTTTAGGGCAGGTTCTACAATATATGCAACTGTTTTGTACCATTGCAGATAAATCAGGGAGTTGGAAGGGAGGTCTATAGGATTTGTTGCTGCAAGATGATTGGTTCAGCTGGACTAGAATTATTATTTCTAAACTCTATTCACTAGATTTCAATTCTAAAAACTGGGCCATCCATAGCTCTCTGATTAACTAAACAAGTCACTAACCGCCCCTACATTTTTGTCTGTAAACTCAAATTTTTAATAATCATTATCAGTCATAAACTAAGGCCAGAAAATACCCAGATGTAATAACCAGCACACCTGTCTCTGGCCTGGATTCTTAGAGTGACAACTATATGGGCCTATGTTAAGGTTATCTGAACCAATGGCCATTGACCGTAAGCAATTGTGCACCCCTAATCTTCCCCAAAATTACAAACTAAAGGATAGGGTGCATCTAATGATCTTTCTTCCAACATCTGTCATAAAATCGTTATGTCAGGTTAGACGATTTTCATCGATCACAGTGAAATCTATCTGTTGCCCAATTGTTTGCAGAGCCAAGCAGGAGGCTACCCGTAGTTTGCATGGCTCCAACTAGACGACATCACTTCAAATGGTCTTTTTAGTTGATGGACAAATAGTACATTTAAATGATCGTTTCAGGATAAGCTTGGTCTTACGATAGTGAAAAGAAGTTTAAAAAATCATGCAGTCTATGGCCACCCTTAGAGATGGTGTAGAACAGTAGCCCTGATTATATTAGGTGGGAAAATCTGATTCTGTGACCCACCACTTCTTAAGCTCCAGCTCAATGCAAGGATGAAAACTCGGCTAGAGTTGGAGGGAAAAAAGCTCATCCATGATATCAATGTAATTACTATTTTACTGTATATTTATTGTTGGTGTCAAAGAGCCCCCTGGGGCAAATGCCTTTTCTATCCAGAGCCAAAAAACAACCATGTGCAGGAGGCATTCTAGCTGTTCCACCAATAGACTGTAGGAAATTGCATGTTTGCTAATATCAGTCGTCACCAGAATCCTGACCTTATATCTTGGGTTAGGGCTTGTAAAGCAAACCAGCTGGAACAGAACACCCTGTAATTTGCAGCAATAAAGCGGTTTAGATAAGACATCGGAGCTTGAAATGAAGGATCATTAGGGGCTCTTGGGAATGTTTTGCAAATGACAGCAGGCGCCGATACCTACAAAAGCTTCTCATCCATTTACTGAGTTTTATTGGTAAGTGGGTACAGGGGCAGATGGTATATTTGACTGCAGGCTTATTAGCCAATTAACTAGATCTATAAATTACAGACAGTATTTTGTACAACTGACCTTTTGAAAGCTTTAGAGGAACCTAAAAACATTACCTAGGAATGCAAAATGGCTTCTCAGGTTGCATCATGAACATATTCACATTTCTGGCAGGGCCTTTAATTAGGTGGTCCTTAATAATAGCATCAAAGGTCCCAGTTTTCAACTTCAAACTTTAAATTGAACAGCGTGTTCTTTATGGAGGGAATAGCCATATTTCTTATGCAAAAAAAAAAACCCTGCTTGCTTTCTGCAAGAGTCGCAGGTTGAAGATGTGGTACGAGGTCAATGTTCCCTTTAATTTCTTCTTGGCCATGTGTGCAAAACATTTCTTTTGCACACAAGTTTCGGGATTGTGTGTGTGCTTTTAGAAAACTGGTGTACGCACATCAAAATAATTCTTTATCCGCACCACAATTTATTGTGTGCACTGGCCTCAAAAAAGGGAACAGTGAACGATGTCCCTTTCAGTGGTGGAATTAAAGCTATTTTGGATTTCATCCTGCTTCAATGAATACTGCAATGAAGGAAAGTATCAGCCTGGCCATCTCCATCTGAGCCCAGGTGTTCATGGACCCTGCTTGTGACCCCACTATTTTGCTTTGGGTGCCTATCCCATAGTAATTTCCTAAAGAGGAGAAATGAAGGGAAGGATTCATGATAGTAGGAAAATAAAGAATATAAGTGAAGTGAGGAGGAGACATAGACTGATGAGCTGGCTGATGGTCTATGGCAGGAGTGCCCATCATTTACTAATGCGGGGTCTACTTTTAGTGATGTTGCTCCATTATGATCTACATCCATAAAAGCAATGTTAGAATTCTGCTCCATGAAAAGTATTACTTAAATATTTCAACTCAACACGATGAGAAAATGTAGCTGTTTGTTGACAGTGTCTTGAGAATGATAACCATCTAAAGGTCTACTGGTAGATCCCAACCTACTTTATGAACATTCCTGGTCTATATTTTTCAGGAGTGTCCCAGACACCCAAGTCCAACTGTGATTAAGGAGCAGATTCCACAAGAGAATATTGAATACAGTAGATAAGTACTGTAGTTGTGTAGAGTCATAGTTTCACAGACTGGGAATTAACGAAACATCTTCCTATCTAACTCTTATATTTATAATTAGAAACCAACAACCTCTGTCGATCATTCCTACCTCACTAATCTGGTCATGGTGTGACTTGCTTTAGCACCCGCCACTTGCCCTTTACTGATCTCCTCAGGAGAGCATGTCCAGAAGCAGTGCTTTTAGAAAGTCAGCTGTTCAGTCAGGTTCAGTATACAGCAGATCCTATGAGCTGTGTGCACCACAAGGGTGAAATGACCCACAGAAGTTCCATTGTGTGGTTCTTATAATATATATCAAAACATACCAACCCACCTAAGCATCAGCCCAAGTAAAAGTTAATAAGGAATAATACTTTGGTTGCTTGTTTGTCCCCAATGGCTATAATAATCTTTTGGCAAAGAAGTGCCCCATGTTTTTATTCATTTCACTGGAGGTAGTAACTACTGTAGGGGTGGAAGGGTCCCCTTTTAAATGCAAGTAGTTCCAGTCACTTCAAAAGCATTATTTTATCGTTAGTTAAGACTCCTAAACAAACAGAGTTTTTTTTAAAAAAAGCAAAGGGGCGACTTCCATTGATGGCTTTAAAAGGAGTGCCCTAAAGTACCAGGACAAATGGAGATTGTGGTGAAACACAGAGGGAACACATTTCAGACAGGAAAGCACAAAGGCTTTGAGTAAGAAACAGGGGAAATAAAACGTTTAGGCAACATTTCTTGCACTGGATTCTGGATTAAGTGCACAATGTGATTCCTGCTTGCACAGGGCTGGAGGTTCACATGTTGGAAACCTTTCACATGTGGGCTTTGAGGATTGACTTGAGGCAAGTTTAATTCCTCGGAGATGATTAGTTCTAAGCCAGCACATAACACGCCAGGCAGACATGAAAGTCACGGCTTAGTCCAGACACACACAGGAGCAGATTTATTATCCACATCCCAGTTCTCAGCAAAAGCCAAAGTCTGCATTACTTTCTCTGCCACCTACATTGCCATTCACAGGATTCTTCCTGGGGTGAACTAAAATATTCCACTTCTCCTAGTTAGTGATATGGAACCTACTAGATTCTAAGTGCAACTGTGTATCCCTGCAGGTCTGCTCGACTCAATATCTCTATACCATTTCTCATCATTGTGCTATGGTGGAATTTGTACAGCAAGAAATGGTCTAAATTTTAAAATAATCATTTTGAATGGAGAAAAAAACTGTTTAATTTGTATATACAATGTTATGCTTGCCATAGCAATGTACATATACTCTCACTCCCTATTAGTCCTGTCGATGGTTTCAAGGTACAACAACCCCCTCTGATCTCTGCTGCTTACTTTCTGGGTGCCACTTGCCTGGCCTTCCTTTTCTCTTCTTCCAGGGCGAGCTGAAAATTCAGTTTGAGCCACCCAATGACAGGTTCCATCTCTACAGGCACAATCCATTACCAGGATACAAGTCAAGCCAGCACATTTGTCTTTAAGGGGTTCAAACGCCCCAAGGCAATTGTTGTAGGAAGAAAAGAGGCACACCATAAAGCAAGATGGCAGCTGTAAGCCTTTAAATAAATGTTATACAATATGCCAAAAAGGGAGCAAGAATTTTAATTAATTGAAGAGGCATACAGTATGTTGGATCTTTTCACCATGTATGCAGCTGTTTTTAGAATATTAACAGTGTGTTTAAAAAAAGTGAACAAAGCTCCAAATCCTAATAATTCTCTATTGGATTAAGGCCCAGGGACTGGGCCACTCCATAACGTCAATCTTTTTGGTGTGGAACCAAGATATTGCTCATTCACTGGTGTGTTTGGAGTCGTTGTCTTGTTGAAACCCCCATTTCAAGGGCAATTCCTTTTCGGCATAAGGCAACATGACCTCTTCAATTATTTTGATGTACTGAAACTGATCCATGATCCATGATATGAGATAAATAGTAGGGATGCACCGAATCCACTATTTTGGATTCAGCCGAACCCCCAAATCTTTTGAGAAGTGGTGGGAAAACATTTTTTGCAAAAAGTCAAGTGATTTCCCTCCCGGACCCTAATTTGCATGTGCAATTCGGTTCGGCCAGGCCGAAGGACTCGGCCGAATTCGAATTCTGCTGAAAAAGGCCAAATCATGGATTCAGTGCATCCCTAATAAATAGGCCCAACCCCAGAGTATGAGAAACATCCCCATATCATGATGCTTGTGCAACCGACTTCACTCTGTACTGTGACTCAAATTCAGTGTTTGGGAGTCGTCTGACAAACTGTCTGTGGCCCCTAAAAAGAACAATCTTGCTTTCATCAGTCCAGAAAATGTTGTCCCATTTCTCCTTAGGCCAGTCAGTGTGTTCTTTGGCAAATTGTAAGCTCTTCAGCACATCTTTTTTTCAACAATGAGACTTTGCGGGGGCTTCTTTCCGATAGCTTGGCTTCACTTAGTCGCCTTCTAATTGTAACGGTATCACAAGGAACTTTACTCCTTCTTTCATCATCCTGGAGCTGATCATTGGCCGAGTCTTCTATCCATTGAATGGTAGCTTTACATTTTCTTTCACATCTTTCAGGTTTTGGTGCCATTTGAAAGCATTTGAGACCATTTTAGCTGAGCAGCCTATAAACTTTCTGCAATCCTATATGTTTTCCCCTCTCCAATCAACTTTTTAAATCTAAGTCCGTTGTTATGAACAATGTCTGGAACGAGCCATTTGACTCAGAGAGAAATGCACTATAACCAGCAGCACAACATTTGCTCCTTCCTTCCCCAAAGAGATACTGACATCAGAAAATATTTTTTTTATATCTATTATAACATTGTCTTTGAATGCTATTTATAATTTTGCCATAAAATTATTTGCCTGATGCTTTCACATTACCTTTCCTACTACCCTGTTACTCTATGAGGGGCTGACATATTTGTGCAGCAGGACTCCATTAGCATTAGAAACTCTGACAGGCTGAGAAGGGACAGTCAGGTTGGCAAAACTGTCAGGTTTAGGAACTTCAAGTGATATTTACTTATAAAAGCAGAACTAACAGTGAAAAAATATCAACACAACCTATAGGTATCTTTTAATGCAGATTCATATTTTTTAGTGTCAGTATCACTTTAAATAAGGGCCAGAATTGAGTCCTGTTTTGTCAAAGAATGAATGAGCTCACTAATTGACTCCACACTGCTATTTGGATCAAGTTATTATTATTTGGAAAACTGCTATTATTTTAAAGAAGCTCCAATTAATAATTCAATGACAGAGAATCAGTAGCATTTCGTTCGGAATAATATTTTTCTGTAAATAATGGGCCCCAAAAAGTCTTTTTTGCCACAGGCCTTGATCTTACTGTAGACTACAGTAAATGGCTGACGTACTAGGGAACTAAAGGAGATACAGAGCTGCTGAACACAAGTAGCAGAAGACCCTATGCTCTAAAAATATAATTACATTCTGTGAGAGGGTTGGGTTATAGGGCATGTACATTTTCTTTATATATAAAGAAAATAATTAGCACAAGTGGTAATATGCACAGAGGGTTTCAAAAGCTCATTATCATAACTATACAAAACAGACCAGCCATTCCCCCATACATATAAGACTAGGAAACATTCGCTCTGTGACTGGGGGACTCAATGCCTTGTTGGAGTGGCCAAGGATAGTTCCCCTCTGATCAAAGTGTGGCACTCTAGATAATAAACCCATCAGATATTGTCTCCCATTGTGTGTGGGAGATCATTAACGAATTGAAAGCTACTTGGATCAAGTATCTGGAATACTTAATATCAGTGTAATCCTGCCATCTGTATGAGTTGCCAAACAAACAAGAGGAAGCGGAGACTCTGTTGGAACTCCTGCAGGTGCTTCAAAGATCCAACTGGAGGAATGCTCAGAAGCCAAACTCAAAACCCATCTCACATGCTTCGCTATGGAGCTGGAGGCTGTGTTTGGCCTGATGACCAACTGACTAGATCCCAAGGGTACCTACCTGTGTTGGTAATCACTTAACTTAAAACACAAGTGAATGCTTCTTCTATAGTTTACACCAACATAAGATTAAAAAGGACCATTCAAGTTTGAAGAGCAAACTGCAAGGCTCCAAAGCATTCAGCCTTACATTGAAAAGGTTACAGTAGAAGAGAGAAAAAAAAAAAAAACACTTACGGAATCCAAAGCCTTGGGAAAGCCTCAATTTCTTCTGGTGAATATTCATCCAGCTTCTTAGGAACCTTTCTTGGTTGTGGAATCTCTGCAAAGATATTCTTCATGATTTCTTCTGGAACGTCCTGAAACAGAAAAATTGTAATGTAGTGTAATGTGTATCGATCTGTAAATATCAAAAGGTAAGGGCTATAAATGGTGTAATAAAACATTTAATGTGTCAGTCACAATATTAGTGCAACAGGTTGAATATACACACACCAGCTATTACAATTTTCCTTTAAAGGAGAACTAAAGCCTAAAAATGAATATGGTTAAAAATGCCATATTTTATATAGTGAACTTATTGCACGAGGCTAAAGTTTCAGCTTGTCAATAGCAGCAATGATCCAGGACTTCAAACTTGTCACAGGGGGTCACCATCTTGGAAAGTGTCTGTGACACTCACATGCTCAGTGGGCTCTGATTGGCTGTTGAGAAGCTAAGCTTAGGGCTCGTCACTAATTATCCAGCAGAAAATGAGCTTCCCCTGTAATATAAGCTGATGCTACAGGTTTGCTGATTATTAAATTCTGATGCTAATTGCACTGGTTTCTGTGCTGCCATGTAGTAATTATGTGTATTAATTACTAATCAGCCTTATATTGTGACATTTCTATTCTATGTGTACTGTATATTGTGAGTGGCTCCCTAAGCTCAGTAAGTGACAGTATATACGGTATGTATATTCATACACAGACAAGACTTTGTTGTTCCATGTTCCATGGTTGCTAAACAAGCTTGGTGCTATTGCGTTATATAAGGTCACCTCATCTATTTTCTGGCCACTTAATAACAAGAGAATAGTTACTTTATGAAAACGTCCTCCCTGGGACTTCTCCTGCCTTTATCTTTAGAACAGCAGCCAAGATCAGAGGGAAAGCTGAGAGAAATGGCTGCAGGTTGTTACTACAATTATCTGAGAGTTCTCTAGTGGGAAAGAAGGCAAAAGAATTTTCTAAGAGAAACAAAGGACTAAAATTAAAGGGCAACTTTGCAAAAATGAACATTTTGTATGAGCTTCAGCATACTGAAATAAGAAACTTTGTGAATACAAACAATTAAATATTCTGTACCGTTTCTGAAATAATCAAGTTTATCTTCACTATTCCTCTCTCAGCATCTGTTTCTCCTCATTCTCTCTTCATGCGGCAGTTGGGTGTCAGATATTCATTGACAGTTAGATCCAATATATCTTATAGGGGGGCTCCCTTTCTTAGCAGGTGAATTAGAGCTCACTCAAATAACTGATTCCAGTACAAACAAAATAACTGCCTTTTACACAAATCCTGCATGTAGAGAGACATGATGTCTGGTGATTTTAATAGAGTGAGCTCCAATACATCTTCAGCTCAGATTTTCATGATGTTTTCATCCAATTTTCATGATTTATTTGGAATTTTCACCCGAAAACTTTGGGGCATTGCACGAAACCCAGCGCACATCAAAAAATCATTGGGACTTCTGCCATTGACTTGTATGCAACCTCGACTGGTCTAAGATGCAGGGTTTTCAGATTTGGACTTTTCCATCTTCTGAACCAATTTCTAAGACCCGAACCCGCAGCCCGCAACCGGCATATTTGACCGACTTTGATCTGCTACCTGACCAGCAAATGCCTTATCTACAACCCGACCCGCAACCTGCCGACTACCATCGAACAGGAAGTGATGTTGCTGCAAACCGGAAGTGACTTAATCAAAAGTGGGCGGGGCAGAAACACGTTTTGTAAAACTTTAAAAGGAGTAAAATATAGACAATATTACATAAGATAAGAAATTTAGATGAGACCCGCAACCCGATCCGCAGACCCGACCCGCACCTGAAAATCCTCCCCTCATTCCGCAGGGTGCCCGCTTTTTTTGCGCTGCAGGACTCTACCTCGGGGTTTAACAAATTCGGGAAATTTCATCATCATTTTTTTTTTTTTTTTTAAAGTCCAATTTCGTAACAAAAAGAATCAAGAATTTGTCGTGATTTTTGCATTCGCAGTTTAGTAAATAACCCCCTTATTGTATGGTCAGTTTACCCTAGAGCTGCTTAATTTCTGACTGTCAGAAAAAAACGGATGAGTCAAAAGTCTGGGATTATAAGTCTAAAACTGCTAATATCTCAGGCACCATTAAATATAGAAAATTATCTTAAAATGCAATTGCCTAGAAAGTCTATTTATTTTAGTGTCTCTCAACAATATGGCCCTCACCCTGCAGAGTAATCAGCTTTCTACTTTGTAACAGTTGTACAGCACTAGAATAACGGATATAGAATGGTGGGATTGGTTTGCCTGCAGCACAACATTTTACATTCTTTTACCCACCATATAAGGAATGTTCTAACACAACCAACACAGGATAAGTTTACCATTAGGAGGTTTCTATACTTGCAGCTCTGGGCTATTCATGAACAGAATTAGGAGACTTACATCTTCTGGGAAGAGGTGCAATCTCTGCATCATTGTCCTTCTGAGAAGATTTTTAGGTAACATTCCATATACAGTAAGTTTCATAACCTACAAAACACAAAAAGTCAAACAAAATGCAATAAATGGATGAGTGGAGCAGAAGTGTAATTGATTTTAGGTGACTGCAGTGAAAGCTTGGATTTAAGGACCATTAACACCAAAAAACAAGAGTATTTGGTATACATTCATGGTAGTATGGGACCCGTTATCCAGAATGCTCGGGACCTGGGGGTTTCCAGATAATGGATCTTTCCATAATTTGGATCTTCATACCTTAACACTGCTACAAAATCATGTAAACATTAAATAAACCCAATAGGCTGGTTTTGCTTCCAATAAGGGTTAATTATATCTTAGTTGGGATCAAGTACAAGCTACTGTTTTATTATTACACAGAAAAAGGAAATCATTTTTAAAAAGTTTGGATTATTTCATTATAAATAGAGTCTATGGGAGACGGCTATTGCGTCCAAGCTTTCTGGATAACGGGTTTCCAGATAATGGATCCTAAGGCCCAATAAAAATATAGAGCCTTGGGGTTTTATATTGTAATTGAACTCCTGGGTGACAAGTAATACCCTTATGTTTTACAATGGGGGGGGGACAGGACTTCCTATAGAAAGAGAATAATAATGTATTGGATCTATTTGGAACTTTTTTGCGAGGATATCATTATTATTTTGGTTTTAAGACTTTGTTAATAGCTTAATAGGATCAAATTATAAAACATCTAAGTGTTGTATTCCACTGCCATCTAGTGTTCAGACTTAGGGGCATGTTTACTAACATTGGAGATAAATATCTGGAGAGATTTCTGGAGATGTTGCCCATGGCAACCAATCAGCAATTAGATTTAAACAGCCACAGCCAAGTTAGACAACAAAAGCAAAGATCTGATTGGTTGCTATGGGCAACATCTCCAGAAATCTCTCCAGATATTTATCTCCAATGTTAGTAAACATGCCCCTAAGTCACATATGTGGTGTTCTTATACAGCACATTCCACAATTTTCTATATTAAAGGAAGCTATATCCCTTAAATGAACAGTAACACCAAAAATAAAATTGCTTTAAAGTAATTAGAATATCATGTACGGTTTCCATGCAGTGGTAAAAGTTATGGTTTTGCTTGATTAAAATCTACTATATCTACTGTAGTATATAAACAAGCTACTGTGTAGCCATGGGGGCAGCTTGTTTCTATAAACTATAGTAGTACTTATCTTTTATCTACTGTGTATCCTGTGCTTGAATGGCTGCCCCCATGGCTACACAGCAGCTTGTTTATATAAACTATAGTAGTACTTATCTGTTATCTACTGTGTATCCTGTGCATGACTGCCTCCATGGTTACACAGCAGCTTGTTTATATAAACTATAGTAGTACTTATCTGTTATCTACTGTGTATCCTGTGCTTGAATGGCTGCCCCCATGGCTACACAGCAGCTTGTTTATATAAACTATAGTAGTACTTATCTGTTATCTACTGTGTATCCTGTGCTTGAATGGCTGCCCCCATGGCTACATAGCAGCTTGTTTATATAAACTATAGTAGTACTTATCTGTTATCTACTGTGTATCCTGTGCTTGAATGGATGCCCCCATGGCTACACAGCAGCCTGTTTATATAAACTAGATATACCTACTGAGACCTGAAGCACAGCTACACTAGGTGCTGACTGGCTACAAACATGTTTGACCCTTCTTACAGCGAGTCCAACCCAATAAACAAACATGTCGAACACACACACAACTGCTCATTTATTTTAATGGGGTGAGTGGTGTTTCCTTCGCCTGTGAATGAAATGTTTGTGTGCAACGGGCAGAGTAGCGGCAGGTGGATTCTTAACTGTCAGGTACTAAACAAGCATTTCCCCCTTGGGGTTTAAAAAAGTTATTAACATTACAAGGAGATTTCTGGAAGTCCTGAATTATGCCTGTGGGGAAGGTTACTTTCCATTATAACATTCTTAAACGTGTGCGAGTCAGTTAGCAGTGGGACCATCAGCCTTTGGTCAGGTACATTTCATTTAACATCTATGGGGGTTTGAGGGATCATAAATCTACACACCCAAGATTTATCTGTATAGAGCAATCGTAAAGCTACATATCCTGTAAGTACAAGCCCAGTGTGGGCCGAGCTGAAGATCCAATTGTATCAACCATCCGTCTGATACCAACGGTATTACATGATAGCACATTTTTTCTTTTTGCAGATATAAAGAAGCGCAGGAGCGCACCGCTACTCTATATCCTAAAATGCTTTCTGTCTTCATTGGGAGAGTGCACGCAGGAGCCTTTGTTCTTCTGAAGCGCAGCCATTCGACTATGACTCGAGTATAAGCCGAGGTAGACTTTTTCAGTACATTTTGGGTGCTGAAAAACTCGGCTTATACTCGAGTATATACGGTATATCTGATTTGGGATCAAGTACAAGCTACTGTTTTATGATTACAGAGAAAAAGGAAATTGTTTAGAAATTTCAATTATTTCATTGTAACGGATACTCGGGAGCTGGGGTTTTTCTGGATAAGGGATCTTTCCGTAATTTGGATCTCCATACTTTTAGGGGGAAATTTATCAAAGTCCAAATTTATCTCAATATTTTCTGCTACAAACTCTGATCAAATCTGCTTGGGTTTTTTACACTTTTTTATTATTAAATCTTCCTGAAAACTTGCTTTGCGTGAAAAAAATCAGATTTTCAATTTTTGTTCGGATTTTATATGCAACCTTGACAGGTCTGAGATGCCGGATTTTCAGATTCAGACTTTTCCATTCTCAGGGTTTAATAAATTCCAGGCTTTTTACCCGAAAACCCAGAAAACTTCCGATTATTGCATGAAACCCAGCGCACCTCAAAAAATCATTGGGACTTCTCCCATTGACTTATATGCAACCTCAACAGGTCTGAAATGCCGGATTTTCAGATTCTGACTTTTTCATCCTCTGGGTTTAATAAATTCCGAAAAATTTGAGATTTTTTTTTTTGTTTCACTAAAAATTTGGATTTTACACTAAAAAAAAACCCACAAATTTTTCGGGTTTTTGGAGTTTAGTAAATAACCCCCTTAGTCTGCAAGAAAATAATTTAAACAATAATTAAACCCAACAGGATTGTAATGCTTCCAATTATGATTTACTGTATCTTAGTCGGGATCAAGTACAAGCTACTGTTTTAATGCTATGGAAAAAAATGAAATCATTAAAAACAATTGAATTATTTGATTGTAATGAAGTCTATGGGAGAGGGCTTTTCCATAATTCGATATTTCTGGATAATGGCATTCCATATAACAGATCCTATACCTGTATAATGAATATTTAGGCTTCTGAAGCAAAAACACAGCTTGTACCAGTAAAGGGAAACAGTACAGTCTACACAGTAATACTCACGGCTGTTGGGTCCCTCTGGTGCAACTGAGCTGCAGTTACTTGCCGAAATCCTCCCGCGTAACTGCAAAGAAAGCCGTACACTTGTAAGTGGAAAAGTTTTTGTTCTTGGAGATGGACAGAAATCAAATTCTACAGGCTGCCCAATAATAGTGACAAACTACCAATCAAATGTAAGGACGTTTTGCTGATTAACAGTGAAAAACAAAAAGCTAACATTAAAAATATGGTCAAAGGGATCCAGACACCCCTTCTTATTAGTGGAATTGGCTGTTTAACCCATTACATGCTGGTTATGACAGAAGCTGCCTGTGCTCACAATACACTTACCCTGTGTGAGACGAGTAAACTTTCTCTTCCCATTTATTCCCGGAGAAAGCAATATGCCTGGTATTCACCACCACCACGTGGTCTCCACAGTCACCTGCACGACAAGGGTTAAAAAAAAATGTAAGTATGCGGATGATGCATCGGATGCACCCTGCAACATATACGGCACAGGTACTGTACATACCTGTATATACATTTTTAGTTCTGATTCTTTTACAATTGGTTGGATTTGATGGATTAAAGGAGAAGGAAAGCTACCGAGACAGTATATAGCCAAAAGAATAACCACAATAGTGCAAGCTATAACACTATATTTATTCTGCAGAATGCTTTACCATACCTGAGTAAAAAGTTCTAGAAACTCTTTTTGTTTAGGATAGCAGCTGCCATATTAGCTTGGTGTGACATCACTTCCTGCCTGAGTCTCTCCCTGCTTACTCCTAGCTCTGTGTTCATATTACAGCAGGGAGGGGTGAAAGGGGAGGGGGAGAGGAGCAAACTGAGCATGCTCAAGCCCTAACCCTGGAGGTTTAAGCTGAAAACAGGAAGTCTGATACAGAAGCCCATGAGTACACAATAGAAGGAAAGAAATGTGGTGTTTCTTTTGACAGAGGACTCAGAGCAGCATTACTTTGAGGGTTTACTGGAGTATTTATATAGAACTTTCTGATAAAGCTTACTTAATGTTAGCCTTTCCTCTCCTTTAAGGGCTGAACTCCACAGATGCCTTTCGCCGGATTCGAAATTCAATCGAATTTAAGGGACTTTAAAAAAAAAAAAGTCTGAATGCAGTCGCTAAATATAATGGTACTAAACAAAAAGTTGCAGGTAAAAACTACACACGACAAGACTGTCAGATCTGAATGTAGAAAGCTGCGTCTTCGTCCGACAGTCTTATCACGTGTAGTTTTTACCTGCGACCTTTTGTTCAGTACCGTTATAGTTTGATGCCTGCGACTACATCCGACTTGTCTCCTGCGTTTTGTCGCCGCAAAACGATTTGACGAAAAACACCCACGGAGTTCAGCCCTTCTCCAGCTGCCGTATAACAGGAAGTTGCCTGCAGTAACACCACAAAGATTTATCAAGGGTCGAATTTCAAAGTCAAGTGAGTTTTTTTAAAACTCCCTTAAATTCGAAATCGATCTGATGTCTGTTCTTACATGTTCAACATGCAGCCTGACAACCCTTCACAATTATTTGTGTAATATTCACATTCCAAAGGCAACTCTCAGCGGCTCCTGTGTGTAAGGCACTGCCAGCAAATACCTAGAAATTCACTGTAGTCCAATAATGTAGGTGAAATGTGTGTAAGAGAGTGATGAGCTTAAAGGAAAACTATACCCTGAACAATGTAGGTCTCTATAAAAATATATTACATAAAATAACTCATGTGTAAAACGCTGCTTCATGTAAATAAATCATATTCATAATAATATACTTTTTTAGTAGTATGTGCCATTGGGTAATCCTAAATAGAAAATTGCTATTTTAAAAAATAAGGCCCGTGCCCTGGGATCGTAGGATTCACGGTGCACACGAACACACCAAACATGTTAGGTTACATGAGCCAATTAACAGACAGAGTTCTGTCTTTTGCTTCCACACTTCTTCCTGTTACAGTTAGAGCTGCAGTATTTCTGGTCAGGTGATCTCTGATGCAGCACACAGACCATCACTAAATGGTGATTCAAGGCAAGAGATGTAAAAGGGCAAAATGTATATATTCCAGTTTGGTAAGATTCTTTAATATGCCACTTAATATTACGGATGCACCGAATACAGGATTTGGTATGGGATTCAGCCTTTTTCAGCAGGATTCAGATTCGGCCGAATCCTTCTGCCCAGCCGAACCAAATCCGAAACCAGATCCGAACCCTAATTTGCATATGCAAATTAGGTGTGCGGAGGGAAAACGCTTGACTTTTTGTCAGAAAACAAGGAAGTAAAAAATGGTTTCACCTTCCCACCCCTAATTTGCATATGCAAATTAGGGATCGGATTCGGTTTGGTATTCGGGCGAATCTTTAGCATAGGATTCGGCCGAATCCAAAATAGTGGATTCGGTGCATTCCTACTTAATATGATATACAATCTGTTGCTTAAATATTCATTTTGGGGTAAAGTTCTCATTTAACATCAGAATACTAGCAAAACAAGCCCCTTTGAAACATATGTCATTATGGTTTTTCTGTAGCATTTTTAAAGGAGCTATTCACCTTTAAATTAACTATTGGTATTATGTAGAGAGTGATATTCTGAGATAATTTGCAATTGGTTTTCATTTTTTATTATTTGTGGCTTTTAAGTTAATTAGCTTTTTTATTCAGCAGCTCTAATGTTTGTAATGTCAGCAATCTGGTTGCCAGGGTCGAAATTACCCTAGCAACCATGCACTGATTTGAATAAATGACTGGAATATGAATAAGTAATGAGTAATAAAAAGTAGCTATACCAATACACTTGTAGCATTACAGAACATTTGTTTTTAGATGGGGTCATATGCAAATTAGGTGTGCGGAGGGAAATCGCTTGACTTTTTGTCAGAAAATAAGTAAGTAAAAATGGTTTCACCTTCCCACCCCTAATTTGCATATGCAAATTAGAGTTCAGATTCGGTTCGGTATTCGGACGAATCTTAAGCATAGGATTCAGGGGTTCGGCCGAATCCAAAATAGTGGATTCGGTGCATTCCTACTTAATATGATATACAATCTGTTGCTTAAATATTCATTTTGGGGTAAAGTTCTCCTTTAACATCAGAATACTAGCAAAACAAGCCCCTTTGAAACATATGTCATTATGGTTTTTCTGTAGCATTTTTAAAGGAGCTATTCACCTTTAAATTAACTATTGGTATGATGTAGAGAGTGATATTCTGAGATAATTTGCAATTGGTTTTCATTTTTTATTATTTGTGGCTTTTAAGTTAATTAGCTTTTTTATTCAGCAGCTCTAATGTTTGTAATGTCAGCAATCTGGTTGCCAGGGTCGATATTACCCTAGCAACCATGCACTGATTTGAATAAGTGACTGGCATATGAATAAGTAATGAGTAATAAAAAGTAGCTATACCAATACACTTGTAGCATTACAGAGCATTTGTTTTTAGATGGGGTCAGTGACCCCATTTGAAAGATGTAAAGGGTCAGAACAAGAAGGCAAATAATTCATTAAAGAAAGCTTGCCATGGACAAGGCCCAGAAGGATGCAGACATATATTAGCAGAACAACAGTGAGACCCTCCAATTTCCTCCCTTTCAAATAATACAATCAATGTCAAACTCCTAAATGCCATGATACTTTGCATTGAACAATCCCCATGCACTAAGAGAGAGAGATTCCTCAGCAATGATACTTACTTAGCGCGTGGTACATCGGCTTGTGTTTCCCTTTCAGGTGCACAGCACACAGCGAGGCCACCTTCCCAGGAGGCTGCATTCTGGCATCAATCAGGTACCACATTCTGGCAAACGTAGCCCATTGCTTAGAGAAAAAAAACACTGTTAGCCAAGGGATTCAAAATAAATGGTGCTTATTATGTAGGACAACTAAAGAACCAATTACTATTGGCCATGCCGTAATATTCTTAATGCATAGGGATAGATAACAATGCAGCAATCTGGGTAACATCATGGCTACACAGCAGCTTGTTTATATAAACTATAGTAGTACTTACTGTATCTGTTATCTACTGTGTATCCTGTGCTTGAATGGCTGCCCCATGGCTACACAGCAGCTTGTTTATATAAACTATAGTAGTACTTTTGTGTTATCTACGGTGTATCCTGTGCTTGAATGGCTGCCCCCATGGCTACACAGCAGCTTGTTTATATAAACTATAGTAGTACTTATGTGTTATCTACGGTGTATCCTGTGCTTGAATTGCTGTCCCCATGGCTACACAGCAGCTTGTTTATATAAACTATAGTAGTACGTATCTGTTATCTACTGTGTATCCTGTGCTTGAATAGCTGCCCCCATGGCTACACAGCAGCTTGTTTATATCAACTATAGTAGTACTTATCTGTTATCTGTGTATCCTGTGCTTGAATGGCTGCCCCCATGGCTACACAGCAGCTTGTTTATATCAACTATAGTAGTACTTATCTGTTATCTACTGTGTATCCTGTGCTTGAATGGCTGCCCCATGGTTACACAGCAGCTTGTTTATATAAACTATAGTAGTATTTATCTGTTATCTACTGTGTATCCTGTGCTTGAATGGCTGCCCCCATGGCTACACAGCAGCTTGTTTATCTACTGTGTATCCTGTATATAATAGATCCTGTACTATAATAGAGTTTCTGAAGCAAACATGCCAGTTTTACTAGTGCCAGGCAACAGGACATTATATTTTCATTACTTTAAAATGCTTTAATTTCACCTTTCAGCTAACTTTTAGTATGCTATAGAATGGCCAATTCTAAGCAACTTTTCAATTGGTCTTCATAACTTATTATTTCTCATATTTTTTTTTTCATTATTTGCCTTCTTCTTACGACTCTTTCCAGTTCAAATAGGGGTCAAACAAATGTTCTGTAAAGCTACAAATGCATTGTTGTTACTGCTACTCGTCTTTCTAGCAGGTCTCCTATTCATATTCCAGTCCCTTTTTCAAATCATTGCATGGTTGCTAGGGTAATTTGGACCCTAGCGACCAGATTGCTGAAATTGCAAACGGGAGAGCTGCTGAATAAAAAGCTAAATAACTCAAAAACCACAAATAGTACAAAATGGAAACCAATTGTAAATGGCCTCAGAATATCACTCTCTGCGTCATACTAAAAGTTAACTAAAAGGTGAACAACCCCTTTAAGTTACGTCCCATTCCTGGGAATATAGTAAAACAATGATCCCCAACTATTGCCTCATGCCCCCAACTCCTTGGATGTTGCTCCCAGTGGCCTAAAAACAGGGGATTATTTTTAAATTCCAGGCTTGGAAGCAAGTTTTGGTGCATAAAAACCTGCTGTACTGCCAAATAGGGTTAGGGGTTGTCTTGCTCATTAAGGGGAGGTATCCAATCTCTTGTAACCCCTCCCCCCTGTTGTTGGACTTTTAACTCCCTACATCCACCTGTGACTGTTGGGGGGCTGCAGTAGAGTATGGATTCAGGTTGGACATGTCTAGCTGTATATAAAAGTTCTTAGATAGTGTCTATATACACAATTATATGATATATAGACTTAGAGCCCCTCTAAGTCTTGTGCCCTCCCCAATCCTGTCCCAGTGGAGAAGAGCAGCTCTGCGGCCTGTACCTGTGCGCTCCTGCTGTAACTCGCCATTTCCTGGGGGTCACAGTGACACCATGCACCTTCCTCCCCGTGCTGTTAGGCTGCAGGGACAAACTTCCCGATTGCAGCAGCATATACCCTCCGGCGGGAAACACTTCCCCCCACCCGCATTCCCCCCAACCCCAGCAAACCAATACTGAAATTAATATTCAGCGATTATCAGCGCCCATTCTCACTACATTAGCCAACGGCAATGAATCTGGGGGTTTTGTAGAACGGCTTCCCCAGCCTAAATCATCCTAGGAACCCTGTCCGCCGCATTCGTTGTTTCCGCCCGGCGTGCGTACCAGAGGGCGGAAAGAGCGTTCCACAAGGCGGAAGAGGTGAATGCTCGCTGTGACCTTGGTAACCAGTTTGTTTACAATGATTATCTTGTGTGTATGTGACTGAGTTGTGAGGGCAGTGGATGAGTGGCCCAGGCATCCTCTGTACTTTCTAGGCTGCCCAGGGTTTAAATAGATTGCCTAACCTTTGCCAGCTATACTTCATATACTTCTGTGATGTCTATTAACCTCACAATAACCCTCACTGGACCAATTTTAGCTGTGTTTATCCATGCTCTTTTATTTTTTTCCTACATGAGTGTGTCCTGTTTGGAGTGTTTTTTTGTTTAACCTAAGAGTGTGTTGTTGTTGTATAGGCCATACCTAGGATTGCCACCTTTTCTGGATAAAAATACCGGCCTTTCTATATATTTATCTTTATTTCCCTATTAATAACATTGGGATCAACCATCATTTTTACTAAATTACCGGCTAGGTGGCATCCCTAGCCATACCTCCAAACATTTTGGAAACAAAAAGAGGGACAAAACAGATCCCACGTGTAGTGCAGCCGGAAATTTTATGACCATGCCCATTTTTGTGGCCACTCCAACTAATGACCATGTTAATTTTACAAAATTTGGCAGGTTATGAAAGTTTGAACATATTTCGGTGTTTTCTTTTCAATTATCACAGTTTTGCTTATGAAGGTGAATTGCCCTTTAAGCTGTGAGTCTAACTTCTCCCAAGGGACCTGTTATCTTATATTGTAACAATTACTTATTTGCTTATCTTGAAATTGTTACAAAAGTATTTTATAAGCAGCTGTGGCTGTTCTGGGCTCTCTGCTAAAAGCCAATTAAGTTAGAACCGTTGTTTCTTTTTCTGGCTGTTCGGTGCAGAGAAAAACGGGACTTTCCAGTACAAACGAGGGACTGCAGGTTGAGCTGTCAAAAGAGGGACTGTCCCTCTAAAAACGGGACAGTTGGGAGGTATAACTCCAAAATATGTCTGTTTTCTTGGGTCTTATTTTTAAAAGTAATCAAACAGAACAAGTATCCACCAGCAACCCCCAAACCCTGATGAATAGGAGAGGGACTGAATAGAAAGATGAGTAATAAATAGTAGCAATAACAATACATGTGTAGCCTTACAGAGCATTTGTTTTTAGATGGGGTTAGGGACCCCCATTTGAAAGCTGGAAAGGGTCAGAAGAAGAAGACAAAAAATAAAAACTATTCTTAAAAAGACCAATTAAAACGTTGCTTAGAATTAGCCATTTTATAACATAGTAAAAGTTAACCAAAAATTAGTTAAGTTATAATGGAACTGAATAATAGAAAATTGCGGCTCAATCACAACAGTGAAAAATACATTTCAAAGTGTTGCTCATCCGGCGTGAAAATGGAACCGGTTATAAAAACTAGGGATGCACCGAATCCAGGATTCGGTTCGGGATTCGGCCAGGATTCAGCCTTTTTCAGCAGGATTCGGATTCGGCCGAATCCTTCTGCCTGGCCGAACCGAATCCGAATCCTAATTTGCATATGCAAATTAGGGGCGGGAGGGAAATTGCGTGACTTTTTGTCAGAAAACAAGGAAGTAAAAAATGTTTTCCCCTTCCCACCCCTAATTTGCAAATGCAAATTAGGGTTCGGATTCGGTTCGGTATTCGGCCGAATCTTTCGTGAAGGATTCGGTGGTTCGGCCGAATCCAAAAAAGTGGATTCGGTGCATCCCTAGTAAAAACCCCTGGTCTATCACATTCAGGTTCGACCTCTACACATCGACGCTATGAATTAGTAAAAGCAATAAATATACCACACTCATCGACGGCATTTGATTGTTTGGTGCAGTGCCTGTTTGGATCTCCTGGATCTTCTTTATGAGGGCCAACTCTAAGGTATTGGCTCTGTCATCTCCTGTTCCTTGACTCCACTTATTTCATCTTCAGAATTCCTTTAGAAAGGAGATTTCCCAACTCAAATACTGGAAACAATCATTAGAAATGAGCATAAAAAAAAAATAATATAAAAAGGATGTAAAAAGGACTTATTTGGTTGTATTAATGTATTGTCTTTTTAAAATCCTAAAACAAAAGTTAAATGAATTGGGATACAGATTAATACTTTAAACAATACTACCAACAACAACACTGGTTATCACAGAGATTTTGTAAAACAGACATAATGAATAATTGATCGCTAAGGGCAGGTGAGAAAATTGGTTCAGAACATTTCCCTAGCATTTCCCTAGCTGAAGTCTTCATTAGGCTTTGAGAGAAGATGCAGATCATTATAGAGAGGGTGAACTGCTGTGAGCTTTAACCAGCTCATAAAAAACAGAATGTTGAAACGTTGCTTACTTTCACTTTTACTGTTTGATCCGTTTGGTCCAAGAAACTCACAGGTATTTCTAAAAACAACTGGACTTGCTGAGTAATGAAAAGTATGGTGAAAAGTATGTTCACTACAAACCCTGGGATTGAATAAACTATTGCTGAAAGAGAAGGTGAAAATAAAGGTAAACTGTCCCTTTAATTTAAAAGGATTTGAAGTCACTCAATACACAGATCTGGACATTGTTATCTTCTGATGAACAAAGACTCAAAAGTCCACATTGTGGTTGAGCTGCATTTGCTACTTTTTATCACTCATCTTTCTATTCAGGCCTCTCCTATTCATATTCCAGTCTCTTATTCAAATCAGTGCATGGTCACTAGGGAAATTTGTATCCTAGCAACCAGACTACTATACATTGCAAACTGGAGGGTTTTCGAATATAAAGCCTTATAACTCAACAACCACAAATAATAAAAAATGAAAACCAACTGCAAATTGTCTCAGAATATCACTCTCTACATCATACTAAAAGTTACTCAAATGTGAACAACCCCTTTAAAGGAGAACTAAAGCCTAACTAAAGAAGTAGCTAGAAATGTTGTACATTATGTTTTGGATTTCTGTACCAGCCCAAGGCAACCACAGCCCTTTAGCAGTAAAGATCTGTGTCTCCAAAGATGCCCCAGTAGCTCTCCATCTTCTTTTCTGCTGATTCACTGCACATGCTCTGTGCTGCTGTCACTTATTGAGCTTAGGGACCCACTCACAATATACAGTACACATAGAATAGAAATGTCACAATATAAGGCTGATTAGTAATTAATACAGATAATTACTACATGGCAGCACAGAAACCAGTGCAATTAGCATCAGAATTTAATAATCAGCAAACCTGTAGCATCAGCTTATATTACAGGGAAAGTTCATTTACTGCTGGATAATTAGTGACGAGCCCTAAGCTTAGCTTCTCAACAGCCAATCAGAGCCCACTGAGCATGTGAGTGTCACAGACACTTTCCAAGATGGTGACCCCCTGTGACAAGTTTGAAGTCCTGGATCATTGCTGCTATTGATAAGCTGAAACTTTAGCCTTGTGCAATAGGTTCACTATATAAAATATGCCATTTTTAGCCACATTCATTTTTAGGGGTTAGTTATGCTTTAAAGGGCCAAAATATTACCCCTAACCAAAAATGTGGGTTAATGGAGCCCGCACTCTATTTGGGGGTAACAGTAGGTTTTTTTTAAAAAAAATTTTGGCAGTGCCCTTTAAAGAAAGGATTCCCCAATTCACCTACTACCATCTGTCCCTGTCATCTCTAATACATTTTCTTACTGTCTGCAGCAAGAACCACTTTCCTTACTTAGTCTGAACACTCAATAGCCTGATCCTATCACAAGGTGTCACTGCGGGGCCAGTTTATCTGCAGTGCAAATTTTGTATTTAACGAGTTTTATTCAACTATAAACCCCATGCCCTATGCCAAATATAAATATAAACCAAATGAAGTAAATCAGTGCAGCCCACTTTTATTGGTCACTTATTTTATTCTAGTAAGTGTGAGTTTATTTCAAATTTATATTAGTATAAAGTATAATTAGTATCAGGGATAAACATTATACAGTATATATATATCATTGTCTTTGATGAAGTTCAGTGTAATCAGCTTTAGGAGGTATTGGCTTTTGAATATGTGGCAGGTGCATTAAGATACTTTTGTAACAATTTAAGATAAGCAAAGAAACAATTGTAACAAATTAAGTTAAGCAGGTCTCTTTGGGAAACTGTGATTTACAGCTTAAAGGGCAATCCACCTTCATTAGCAATGTAATAACTGTAATAATACATAAAAACCACAGAAATGTGTTCAAACTTTTAAAACCTGCCACATTTTGTAAATTGAACATGGTAATTAGGGGGTGTGGCCACACAATGGGCATGGTCAAAACATTTCACCATGCTCTGAGTGGCAAATCTTTTTGTCTCTCTTTCTACTTCTAATGTTGGGAGGTGTGCTACTGTGATGGTACTGTGCCCCATTTGCTCCTCATGTAGTCTGTATGTATAAACTCACACCTGCTGTGCCTCACCTTCCTTGGCATCAGAGATGGGTGGGTCAGGGGCGGGCCTATGAATACAGGGAGCTCGCCAGGTGCTGGTTGGGAGCAGGCGGGTTAGGGTCAGCAGGGCCGTATATATATATATGTGTATATATATATATATATATATATATATATATAAATATACATATATATATATATATATATATATATAGGCTATTCATGCAATGAATTAATACACTTTGATTTGATACACAAATAGCCTGGTGTTGCTGGTCTTTTTGAAGTATTTGAATTTTTTACCATGCACCCAGGGAACACGATATCAGCAGGGTGCTGCTCTTGTGAAGACTGCATGCGACTGCACATGTGCAAACTGGGGGGTGCAGATAAGTCTGATACCTAAGGTGGCTTCAGACATAAACACAGAGCTAAGGGTCGGACACAGGACTGTTTTTTGTCAACCCACATATCACTAAAACGAATGGCTATTTGATATCATTTTCCCCAGCTGTCTTTTGGAGAATTCAACCCAAAAGTAAAAAAAAACCCTACCCCTCTAACCTACATAGACCCCCCTGCCTCCCCCCCCCAGCCTAGCTGCTATTCCGGGCAAATGCCCCTGACTCTTTTCTTACCCCTCGGTGCAGATTCTGTCCAGCGGAGTTCACGGGCGTCATCTTCCGGCTCTTCAGTAATCTTCGGAATGAGACCGGCGCTTCGTCAATCTCCGTGACTTTAGGCACATTGCTCCAACTGCGCTTACGCCGATATGGCACTTACTTCCCAAAGATTACCAAAGAGAAGAAGATGGCTGCCGTGAACTCCGCTGGACAGAATCTGCACCGAGGGGTAAGTAAAGAGTTGGGGGCATTTGCTTGGGGTAACAGCTAGGCTGGGGGGATGAGGGAGGGGGACTATGTAGGGTAGGCGGTAGGGCTTTTTTAACTTTAGGGTTGAATTCTCCTGTAAGGTGGCCATAGATGTTACAATTACGATCTTTCCTGGAAAAGATGTTTCCAGGAAAGATCGTTCATTTCAATACACACGTGTAGAGCTGAATCATCAGATGTACAGAGAGAAATACTAGAATTCTACCTGTATCTGATGATTCAACTCTAAGGGGCCAATTCATTAACTTCAAGTGAAGGATTCGAAGTAAAAAAACGTTGAATTTCGAAGTTTTTTTTGGCAACTTCGACCATCGAATGGGCTACTTCGACCTTCGACTACGACTTCGAATCGAAGGATTAAAATCATTCGACTATTCGACCATTCGATAGTTGAAGTACTGTCTCTTTAAGAAAAAACTTCGACCCCCTAGTTCGCCACCTAAAAGCTACCGAACCCAATGTTAGCCTATGGGGAAGGTCCCCATAGGCTTGGGTAAATTTTTTTGGTCGAAGGTTAATCCTTCAATCGTTGGATTAAAATCCTTTGAATCGTTTATTCCTTCGATCAAAGTATTTGCCCAAAATCCTTCGACTGCGATATTCGAAGTCGGAGGATTTTCATTCCCCAGTCGAATATCGAGGGTTAATTAACCCTCGATATTCAACCCTTGATGAATTTGCCCCTAACTAATGGCCTCTGTTCAGGTGCCTTCGAATGCAAAGGCAAATTTTCTGGCCAGCCTGATCAACAAGCCAATCGATATCCAAGTCTTCTGCGATATCGGTCGGCTCATCTCCCACCATACACGCACAAAATTTCATTCAAAAATTTGTTTCATACGATGGTCACCATTAGGCTATGGCCAGACAAGGCCAAAATCTGCTTGCTGAAATCTGCAGGGTGAATTCAGCCTCTGATTTCAGCTACTAGAATCCTCTTCTCTGTTTGGGTCCGGAAACCTTGTGTCTCTCATTTCTCGTTTCTTCTCTAAAATCCGACGAGTTTGGAGCCAAGACTTCCGGACGTAAACAGAGGAGATTCTGCTAGCGTTTAGGGGTTGAAATTTCGCCTCGTCTGGCCTTATCCTACATTGCACTTCAGATAAGGTCTAAGTAAACAATCCTTCTATTTTATAAAGAGGAGATCAGTGTGGGACTGGCCCACCAGGATACCAGGAAAACTCCCAGTGGGCCCAGTTGTCAGTGGGCCTCTTGCTTCTAACCATTTGGCCTTTTTCATGGTCATTCCCTATTTCTTTATGAGAACAGAGAGGCTTAAAGGGCATGTAAAGTCAAAAAAATAAAATCCCATTTTAACTTTCTTTAATGAAAAAGAAACCTATCTCCAATATACTTTAATTTAAAAATGTGTACAGTTTTTATAAGAAACCTGACTGTATGCAGTGAAATTCTCCCTTCATTTACTGCTGTGGATAGGAATTGTCAGACGGTCCCTAACTGCTGAGCAGGGAAACAATCATACTTATGAACAGCAGGGGGAGCCCCCGCCTTACTTCCCAGCCATGCAGAACTCAAGCAGCTTTGTTTATGACGATCCCTAAGCAGCCCAGACCACACTGAGCATGTGCACAGTCTTAGTCTTGCAAAGATGTTCAACAAAGTTACAAGATGGTGACCCCCTGTAGCCAACTTTGAAAGCATAAATCATTTGTTTGATTAGGCTTGTGGTGCAGTAAGTTCATGTTTATATTTAGTATACAAAATACAGCATTTCTATCTTTATTCTATTTTAGACTTTACATGCCCTTTAACAATGGAAGAATAAAGTATAGTATGTAGAGAAAAGAGACTAGTAGAATAAAGAGGTTGAGTGAGGAGAGGAGGTATAATATTTTGGAAAGTGGGCCCTCAGCCTAAGGTTTTCTGGCAGGCCCCTGGTATCCCAGTCCGACACTGGAGGAGATACATATAAAATACACTTTTGTGAGGATGAAATGCTACTTCTGGGTTGCCAGTGATAAGTGCAGCCCTAAATCATTATTTGTGAATTTGTGACTAAAATCATTTTCTCTATTCCACTCTCTAATGAAATTACCATTTTGGCTCTGTCATTATGCCAATACAGCCGTCCTTTGAAGGTGTTTGTGTAAAAAACAGCAAGCGCATCAGGTAAAATTGACTTTCACACACCGACAAATGGCAAATTAATTTTCGGACCAAATCCACTTGCAATGATATATTCTTGGCTTTTCTATCAGTGCTTTACCCCAATCAACGACACACTGTGACAATTGCAGGCCACCCATAGATGTGCAGGATTATATAGAACCCCATTATCCAGAAAGTTCCAAATTCTTTAAAGGTCGTCTCCCATAGACTCCGTTTTGTAAAAATAATCCAAATATTTTAAAATGATTTCCCTTTTTCTCTGTAATAATAAAACAGTAACTTGTACTTGATCCCAACTAAGATATAATTAATCCTTATTGGAAGCAAAACCAGACTATTAGGTTTATTTAATGTTTATGTGATTTTCTAGTAGTGTTAAGTTATGAAGATCCAAATTACAGAAAGATCCATTATTCGGAATGCCCCAGGTCCCGAGCATTCTGGAAAACAGTGATAAATTTGCCCCCTATGATCTAGAGGCAGGTCTGAGACTAATAGCCACATCCGTACAACTGAGAATTTATATAAAAGGAATGGATATCTTTAGGAAGATGTAGAGAGTGATATTCTGGGACAAACTGCAATTGGTCTTCAGTTTGTATTATTTGTGATTTTTTTAATAATTTTGCTCTTTTTAGCAGCTCTCAAGTGTGGAATGTCAGTTTTCTGGTGGCTAGGTTCAAAATGACCCTAGCAACCAGTTAGTGGTTTAAAAGAGAGACTGAAACATAAATAGGAGGGGACCTGATTAGAAAGATGAGTAATAAAAATTAATAATAACAATAAAATCGTAGCCTCACAAAGCAATAGGTGTTAGCGGCTCTCAAGTGGGGAATTTCAATAGTTATCTGGCTGCTAGGGTCCAAATGACCCTAGCAACCAGTTAGTGGTTTAAAAGAGAGACTGAAACGTAAATAGGAGGGAACCTTGAATTGAATGATGAGTAATACAAAGTAATACAGTTTTGGGACCTGTTATCCAGAATGCTCAGGACCTGGGGTTGTCCGGATAATGGATCTTTCTGTAATTTGGATATTCAACCTTAAGTCTACTAGAAAATCATGTAAATACTAAAAAAACCTAATAGTCTGGTTCTGCTTCCAATAAGGATTAATTATATCTTAGTTGGGATCAAGTACAAGCGACTGTTTTATTATTACAGAGAAAAAAGATGTTTTTAAAAATCTGGAGTATTTGATTATAATGGAGTCTATTGGAGATAGCCTTTCCGTTATTTGGAGCTTTGTGGAAAAATGGTTTCTGGATAACCAATCCCATACCATAATAACAATAAAAACTTAGTCTCACGGAGCAATAGGTGTTTGGCTGTTGGGGTCAGTGAACCCATTTAAAAACTTCAGAAGAACAAGGCAAATAATTAAAAAAACCAAAAAAAAAAGTTGTAACATTATAAAAGTGAACTAAAAGGTAAACTACTCCTAATCATTGCAACAAATCATCAGTTGGTATTTGATAGGTCTGTTGCAATGTAGAAAACGAAAACAAAGATCTGATTGGTTGCTTTGGGCAACTACAGTAGAGCATTAGTTAATGGATTCCACCATGTTCCCTAATACATAATTGTTTTTATAAGAAGTCTATGGAACATGTGGCCTGAGACCTCCATGGAAGGAACATCTACTGGACCTGCAGTTGAACTTCCCTGTGGAATAAATAATTAAAACTGCCATAATTAAAACTGCCATAATTAAAACTGCCATTGTCTCTCTGTACTAATGTTTTCTGGAGAGTCAGTGCAGTTATTGTGGAAGCTGAGTGACATTATACCCTAACGAGGCTACGTTTGCTCACTGGCCCATGTCCTAATCAGCTGAACACCATTAATAGCATTAACCTTTGTCTGAAAGCAAATACCCCTAACCCTCTGGCTATTTACAACTAGACACTAGAATTCAGTTTATTTGTAACAGGATCCCAGTCCCTGACATCAATGTCACCTCAAAGGGGTTGTTCACCTTTTTGTTAACTTTTAGTATGATGTAAAGAGTGATATTCTGAGACAATTTGCTATTGGTTTTCATTTTTTATTATTTGTGGTTTTTCAGTTATTTAACTTTTTATTCAGCAGCTCTCCAGTTTGCAGTTTCAGCAGTCTGGTTGCTAAAGTCCAAATTCCCCTAGTAACTATGCATTGATTTGAATAGGAGAGGACCTAAATAGAACGGTGAGTAATAAAAAGTAATAATAACAATAAAATGATAGCCTTACAGAGCATTTGTTTTTTTAGATGGGGTCAGCGACCCCCATATGGAAACTGAAAATTCAGATGAAGAAGGCAAATAGTTAAAAACATATGCCAAAGAAATAATGAAGACGAATTGAAAAGTTGCTTAGAATTGGCCATTTTAGAACTTACTAAGGGCAGAGACACACGCTGCTATTTCGGGAGTTTAGTCGCCCAGCAACAAATCGCTTCTTCTTCTGCGACTAATCTCCCCGAACTTCCCGTCGGCTAAAAGTTAACTTAAAGGGATACTTTCATGGGAAAATTTTTTTTTTTCAAAATGAATCAGTTAATAGTGCTGCTCCAGCAGAATTCTGCACTGAAATCCATTTCTCAAAAGAGCAAACAGATTTTTTTATATTCAGTTTTGAAATCTGACATGGGGCTAGACATTTTGTCAATTTCCCAGCTGCCCAAGTCATGTGACTTGTGCTCTGATAAACTTCAATCACTCTTTACTGCTGTACTGCAAGTTGGAGTGATATCACCCCCTCCCTTTCCCCCCCAGCAGCCAAACAACAGAACAATGGGAAGGTAACCAGATAACAGCTCCCTAAGGGCTCTTACACATGAGCGTTCCGACCTGCGCTCCCCTGCGTTCCGTAGGGGAACGCAGGTCGGAACGCTCATGTGTAAGAGCCCTAACACAAGATAACAGCTGCCTGGTAGATCTAAGAACAACACTCAATAGTAAAATCCAGGTCCCACTGAGACACATTCAGTTACATTGAGAAGGAAAAACAACAGCCTGCCAGAAAGCATTTCTCTCCTAAAGTGCAGGCACAAGTCGCATGACCAGGGGCAGCTGGGAAATTGACAAAATGTCTAGCCCCATGTCAGATTTCAAAACTGAATATAAAAAAATCTGTTTGCTCTTTTGAGAAATGGATTTCAGTGCAGAATTCTGCTGGAATAGCACTATTAACTGATGTGTTTTGAAAAAAAACATGTTTTTCGATGACAGGATCCCTTTAAAGTTGAACCACCCCTTTTAAAGGGACTTCATCAAAAAGTCTCTGTGTCTGAAGCAACCTTTAGTGACCCAGTACACAGAATGTTTTCTTGGCCCTGCTAAATCTCTATGAGGTAACTTTTTACTGTGTTAGAGAATAGCCAACTCCTAGCAACTTTGCAATTAGCCTTAATTTTTTATATTTCATCATTTTTGCCTTTTTACTTCTTTGCCTCTTTCCAGCTTTCAAATGGGTGTCACCGACCCCATCTTAAAAAAAATGCTCTGTACGGCTACACATTTAGGGGGTTATTTATAAAAGTCCAAATGGAAAAAAATTCATAAAATACTTTTTTTTTTTTTACTATAAAATCAGAAATTTTGGTGGAAAAAAACCTTACATTTTTCAAGATTTATTAAAGTCCAATTCTGCAAAAATTCTGAATCTGAAAATCCAGAATCTTAGACCTGGCAAGTTCTTATATACAGTAGAACCCCCATTTTAAGTTTTTCAGGGGACCAGAAAAAAAATGGTGTAAAATCCAGGATCCAGTGTAAAATCAGGGACATGTATTATACACAATATATAGGTGAGACCACAAAACAACAATGTAACAATGAGGGAAAACTTAAAATCAAGGGATGTAAAATTGAGGTTTTAGGTCCCTATCATATTGGAAGTTTCTGTGGTCTGCGCTGGTAATAGCCCAAAAAATCTGACTATTTTGGGCTTTTCAGGTAAAAATCATACGATTCTGGAAAAAACTCTCAATTTTATTGAGTTTGTCCCCGATCTGATTAAATCAAGCTTTTTTTAATAATAAATAATGTCCAATCGTTGATTCTACTTTGGTCTGACTTTATAATTTTTTAAAATCAGAAAAAATCGGATTTTGATAAATAACCCGCTTATTTTTTATTGCTACTTATTATTACTCATCTTTCTATTCAGGCCTCTCCTATTCATATTCCAGTCTCTTATTCAAATCAATGCATGGTTGCTAGGATCTTTAGGACCAGATTGCTGAAATTGCAAACCGGAGAGCTGCTGAATAAAAAGCTAAGTAGCAAATAATAGGAAATTAAATCCAATTGCAAATTGTCTCAGAATCTCTCTCTCTACATCATACTAAAAGTTAATTTAAAGGTGGACAACCCCTCACTTAATCACTTTTTTGCTTGACAGGGCAGTATACTCAAAAATTTCGAAATATTACAGGGTAACCCCTAAGCTAATCATAACACACTTTCAGAAAATATTTAGTTCCTTTTTCGAGATGATTAAAAACGGAAGTAAAATGTTCTGAGAGCTTGAAAGTCTCAACGGTAAAAACTTTGAGTTTTTTTTACTATAAAATCAGATTTGTTTGGAATCAAATCCCACATTTTTTTCAATATTTATTATACCGTGATGCTGCAAAAAATCAGAATTCAAAAGGTTGTATATAAGTCAATGGGAGAAGTCCCTATCCTATTTGGAAGTTTCTGTGGTAGCCTAAAAATACGACTATTTTGGACTTTTTGGGCAAAAATCCGAAAAATGCATGCTTTTCTGGAAATAGCCTGAAAAAATTGAACAATTTGAGAAAAAACACGGGTATTCGCTCGATTTTATCGAGTTTGTCCCGATCTGATAAAATTGTGTTTTTTTAAAAAAATAATTAATAAGGTCACATCGTGGGTCCTAGTTTGGTCAGACTTTTTTTTAAATAAAATATCAGATTTTTATAAATAACCCCCAGAAGGTATCACCTTTATACCACTTTTGTTATTTTTTATTGCAAGAAGGGCTACCCTGTAATATTTTTATTGGCTAACATAGTACTTTAGTCTGCTTGGGGCTTGGTCAGATATTGACGAAGTCTGGAGAGTCCCATTTGTATTGGGCCGTGATGAGTTTGTGCTTCTCCCAAAAGATCTGAACTGAGCCCCCTTATGTGATCCAATCTCTGCTTTATTTGGCCCAACAGATAGTCATCAAATAAGCAAATAAGCTCCAAAAGTTACACCAGCAATGGTTGCCACAGGCAAAATTGTCATCATAATCGGGGCCAAGGTGGGGGGCCCCCCAGTCCGATGCTGTTTAGAGGTAGTGGAGGTTGGAAATCACAGGCCAAGGCAGACTAACTGCCAATTAGAGTGTTATTGTGCATCCGTTTCAAAGATTTTTAGCGATCGATCAAAGGATTTCTATTCGACCAAAAAAAAACCATAGAAAAGTGCTGTGGAAGGTCCCCATAGGCTAACATTGCACTTCGGTAGCTTTAATTTGGCGAATTATGAAGTCGAAGTTTTTTTTAAAGAGACAGTACTTCGATTATCGAATGGTTGAATAGTCAAACGATTGTTACTTCAAATCGTTCGAATAGAAGTCGAATATAGCCTATTCGATGGTCGAAGTACCCAAAAATTTACTTCGAAATTCGAACTTTTTGACATTCAAACCATTCACTCGAGCTTGGTAAATCTGTCCGTTAGGGTCAGGGCAAACACTCAGATTTGGGAGATTAGTTGCCCGGCTACACATCTCTTCTTCAGGACTACTAATCTCCCCAAACTACCTCCCGCCGGCTAGAATGTAAATCGCAGGAGGGATGGCACTGGGATCGCTTCGTTTTCCAAAGTTGCCTCATGAGGAAACGTCGGGCGAATTCAGAAAACAAAGAGCTCCGAGTGCCATCCTGCCGGCAATTTACATTCCAGCCGGCAGGAGGCAGTTCGGGGAGATAAGTCGCCCCCAAAGAAGAGGGGTAACTAATCTCCCTGAATCTGAGCATGTGCCCTGACCCTAAGGGCCCTTTCTCAAGGTTTCAATGAGTATCATCATTACCTACCACTTGTACTCCATTGTTCTCACTAGAAGCTAAATGGGAGCTGCTCCATCGGTTTTGCATTTCTATTGAGCTGAAGGGATCACAGAGTGGAAGGAATCCATGGATTCCATTCACTAGACTATTGCTATAGATGAATGGCTGTGAGGATCCGCCAACAAGGAAAAGCTCCCAGTCTCCTAAATTCCTCTTTAATAAAAGTGTGCAAAACCCTCTCTGTGGGAGGACAAGGCAGGGCCGGATAATATTAGAAAGGAATGTGTTCCCATTGACAGGCTCATTTTTAGGCTCTAGGAAATATTCTTCCCTTTATCCAGATTTGGCAAAGTCCCTGCTGAAATTGTTGTTGTGGAAGCAGCTAACGCATAATCCCTGTTCCATGCAGCGGTACTGCACAAGCTCAGACGAAAATAAATCTAAAACTAAGATCTCTAATCAAATATGGATTTAGAGCTGACCAAAGTAATGCAGAGTACAAGTATGGGATCTGTTATCCCAGAAAGCTCTGAATTACGGAAAGGCCGTCTCCCATAGATAAAAAAAAATCAGAATTTTTTTAAAAAAGATTTCCTTTTTTTCTGTATATCTAATATAAGTAATTCTTAAACAACTGGACTTGCTGAGTAATCATTGAAGATGTTTCACTACTCATCTGAGCAGCTTCTTCAGTTTAACCTTTTCTCTGTAATAATCAAACAGTAGCTTGTACTTCATCCAAACATAAATTAAAATGGGAAGTAAAGTCTAAAACAGAATAAGGCTAGAAATGCTGTATTTTGTATACTAAACATAGACATGAACTAAACAAATAATTTATGCTTTCAAAGTTGACCACAGGGGGTCACCATCTTGTAACTTTTTTATACATCTTTGCAAGACCAAGACTGTGCACATGCTCAGTGTGATCTGGGCTGCTTAGGGATCGTCATAAATTATCAAAACAGCACAAGTCAAATAATATCTGCCAGAAGCCGATACAACAAGACTGATTAATAATCAGAATATACAGACTGCACTGGGTCCTGTGTTGTCATGTAATCTAATGTGGATTTTATAGTTTTTGTATTATTTAATAAAAACTTTCTCCAACTCTGCAGAACCAGTGGTTGCAGCAAAATAATCCTCCAAATAGAATCCCAGTTTAACTGTTTAAATCTGGCTCCATGATCTTTGTCTCTGCAGCTGGAGTTGGAAACAGTAAAGGGGATGTAAAGGCAAAAATAAACTCCAATACAAATCTCTGCACAGTCACCGACTGCTCTACAGGGAAACAAACAAAGCTGCTTGAGTTCTGCCTGGCTGGGAAGTAAGGCGGGGGCTCCCCCTGCTGTTCATAAGTATGATTGTTTCCCTGCAGAGCAGTTAGGGACCGTCTGACAATTCCTATCCACAGCAGTAAATGAAGGGAGAATTTCACTGCATACAGTCAGGTTTCTTATAAAAACGGTACACATTTTTTAATTAAAGTATATTGGAGATAGGTTTCTTTTTCATTAAAAAAGTAAAAATGGGATTTTATTTTTTTCCTTTACATGCCCTTTAATCCTTATTGGAATCAAAACAAGCCCATTGGGTTTATTTTTACATCATTTTCTAATAGACTTAAGGTATGAAGATCCAAATTACAGAAAGATCTATTATCCGGAAAACCCCAGGTCCTGAGCATTCTGGATAACAGGTCCCTTACCTGTACAATGTACTGACTGTCACACACAGGTCCCAGGGATCTCAAAGGGGACCAAAGTTGCTATTATTATTATAATGTATTTTTAGGGTGCCACCACATAGTTGAATAGATTTATGCAACCAGCCAGATACAATAGTTATTATACATATTTCAAAGCCACAAAGTACTGGGGGGACCTGTAACAATGAACAATGATACACAGACCCCTCTCCACCCTATTCCCATAGGCACCAAGGAACCCCCTATTCCCCAAATGGCTCTGTTCACTTGTACCTGTTCCAAAAAGACAAAGCTGCAGAGAGGGGTTGGAGGGCTCCATGTCTGACTGTTTGGCTTTATGTCCCTGGCTCTTGGGAACAATCAGACTCCTGGAAGTCAAATAGTGAAACATGGCGATGGCCAAACCTGCTGCTCAAATTTTTTTTTGGGGGGGGGGGCAAGGCTATACTAAGGAAACTCCTTGGTGTGGGTAAGAACGAGGCCGGTGAAGGTCAACGGTTCTCTTTTAAAAGGATGGTTAACTCATTATAAGTTATAGAATGGTCAATTTTAAGCAACTTCTCAGTAGGTCTTCATTATTTTTTATTTATGTTTTTTAAATTATTTGCCTTCTTCTTTTGACTCTTTCCAACTTTTAAATAGGGGTCACTGACCCCATCTAAAAAACAAATGCTCTGTAAGGCTTCACATTTATTGCTAATTTTGAATTATCTTTTTTTATTTTATTCAGGCACACTCCTATTCATATTCCGGTCTCCTATTCAAATCAATGCATGTTTGCTATGGTAATTTGGACCCTAGCAACCAGATTGCTGGAATTACAAACTGGAGAGCTGCTGAATAAAAAGCTAAATAACTCTAAAACCACGAATAATAAAAAATGAAAACAAATTGCAAATTGTCTCAGAATATCCCTCTCTACATCATAATGAAAGTTAACTCAAAGTTGAACAACCCCTTTAAAGGAGAAGGAAAAGCTTGCAGTTGGGGGAGCCAAATGTTGTACCTGTTCCACTCCGTGGTGCTCATTGGTATAACCCCAGGGCCAGTGCAGTTTTCTGCTGATATGAGCACAGGCCCGGGGTTTCAGGTAAGTAAATACATTCACTTGGGGGGGGGGGCTAACATTTGGAACCCCCAAGTGCTGCAAGCCTTTCCTTCTCCTTTAAGTTACATCCCATTCTTGGGAATATAGTAAAACATTGATCCCCAACCACCAACCCCTTGGATGTTGCTCCCAGTGGCCTTATAGCAGGTGCTTATTTTTGAATTTGTGCTTTGAAGCCACATTTTGGTTGAATTAAAACTAGGTGTACTGCCAAATAGGGTTGAGGGTTGACTTGCCCTTTAAGGGAAAATTATACCCCCAAAATGAATCCTTGAGCAACAGATTATATCAAATTAAGTGACATATTAAAGAATCTTATCAAACTGGTATATATATATATATATATTTAAATACATTTCCTTTTTACATCTCTTGCCTTGAACCAACATTTAGTGATGGTCTGTGTGCTGCCTCAGAGATCACCTGACCAGAAATACTGCGGCTCTAAGGGGCAGATTTATCAAGGGTCGAATTTCGAAGTAATAGGAGTTTTTTTGAACTCCCATAACTTCGAAATTCGAAAAAAAAGACCAATCGAAATTTATTAAAAAAAACGTTTTTAACTTAACGGGTGAATAGGCTGTATTGGAATTGCTTTGGATCAAAGTTTTAGCGCATTCGATCGAATTCAAAACAAAGTATTTGCCCCAAAAAACGTAGATTTTTCAAAGTCCACCAAATGACTCCAAGTAGGTTCTTGGAGGTCCCCCATAGGCTAAAACAGCAATTCGGCAGGTATTAGATGGCGAATGGTCGAAGTTGACAGTACATGATAATTTTCGATATTCGAATAGTCTAATTTTTTTTTCAAAAAGGCCTATTCGATAGTTGAAGTACAAAAAAATAAATTTTACTTCAAATTCTCACTTGGACCCTTGTTAAATCTGCCCCTAACTGTAACAGGAAGAAGTGTGGAAGAAAAAGACACAACTCTGTCTGTTAATTGGCTCATGTGACCTAACATGTTTGGTTTGTTTGGTGTGTTTGTGTGCACCGTGAATCCTACGATCCCAGGGGGCGGCCCTTATTTTTTAAAATGGCATTTTTCTATTTATGATTACCCAATGGCACATGCTACAAAAAAAAGTATATTATTATGAAAAGTGTTTATTTACATGAAGCAGGGTTTTACATATGAACTGTGTTATGCAATATCTTTTTCTAGAGACCTACATTGTGCCGGGGTATAGTTTTCCTTTAAGGCGAGGTATCCAACCTCTTGTAACCCACCCCAGCTGTTGTTGGACTACAAATCCCAGAATCCACCTGTGACTGTTCGGGGCTGCAGTAGAGTAGGGATTCAGGTTGGACACGTCTAGTTGTGTGTAAAAGTTCTTATATACTGTTAAAATATCATTTATGTGTCCTTAAACATTGGAGGCTTACATTACCAACTCAAAATTCATTTGAATGTTATCTGGGTGAAAATAAATACATCAATCAAAAGAATAACCACACACCAGGGTTAAATGTTTCTGTATTTTATTCAAAGGCATTTTATTTAAGAAACTCCAATTCTATCTCAATAAAAACATTTTCTTTCAAGAGGAAAATGATCATAAAATAATTATTAGATTTTTAAAAAAAATCTTTTAATTGAATCTGATCCCTGTGAATCTTCGCCGCTATAATATTCTGTAACGAAACAGCTACGGGTCACGCTGAATGTTTTATGTTTGTGGCTTCTGTCATTTGTAATCACAATGGGCAGAATTCTTTTCCTTAAAGGAACAGTTCAGTGTGAAAATAAAAAGTGTGTAAATAGATGTTTTTAATATAGTTAGTTAGCCAAAAATGTAATGTATAAAGGCTGGAGTGACTGGATGTGTAACATAATAGCCAGAACATTACTTCCTGCTTTTCAGCTCTCTAACTCTGAGTTAGTCAGTGACTATAAGGGGGGCCACATGGGACATAACTGTTCAGTGAGTTTGTAATTGATCCTCAGTATTCAGCTCAGATTCAAAAGCAACAGATATGACCCACGTGGCCCCCACTCAAGTCTCTGATTGGTTACTGCCTGGTAACCAGTCAGTGGAAACCAAGAGAGCTGAAAAGCAGGAAGTAGTGTTCTGGCTATTATGTTACACATCCAGTCACTCCAGCTTTTATACATTAAATTTTTGCCTAACTAACTATATTAGAAACATTTTTTATTTTGCACAACCTACTTATTTTCCCAGTTTTTATTTTTACACCGAACAGTTCCTTAAAGGAGATGGAAAGCTACCAAAGCAGTTTATTGCCAATAGATTAGCCACAATAGGGCAAGCACTATATTTATTCTGCAGAATGCTTTACTATACCAGCTCTAGAAGCTATCTGTTTGTTTAGGGTAGCAGCTGCCATATTAGCTTGGTGTGATGTCACTTCCTGGCTGAGTCTCTCCCTGCTCACTCATAGCTCTGGGCTCAGATTACAGCAGGGAGTGGAGGAGGGAGAGAGGAGCAAACTGAGCATGCTCAAGCCCAAGCCCTGGAGGTTTAAGCTGAAAACAGGAAGTCTGATACAGAAGCCCATGAGTACACAATAGAAGGAAAGAAATGCTGTGTTTCTTTTGACTCAGAGCGGCATTACTTTGAGGGGTTACTGGTGTATTTATATAGACCTTTCTGATAAAGCTTACTTAGTTGTAGCCTTTCCTTTAAACCCTCCCCATCTGAAAACGAGGAGAAGAAAGATCACTGAGAGAAAGAATTAATACAAAAATGAAGGAGGTAACAAACAGAAATATAATGCCAGTAGTACAATGCGCAAAGAGCTCACAAGTATCAGTTTCACTAAAGTACCAATAGTTTCCACAGCAGATACAGAAGCAAAGGTTAAGGGTCAGAAAACCAGGGGTAAAGGGGTTCAGCAGACCATTCATTTTCTTAGGGACTGAACTATTTCTTCATTAAATGGGTTAAAAGTAAATGTAAACCCACAAAACAAATGAATGTAAGATTGCTCGGGGTGGCACCTGCGTTTATTTCTGTCGACAGCCACAGTCAGAGGAAAATTAAGTTAAAGGGGTGGGTCACCTTTCTGTTAATTTGGCCAATTCTAATCAACTTTTCAATTGGTCTTCATTATTTTTTTAAATAGTTTTGAAAGATTTGCTTTCTACGTCTGACTTCCTTATGCGTAAAAACACCCATGGACTTCAATGCATTTTGAACATTTCTCGACACGCGCAAATCTTTTCGCAGTTTCGATAATTTTTCAGTGAAGCGGAATGGGACAGATTCACTCATCACTAGCCACTAGCCTTAGGACTGAACCAATGAGACACATTAGAGCAGGACGCTCCACAAACCACAATGTTTTTTTACAATAATAGTATTGGAATTAAAAAGACAGAAAAAAACAGAGAATTATAAAATATTCAGACTGCCTCTTGCAAAAATAAATCATTTCTCTTTGTAATTACATATTTTAATGAAAATCAGTATCTTACACAACCTCTAGTATCTCGTTGGTTAAGTAGGCTCTAGATGTTTGTATTGAGTCTGCAGGCTGAGGATGATCCATTTAAATGGTGGTGGTACAGCTGCTCAAACTCCAGTCCGCAGACTGTATGTATTGAGCAAGTGGCCAGCTGTTGGGTGTTAATAATGCTAAATTATGAGTATTTAAAGGGGAAGTAAAGTCTAAAATAGAATAAGGCTAGAAATGCTGTATTTTGTAAACTAAACATAAACTTACTGCACCACAAGCCTAATAAAACAAATAATTTATGCTTTCAAAGTTGGCCACAGGGGGTCACCATCTTGTAACTTTGTTATACATCTTTGCAAGACTAAGACTGTGCATATGATCAGTGTGGTCTGGGCTGCTTAGGGATCGTCATAAATTATCAAAAACGCACAAGTCAAATAATATCTGTCAGAAGCCGATACATCAAGACTGATTAATAATCAGAATATACAGACTGCACTGGCTCCTGTGTTGTCATGTAATCTAATGTGGATTTTATAGTTTTTGTATTGTTTGATACAAACTTTCTCCAACTCTGCAGAACCAGTGGTTGCAGCAAAATAATCCTCTAAATAGAATCCATGATCTTTGTCCCTGCAGCTGGAGTTGGAAACAATAAAGGGGATGTAAAGGCAAAAATAAAATCCAATACAAATCTCTGCACAGTCACCGACTGCTCTACAGGGAAACAAACAAAGCTGCTTGAGTTCTGCATGGCTGGAAAGTAAGGCGGGGGCTCCCCCTGCTGTTCATAAGTATGATTGTTTCCCTGCTCAGCAGTTAGGGACTATCTGACAATTCGTATCCACTACAGTAAGCGAAGGGGGAATTTCACTGCATTTAGTCAGGTTTCTTATAAAAATGGTACACCTTATTTAATTAAAGTATATTGGAGATAGGTTTATTTTTTCATAAACACACTTAAAAAATCTGCTGATTTGTCAAAATTTCAAAATGAGTGGATTTTATCCGTATTTGGCCACCTAAACGCTGGGTCAAGCTGGGCTGATTGATTATTTGGCCACCAGGCCAATGATCTGGATCTGGTCTTTTCGAGGGTCCATAAAGTCTTTTTAGGAAAGGACAACACCAATGCCCTGATACTCAACCGATGCCTGATAATTCTCTCCCTTATTTTTGGCCAGATATTGGTTTAGACTGACCATCAGAAGAGCCTCATTCATAGGTCCATAAACATTATCAGCTTGTGTATGGCTACCTTAAGCCTATTCTAAAGGTGGCCATAGACACACAGATAATATCATACAAAACACATTTTCTAAGATATTCAGTGCATGTATGGTGGGAAACGAGTTGACCAATATTGGCAGAAGACTTGGATATTGGACGGCTCGTCGATTGGGCTGGAAGGAAAATTTTTATCCGGTGCCTTTGAAGGGACCCAAACATCAGCCACTGTTACTGCTGAATCGTCAGATACAGGTAGAATTCTATTGTTTTTCTCTGTATATCTGACATTTCAGCTCTACACGTGTGTATTGAAACAAATGATCTTTCTTGGAAACATCTTTTCCAGGAAAGATTGGAATTGGCCACCTTAGACCTAACGGTTTATGAATTGTATAACATTTTTGAAAAGCAAAAAGGTCACTGCAGTTTCAGCTTTTTCCTGGAATCCCTAAAACGGATCCATTTTAAAGAACAGAGACGACATTTGTCTTTAGAGAATAGCTTTTAAGTCGTCAGGTCCTCACTGGGTCAGTAAGAAAGGCCTCTGAGTAGATCTCAGCCAGATTCTCCATAGTAGCACCGTGCATTTCATAGCTGTAGTGGTTGATGCAACACAACTCCATATGAGCTCAATTAAAAGGAAACCCCATCAAGAAATGCTGTAAACATGAGCAGTGGTGGAGCAGCTGGGCCCCAACATGGGAAAACTCAAACTGTAGACAGGTTTGACCGATACCTTTGAACATCGCGCTGTAGACTTAATTCCAGCTAAATTCTTGTACATACAGTAAATCCACCTTAGTTTCAAATTCAATGGAAAACACGAATATGAAGCGCAAGGAATGGCCTGTAGGCAGGTTAACTGCTAAAAGTGGTTTATTATTAGCACAACATGTTTCCAGCCAATCGGCTCTTTGTCAAGTGTATAGTATAGTATAGTATAGCGCAGGTGAGAATTTGAAGTGAAAAGCAGGAAATGACATCACGTTAACCCACACCTTCTGTTTCCCCCTCGATTATAAATACTGTATGTACCAGGTGTTGGAATTAGTCCATATATTGGAATAAGTCCGCACAGTTCAGTATAGAGTCCACATAGTGACGGTGTTAGTAATAGATATGAATAAATCCAAATTTTCTGCTGCAATAGAACAGGTTAAAATAAGAACAAGGAAATCACATCTAGAGTTGGGCAAAAGTTCATGGTACTGCCATTAGGTGTGAGTTAATTTCATGTCATTTCCTGCTTTTCAGGAGGAAATGAAAGTCTTCTTCCACTTGGGGGTCCTAAATGTTAGGCACCCCCAAGTGATTGCGTATACTTACCTAAAAACCCGGGCCGGTGCTCCTATCAGCAGAAAACTGCACCGGCCCGGGATTGTTCCAGCGAGCTCCACATAGCGATCCTCTTCCGGCTTCTTCGTTGTTCCTGCGGCTGCACATGTGCATTAGAGTGAAAAGAGGAACTTTAACTAAAAAGTTGTTTTTTTCATTCTACTGCGCATGCGTCTGCCCCGGGGAATTTGAAGAAAGAAGTCGAAAGAGGATCACTCCGTGGTGCTCACTGGAATAACCCTGGGCCGGTGCAGTTTTCTGCTGATAGGAGCACGGGTTTCAGGTAAGGAAATACAATCACTTGTGGTGCCTAACATTTGGCAAGTGGAAAAAGACTTTCCTTCGCCTTTAAATTCTCACCTGCACAATTCTTTATACACTTGACAAAGAGCAGAATGGCTGGAAACATGTTGTGCTAACAATAAACCACCAGCCTACAGGCCATTCCTTGCTCTTCATATTAGTGTTTCCCAACATGGGAAGTGCTGTTTATAACAGGTGGCAAACTAGTGGCTTTTCAGCTGTTGTTGAACTCCTGCCAACTAGGCTTGTGTTTTAATTTCATAAAATATTAGGCCAATGGCACATGGGATGAGTTCAAGCAGTTAAGTAGGGATGGGCGAATTTTACCCATTTCGGTTGCCAAAAATTCGCCGCTGACGAAATATCGGCGATGGCCATTAAAGTCTATGGGCGTCCAAATAATTTTGACGCACAGCAAAATTTTTTGGACACCCTTCTTTTTTATGGTCGCACAACGACATTCAAGTCTATGGCCGTCATTTCCGTGGCGAAACAAGGCAAAAAATTCGCCCATCCCTACAGTTAAGCATTTAACTTTCCTGCTGTGGCCATAACACCCAATGAGGGCTATTTAGTAAAAATTGAGGGCACGAGAACCCAAAAGTGACATGTGAGCAGTTGCCCTTCATACAGTTACAAGAACAGACATCTCTGTAAAACGTTATCCGGAAACCCATTATCCAGAAATCTCTGAATTACAGAAAGGACGTCTCCCATAGACTCCATTTATCCAAATAATCCAAATTTTTAAAAATGATTTCCTTTTTCTCTGTAATAATAAAACAGTAGCTTGTACTTGATCCCAACTAAGTTATTGGAAGCAAAACCAGCCTATTGGGTTTATTTATTGTTTACATGATTTTCTAGTAGATTTAAGGTATGAAGATCCAAATTATGTTAAGATCCGTTATCCGGAACACCCCAGGTCCCGAGCATTCTGGATAACGGGTTCCTTACCTGTATAACTAAATGTTGCCATTCACTAGCCCTGATATATACAAACCTGTAGTTGTAGCTCAACTACAGCAAGCAGCACTGGCTCTTGGAGGATGCTGAGATTTATAGTTTTAACAACTATATTATTAAAATATTCCCAAGATTTCGTGAGAGCCAAGGATTATTGGATAGGCAACAACAAGTAACAACATAATTGAAACATAAAATAAAATAACAGGTTTAAGGCCCAGTGTTGATCAATGTGCTGCTGATTAGTGAAGTGTCTGGTTGTACAGGTACAGGGACAGTTCCACAGGGTCTCTCTGCTAATGGAAGACAATTACAGAGTATGGAGATATTAAAAACAAACTAGAGCTTAACTTCCTATTGCACCTAACTATTTACTGAAAACTTCTCATTGTTTCCCCAAAAAAACAAGTGAGGAAAGAAGGGAGTGCTATCAGGGGTACCAGTAAGTACCATGTGCAGTCACAGCAGTCTGGATTAGTGGGCCCCAAAGAGGCAGGGTGGGATTCGGGCAGATCAGAGGTGGGGTTGGGTGTACAAAGTATGACTTGGGTTGGATAAGGACCTGGCCGGGTTTTTATTAATTAGAATCACTTTTAGTTGGTTGGCAAGTCCCATCCCACCCCAGGAGACCCACCACAAAGTGAGCAAATGATCATTTGAGATGATACAAACTATTTATCTTGTGTTCATTTGGGTGAATGTAACAAAATATTAATATATGGGAACTTTGCCAGAGAATGTGACCCTTCTGCAATGGGATTCAAATGTCCTTCTAAGCCAGGGGTCCCCAACCTTTTTTACCCGTGAGCCACATTCAAACATAGAAATAAGTTGGAGAGCAACACAAACCTGCAAGAATGCCAAAGGATATGATTGGGTAATGGTAGACCCTATGAGGAATTGCAGCCTACAGAAGACTCTGATTGGCAGTACACTTGGTTTTTATACAACCAAAACTTGCCTCCAAGCCTGGAATTAAAAAAATAAGCCCTTGCTTTGAGGCCACTGGGAGCAACATCCAAGAGGTTGAAGAGCAACATGTTGTTCACAAGCCACTGGTTGGGGATCACTGCTCTAAGCTCCTATTTGTCCGGAACTGCCCTTTGAACTAAGTCAACTTAGTGTGTAAACTAAATCCATTTTGCCAGGCCAAATGGATATAAAGGAGTTAACCGACTCAGCACAGTATTTGGCAGTTGATTTATGACGGTAGAGACAGAATATTATAAAATATGCACATCTTGTGCTTCTCTATATAAAATGCTTCAGAACAACACACAATGCATTGCCCTTGTTTTATTTTATTTTTTGCATCTGGTAGTTCTCTCCTTTGAGTATCCTGATTGGCTGAAACTGAAGCCCCCCCCGCACCAAACTCCCATCCCACGCTTTGCAGCTTGCAGATCCTATCTATGAGTTACTGTATCTGATCAGAAGTCTGATAGATCCATACGCCCGCTCTTTATTCTCATGCCACCAAGCCAAGCCTTGTGATTTTAGCCGACAGGAACGAGTGGATGATGAAGACTATCGGCTTTGGGCAACAATGGAGATCCAGTTGCTGCAAAGAAAAAAGGATATTATTCAGATATATGCTTCTCTGCAAGAAAAACCATGTCAAAATACCAGGACATATCCCTCCAATAGCCAGCCACGTATTAACCACAGTTGAAGAAAATTATGGTACCAAGAGAGTATTTTATAAGTATTTTGCTCCCTTAAAGGAGAATTCAACCCTTAACTAAAAAAAAACCTGTAAGATATGTGTGTCAATAATGCACAATATCATGTGTATTTCACCAGCATTAGGCTGGTGAAATAAGAAACTCCAGGGAAATGTGTAGTGCTTCAGTTAGTAAAGCTGTTTAAGTTGTGAACCATCTTAGTAAAAGATGGATTTTGGGTCCCCGGAGTGGATGGAAGAGAGCAGGGTGGGCTTCCATCCCTTGCTCCAAGTAAGGGTTTTGCAGCTGCCAAGCTAAAGGCAGTTAGAGGTAATTAACTACAGGTATGTGGTAGTTGAAAGGAGGTGTAGAGCAACACATCAGGGCTTCTTCCCTCTAGAGACCACCTGGAGTGGAGGAGGGTGAGGGGCCACGGAAGGAATGCTTGTGAGCACCTGGGAACAAGTGTGTGATTGCCCTGGTTTGGAGAGAGCTCCAAAGGACTGGAGAGGACGAGAGAAACCCTCCCAGGAGACAAGAGTGTCTCAAGTGTGCCCAGAGAGGATTCTGGGATTTCTAGTCCGCTGAAAGCCAGTGAGGGCTAATCTCAACCATGAGTAAAGTGAACATCAGTGAGGGTGTTAGAAGCAGGACTGTTAATGTGAAGCTTTTGTGATTTCCCCACGTGAAGCCAGTGGGCTGAAGATTTGTGTTTTGTATAAATAAAAGCCCGCAAAGTGGTAATTTAAACACTTTAAGGTGGTCAGTCTCAGTTTCTGTGCTGAAATCTGTGCAGGGGCCTTGGGTTTCACTACCGGAAGCTCACAAACCCTACCCCCTACCCTACGTAGACCCCCATCCCAGGGAAATGCCCCTAATGTTTTACTTACCCCTTGGTTTAGACTCAGGGATTACAATTCACGGCAGCCATCTTCCGGGTCTTCGTTAATCTGAGACTGACAAAGCAGCGCATGCGCAGTTGTACCAATTTCCTGGTTTGCAACAACTGCACATGTGCCAAAATGGACGGAAATTGCAGAAGAAGACACAAAGACCCGGGAAGATGGCTGCCGTGAACTACGATCCCTGAATCTGCATCGAGGGGTAAGTATAAAGTATGGGGCATTTCCCCAGGGGGACAGCTAGGCTGGGAGGGGGGTCTATGTAGGGTAGGAGGTAGGGTTTTTTTTAGATACGGGTTGAATTCTTCTTTAAGTAATTTCTTATATCTATAAATCTATAATGAAAGAGAAAAATTCATAAACAAGAGAATGTTACATGTTCTTTACATATATATATATATTTTGTGTGACACTCATTCTGCATTGGGTGCTACTTACATACGTCAAGTACAGACCTAAGGAATGTGTCCATGGGTTTATCTGTGTTAGCTATAGTTTCTATAGTTTATTGAGTGTGAGAGGAAGTTTGGGTGAGTGTTTCCCAAGCATAGGAAGATGGAAGACATTTGATGGTGACACCTGACTTGTGTTTGCCCAAGATAAGCTTGTTTGATAGATGTTTGGAGGGAACTTGAAAGGCAGATCATTCACACATCATTGTAGTTGAACTGTGAGCTTCCCATTTGTACACAAACACAGTCAAGGAGGAAATTATATGATTAAGGTCAATGAAGAGTGGAGGTCAGAAAAAATTCAACCTGCAGCCGACCCTAACCTGCAAAACCTCAACCTGCACCTGATCCTAATCTGCAAAATGTGGCTGTTTTACAACCTGCATCAAATTCCTCCCACAGTCTTCTCTCTCTGTATTCTACTTATGTGTGAATCTTTGGTTCCAAGAGTGGAGGAGTGCACTTCTTAAAGTAGAACTAAACCCTGAAATGAATATAGCTAAAAAATGCCACATTTTATATAGTGAACTTATTGCACGAGGCTAAAGTTTGAGCTTGTCAATAGCAGCAATGATCCAGGACTTCAAACTTGTCACAGCGGGTCACCATCTTGGAAAGTGTCTGTGACACTCACATGCTCAGTGAGCTCTGATTGGCTGTTGAGAAGCTAAGCTTAGGGCTCGTCACTAATTATCCAGCAGAAAATGAGCTTCCCCTGTAATATAAGCCGATGCTACAGGTTTGCTGATTATTAAATTCTGATGCTAATTGCACTGGTTTCTGTGCTGCCATGTAGTAATTATCTGTATTAATTACTAATCAGCCTTATATTGTGACATTTCTATTCTATGTGTACTGTATATTGTGAGTGGGTCCCTAAGCTCAGTAAGTGACAGCAGCACAGAGCATGTGCAGTGAATCAGCAGAAAAGAAGATGGGGAGCTACTGGGGCATCTTTGGAGACACAGCTCTTTACTGCTAAAGGGCTGTGGTTGCCTTGGGCTGGTACAGAAGCACAAAACATAAGGTAAAACATTTCTAGCTACTTCTTTAGTTAAGCTTTAGTTCTCCTTTAATCTGACCAGCACCTAATCCTTACCTGCCATAGTTGGCTCAAAACCGCTCAACCATTGGCCAACCCGCAAGTCACTGCACGCTTTGGGTCCTCTATGACAGAACAACAGTGATCAAAATGCTAGCTCCAACAGTGTCGGACTGGGATGCCAGGGGCCCACCAGAAAACCTTAGACCATGGACTCACTTTCCTATTATTCCTCCTCTCCTCACTCAACCTCTTTATTATCCTAGTCTTTTATATCTACTTAATATATTCTTCCATTATTAAGCATTTGTTTCCTATAAAGAAATAGGGAATGACCATAAAATATGCTAAATGGTTAGAAGCAAGAGGCCCACTGAAAGCTGGGACCACCGGGAGTTTTCCTGGTGGGCCAGTCCGACACTGAGCTCCAATATCTAACGTTTGCCTCCCTTTTGCTTGATAGGGATACGTGCAATGGCAGATTTTTCTGCTGATAAACTGTGAGAAAGCCATAAGGGCACTGCCAGGGTTAATATCACACTAATGCCTCAAGTGACCTATCTGTTTTGAGCACCTGCCTTATTGTTGGCCAAAAATGGCAATTCACCTGGCATAACATTGGCTTAAAGCTTCTAGAATTCCATGGCAACATCAGCTGAATGGCATGAGCATTACAATGTAGAATACCCATCCGGGGCCCACCCTGGCGCAAGGTGAAAAACAGATTCATTCCCCTAGTTGCAAATGCTCTCTACATAGGCTCTAAAGGGTGAAATTTCCTTTCAACAGTCAGATTTTAAGCAACATTTTTATCCCCAACCCCTTGGACGTTGCTCCCAGTGGCCACAAAGCAGTTGATTATTTTTGAATTCCAAAAAATCAAACGAAGGATTGCACACGCTGGATCAAAATAAAAACATATGTATTACATCTAAAAAAAAAAAAATACAAAAATTATACCAAAATATTTGACGTTAGCCCAACGCACTTCAACCAAAGTGGTCTTCCTCAGGGGCAACAAATAAAAAGGAAGACTTCTTTGGTCAAAACGCGTTGGGCTAATGTCATGTATTTTGGTGTGATTTTTGTATATTTATTCTGATGTAATAAATAATTTTTATTTTGATACAAGCCTGCGATTTTTTGGTTATTCTATTTTTGGAGACTCACAGGGGGAGCTTCCTTTGGATTTGAACCTCACACTTACTTACTGGGTGTGCGCCTTCTAACTTCATATTTCTGAATTCCAGGTTTGGAGGCAAGTTTTGGTTGCATAAAACCCAGGTGTACTGCCAAACAGAACCTCCTGTAGGCTACCAGTCCTGCGCGGGTCCATTTTTTGGAACCCGTACCTGACCTGTACCCGCAACCAGCAATCCGCAACCCGCATTCTTACCCGCTTGGACCCAAAAGTACCTTATCCGCAACTCGGACAGGTTGACCATCAAGAAACAGGAAGTGCTATCATTGTAACCCGGAAGTGACATCATCGGAAATAGGCGTGATCATAAAAAAGGAGTAAAAATCGCTATTGAGAAGACCCGCTGATCCGCAGAACCATGTCTATACCCGCACCTGGAACTTCCACCCGCAACCTGTAGGGTACCGCAGGTTTTTGTGGGTAACCCGCAGGTACCTGCTCTGCTGCAGGACTCTAACATAGGGGCTACCAAATAGCCAATAACAGCCCTTATTTGGCTCCCCAGGAACATTTTTCTTGCTTATGTTGCTCCCCCACTTTTTTTACAATGAATATGGCTCATGGGTAAAAAAAAAAAAAGGGGGGGACCCCTGCTTTTGAAGGTTATCCACACTGTAGTTATAGATTAAGAACAGGTTTGAAAATGGCAATTTTGAGGTCAGATTAGGAACCTGTCTGGAATCTGTCAGGTCAAGAATATTCTTATATAAAAAACACAGCACTTACTAATTCTCCATCTTTGCCCCCGAAGTCTAAATAGAGTATTTTAACTCCATCGTCAGATGACATTTTCAGTTTTTCATAGGGGAACTGCACCAGGGGTCGGGAATAGGTCCCATCCAAGGCTTCAGAGGTCAGAGAGAATCCATGATCATAGTTAATAACCAACCGACACTCGTTATTCTTGTAAGTGCAAGCTGAAAGGAACAGAAAACAAGTGAGGGATAAAAGCCAATGAATAAGCCCACGTGACTTCAGTGTAATGAATTGTCATAGGTCGGTAGGAGGACCTCTTCCAATGAGAAGGCTGCTAAGAGATGTGAGACCAACGGCTGCTCCATTTTTCATGGTAAAAGTGACTTCATATCTTTATAAATATGCCCCATGCCTTTGCTGCCATGAGACAAGCTGAAAGCCATGTGTTCTGATATGGCGCCAGCCTTTTGGCACCTCATTATAAAATCCTAACCAAAATAAAACTTGCAATACAAAATACTACTTTGCTCCCACATTGGTAAATGATTGTGATCAGAAAACAACACACTGTGGCTGAAAACATGGCCTAGTTTTGCACTGGTATAGGCAAATGAGCTCTTTAGTGTCTTGCTGAAAACAGTGAGTAGAATTAAATACAAAACTGAAAATTAATATATATTAATATATATACCGTATATACTCGAGTATAAGTCGTCCCGAGTATAAGCCGAGGTACCTAATTTTACCTCCAAAAACTGGGAAAGCTTATTGACTCGAGTATAAGCCGAGGGTGAGAAATGCAGCAGCTTCTGGTAAGTTTCAATCAAAAAATTGAGGGTTTCTGCTCCCATTGGAGGTGCCGGCGTCTCGTTTTTGGATGCCGGCGACAATTCTTGGACGCCGGCGAATATTCTTGGAGACTATTCTTGGACGCGGGCGACTATTCTTAGACGCGGCGACTATTCTTACACGCGGCGACTATTCTTAGACGCCGGCGACCGTTTTTGCACTTGACCCGAGTATAAACCGAGGTAGAGTTTTTCAGCATATTTTGGGGGCTGAAAAACTCGGCTTATACTCGAGTATATACGGTATCTCAAAATCGCCAAATGACCGCACTCATAGGACTATGTATAGTGCAAAAAAAAAAAAAAACTGGTTTATTTCAGGGTTTTTTTGCACTATACAAAGTCCTTTGAATGCGTTCTTTTGGCGATTTTGATATTTATCTGTTGTTGACCAGCACCAAGGCAGTGACGGAGCCTTTGAGTGCACCAAAAAGCGCTGGACTGATTATGTAACTAGAAAAAGATGTTATGTATATATATATATATATATATATATATATATATATATATATATATATCAGTGCTGGGCCTACTCAGCCTTACTGAGGATGGCTCGCGTATAGGAGCCGAAACGTCAAATAAACACTAAGTAATTTTTTACTTTTCTACACAAGACCCATGAGTGCGGACTTTTCCTTTATTTGGTTGTACAAATTTCTTGTTCCAGCACCAGGGCAGTGACCAGTGTTCTGTGTGCACCATTTTCATAGTAATATATATATATATATAAATATAGTCCACATGCGTGATGCACGCATGAATGTCAGTAGACATTCAATACCTTATCTGGAAAACCCCAGGTCCATTCTGGATAAAAGGTCCCGTATCTATGTGTATATATATATATATATATACACTGGCCGGAACTAGGGGGTAGGCAGAAGAGGCACTTGCCTAGGATGCCTTCCCCTAGCTTGGACCGCTATGTTCAGAAGCTGTGGCCACATTTCTATGTTGTTTATGGTCTTTTGTGCATGTGCACTCTCGCATTTTCTGCGCACGCACATGCGCACTTCCTTTCCGCTCGAACACTTCTGCGCATGCGCGAGTGGAGGGGGGCGAAGTAGTTGGCTGGGTTGCCTAGAGCGGCCGGCTGAGTAGGCCCGGCACTGATATATACGGTATATATATATATATATATATATATATATATATATATATATATATATATATATACATAACATCTTTTTCTAGTTACATAATCAGTCCAGCGCTTTTCGTTATTATCTGCAATTTATGGAACACTGACATATTTATATAGCACTTTACAGAAATAGTTTATCATTCACATCAGACCTTGCCCCAGTGGAGCTAACAATCTATGGTCCCCATCACATTCACACACAATAATGTCAGTTTTATCAGGAGCCAATGAACCTGCTTCCATGTTTTTGGAGTAACTGGGAGAAAGCCATGCAAACTTGCAGATAGTGCCCAAGCTAGAATCAAACACAGCCTGAAAGCAATGCAATGCTACCCTCTAAATGTGATGTGTGCAGGACTTTGTATTACTTGCAGCATCTGGATGCAGGACAAAAATGTACACTTTGGATTATCTGAATTCGGTAACCTCCTGCAAGAATGTGCATTTATCAAGCGTCACATTTCGAAATTCATGTGAGTTTTTTAACACTCCCATGAACTCGAAATTCGACCAATCAAAATTTATTAAAAGTCGGGTTAACAGAATCGACCCAAAAACGCGAATTAAAAAAAACTCAGGAAGGCTGCAAACGAATCCCTGGACCTCTCCCATTGACTGAAACAGCAATTCCAATTCAACAGGTTTTAGGTGGCGGATAGTCGAATTTGAGTTCTTAAAGGTCCAGAGTGTGATCAATCTTGAAAATTGAATTAAATTTTTTTTAAAAAATCAAATCGAATTTGAATAACATTGACCATTAAAAAAAACGCGAAAATTTTAATTTGGAATTTTCAATTTGACCCTTGATAAATCTGCCCCTAAAACTTCAATCCACTATTGGAGTTTATTTATTATTAAAAAAGCACGATTTAATCAGATGGGGGACAAACACGAAAAAACCGAGCAGATTTTTTTGGGGGTTTTTTCCCGAAAAGCCAGAATTTTCCTGATTTTTGCCCGAAAAGTCCAAAATAATCAGATTTTTAGGCTAATTCCAGCACAGACCACAGAAGATTCTAAATAGTATTAAGACCTCTCCCATTGACATTTAGGAGCAGATTTACATAAGGTCGAATGTCGAGGGTTAATTAACCCTTGATATTCAACTGCCGAATGTAAATCCTTCGACTTTGAATATCGAAGTCGAAGGATTTACCGCAATTAGTTTGATCGAACGAAAACTCGTTTCGATCGAACGATTTTTCTACAACCAAAAAAAACCTTAGAAAGCCTATGGGGACCTTCCCCATAGGCTAACAGTGAGGTTCGGTAGGTTTTAGGTGGCGAAGTAGGGGGTCGAAGTTTTTTTTAAAGAGACAGTACTTCGACTATCGAATGGTCAAATATTCAAACGATTTAGTTCGAATCGATCGGTCGTGGTCGAAGTAGCCAAAAAAAAATTCAAAGTTTTTTTTATTCTATTCCTTCACTCGAGCTAAGTAAATGGGCCCCATACTGTACAACCTCGGTGGGTCTGAGATGCTGGAATTTCGGATTCAGACTTTTTCCATCCTAGGGGTGTAATAAATCCCAAATAATTTTTTTTCACTAAAAATTCTGATTTTATAGTAAAAAAAAAACAATTTTTTTTTTGAGTTTTTGCCATTTGTACTTTAATAAATAACCCCCTTAAATTGTGCTGAAATAATTCAAGCAGGGAGCGCAGTTGTCAGGAGAGAGGAGCTGTGCCAAGGTGGTACTTACGTGTGGAAATCTCTTTAATGAGCTCGGCAGAGTGGTGACAGCCCTGTACAACAGACCTGGTCCAGAGGGAGAGATCCCTGTTAGTCTCGGCTCTAAAGAAATGGGTCTCAATTCCTTGCCTCGACCCTGTCCGTGTAGCAAATGAGAACTCTGTGCCAGGAAGGGAAGATATTTTCCCAGGGCCGGAATGGACCAGTCTGAAAAATTGAAAATACCGTATATGTAATGTACTCACTACAGAAATTCAGTGCTGTATTAAAAATATCAAGAATAGACATATTACAGCTTATCCCTAAGGGCAGTTTTACACAATCATCTTGTAGTTGAACTTAAAGACACGTTCAATTGCAGCCTAGTGAGAGAGTTTTCAGTACAAATTAAAGTCTGTGTGGCCTGTGCCATAGAAAACAATGGAACTTGTTTTTTTACACTGCTACTGTTACTTGGAATAGCCCCTTAAATGGGTTGTTCACCTTTAAATTAACTTTTAGTACGATGTATGTAGAGAGACAAATTGGTTTTCATTTTTTATTATTTGTGTTTTTTGAGTTATTCAGCTTTTTATTCAGCAGCTCTCCAGGTTGCAATTTCAGCCATCTGGTTGCCAGGGTCTAAATGACCCTAGCAACCATGCATTGATTTAAATAAATGACTGAAATATGAATAGTAATAGTAATAAACAGTAGCAGTAGCCTTACAGAGCATTTGTTCTTTTAGATGGGGTCAGTGATCCCCATTTGAACGCTGGAAAGAGTCAGAAGAAGAAGGAAAATCATTCAAAAACTGAATAAAAAAAATAAACAATCAAGGCCAATTGTGCTTATTATAGAGGAATAACTATGCTGATGTAGCTTCATGGTATCTCTCCTTGTCCCATTGATGGCTTGTTTGTCTGACCTGTAGTGATGGGCGAATTTCTCCCGTTTCAATGAAAAATTTTGATTTTGAAGACGACGGCAACATTTGCGTTTCTCAAATTTCTCGCCGTTTCGCGGATTACACTGGAAATTCGTGACACGGCTTCAAAATTTGAGAAATGCAAATTTTGCCGCCGGCTTCAAAATTTGTTTAAGGGCGGCGACAATTCCGACGCCGGCATCAATTTGACGCACATTAAAGTCAATGGGCACCTTTAATTGTCAGAATAGTCGCTGATGTAAAAAAATTTGGACGCCGGCAAATTGTTGCGGCAATTTCGCCAAATTTTTGCTGAATAAATTTGCCCATCACTACTTTTCTGGCCTCTTGTAATGGTCTCTAAACACAATAGGTACATATGCAAATTAGGATTCGGATTTGGTTCGGCCAGGCAGAAGGATTCGGCCGAATCTGAATCCTGCTGAAAAAGGCCGAATCCTGGCCGAATCCCGAACCGAATCCTGGATTTGGTGCATCCCTAATAAAAACAGTGCAGATAATCATCTTTCCAATCCCAATAACACTTAGCCTAGTTAATGGGCATTGCAGAATGAAAAGGGACATTATACGGATCAGTTATTGATTCTGAACGCAACGAATATTTTATTATAATGTTCCTAGTCATATCCCCACAGAGGACTTATTTGAAGTTATTGATGGGTAAAGCTGGCCCAATATTCTCCTATAACTGAGCCTATTTTTGCCCTTCTTGTTATTTTATTTTATATACACAAACGTGCAGATGAAAGCTGGTGTAGAGAGTCGCCTCTAGTTCTCATGGGAAGCAAAAACCAAAAAATAGTCAAGCACGGCCTTCTGCTCAGCCGACGTAGTTGCTATGTGTCATAATAGCACCTTAGAGACGGCTCTGTCTTCCATGTGTGACTGCTGGTTTTCACCATGAAAGGGAGCTATCAAGCTAAGACATGTGGCAGAGCCAGAAGGTACATAAAAAAATTTAAATAAATAAAATTTATAGTACAAAAGATCAGGATATACTACGGTGTTGGTAACTGACGGTACCCCAATTATTAGATGAACTCACAAACCTAATTTAACATTTCCATGACATGGACCAACATGAGGTATATCCAACCTACTGGACTATATGCTAAATATTAGTGCAATATGACCACATGCAAAGATCAAAAATTCTGAGGTAGGGGGCGCTGTGGAGGCAGAGGTGGAAAGGTGAGTCCTTCAGGCAAGAACTGGCTGTGCCCATGGAACACGGAAAGGGAAGGAACAGGGTAACAATGCCGTAGAATCTGTCTGGGTGGAACGGGCAAAGTTTAGGACAGGACAGGATAGTGCGGGCGGGCGAAGAGTCAGATCAGGATGGGGGACTGGATAGGAGGAGGAATGGCTAGCAGGAGGACTGGCTAGCAAGAACAAAATCAGACTAGGCAGGGCAGGGTCAAGGCAATGTTGAGGCAAAGAAAGGCAAGGAAGACAAGGCAAGGTTAAGGCAGGACAATGCAAGGTAAGCCTCAAGGCTAGGCTTAAGGAAAAGGGGCTAGAGCAGGAACCCTAGCTAGGGATAATGCTAAGGTAAGTCAATGCTCAGGCAAGGAGGGTAAGGAGGGCTGGTCTTATATAGGGCAGGGTCCTATACAAAAGGATAGAAATCATATACTAAATATTAGACCACAAACAAAGATTGTTCCAGTCCACCAGGTAGAAGTATGGCCTGGTCATGTGAGGAATCCAATAACCCAAAATAGGTGGGTTTGCCTTGCAGTTTGATTTGCCAAACCAGTTACTTTAAGAAGTCACAAGTGCAGATGGTCATGCAGTTTGTTTGGGAAAGCAATCATCTGGCACATACTCAAGTTAGTAGGCTGCCATTTTGGTCATAAAAGGAAAAAGAAGCCATTAGCTGTCCCCCTTAAAGATACCTGCACAGAAATGCTTTTATAGTTGTCCATCATCCATCTTTTTTAAAATCTGCTGGAGCACCCCAGTGGATAAACAATGTACTCCATTGCCTGTCAGTAGAACACAGACTCAGAGTCCAAATTTATCTCATTATTTTATGAAAAATACTCCAACCAAATCCGCACAGGTTTTTTCCCCTTATTTATCAATACATTTTCCCGAAAAATTTCCTGTGCGGGGAAAAACCCAAAAAAATCGTGAAAAAAAATGAATCAAACTAATTTTTTTGCATTTTCCACCCAAAAACTCTGATTCTTTCTAAATTTTGCCAGAAAACCATGAAATCTTTGGATTATTGCACGAAACCCAGCGCAGAACAAGATAGCTTCAGAACTTCTCCCATTGACTTACCGTATATACTCGAGTATAAGCCGAGTTTTTCAGCATCCAAAATGTGCTGAAAAAGTCTACCTCGGCTTATACTCGGGTCAGCGGGCAGTAGCCGAGATTGCAGTCACTTTTAATCATTCCTATACCAACAGTTCACTTGGGGAGAGACTGCAATATCACACAGCACCCTCTGTTGGTTATATGAAAGAATAACAGTGCGCCCTCTGTTGGTTATATGAAAGAATAACAGTGACTGCAATATCACACAGCGCCCTCTGTTGGTTATATCAAAGAATAACAGTGACTGCAATATCACACAGCGCCCTCTGTTGGTTATATGAAGGATTAACAGTTATGGCAATATCAAACAGCACCCTCTGCACATGGTAGAGGGACAGTGGGACAATGCACACAGTAATCCGTTTGGCAATTCTCTGTCACCATCAACCTTGCAAAGAAGTCCGGTTGATCACTGGGGGGTCGCTTTGGCGGAATGTGCGCTGCTGGGAGACAGGGCTGTAGTTGTGTCTAGGCTTATACTAGAGTCAATAAGTTTTCCCAGTTTTCGTAGGTAAAATTAGGTACCTCGGCTTATACTCGGGTCGGCTTATACTTGAGTATATACGGTATATGCAACCTCGGCAGGTCTGAGATGCTGGATTTTCAGATTATGATTTTTTCCATCCCGGGGGATAATAGATCTCGAAAAATTTGTGTTTTTTTTTTAAATTTCGGATTTTCTAGTGAAAACATTTTTTTGGGAGTTTTTGCCATTCGGAGTTTAATAAATAACCCCCACGGACTCTGCCTGTGGAGAACTGCAAGTTAATAATGTCCTGGTATAAATGTAACCCAGGCGGGAATGTAACCCAGATCAGCTTTGTAAGTCATCAATTCTAATCAATGTGTCAACGGCAACTTCATGATACTAGTTAAGAATACAATATACATCTTGTATTAACTCCACTTGTATCTGTCTGCTTCTTCTTGAGCACATTCATTGCAGAGGATGTGCCGGGCAGCATTAAGCACATCAGTGGCTCATAATATATAAAATAAAGAGCATCCGGTACCTTCCACCATCCCAGGAACTGTTTATAGTGACTCAGACTCGTGACCCGTTGGCACTCCCGTCTCCAGCGGCATCCTTTCCAAAATGACGGTGCCCATGATCAACGTGGACCGTTGCTGTCTGCCGTATTGAGCACTTGCCTGGACTTGACTACTCTTAAGCCTGACCCCTTTTGGATACCGCAAACTTGGACTTTAACTCTAAGCTTCCTCCTTGGTCCGGGCTTCTCCCACTGGGAGCCAACAGGTCCCCTGACAGACTCTAAGCAGGTCACCAAATTCTTCTATTACCATGTCTGCAAACCAATACTACATGGGCCATGTTTAGTGAATGGTTGGTTATCTTGATGATATAGCAAAGGGCCTACTCCAAACTGTTGGGAATTGTAGAGGATGTCCTTGCATGATGTAGTGGTGCCTGTTTCGTCATCAATGGGTGTATCTTAAATAGTCAATTCCAATAATCAGTGTCCATAAACTTGTGACCAAATTGTGTACAGACCTGTGCCTACATATCCAAATTAAACTTGCCATTTTTGAGAATCTCGGTAAGTGCAAAAGACCCGCCTAGTCTATAAAAGTCTCCATGGCTTGACCAACACAAAGACCAAAAGCTTTAGCTCTCTACTTTAGTGGACAGGATGAGATTAGGAAGAAAAGAGAGATGAAGTACCTGGTGGCTATGAGTGGGTAGGTATGTGCTGGATTGAGCCAAGAGTCCTTCCTGCGAGGCATAGAATCATACATAAGCAGATCCTTCTCTGTCAGCACCATCAGGACCGGCTTCCAGTGTTTCTCATTCTCTCCAGGTACCTAGAGTAAAGCACAGGGCCCATGAGTAGGAACAACTGGAACACAAGAGCTAAACTGTAGATAAACACATTTTTCAAACGAATATCCAGTGTTGATTGTAGTATAATGGCGGAGTTGATTTACCAATTCAGGTGGGGTCCAAGTGCACAATCCCCAGCTTTTGGGAGGAAGTAAATACGATTAGATATTCATAGCAGTACTGGCACAAAACTGGACTTCACTCCACTGCTTGGTGCAATCAAAAGTATATTTTATTTAACAAAGAAACATCTCAAATGATGTTGTTTCATCAAAATGACAAAATTGATGCAAATTACCCATAACAGCACCACCAAGTGAAGGTCCAATATTAAGGGCAATGAAGTTAAAGAGAAGAAATATACTCACAGTTCACCCCAGTCCAGGGGGGAAAAAACATGTAACAAAACAAAAAATTTGTGAGTTTTTCTTCAAAAATAATAACCAAATCAATAAAAAGGAAACCTGTTAAAAAAAAAAAATAATAAGGAAAAATATAGTTAAAAGTTCAAACCATTTATTAGGACATACAGGTGAAGGCATGACGCATTTCGTACCTATTGGGACACTTACTCATAGGCCTATGAGTAGGTACCCCAATAGGACGAAACGCGTCAGGCCTTACATGTTTCATGCCTTGTGCGCACTTAATCATAGGCTGGGATTTAGTGCCCACAAGGAACGAAACGTGTAAGGCTACATCATTTGTAATGTTATTTTGTTAAATAAAATATGCTTTTAATCGTACCAAGCAGTGGAGTGAAGTCCAGTTTGTGCCCGTCCCATCTTGAATATCTAAAAGCTAAACTGCATAGATGACTAGTGGGAGCAGCAGTCTGAAAATTGTTGGCCAACACATAAACGTTGCATAAGAAAACATGGGCTAATGTCCCATTGGGGGCCAAATTAGCCTCTTGTGGGCATGGGATGGTGGCATGACAGGTGGTAGATGGGCTCAGATCCCAGATACATTCATATCATTATATAAGTTTAGTTATAAAAGTTTAATTACAGGGCAGCCTATAGCTTTAAATGCACAGCTGGGCCAGCAGGTATGTGATTGGAGGGCCCCCTGCCGGCTGAAAGCCCGCGAAAAGAAGTTATATATAGAGCCCCCCTCACAGCACCCGTGTCAGCGCAGCCTGGGGATAGCTTCAGAAGAATTTCACCTCTGACCTGCTCGTCGCTGGGAAGATGTCAGCACCAGGGAGCAGCAATAGACAGGCTGCGGGACTTGCTCCGACTGATAGGGAGCGCATAATGAGCTGGATACAGACAGCACGGCCGGAAGAACTGAGCCGAATGATGCAGCAGACAGGCATTGCGTCGCACACCAATGAGGACGTGGAGGAGGCGGCTACTCCTGATTCAGAAGACGCCCCCAGTACGTTAGGCAGACCCACTGTGAAGAGAAAGCTGGCTCTGAAGCGTTCCACACAGAGATATGCAGCAAAGACAAAGAAGGCTGCAATAAAGACTGTTAACAGCAGGAACGCGTGGCCAGCTATGTCCCCGCCTATGGCTAGCACTAGTCAGGCTGTGCAGGGGGAGTTTTTCCAGCCCACTGAGTCCAGTGGAATGTTTAATAAAACGCTGCCTGTTATGTCTTCCCCTCCCCTATTCTCTTTCCAGCAGGCACCGAGTGACACAGGCAGTGTGAGCAGGGATCAACCAGGACCCTCCATTCAGCAAGCAGGTAATTATGCTACTGAAATGAATGCACTGAAAAATGCTTTAACATGTTTATCAGATGTATTTGATAATATGCAGGAAAGAGTCAATAGGCAAGATGGAGGGTTGCCCCCTGGAGTGGCAGAAACCAGTTTAAGGGATATAGTGACATGTCAGCCAACCCCATTAGGTTTACATTTGTCCACCTCAGTGAAGGACAAGATAGTAAAGGGTGATTATATAGATATTCTCTCATTGTTACCAGCCTACAAGGAGTTCCTCAAATCTGATAAGAAAGGAGATAGCGAAGAAATCCGTAGACGCCCAGTCCCAAGAACATTTAGCAATTGGCTACAAGCGTTTTGCATATTTGCCAATGTTCTATGTTCTAGTAAACCTCAACTATCCCCTCATTTATTTAAATACCTTGACATCATTTTGGAAGCTTACCGCACATATGGCGGTATTTCATGGTTCATCTATGATGATCGTTTTCGTCAGAAGTTAGCGGTACACCCAGGGTTGTCATGGGGACAAAAGGATGTGGACCTTTGGATGGGAATGTTGGCACCAAAGCCGGCATTTCCATCCACATCCCGTCAAGTACCACCAAAACCCAACACATGTTGGGCATTCAACGAGACCATGTGCAAATTTCAAAACTCATGTAGGTACAAACACGAGTGTTCTCACTGCGCAGGCAATCACCCAGCCTTTCGCTGCGTACGAAAATTCTCTGCCAACAGCAAAACCAATACAAAAGAACAGATGGCCAAAGGCAACATCGCCGGTGAATTTGGCAAAAATGTTGCCTTGGCTAAGCAGGTATCCAAACAAATTGAAGGCGGATCTAATTAAGTTCGGTTTTCAGTTTGGATTTTGGATTCCAACATTTAGAATTCAGCCATCAGTATCAGTAACCGACAATTTACAATCTGTTTACAATCACCCTCAGGTTGTCAGAGACAAGCTCTCTAAGGAGTTGTCTCTGGGGAGAATCATGGGTCCATTCAGCGAGTTTCCTTTTGAAAATTTCAAAGTTTCACCATTAGGTGTAGTACCCAAAAAGGAGCCGGGTACTTTTAGGATAATACACCACTTGTCTTTTCCATCAGGGAACTCGGTGAATGAGGGCATTGATATTGAGCTTTGCACGGTATCATATTCCTCAGTGGAAGAAGCCATTAAATTATTACGCATCTGCGGTAAAGGCACATTGATGGCAAAATGCGACATACAATCTGCCTTTCGTCTTCTTCCTATACACCCAGACTGTTTTCATTTATTAGGATTCCACTTTGATGGCAAGTTCTTCTTTGACAGGTGTCTGCCCATGGGGTGCTCCCTTTCATGTTTTTATTTTGAGTCTTTTGCAACTTTTTTGGAGTGGACCTTAAAAACAGAATCTGGGTCCCAGTTCGTCATCCATTATCTGGACGATTTTTTATTTATGGGACCACAGGGGACAGACACTTGTAAAAGACTTCTACATACTTTTATGTGGATAGCACAGGAATTTGGGGTCCCTTTGGCCCCAGAAAAGACTGTCGGCCCAGAAACAGTTATAACCTTTTTGGGTATTGAATTGGATTCAGTTAATATGGAGAGTAGGTTGCCATCTGATAAAATAGTAAAATTGAGAATATTGCTTGCTAATGCCTTATCAGCCACAAAAATGAAGCTGAAACAGCTGCAGAGCCTTATTGGTCATTTAAACTTTGCCACCAGAATAATGCCAATAGGTAGAGTGTTTTTAAAGCGTTTGTCCTCATTGACTGCTGGAGTGACTAAACCTAACTGGCATATTCGCATCACATCTGAAGTGAAAGATGATTTGCGAATTTGGCAACAATTTTTAGAACAATATAACGGAAAAACATGTTGGCAAGAGGAATTCATAGACAATGAGGCCCTGCAGTTGTATACTGATGCCGCAGCATCAACTGGTTTTGGAATATTCTTCCAAAACCAGTGGTGCGTGGGAACATGGCCAGAAGATTGGATTTCTTCGGGATTAACTAAAAATATAGTCCTGTTGGAATTTTTTCCTGTCCTAGCAGCAATTGATATTTGGGGCCCAAATTTGGCAAATAAGAAAATAATTATTCACTGTGACAACCTTGGAGTGGTACATGTAATAAATAATTTAACATCTTCATCACCACCAGTATTAAACCTATTACGCCAGTTAGTTCTCAGAGCCCTTAAACACAATATAATGATAAAGGCTAAGCATATTCCAGGTCTAGTTAACCGAACTGCTGATTCTCTATCTCGTATGCAGTTCGATATTTTTTGGCAACTAGAGGAACAAGCGAGCGCAGTTGGCACCCCTTATCCGACTCACCTTTGGAACCTGATATATCCAATGTGATAGCCATTTTACAAGGCTCTGTGGCTTGTAAAACTTGGGTGGATTATAAATCATCTTGGTCGGAATGGCAACAATTTAAGTGCCAAAATAAGTTTAATTTAAGTGAAGAGGATCTTCTAATTATTTTCATATTGGAATGTAGCCAGAATGGGCAGTCCATAGCTTCTATCAAGAAGAAATTAGCAGGAATTTCCTTTTGGGCTAAATTACTGTTACCAGCTAATGTAACAAAGAACCCGATGGTGCAACAAATAATTAAAGGGTTAGCCCGTCATAATGCCAGAAAAGATGATAGACAACCTATTACTGTAACAGTGCTGAACAAACTGATGTTGGTGCTGCCGCAAGTTTGTAGAAATGAATACGAGACGTCTTTATTCAGATTGGTTTTTTCTTTGTCATATTTTGCTGCACTAAGGCTTAGCGAGGTGGTTTCCCCATCCAAATTTAGGCCTGGAGGTATTTTTCAAAATGACATCCAGTTAATAAATGGAAGATTGCGTATTAACATACGTTCTTCCAAAACTGACCAAGAAGCAAGAGGTTGTTTAATTTGGTTAGGTCAGTTTGTTGACCCCTTAATGTGCCCAGTTACCAATTACAAGAATTTCATTGAAAGACGGCCGACAGTTGAAGGCCCATTGTTCATACATGAAAATTTGCAATTTTTATCGAAATTCCAATTCAGCAGAATTCTCAGTTTTTGTTTTGAAACCCTTGGTTTAGCAGATAAGAAATACCGCTCACACTCCTTTAGGATCGGGGCAGCAACACAGGCAGCCCTTTGGGGCCTAAGTGAACAATCAATAAAGAAGATAGGACGGTGGAAATCAAATCGCTACAAGTTATACGTGAGACCTACAATGGTCTAATTTTCTCTGTTATGAGGTTTTGTCATTGACAGTTACAATTGTTTTACAGGCGACATTCAGAGAATTTGGATTTTAGGACATTCTTATGTACACTGGGCAGAGCTGAGAGCACAGATCCGGAAGGGTGCAGCAAATTTATACCTTTCAGATAAAAAGTACAAAGTAATATGGAATGGTATTAGGGGCATGAGATGGGAGAAGCTCTTCCAAACTCTAACAGTGATGTTAAAAACATGGGGATACCCTAAGGTGATTGTGATACATTTAGGTGGAAATGATATAGGATTTATAAAAACAATCCAATTGATTAAGTCCATAAAACAAGATTTGTGCCAAATTTCTTTATTTATGCCTGATGTTTATTTGATTTGGTCTGAAATTGTCCCTCGGCTGTGCTGGCAATCCCAACTATTAAAACCACTTGAGAAATGCAGACGTAAAATTAACCATTCAATTGCCAAGTTTGCAGGCAAGTTGAACATAACTGTATACAGACACCATGAGTTAGAGAATGGTTTTGAAGGATTGTTTAGAGAGGACAAGGTCCACTTGTCAGAAATAGGACTGGATATTTTCAATGTTGGACTGCAAAATGCAGTGGAAAAAGCCTTGTTTTGTGGAGGGGGGCCAAGCCCAAGTTAAGGTTTTAACTGGTCTTGGCGTGGCGGATGTTTAAAATGTTAATTGGCTCCTGGCCGATACCATGGCGGGGCTCATATATACACTGAATGGCAAGCTCTGCAATTGTACGGAGCTGGGCTTGGTTATTACTGTTAATTTAAGCAGTGAATGTTAATGGAGTAATTACAGATGCTGTTTAATAAACTTGGCTGTGGCCTTTCTCCACACAAAACAAAGTGTTTATGTTTTATTTTGCTAAGAACGTTTCCTTATGTTTAAATGTTCATGCCTACTGATCCCATGTCCCATTGGGGGCCAAATTAGCCTCTTGTGGGCATGGGATGGTGGCATGACAGGTGGTAGATGGGCTCAGATCCCAGATACATTCATATCATTATATAAGTTTAGTTATAAAAGTTTAATTACAGGGCAGCCTATAGCTTTAAATGCACAGCTGGGCCAGCAGGTATGTGATTGGAGGGCCCCCTGCCGGCTGAAAGCCCGCGAAAAGAAGTTATATATAGAGCCCCCCTCACAGCACCCGTGTCAGCGCAGCCTGGGGATAGCTTCAGAAGAATTTCCCCACCCACCCACCCTCAAGTTATTTGAATTTAAAAAAAAAAAAAAAAAAAAAAAAAAAAAAAAAATGTCACAGCCAATTATATGGTTCATAATAAATGGATTCATTAATGGCGGATGTTTAAAATGTTAATTGGCTCCTGGCCGATACCATGGCGGGGCTCATATATACACTGAATGGCAAGCTCTGCAATTGTACGGAGCTGGGCTTGGTTATTACTGTTAATTTAAGCAGTGAATGTTAATGGAGTAATTACAGATGCTGTTTAATAAACTTGGCTGTGGCCTTTCTCCACACAAAACAAAGTGTTTATGTTTTATTTTGCTAAGAACGTTTCCTTATGTTTAAATGTTCATGCCTACTGATCCCATGCTGCATATAGCCCAGCAATAATAACAGAACTGGATCCTGCAGACAGAGAAAAAGCAAAAACCTTTGCATTGTATCTGGCAGACCCATTCTGTTTGTGCTGATTTGGTAGCCGACCATAATGTTTCAAATAGAAACTCATACTAACTATGCATGTCCCTATGGGTTGTTGTCTAAAAATATTCTAATTTCCCATTCAAAAGACGGACATTTTGGTCACCTTGGTTTTCCCCATGAACAGTTTCCCTAAAGGTATAAAGGCCATATATAACAATTATTTTCTTTTCACAGGAAAGATCATTTGCATTTAATACAGACATGGGGAGGCACATTTATTAAGGGTTGAATTTTTCGAATTCATGTGAGTTTTTTTAAACTTTAAACAAATTTTACGATTTTACTCAAAATTCGATTATTCTTTTAAAAAATCGAATATCTAGACAAATTTTGCCGACCCGGAAAACTCAAATTAAATTCAAAGTTTCATTTGACCAAACTTGTTTCGAGTTTTTCTCAGAAAAAAATTCAAATGTCAGGAAGGCTACAATCAACTCCACATTGGTCACTGCACCTCTACCATTGACTTATACAGTAATTCAGCAGGTTTTAGGTTGCGAATAGTCAAATTTGTGTTCTTAAAGGGCCAGAGTATAATAAATCTTGAAATTCTAATTAAAACAACAGCTTGTTTATATAAACTATAGTAGTACTTGTCTGTTATCTACTGCGTATCCTGTGCTTGAATGGCTGCCCCCATGGTTACACAGCAGCTTGTTTATATAAACTATAGTAGTACTTATCTGTTATCTACTGTGTATCCTGTGCTTGAATGGCTGCCCCCATGGCTACACAGCAGCTTGTTTATATAAACTATAGTAGTACTTATCTGTTATCTACTGTGTATCCTGTGCTTGAATGGCTGCCCCCATGGCTACACAGCAGCTTGTTTATATAAACTATAGTAGTACTTATCTGTTATCTACTGTGTATCCTGTGCTTGGGTGACTGCCCCCATGGCTACACAGCAGCTTGTTTATATAAACTATAGTAGTACTTATCTGTTATCTACTGTGTATCCTGTGCTTGGGTGACTGCCCCCATGGCTACACAGCAGCTTGTTTATATAAACTATAGTAGTACTTATATGTTATCTACTGTGTATCCTGTGCTTGAATGGCTGCCGCCATGGCTACACAGCAGCTTGTTTATATAAACTATAGTAGTACTTATCTGTTATCTACTGTGTATCCTGTGCTTGAATTGCTGCCCCCATGGCTACACAGCAGCTTGTTTATATAAACTATAGTAGTACTTATCTGTTATCTACTGTGTATCCTGTGCTTGAATGGCTGCCCCCATGACTACACAGCAGCTTGTTTATATAAACTATAGTAGTACTTATCTGTTATCTACTGTGTAGCCTCTGCTTGAATGGCTGCCCCCATGGCTACACAGCAGCTTGTTTATATAAACTATAGTAGTACTTATCTGTTATCTACTGTGTATCCTCTGCTTGAATGGCTGCACCCCTGGCTACACAGCAGCTTGTTTATATAAACTATAGTAGTACTTATCTGTTATCTACTGTGTATCCTCTGCTTGAATGGCTGCCCCCATGGCTACACAGCAGCTTGTTTTTATAAACTATAGTAGTACTTATCTGTTATCTACTGTGTATCCTGTGCTTGAATGGCTGCCCCCATGGCTACACAGCAGCTTGTTTATATAAACTATAGTAGTACTTATCTGTTATCTACTGCGTATCCTGTGCTTGAATGGCTGCCCCCATGGCTATACAGCACCTTGTTTATATAAACTATAGTAGTACTTATCTGTTATCTACTGTGTATCCTGTGCTTGAATGGCTGCCCCCATGGCTACACAGCAACTTGTTTATATAAACTATAGTAGTACTTATCTGTTATCTACTGTGTATCCTGTGCTTGAATGGCTGCCCCCATGACTACACAGCAGCTTGTTTATATAAACTATAGTAGTACTTATCTGTTATCTACTGTGTAGCCTCTGCTTGAATGGCTGCCCCCATGGCTACACAGCAGCTTGTTTATATAAACTATAGTAGTACTTATCTGTTATCTACTGTGTATCCTGTGCTTGAATGGCTGCCCCCATGGCTACACAGCAGCTTGTTTATATAAACTATAGTAGTACTTATCTGTTATCTACTGCGTATCCTGTGCTTGAATGGCTGCCCACATGGCTATACAGCACCTTGTTTATATAAACTATAGTAGTACTTATCTGTTATCTACTGTGTATCCTGTGCTTGAATGGCTGCCCCCATGGCTACACAGCAACTTGTTTATATAAACTATAGTAGTACTTATCTGTTATCTACTGTGTATCCTGTGCTTGAATGGCTGCCCCCATGACTACACAGCAGCTTGTTTATATAAACTATAGTAGTACTTATCTGTTATCTACTGTGTAGCCTCTGCTTGAATGGCTGCCCCCATGGCTACACAGCAGCTTGTTTATATAAACTATAGTAGTACTTATCTGTTATCTACTGTGTATCCTGTGCTTGAATGGCTGCCCCCATGACTACACAGCAGCTTGTTTATATAAACTATAGTAGTACTTATCTGTTATCTACTGTGTAGCCTCTGCTTGAATGGCTGCCCCCATGGCTACACAGCAGCTTGTTTATATAAACTATAGTAGTACTTATCTGTTATCTACTGTGTATCCTGTGCTTGAATGGCTGCCCCCATGGCTACACAGCAGCTTTTTTATATAAACTATAGTAGTACTTATCTGTTATCTACTGCGTATCCTGTGCTTGAATGGCTGCCCCCATGGCTATACAGCACCTTGTTTATATAAACTATAGTAGTACTTATCTGTTATCTACTGTGTATCCTGTGCTTGAATGGCTGCCCCCATGGCTACACAGCAACTTGTTTATATAAACTATAGTAGTACTTATCTGTTATCTACTGTGTATCCTGTGCTTGAATGGCTGCCCCCATGACTACACAGCAGCTTGTTTATATAAACTATAGTAGTACTTATCTGTTATCTACTGTGTAGCCTCTGCTTGAATGGCTGCCCCCATGGCTACACAGCAGCTTGTTTATATAAACTATAGTAGTACTTATCTGTTATCTACTGTGTATCCTGTGCTTGAATGGCTGCCCCCATGGCTACACAGCAGCTTGTTTATATAAACTATAGTAGTACTTATCTGTTATCTACTGCGTATCCTGTGCTTGAATGGCTGCCCCCATGGCTACACAGCAGCTTGTTTATATAAACTATAGTAGTACTTATCTGTTATCTACTGTGTATCCTGTGCTTGGATGGCTGCCCCCATGGCTACACAGTTTCTGAAACAAACACACTAGTGTTACCAAGGCAGGGCAACACTACATTATATGTTTATTAAGTAAAAAACTTTAATTTTTAAGTGTTACTGTTCTTTCAAATAAAATCAGGTAAAAGGTAAGATGGAGGTGTGTGGCTCTTTTATCATCAGCAACTGTCAGTGGACAGGAGCACTGACCTGGAGTCTATGGTTAGAGATTATATTCACTGGGGGGTGCCTAACACATTGGAAAGTGTGTATCACTTTACTTGTCCTTTAATTTAAAGGTATCCCACATTGTAATACATTTTTCATGGGTTTTGCTGGTTATTTCATGTGAATGGGACCGGCTCATGTTGGGGGCCCCTGAACAGGTGCTATGTTCCAAATATTTCCCAGAATCAGTTCCATGAGATGGACAAGGCAACTGCAAGTGACCAGGTAATAAGTGGAACAGAATTAGCAAGAGGCAAAATCAGGGAAGATTAAGGCAGTATGTGCAGGATTGCTCCTGACTGTGCCATTATTTGCTGATCCTGGCAATGCAAGAGACTCCCATGCAATACAATCTCTTACTGAACACAGAAAAGATATTTATTCTCATGCTTAGAGCAAAGAATTGCAAGGGAGGCAGTGTCTCATTAGCTAATGCTCTATAGCCTCAGTTATATAACCCAGAATAGGAGAATACACTGTATTACAACGTATAAACATAAATCATATTGATAATTATAATGCTTGTAACTATTTGTGGCCTTTTCCATGTCCCTGGGCTGTTCTAGAAGAACATTTGCTGTTCTACCCCTTATATCTGAGACAGCTTCAGGTGTGAGTTGGGGGTCCAGAGTAGAGTCCAGCACGGAAACCAATTTTTGAGACCAGAACCGAACCCCGCAGCCCACAACCTGAACTGCAACCCATAGAGTTACCCTCTTGGATGCGCCCAACCGACCCGGCCTTATTTCGCAACCCGATCCGCAACCCACAGACCACCGTTAAACCGGAAGTGACGTCATCACTTTTTTTTTTTTTTTGCAAAACTTTAAAAGGAGTAAATATAGACAATATAACTTAAGAAATATCAATGAGACGCACAACCTGACCCTCAACTGAAAATCCTACCCTCATCCCGTAAGGTACCTGCTTTTTTTTGCGGTTAACCGGGGTTCCCGACCCGCTGTAGGACTCTAGTCCAAAGACAAATACCACCTCTGCTCATGGTGGTTCACTTTTAAGTTAACTTTTAGTAGTTTATAGAATGGCTAATTGTCATCAACTTTTCAATTGGCCTCATTCTTTCTTTTTTTATAGTTTTTGAATTATTTGCGTTCTTCGTCTGACTCTTTCAAGCTTTTAAATGGGGGTCACTGATCCCATCTAAAAACAAATGCTCTGTAAGGCTAAAACTTTACAGTTATTGCTATTTTTTATTCACCATATTCAGGGCCCTCTCCCATTCGTATTCCAGTCTTTTATTCAAATCAATGCATGTTTGCTAGGGAATTTGGACTATAGCAACCAGATTATTGAAATTGCAAGCTGGAGAGCTGCTGAATAAAAAGATAAATAACTCAACAAATAGTATAAAATGAAAACCAAAAGCAAATTGTCTCAAAATATCGCTCTCTACATCATACTAAAAGTTAATTTAAAGCCCTTTAAGTCTACATGGAGGAATTGCTAAATTTTCCAAAGCATTTAATTAAAAGTAGGGAGGGGTGTGTGTATGGATGCTGGGTTTTCATTTGGAGGGGTTGAACTTGATGGACTTTGTCTTTTTTCAACCCAATTTAACTATGTAACTATGTAACTATGTAACTTGTCCTTTTCATCAGATTTTTGGCCCTGCTCAGATACTCCAAGAACCATGAATGAAACGCTTATATTTTGGCTGCCGTCACAAAAAATAATTTCTGGGAAAAAAGAAAAATGCTGATGAACGACAAAGGGATAATTAATCCTGAGCCTATTTAATTACTGAGCAAAAACCGTTCCCATAAATAACAAAAGAGCTTGTTCCCCTCTGAACTGGGCAGCCTAATCTGCATTGTTTTACCTCAGCACCACACACCTAATTTTTTTAGGAACCTAAAACATAAATAATTTATTTAATGTACGTAATATTGCCCATGAACAGCAGCCCTGTGTAATTGACAGGTTCATTTTAGTATGATGTTGACCAGCACTGTCCTTTGGGTCTAATATGACATATTTCATTTTTTGTGTAATAGATTTAATGGAACTCTCAACCCTTGTGCCTTCAGCGGGACAGCCCTGATGTAGATCAGTGTTTCTCAGGTCAGAGGTCAGTCTGGGAGTCAGCTACACAACCCAACCCAAGAACTGGTTTACAAGTGGCAATGGCAAATGGTCACTATAAGAATCTTTTCCTGCTTTGCCATCTTGGCCCTTCTATTGTCTCTTTGCTGTTCCTCATCTACAACTTATCGTGCCCTACTCTTGCCATCTTGGCCCTTCTGCTTATCATTGTTGTTCTTTATCTACAACATATCTTGCCCTACTATTAGGATTTTGTCCTACTCTTGCCATCTTGGCCCTTTTGCTTTCTCCTTGCTGTTACTTATCTACAACGTATCTTGCCCTACTATTAGGATCTTGTCCTACTCTTGCCATCTTGGTCCTTCTGTGAAACCACTAACAGCATTAGCCTAAAGAACAGTTTTGTTTGTTCAAATAAGAGGGATGGGCTTTATGGCCATCTTGGTCCTTGTAATTCAACCTTGTCTTAACGATCTTACCCTACTGTTACCATCTTGCCCCTTCCTCTTTTATCTATTTATTATTTATATACAGTAGCCTTAGTCTTGCCATGTTGTTCTGCTTTTGCCATTGTTGCCCATCTATTTTCATCTTGCTCTTCTGTTTTTATCTTGCCCAACTCTTCCCATCTTAGCCCTTTTCTTCTTGGCACTTTCACTTTCTCTTTGCCGCTCCTCATCTATCTTGTTCTGCTGTTGTCTTCTTGGCCCATGTATTTTCATCTTTTAATTACGTACCTGTCTTGGTCTACGGTTATCATGTTGATCTGTTATTGCCTTTATCCAATTTGCTCTTTCTTATCTATCATGGCCTGCTAGCTCCATCTTGGCCCTTCTACTTTCATCTTGCTGTTCTTTCTCCTTGCTATTCATCATCTATCTTGGCCAGTGTTAGCAGGGCCACCTCTCCTTGATGTCATGTGGGGACACAAATTTTCAGGACCTTCACCAGATGCATGGAGATGCCACACGCCTGCCCCTCGCCTGGTTCTCCTTATTTAGGCATTGAAAGGCATCTAGTAACTTAGAGCAGTGCTCCTTTCTCCACCTCCCTCGCCATGGTCACGGAATTTGCTGTATGCTAGTTATGTAACTGATTTTGCCCTACTATTACTATCCTGCCCTGCTTTTCCATCTTGTCCCTTCTACTTACTACTTGTTGTATCTCATCTAGTCTGCCCTACTGTTATCATTGTGCCATACTGTTCTTTGTACTTCGGTCCTTCTACTTTAATCCTATTCTTTACACCCCTTCCCTCCCCACACAATAAAATTATATTGTCAAAAGGTGCTGGGGAGAAGCATGTCACAGACAGGCCCCCTCTGTGGTTGTGGAGTCTGCTATATCGTAGTTACGCTACTGCACTCATTCATCTTGTCCTACTGTGACCATCCTGCACTTATTTTGCAGTCTCGCCCTATTAAATTTACTAGAGTCATTTCTGTAAACTTACAATGTTGTGAGCGTAATCGCTTTCATAAATCCCAGCTGGAATAAACATTTGCTCTAAAATTTAAATTGTCCAAACTGCGTTATCCCTTACTTAATAGCAGCAGCGTAGTTTATTAAGTCAGTGAGCCAACTGAAGGGATATTTATATAAACAGATAGATAAAGAGCAAGATTAGAACTATAAAACATGACTTACTGCTTTTTACATAGAGATCAATGCCAAAGGAAAGAGTGTAAATGTCAAGCAATTAATAATGTCAATATTTCACATAATATAGACAGAAAATAAATGTCACAGAGGAGAAATCTCTATTAATAGCATATAAGGCATGGATTGTAGTTTATATAGTGAATAAAGTACCCCCTATTGTAAAATATAAGGATATTATATGTTACCGAGGAATTTCATGACCATATACAGGTCATGGAACTCCGAGGTAACTTCTAATATCCTCATATTTTGCAACTGAGGGTACTTTATTTATTATAATTCACAAATTTCAGTGAGTCATGTGACAGAAATGACATCAGAACTCACCGTTTATAACTGATGACATCAGAACTCACCGTTTATAAGGATATAATTTACAAGATATTCATGGCTTTTGTGTATTACCGTATATACTCGAGTATAAGCCGACCCGAGTATAAGCCGAGGTACCTAATTTTACCTAGGAAAACTGGGAACCTGTATTGACTCGAGTATAAGCCTATACTACACTTTTGCCTGCAGGGTCACATTATACTTTCCCGGCACAGCTACCCGCCCACTTCTCCTTCTAACCGGATCTCAGGACAGGCATGCAGGGAGGATTCTGAAGTTTAAGGAGCTTCTCTCTACCTGCCTCTGGCCAGCTCTGAGGTCGGGGTTGGGTTTCTTTGCATAACAGTTCTGTCCTCACACTCATTAGCTGTCAGTGCTGTCAATCCTAAGTTGCAGAAAGCCAGGGACGGTCGGTCAAAGTCTCTGTTATTCGCACTGTGCTGCATTTATCCTTTTCTTCCCTGCAGCCAGACACCCCCTTGCCAGTCTCAGTACTTTAATAACTTTAATAATTCCATTTTACTAAAAGCTGCTCTCCTTCTGCAGCTCCCCCCTCCCTCCCTGCCTCCCTCCCTCCCAGACAAGCAAGTGGAAAGAAAGCTCTGAAAAAAGCTCCCCCCCCCCCTGCAAGCAGCCTCTGTAGTTTCAGGTCTCCCGTGCCCGTTTCTTAATACATTCCTTTCCCTCTGTAACACCCCCTCCCTTGCAGACAGGCACGGGAAATAAAGGGAGACTGGCTGTGTATTTGCTCCTTGCCGAACATTCCTTTCTATGCGCTGAGCACTGACACACGCGAGTATTGAAGGTGCTGTTTCAGGTGAATTATGCTGCTTATGTGACGTTTGCGCATGTGTCAGTGCTCAGCGCATAGAAATGAATGTTCGGCAAGGAGCAAATACACAGCCAGTCTCCCTTTATTTCCCGTGCCTGTCTGTATGGGAGGCGGTGTTACAGAGGGAAAGGAATGTATGAAGAAACGTGCACGGGAGACCCGAAACTACAGAGGCTGCTTGCAGGGGCTGAAACTTTTTTTGGAGCTTCGTTTCCACTTGCTTGTCTGGGAGGGAGGGAGGGGGGAGCTGCAGAAGGAGAGCAGCTAAAGTACTGAGACTCGAGTATAAGCCGAGGTAGACTTTTTCAGCACATTTTCACTGCTGAAAAACTCGGCTTATACTCGAGTATATACGGTATATTTCTATCATCTTCTCCGACCCCCATCCCATCAATAACTCTAGGGGGCAGATTTACATAGGGTCGAATATCGAGGGTTAATTTCGACTGCCGAATGTAAATCCTTCGACTTCGAATATCGAAGTCGAATGGATTTACCGCATATAGTTCGAATAGGAAGAGGAAGTAGCAGAACCTGGTAGAAGAGAAGAGCCTGGCAGAGAGAACCACATGGTGGATAGTGGGAGAAAATGAGGAATTGCTGGTGGGCCCAGATAGCTGGAAGAGTGTGAAAGAAATCCAGATTAGAGAAATCAGCTTTAGCAGGGGATTTCCATCTGAATATCCAAAGGGACTGGTAGTTGCACTGCAGGGCTGTAAGTGCTGGACTCGCCTGAAGGATCTGTGTGAAGTATCCAAAGAGCGAGTATGCTGTTTAAAGGGACAGTACCCTAAAGGAGCGCTTGAAGATTCAGAGACTGTGTTGTTGGGAATACATTAAATGACATTGAATTCCTTTAGTTAGGCAGATAGTGAGGCCCCTATTGCCACCTGGTTAGGAGTGCTGTCTGTATTCGTTGGAGCTCTGTGCTACTAAGTACCAGATACCCAAAAACACTGCGAAGTGGCTCAGGTTTGTCTCGTGCCATCAGGTAAGTACCACATGTAGAGTGTGACACCAACAGAAGAGGTGTCTAAAGGGTTACAATAATAAAAAAAAAACTAGAACCCTTATGGAAAGCTGAAACTTCAGCCTCGGATAGGCCACAATATCTGTTTTAACAAAAGATTCCTTTAGAAGCAAATATTTGTTCAGTAAAATTTGTTTTTATGGGAAAGCTATAAATTAAGAAGATTCCTTTACTCCTTTTTTCCTTTCTATTTCTGGTTTGTGCCTTTGAACATGATATGACTAAGAAAAAAAGGAATGTACCAATGCCCCCGATGCCACAAAGTGTTTCTGGCCCCTAAACAGACAGAAGTGTATTTCCTTCTCTGAGAAACATCCTGCGAGTATTTAGTCTGTAAGCGAATGAGACGTCTCATCCCTGGCAAAAACTGACATAAAGCACTGCCTGGAAATATACAGTATTCTAATATTCATTTAATTAAAGGACCAGCAAACATTAAATAGAATGTTTAGGGGCTCATATAAAATTAAAAATCTTTTACAAATTTAAATGGGTGGTTCATCTTAAAGTATGAAGTTATAGGATGCCTAATTCTAAGCAACTTTTCAAGTGGTCCTCATTTTTTGTCTTCTTTTGATTCTTTCCAACTCTCAAATGGGGGTCACTGACCTGGTATCCCTATGTGGACTGGCAGTCTACAGGAGGTTCTGTTTGGCAGTTCACCTGGGTTTAACCAAAACTTGCCTCCAAGTCCAGAATTTAAAAATAAGCCCCTGCTTTGAGGCCACTGAGAGCAACATCCAAGGGGTTGGGAGTAACATATTGGTCACGAGACACTGCTTGAGGGTCACTGCTCTAGTCTTTTCCAATCAGTGCATAGTTGGTAAAGTAATTTGGATCCTAGCAACCAGATGGCTGAAATTACAAACTGGAGAGCTGCTGAATAAAAAGCTAAATAACTCAAAAACCACAAATAATAAAAAATGGAAACCCCTTTAACAATCTTTTTTTCCTTCCAACGCTGAAAAGATTTATCTAAACCATTAATCCCCATTTGCAGTTTTTTAGTGTCGGACTGGGACACCAGGGGTCCACCCAAAAAACCTTAAACCAGGGGTCCACTCTCAGTGCTATTATTCTTTCTCTCCTCACTCAACCTCTATTCTCCTCGTCTCTTTTCTTTATATACTACAATCTATTATTTTATTTATTTAGCCTCTTTTTTTCTCATAGAAATAGGGAATGGCCATGAAATAGGCCAAATATTTAGTAGCATGAGGGGCCCACCGGGAGTTTTCCTGGTATCTCAGTGGGCCAGTCTGACACTGCAGTTTTTGCATCTGGGGTTAATGCGTCTGGGAGGGGGGATGTTAGTGTTGGAACCCAGAGCTAACACCCCACTGAACAGAATGGTGGTCGGCTGCTGCTCAAACCAACCAGTTGGGCATTTTCATCTTTCATGAGAGATGAGTCTCTGAGAGATGAGTTCCTGTTTACTAACAGGAAGGTGCTTAGTAAGTGGGACCCCCATTTGAATTATAGTAGATCTGCCCCCTCTTTTTGGCTTTCTACATTCCTGAATCTCTTTTCTGAGCAGAGAAACATTAGAACAATTTTCTGGTTTCCTTCAGAGCATAGTTCTCTCTTATTTTTCCTATTGTGCAGGAACTGACCAGCAGTTGATGGCATTTTTGACAGGAAAAATGGTTAAACATGACTGCCAATATGACAAATTTTGTGACATGAGCACCACCTGCTGGTCAGTTTCTCAGTCTGTACAGTCAGAGAGAGATTTCAGAAGTAAAACAGAGAACTCTTCTGATGTTGCACGTCTCAGGAAACAGATGAGAATGGGCTTTCTATGTTCCTGATCTCTTTCCTGAGCAGAGAAACATTAGAACAATTCTCTGTTTTCCTTCTGAACATACAGTATATTTCTTTTACTTCTCTTATTGTACAGGAACTGACCAGCAGTTGATTACATTTTTGATAGGGAAACGGTTAAACATGACTGGCAATATGACATATTTTGTGACATCAGCACCACCTGCTGGTCAGTTTCTCAGTCTGTACAGTCAGAGAGAGATTTCAGAAGTACAGAGAACTCTTCTGATGTTGCACGTCTCAGGTGAGAAAGGGCTTTCTATGTTCCTGATCTCTTTCCTGAGCAGAGAAACATTAGAACAATTGTCTGTTTTCCTTCTGAACATATATCTCTTATTTCTCCTATTGTGCAGGAACTGACCGGCATTTTTTTGACAGGGAAATGGTTAAACATGTACTGCCATGGGCACAGCTTTAGAAATGTGAGTGCAAAGTCACTTGCCTTTTCCGCCAGCCAGCCCAAGTGCCTAATATCCGTGCTTCCCAAGATCCCGCTTTTCCCTAATTGCTCTTTAACTTCCATCACCACTTTGCTGATCAGATCAGAGGCAGTTGAGTGTATAGCATTAAACCAGGCCTGCGAGGTGACGGGGTCAGAACTTCGGAGGACCACCATGTGCTTTGTGTCAGGTGAATGCAACTCCAGATTTCTGCAAATAAAATAAACATAAAATATGAGTAATCCTCTCCCATATACGATTGCAAGGACAGGGCAAGACACTTTATGAGCTACCATTGTGTCAATGACAGAACAAGGTTCAAGGCAATGCTGGCTGCATTTTGAGCGTCCCTTATTTATCCCTCATAATGCAAGTTCCCCTACCCACTGAATATGGCTAGAAATTCCAAATCCTAAAGAGCATGTGCAGTGAATCATCAGAAAAAAAGATGGGGAGCTACTAGGGCATCTTTGGAGACACAGATCTTTACTGCTAAAGGGCTGTGGTTGCCTTGGGCTGGTACAGACGCACAAAACATCATGTACAACATTTCTGCCCTACTTCTTGCTCTTTAACATTTGCTCTGCAAACATAGGTGCACCAGCATTTTCTAGCATGCGGATATGGGGTCTCCATCCTTTGATACCTGTGAGTAACATTCAGATATAAAAATAGTTAGGGAGCAATGCAAGCATTGCTGTTCCCTGATGTCATACATGATCTGCCGCATCCCAGGCCCCAACCCACCTCACCCCATGTCTATCCCATTCCTTCTCTTGGAATTAAGTGCCCCGGATGACAACTTGTATTGCTCTGTTGTAAATCTGTAATTTTCTCACTCATTGCCACTAAGCCAAGGAATAAAAGAGTCACCGTATGTTCTGTTTATTGCCGGCTTTTCTCCCACTTTGAAACCCCATTAGCAAAGAGTGATTATATCTTTCACTCCCAAGTTTACTGCAGAGCATACAAGGACGGTTGCTTAGCAACAAGGAACACAAACGGATTTCGGGCTCGTTACTGCACAGTGAGAATGACCAGGCCGATTATATGAAATGACTTGCTAAATCCTATGTACGCTGTGGGGAGATCTATGTATTTAATTCTGAGATTCCTAGATAATGGATCCCATACCTGTAGCTGCAAGCATCATAACCACATACCGTCCTACATATACAGCTAATGCATTATATCAGTTATTTTATAAGTCTTTCACACAAATCTTCCCTATTTATAATAAACTGTGGCTTTAAAGGGCGTGTAAAGGCAAATAAATAAAATCCCATTTTTACTTTCTTTAATGAAAAAGAAACCTATCTCCAATATACTTTAATTAAAAATGTGTACCGTTTTTATAAGAAACCTGACTGTATGCAGTGAAATTCTCCCTTCATTTACTGCTGTGGATAGGAATTGTCAGACGGTCCCTAACTGCTGAGCAGGGAAACAATCATACTTATGAACAGCAGTGGGAGCCCCCGCCTTACTTCCCAGCCATGCAGAACTCAAGCAGCTTTGTTTATGATGATCCCTAAGCAGCCCAGACCACACTGAGCATGTGCACAGTCTTAGTCTTGCAAAGAAGTTTAACAAAGTTACAAGATGGTGACCCCCTGTAGCCAACTTTGAAAGCATAAATTATTTGTTTGATTAGGCTTGTGGTGCAGTAAGTTCATGTTTATATTTAGTATACAAAATACAGCATTTCTAGCCTTATTCTATTTTAGACTTTACATTCCCTTTAATAATCCAGTGGATGCATGGGGAAATTCAATATGTTGTTATTCTTATTTCTATTGCTTATCTGCTATAAATACTTCACTCTGTGAAGCTGCTGACTGGTTGCTAGGTTAATTAAACCCCAGTAACAGGCAAATGTTCAAATTCCAAGAACAAAAAATTTAAATCAACTGGATCAACTAGCAGTTAGCTAGATTAAAAAAAAAAAAACTAAAAGGTTGAACTTGATGGATGTCTTTTTTCAACCTTACTTACTATGTTACTATGTAGATATTAAAAGAAAATGAAGACAAAAAAATAAATGTTACCTTCCCCTTTAAAACTAAATTTAGTGATGTTACAACGCAAGTGAAAGGATAATTTTTATTGTACTGTAAAACACTTTTGCTCAGTACATTGTGCCTGTATCAGGGGGATACTCACTCAAGGAGCTGGAAAAGAAGAGCATGGAGAGCTACAAACTCTATTTCGGAATATTTGTACCTTGCAGACTATTCTTTAAGGAAACAATAAATCAGCCGGGGCATTTATTACAGCACTAAAATGAAAAGGTCTTACAGCAAGGGAAAAGAGTGTTTGGGAAAGATAGTGTCTGTTGATATACAGTTGTCACACATTATAATGCATGTAAAAATGGATATTTCACATGGAAATAACAGCGGCTTTACAATTTTATAGCTCTAATAACTCTGTATACAGAATAGCTCAGTCTTATTGTGCTTCTAATGTCAATCTGGTGCCCAAAGCAAGGTCAGCCTAATAAATAGCTTATCTCTACGGAGGGTTTATCTGCTATTTATTTCCAGTAAAATAGAAAATTATGTGCACTCCCTGCTTCTGTATTGGGATGAATATTTAATAATACAAATCAGAAATGCCCATAATGGCTCTTGATAGGACAGGGACATTTTTTCTTTCCTTACGTTCCTTCAACAGAAGGGTGAGGCCAATAGTTGTGGGTAGGTGTCCTTAAAGGAGAAGGAAAGCTACTGAAGCAGTTTATTGCCAATAGATTAGCCATAATATTGTAAGATATAACACTATATTTATTCTGCAGAATGCTTTACCATACCTGAGAAGACAGCTCCAGAAGCTCTCTGTTTGTTTAGGATAGTAGCTGCCATATTAGCTTGGTGTGACATCACTTCCTGCCTGAGTGTCTCCCTGCTCACTTATAGCTCTCGGCTCAGATTACAGCAGGGAGGGGATGAGGGAAGGGGAAAAGGGAGGGAGAGAGAAGTAAACATTTTTTACTTCCTTGTTTGTGACAAAAAGTCATGCGATCAGGCCTGGATTTATGGAAAGGACACCAAGGTTTTTTTATGGGGGGCCCTGACCACCAATATCTTTTTATTTTTTATTAACATGTGGGAACCCTAGCCACCAATATTTGTTTTGTTTTTTTACTGTGTGGTGGGGGGCGGACCTGTGGGGTGGGGAGGGCGGACCTTGCTGTGGGCGCAGCCCAGGGGGCCCAGGAAATTTTGTTGTATGGTGCCCTGTGATTTCTGATGGTGATCCTGCTTATGGGTGCCCGAGTTTCAAGCAGGAACAGAGGCAGAGATACCCTCATGGATGCCCAAGTGAGAGGCAAGGCTGCTGGCAGATCCACCCTCATGGGTGCCCAGGGTACAGGCATCGCCACACTTGTGGGTGCCCGGGGTACAGACAGCCTTCGACTGAGCATCACTGGCAATTAATAAACAGCCTCCCCCTACGCTGTACACCACCAGCCACCACCACCTGATCCAGGGCGATAGGGCCCACCAGAGTTTCTGCCAGTGGCCCAGTGAGCCAGCCCAAAGCATATGAAGAAACCACACCAGCCCCCCAGACTAGTGAAATTCTAGTGACAAATCATAAATACCAACGATTGAACTGAACGACAGTCTTATTTTCTATTTTAGCGGTTTTTAAGATATTAAAGGTTTTATTAAGGTTTTATACCCTGTCTATCTGCTTTCTATATAGTGTAGGATCTCTGACTTTAAAAGATAGCTATTAAGCCAAAAGCATGATGTTATCAGCCTAAAACTGCTACTACCTCCGAAACCAATAAAACGAGGAAATGTATGTAAATTGACAAATTTATCAAAGGACCATGCAAAATAAATTTACATCAATTCATTGATTAAGTGGAGAGCAGGGGTGTGTGTGAGTGGGGTCAGACTGGGCAGGCGGGACACTGGAAAAAAAAAACTGGGGGGCCCCGTTGACCCAGATCTGCTCCCTAAACCCGTCCTGCCATCTCCCAACCCGCACCCTATCCGGCCTGTTTTGTGACCACACAAAACAGGACGGATTGGGGGCAGCAACTAAACATAAACTTACTGCACCTTTGAAATTTGGCCACAAGGGGTCACCATCTTGTAACTTTGTTAAACATTTTTGCAAGACAAGACTGTGCACATGCTCAGTGTGGTCTGGGCTGCTTAGGGATCGTCATAAATTATCAAAACAGAACAAGTCAAATAATATCTGCCAGAAGCCGTTACAGCAAGACTGATTAATAATCAGAATATACAGACTGCACTGGGTCCTGTGTTGTCATGTAATATAAGTGGATTTTATAGTTTTTGTATTGTTTAAAACAAACTTTCTCCAACTCTGCAGAACCAGTGGCTGCAGCAAAATAATCCTCCAAATAGAATTCCAGTTTATCGGTTTAAATCTGGCTCCATGATCTTTGTCCCTGCAGCTGGAGTTGGAAACAGTAAAGGGGATGTAAAGGCAAAAATAAAATCCAATACAAATCTCTACACAGTCGCCGACTGCTCTACAGGGAAACAAACAAAGCTGCTTGAGTTCTGCATGGCTGGGAAGTAAGGCGGGGGCTCCCCCTGCTGTTCATAAGTATGATTGTTTCCCTGCTCAGCAGTTAGGGACCATCTGACAATTCCTATCCACAGCAGTAAATGAAGGGAGAATTTCACTGCATACAGTCAGGTTTCTTATAAAAACAGTACACATTTTTTAATTGAAGTATATTGGAGATAGGTTTCTTTTTCATTAAAGAAAGTAAAAATGGGATTTTATTTTTCTGCCTTTACATGCCCTTTAAGCCTTTCATAAAGCTGAATGTTCGGCTGTACTCATTTCAGAAAACATTACTCAGTAATAGCTGGAATGCAGGAAAATTCATATGAATCTTTAGCAGCTAATATATCATCTTCCATTTGACTCATACTTAAACATTACTAAAGATGGAGAGGACTTTTGGACTTGGAGTCTTGCTAATCATTTTTTTTTTTTTTGGACAGTTGCAAAATACATATTAAACTTCACATTAATTGCCTTTGATTTCCCAGAATTGCAGCAATTGCCAAATCTTAACATAAGCGAGTGTGTTTCATCAAGGCTGGAATTTTGCTGCTTCTGACTAATTTAAAACCAACCATTTATTGCTTAGCCCAACGGAGAGTTTGGATATTGCAGCAACCAACGCAATTCTATCATTAGGCAACAGTACTGGTTCAGTAGTAGTAGACTTAAGATATGAAGATCCAAACTATGGAAAGATCCATTATCCAGAAAACCCCAGGTCCGGAGCATTGGGATTTTCTGGAAAAGGGATCTTTCTGCAGTTTGGATCTCCATACCTAAAGTCTACTAAGAAATCATAAAAACATGAATTAAACCCAACAGCGTTGTTTTGCCTCCAAAAAGGATCAATTATATCTTACAGAGAAAAAGGAAATCATATTTAAAAATGTAATAAGAAAGGCACGTGATAGTCCCTATCCCCCATAGAGAGAAAGCAGACCCTGTGGTTGCAGGTGGACTCAGAAGTGTAGGGACCCAGCAAGGCCCTAATTAATGAGCAATTTCAATACATGTATAGGACCTGTTATTCAGAATGCTCGGGACCTGGGGCTTTCCGGATAATGGATATTTCTGTAGTTTGGATCTTCATACCTTAGGTCTACTAGAAAATCATGTAAACGTAAAATAGACCCAATAGGCTGGTTTTGCTTCCAATAAGCTTTAATTATATCTTAGTTTGAAATGCAGCACAGGTATGGGATCCATTATCTGGAAACCCCTTATCCAGAAAGATCTGAATTATGGAAAGGGCGTCTCCCATAGACTCCACAATAATCAAATAATCCAATTTTTTTCCAAAATGATTTCCTTTTTCTGTGTAATAATAAAACAGTAGCTTGTACTTGATCCCAACTAAGATATAATTAATCCTTATTGGAAGCAAAACCAGCCTATTGGGTTTATTTAATGTTTATATGATATTCTAGTGGACTTAAGGTATGGAGATTCAAATTACGAAAAGATCCTTTATCCAGAAAGGCCCAGGTCCCGAGTAGCGATGGACAAATTTTTCAAAAATTGACACTCGCATTAAAGTAAATGGGTGTCTCAACAGTGTTGACGCCAGCTATTTTTCGGACGCGCGTCCAAAATTTTTTGACGCCAGTGAATTTTCGTCAGCGAAATTTAGCGGGAGTTTCGCAAATGTATTCGCTGGCGGTGAATTGTGGAATTACGTCGCAAATTCTCACCAGCCGAATTTACACCACTACAATTAGCCACTCTTCTTACCCCCTCTCTTCCATTCATTCACAAGATTTTTTTTTTATTGCAGAAAGAAATTTGCCATTGTATGAGAATCTGGAATTTTGATTTATTTTGATTATTTCGATAAAAAATGTAAAGCTCCACCCACAGCGAAAATGATTGATGTATTTAACGGTAAATAAATACACGTTTGCCGTTTCTAAAAAAAAAAAAAAAAAACATTCTGAGAAGTTCTGCAATTTTGAAAGTCAATTTAAACGGTCAGTTAGAAAAAGAAGGGAGGTTTATCCCCCCGAAACGTTGATCACGAGGTGATATAATAAAGAGGGGTGTCCCCCCAACTGCTGATAATAGCGTGTGTGCGGATCCGTTTCTTGTTTGCTGTCAGTTAGAAAAAAAATCCACAGGACAGTTACCCCCCTCTGATGAAATGATACAGACACAGAAGGACACCGAAATTCGCTCTGTTTTTAAAGGAAAACTATACCCCCAAAATGAATACTTAAGCAACAGATAGTTTATATCAAATTGAATGACATATTAAAGAATCTTACCAAACTGGAATATATATTTACATAAATATTGCCCTTTTACATCTCTTGCCTTGAACCACCATTTCGTGACTCTATCTGTGCTGCCTCAGAGATCACCTGACCAGAAATACTACAACACTAACTGTAACAGGAAGAAGTGAGGAAGCAAAAGGCAGAACTCTGTCTGTTAATTGGCTCATGTGACCTGACATGTGGTTTGTATGTGTGCACAGTGAATCTTACGATCTCAGGGGGCGGCCCTTATTTTTTAAAATGACAATTTTCTATTTACGATTACCCTATGGCACATACTACTAAAAAAGTATATTATTATGATAATGGTTCATTTACATGAAGCAGGGTTTTACACATGAGCTGTTTTACTCAGTATCTTTTAATAGAGACCTACATTGTTTGGGGGGTATAGTTTTCCTTTAATTTCACACAATACGTGGAGTTTTAATATTGTGATATTACAGAAGCCAACGTCCCACTGTTCCGCTCCAGCCGTTTGTTATTAGAAGTCTGTTTTTATTGCCTGGGGATAGAGAACAATGGACATAAATAGCAGCAGGCTGATTTTACATTTTTTATTTAAGGGATCCTGCAAACCCTCATCAAGAGATTGTTATGACAGTGCGGAGTCACTATCCTTACAACAAAACGACAGGGTGTAGTACAACTACTAAAGGCCACTTCGACTGGAAGGCAATTTAAAAGCGTTTGTAAAGAAATGGGAATCGTCTATAATGTAGTGTATTACCTTGTCCCAGCAGTCTGTTTCCCAGATGCCCGACGCTGGGTGGTGGAGGACAGAAAACAAAAGAGCAGATTTTTTTATATCTAATTTTGAAATCTGACATGAGGTTAGACACAAGCTGGACATAGAATCCTCGAACGACCGGACTTTATCGGACTTCCCCCATCTCCCACTAACCTTTCAGATCAACTAAAGCAGTAAAAGAACAGATCAGATGATGTTCTGCCCCTGACAGCAATCGTACGAAAGTTATGTCCGACAAAAGCAGCAGCTAGGGTTGCCACCCTAAAAGGGGCGGAGCCACGCATAGTGCCGCAAAAGGGGTGGAGCAAGACTGCAAGACTGAAAAAAAAATCGGTAAGTTCTGAGCAAATTGGGCTTTTTTTTAAGGGTATTACAAATTACCGGCAACTACCTTTGTAATATGGGCCCCGGCCTTGGCAGGTGTTTTACTGGCTAGGCCGGTAAAATACCGGCCAGGTGGCAACTAGGGTTGCCACCTTTTCTGGAAAAAAATACCGGCCTTCCGATAGATTTACCTTTTTTCAACCATCATTTTTACTGGCCAGGCCAGTAAAATACCGACCAACACTAGTGGCAACCCTATCGGCAGCCAACTGAATTTTTTTTACCTGTCTGATCGCCATGGCACGACAGATGTCGGGACTCTCCACACACGATCCGAAAATCGTACGAATCCTCGATCTTTGCGCCTATGGACAGCTATATAGTCAGTTTCCCAGCTGCCCCCAGTCATGTGACTTGTGCTCTGATAAACTTCAGTCACTCTTTACTGCTGTACTGCAAGTTGCAGTGATATCCCCTTCCCTTCCCCCCTAGCAGCCTAACAACGGAACAATGGGAAGGTAACCAGACAGCAGCTCCTTAAAGGTGGCCATACACTATTAGATCCGCTCGTTTGACAAACCAGTGGGTCTTAACCCAATATGCCCGCTAACAGCTGGGCAATATTGGGTGAATCCGATCGTTTGGCCCTGGGGTCGAACAATTGGATTACAATACTGCGAATGGGCACAAAGGGGTCGCAGGACCACATCAACTAGCCGATGCGATACTGCATCGCAGAAAAAAATCAAACTTGCCCGACCGTTATCTGGCTGATTTTTGGGAGTACCAGTCGGGAGCCCCCACACATGGGCAGATAAGCTCCTGAATCGGCCTAAAACATGTTACTCACCAACCTCTTGGATGTTGCTCCCAGTGGCCTCAAAGCAGGTGCTTATTTTTGAATTCCAGGCTTGGAGGCAAGTTTTAGTTGTATACAAAACAGGTGTATTGCCAGACAGATCCTCCTGTAGGCTGCCAGGCCATACAGGAGCTACTAAATAGCCAATCACGGCCCTTATTTTGCATCCCAATGGACTTTTCATGCTTGTGTTGCTCTCCAACTCTTTTTTACATTTAAATGTGGCTCATGAGTAAAAAAGGTTGGGGACCCCTGGTCTAAAGGAATGCAATGCAATTGAGGAGCAATTTTCAGCCGATTTCTATCACACTGATGCCCAACCTGCAGCCCATCAGCTGGTGCTAAACTACAAAAAAAGAACAAATTGTTGGAAAACAGAGACAGATATTGTTCCAGTGTATAGTAATACAGAGACATACGCATAGTCTCTGTACAGTGTGTTATCCAAAGGTGGTAAATATTTTCTATAGTCATAGGTAAATAAAAGTGAAAACATCGAGCAAAGCTTGAGAACATGCCCATTTAATTCCAAGAAGAGCTATAGAAGGAAAATGCCCAAACTACACCCAGTGATAGGAACGTGGCCCTGGCATTAATAACAGGCTCTCTTGCCATCAGTTACTCCGTGCGTTACCTTTTTTGGGACTGATATTAAATCCCACCACTGGCATATGACACTTTTATTATTAAGCAGAGGTAAACACTGCCGCACTGATAATTACCTTGAGATAGTTAATAATGCCAGTATACCCGCCGGTCGTCTCCAGAGAGATTGGGTTAGATTAACATTGCTGGAATATTCTCTCTACGAAGCCAATTCCTTTTTTATTAAAATTGTTGACAGTTGCACACAGGTGATTGCATTTTATGCTGTTTGTTACACTGGCATCTGATTGGGTGAATTATTTTCCCTGGTTTTTGTCCTTGAATGACATCACTTCCAGCACATCGTGTTTATAAGCAGCAATAGCGACTGATTCACTTTGCAGTAACCTCGTAGTTGAGGTTCAAAACGTGATGCTTTTGGGCCATAATGCGTTGGGCAGATCAGGGACATGGCCAGGCAGGAGATTTTATTAGTTTAATTAGGCTTTTTTTTTTGAATTAATGAAAATAACATTTGAAAGCATTTGAAAGCTACCAGGCTGATGATTAAATTCTGACGCAGAATGCTGGAATGTCATGTGGATCTGAATGACTTACTAATTAACCGTGAATAATGCTTATCATAATTTATTAGGGATGTACCGCTATTTTGGATTCGGCCGAAACCCCCGAATCCTTCGTGAAAGATTCGGCCGAATACCGAACTGAATCCTAATTTGCATATGCAAATTAGGGGTGGGAAGGGGAAAACATTTTTTACTTCCTTGTTTTGTGACAAAAAGTCACGAAATTTCCCTTCCGCCCCTAATTTGCATATGCAAATTAGGATTTGGTTCGGCTGGACAGAAGGATTCGGCCGAATCCTGCTGAAAAAGGCCGAATCCCGAACCGAATCCTGGATTCAGTGCATCCCTATAATTTATAGATACTGTATATTGTGAGTTGGTCCCTACACTCAGGATCTAGGAGCTGGTCAGGCTCAGAGCAATCAGCAGAAAACTGGTGCTTCTTATTGGCAGATCTGATTTGCTAAAGGATTGTGGGCAGAGTCCTTCGTGGTGCCAATTTCTAAGACCCGGACCCTCAACCCACAGCCCATTCATATATGTTAATATCCCTTCCTAATGATCATCTTAAGTGCTAAATACATGGAAAAACACTTGCAAAGCATTAACTAAAAAAAAAAATACACTGCCCTGACCATTCGGCCTTTATCTGAAGTCAAGAACTTCGCAAAACGAAGCGCTCTGAGAAAACGAGATTTGTCGTCGGGCGACTATTCTCCCCCGAATTGCTACGTGTGTCTCTGCCCTAAATAAGAAGGAGAGACTTTTCAGAAGCAGGAATTACAGTTTCACAGGGATGAGCAAGAAGGCTTTCTGCCTGCCCCGAATGAATTGATTTTTTTTCTTTTTTTTTTTTTTTTTTAAATCTCAGTTCAAAACTAGGGCAAAACTATAAATTGGGTGCAATTATTTGTGCAACCCTTGCTGAAATATAGTAAAGGATGAACAATAAAAAGTAAACAAATACATGAGAGTGGGAAAGTGAGTGGAAATACATTGTTGGTCTGACCTGATGGTATAAATGTTATTGGTTGGGTTCAGTGCTTGGCAGAGTTTTGCAGCCCAGTTCATATGTCTGAAGGAGGCTAAATACTGATAACCCCATAGGGAAAGCTAAGAATAATGCAGGAGGACGAGCCAAGTGGTCTGTGCTTTTCTTCTCTCTAGAACATCAGTTAGGCCATTTCTGCTTAGTTAAAGGGGACCCTTCACCCAAAAAAAATATCTATAATATATATAATCCTATTTTATCACAGCAAAATGAACTTTAATTACACTGTATAAATTATCTGAATCTTGTTTCCTTCAGTCTGGGAATTCATAATTATAACAAGGAGCCATTTTGTGGACACTGTTATTAAGACAAGTCTTGTATCATCTCAGAATCTTGTTTGTGCACCAGAATGGGGGACCTGATGTCCATCCCCATGTCCTGGCTACACAATTAAATGGTGAAGAGAACGGGGGAATGTTGGGAGAGCAGTGACATGTAGGAAGTGCTGAATGGAAAGTGAAAGTAATTGCCCATGGCATAGAGGCAGGGCAGACAATAGTTGATTGACAGCTGAGATTTTTAATTGAGCTTACAACAGCTATGAATGCTTTAATAAAAAATATAAATTGGATTTCATGTTTAATTTGAAAAGGACTTTTATCATACAGCTTTGTGTGACAGGTCCATTTTAAAGGAACAGTAACACCAAAAAATAAAAGTGTTTTAGTAATAAAAATATAATGCAGAGTTGCCCTGCACTGGTAAAAACTGCTGTGTCTGCTTTAGAAACTTTAGTTTTGCTTATATTAGGGCTCTGCGTTCCGGTTTCATGCGTTCAGCCGCAAGGGAGTGCAGGAGTAGACGCACTGAATTCTTTTCAATGGGGCTGTACTCACACAGACGCATGTAAGCGCCGAACACAAGTTGGGACGCAGCATGTTGCATTTTACCTGCGTTCAGCGCTTACATGCTTCTGCGTGAGTACAGCCCCATTGAAAAGAATTCAGTGCGTCTACTCCTGCACTCCCCTGCGGCTGAACGCATGAACCCGGAACGCAGGTGAGCGCAGGTAAAAACTCTCGTCTGTAAGAGCCCTAAATAAGCTGCTGTGTAGCCATGGGGGCAGCCATTCAAAGGAGAAAAGGCTCAGGTTACACAGCAGATAAGCTCTAAAAAACATAATGTTATCTGTTATCCACTATTTAACCTGGGACATATAGACTTTTTTCAATTTCCGCCATTGCTACACAGCAGCTTGTTTATATGAACTATAGTAGTGATTCTGAAGCAAACACACCCGTTTTACCAGTGCAGGGCAACATCACCCGGGAGTGCATTCCCCAATCTCACTGTCCTGACTGTGATGAACCCCCTACGTTGCTTCAAATGAAAGTTCTTTTCTTCTAGTCTGAAGGGGAGGCCTCTGGTACGGTGATCCACTTTATGGGTAAAAAGGTCCCCTGCTATTTGTCTATAATGTCCTCTAATGTACTTGTAAAGTGTAATCATGTCCCCTCGCAAGCGACTTTTTTCCAGAAAAAACAACCCCAACCTTGACAGTCTCCCCTCATAATTTAACTCTTCCCTCCCTCTAACCAGTTTAGTTGCACTTAGTCTCTGCACTCTCTCCAGCTCATTTATATCCCTCTTAAGGACTGGAGTCCAAAACTGCCCCCATACTCCAGATGAGGCCTCACCAGGGACCTATAAAGAGACATAATTATGTTTTCATCCCTTGAGTTAATACCCTTTTTTATGCAAGACAGAACTTTATTTGCTTTAGTAGCCACAGCATGACACTGCCCAGATACAATACAATCCAGCACAAACCAATTTGGCCAACTGTATCATGCTATAACTTTGGTTGGTTAAGACAAGTCAAACTATGGATTTGCAACTGACATTAGTGTAAAACTGATCAAACACGTTATCATTAGTATCACTGAAAATGCAAAAAAAAATGCAAAAATCCCCCTCCCCGCTGCTCACCTTGTTTACCTGCCGCTGCTCACCTGTGGCTGGGGAAGGGGGATTGCGGTGGCGGGAGATGTTATGTGCTCTGGGTCCCCCTGGAGATTTCTTTGGAGGGAGAACCTGCCACTCTCTTATTAGACCACTTGGTGGCCTAACGATATCAGTCAATATTTATGTATGACGATTATTAGCCGAGTTGGAAAAGTTAATATATTTCTATTGCCCATGCACTGTGTCAACCTCCCATTGACTACTATGGCATCCCAACAAATTTTAATGTATTTTTTTCACCATTGCAATTTGATAAACATCAAAAAGCAACACCGAAAACCTTGAACTTTTTTTTTTTTTTAATTGTGTTTCTGCACCTCCTCTTTTCAAAGAAAATTCTTGATAGTGATTTCCCAGGCCATAACAAAACCCCGATCTAGAATAAATTAATTTCATCAGAATCAGAACCATTTCATGTAACTTTAATGCTTTGGATAAATAAATGCAACAATTGTTTTGATTTAAAATGAACGATTATTGTCCACAAATTTGACGATGAAAATGATGGTTTCGATTCTGTTTCGTATTTGACCAAATTATTTTGTGGAGGGATCAGCATTCAACTAAAAAAAACAGCAATGGATTTCGTTCATTTATAGTAAAAGCCTCCACAAACCATACATTTTTTAACTTTTCATATGTGATCATTTTTTTCCCAATTTTCCTCAAATTTGAATCTGAACATTATGATTCTGTTTTAGTATTTCACCAAATCTTTTGTTGAGGGTTCAGTATTCACCAAAACAAAAACATGTATGAATTTGATAGATTCCTAGTGAAATTGTTTTTTATTTTGTTTTTCATAAACGTGCAAACAATTTCAATCTCCAAGAAAAGCCACAGTTGTAATCAGAATGGAGCAATGAGGCAATGAGAAATCTGCCCCTATTAATAATATTTTGTGCATTTTATTTAGCAGACTCTGTTTTGCATGTAGAAGGCAATATTAGCATTTCTCAGCTTGCCAGAACGTCTTCCTTGACTGGGTTCCAATACAATGTCATTGGTAAACTATTTGTTGAAGAGAAATCTTACAAGTTAACATTATTGGAACATAAATCATTCCAACGGGATTATTTCCGCCCAGTGTGATATGAAGTAGAATTCACATAATACGGATGTGTCATCTGAGGGTTTCCTGATATAATTATTTTGTAAGGGCTTTTCCAATGGATAACGTAGTGTGTCTATTAAACTGAGATGGGATAAACTACGGCAGGAGAAAAATTCATATGAGTTTTTATTTGAAAGAAACAGAGAAAAATGAGACTGACAAAAGAAACCCCCCAGCAGCGAGATTAATCACTTTGTAAAGGCACAACATGAAAGTGGCCCGGTTGATCTGTGCCAGGGGAAAGTGTTGAGCTGCACTAATGGATCTCTGTCTATGAAGACGTAATCAGGACAAAGCAGCAGGTGCTTCACATAACAAAAGAGCCATATTTAAATAGGAAGACCTGAGCAATTTCTACTGCTGCAAATGTCACAATGAGATTCCCCTGCACTCCAGCTTTGAATGGATATTAATCTGAACTATGTTATTCAGTGCTTACCATTAAATAGAGCCAAGTAGATTTGGAGGTAGAATTTGCCTCCTGAGTTACCCCACAACCATCAAATTCATTGCACTGGTCTGTTGGCACAACAAATCCTCGAACGATTGGACTTCTCAATCTCCCGACCTGCCTCTAACCATTCAGATCAAATAAAGTAGTAAAAGAACAGATCAGCCACACAGGCAGATTCGGGGAGATTAGTTGCCCGGCGACAAATCTCCTCTTCTTTGGGGCGACTAATCTCCCCGAACTGCCTCCCCTGCCGGCTAAAATGTAAATCACCGGCGGGAAGGCACTCGGAGCGATTCCTGCTTCGGGTGACTTCGGAAAACAAATCACTCCGAGTGCCATCCAGCCAGTAGGGTTGCCACCTTTTCTGGAAAAAAATACCGGCCTTCCTATATTCTTACCGGCCAGGTGACAACACTACCCGCCAAGATTTAGATTTCAGCCGGCGGGAAGTTAGGGGAGGCAGTTCAGGGAGATTAGTTGCCCCGAAGAAGAGGAGATTTGTCGCCGGGCGACTAATCTCCCGGAATCTGTCTGTGTGTCCTGACTGTAAATCGCTACATTGAAAGTTGAGCCATGTCGCTGAATGCACCTCCTTCCTTTCTAAACAGGGCAATTTGGTCAGAACCGTCTTTACACAAATTAACCTCCCGCAGCCTTTGAGCAGCTCATCACTAGGGGCTTCTCAGTTGACTAGTAAATCGTTTTATCAGCTCCTTTGAAGTTATTTGTGCCAGAAATGACAGTAAATAATGATAATGAAGTAAAACTGGCTTCATATTGCTGTTTAGCGCCAACGATAGCAGAAACCATATACAAGTATGGGACCTGTTATCCAAAATGCTCGGGACCTCGAGTTTTCCAGATAACGGATCTTTTCGTAATTTGGATCTTCAGCCCTTAAAGCTGGCCATAGACGCAAAGATCTGATCGTGAGAATCGTGGATTCATATGATTTTCGGACCGTGTGTAGAGAGTCCCGGCATTTTTCCTCCGATGGAGATCGGTCGTTTGGTCGATCGGACGGGTTAAAAGATTTCTGTCGGCTACGGGTAATATCTCTGCGTGTATTGCCGATATCAGAGGGAGACTGTCACCAGCTTTTGTCGGACATAACTTTTGTACGACTGCTGTCAGGGGCAGAACATCGGCTGATCTGTTCTTTTACTACTGTATTTGATCGGAATGGTTAGTGGCAGGTCGAGAGATGGGGAAGTCTGATCTTACGATGATCCGTGCGATTGAATCTTTGCGTCTGTGGCCAGCTTAAGTCTACTAGAAAATCATGTCAACACTAAATAAACCCAATAGGCTGTTCTGCTTCCAATAAGGATTAATTACTGTATATCTTAGTTGGGATCAAGTACAAGCTACTGTTTTATTATTACAGGGAAAAGGGAAATTATTTTTATAAATTTTGATTATTTTATTATACTGGAGTCACTACGAATCGAAGTTGTGCCAGGCGCAACTTCGCCGCACTTCGCCACACTTCGCCAGGCGTATTTTCGCCAGCGCTCTGCAAATTCACTAAAATCCGAAGTTGCGCACAAGGGTAGTGTAAGTTTTCGAAGTTGCGCTAGCGTTAATTCGCCAAGCGAAGCGAAGTTTCGCTAGCGATGGTTCATTTGCATACGGCGCAAAATTCAAATTTCAATGGAGGAACACGTATCAGCACTACAAATGCCTAGAAAACCTTCAAATCAGCAAATAAAAATTTTATTGTGCCCTACACATGTGCCCACTGTCTAGGTAAGTTGCCATGAGTCAGGAAATGTAGGGGGGAAGGAGGGGAGCCCCAAAAATATTTTCGATCTTTTTTAGCCTATCACCCATCATGTAGAAAACACGCCAGTGTTTTTTTGGGACTTAGAAAAAAATTTGATTTTTTTTTTTAAACAATCCCTATCTACTCTATTGCGCTTCGCCAGGTCTGAGGTGGCGAAGGAAGTCTAGCGTAAAAGGTGGCGTTCAGTACACTGCGCGCGTCAGTGAATTTGCGTAGTTACTTCGCTAGCGAAAATTCGCCTGGCGTAAGGGTGCGAAGTAACACTAGAGAATTTACACCAGCGTTCGTTAGTGAATTCGCAAAGTACCCAAAATGCCAAACGCTAGCGAATTGACGCTATCGTTCGGCGCTTCGGCGCTTAGTTAATTTGCGCCTATGGGAGACATCCTTTCCGTAATTCAGAACTTTCTGGATAACGGGTTTCCGGATAACAGATCCCATACCTGTATAACATAATAGGCAAAAAGCATGTTCAGCACATAAAAGAAATGATACATATTATGTTTTGGGCTTAACAGTAACAGTCCAAAGCAACCATAGTGGTGAAGATCTGTGCCCCCCAACCAAGATGCCCCAGCGCTATGGACAATACAGGATATATATGCAATATAATACACGAAAGCCATGAATATCCTGTAAATTATATGCTTATAAACGGCTCTTAGTGATGTCATCAGTTATAAACGCAGCTTAGCGATGTCATTTTTGTCACGACTAAAACTTGTGTATATATAATAAAGTATCCCTCATTGGAAAATATGAGGATATCAGAAGTAACCTCGGAGTTCCATGACTAGTGATGGGTGAATTTCTCCCATGTCACTTCGCAGAAAAATTTGTCAATTTCCCACGAAATTGGCAAAACGGGGAAAAAATAGTGAAACTTGCAAATCAATTTTGGACGCGCGCCCAAAAAGTTGCTTGCGTCAATCTTGACGCCGGCGTTAAAGTCAATGGGTGTCCGAATATTGTTGACGTGCAGCGATTTTGACGCAACCAACTTTTCGGACGTGCATCCAAAATTTTCACCTGCGAATTTTCGCGGGAGTTTCTCAAATTTATTCGCCGGTAGCGAAAGACAGAAATTCACCGCAAATTCACTCCAGGCGAATTTATTCGCCCATCACTATCCATGACCTGCACAAAAACACGAGGTCGAAAGAACTCCTCGGTGACTTAGGATATCATTATATTTTACAATAGGTGGTACTTTATTCTAGGGATGCACCAAATCCAGGATTTGATTCAGGATTCGGCCTTTTTCAGCAGGATTCGGATTCGGCCGAATCCTTCTGCCTGGCTGAACCGAATCCGAATTTGTATATGCAGGGGAGGTAAATCACGTGACTTTTTGCCAGAAAACAAGGAAGCAAAAAAATTTTTCCCCTTCCCACGGATTCGGTTTGGTATTCCGCTGAATCTTTTGCGAAGGATTCGGGGGTTCGGCCGAATCTAAAATAGTGGATTTGGAGCATCCCTACTTTATTCACAATATAAAAGTCACTGGCTTGAGTTGGAAAGTGCAGTTATTCACATATTCAAGTAGTTGTTCCCACAGTGGAAATTCACCTGTTCTCTGCATCCGGCACTGTCATGCTCCTGGTTACGAAGCACATCTTTAGAGGGATGCTCTTCCGGTCTCCATGTATGGAAAGAGAAACAGGTGAGGGCGCAAATACAGACGTGTTCCCTAATCGCGGGGATTCTGGAGGAGGCGTTTCCCATTCTATTTCCGAAACGGGGGATCCTTTCTTCACATAGGGCGTTGCTTCTCTCATGTATTTCACTGCAAAGTAAATAAAACAACTGGTGAGAATTGAACTTACGTCTTTAGCCACATACTAAACATTACAACCCACTGCCACGATTGCTGTGGTTTCGCTCCCAAAAATGTGTTATTTTTCTCTCCTCTTACCTACAACTGCTGCTCTGTAGAGCCCTCACCTGCCCCCGTCCACCAACCAACAAAGAGAGCCCCAACAGTCCTACTGTACCTGTTTTTTATACTCTTAGGGGCATATTTATCAAGGGTCGAATTTCTTGGAAATTTGAATTCAAAAAGACCAACTGAAATTAAGTCAAAGGATTTTTTGATCGAATAGGTCAGTTTTTAATCAAATAGGTCTGACTTTGGCTAAATTCGAATCGTACAAATCAAAGGAATAGTGCTTTAGATCGAATTAGATTCCAAGTTTTTCCCCCCAAAAAATTAGATTTTTTGAAGTCCACCAATTTACTCCAAATAGGTTCTAGGAGGTCCCCCATAGGCTAAAACAGCAATGCAGCAGGTTTTAGATCGAATTTGGACTATTCCCTAGTCGAAGTACACAAAAATAGAGCGAAAATCTAATTTTTTTCCCCCGAATTGGAAAATTGGACGCCGGCACATCCAAATTTGCTAGAGACTTTTGCCGACCCCCGCAGACCCTGACCCCCGCCCCATCCCCGACCCCACCCCTGGTCCTTGCAAAAAAAAAAAATGTTGGCACCGGTTCCTGGTCCAAAAAAAGTTGGGGACCACTGCCTTAGAGGCACATTTATCAAGGGTCGCATTTCGAATTCATTTGAGTTTTTTTAAAACTCCCATGAACTCGAAATTCGACCAATTGAAATTTACTCTAAAAATTGAATTGCATAAACTCGGGTGACTAGGATCGACCCGAAAACTATTAACATTTAAAAAACTTGATTCAAGTTTTTTCTCCGAAAAGAACGCAAACGTCAGGAAGGCTGCAAACAACTCCAAATTGATCCCTGGACGTCTCCCATTGACTAGTGGCGAATAGTCGAATTCAAGTTTTTAAAGGGCCAGTGTATGATAAATCTCGAAAAAATCGAATTAGAATTATTTCAAAAACTCGAATCGAATTTGACAGTTTTGACCATAAAAAAAACTCGAATTTAAATTGAATTTTCAATTCAACCCTTGATAAATCTGCTCCTTAATCTATTCATTTATGGAGAGTAACATTCTGCATTTACACGTGCGGAGCAGCTTAGATAGGAAAATAGGGGGCTCTGTACATCAGCCCTTCTTTTTTTTTATTTTTTTCCTGGGGTGAATGACTTCAAAGGAGTCTTTTCATGGACGTTATAAATTCTCGATTTAATAAGAAAGAACTGCTGCAATATGATCAAACGTAGGGAATTAAGGGTAAGACAGCAAACGACTCAACATAATGACAAAGTGACACTGACATATGGATTTAGTTGAGGGAAGATCCTGAAATGATATTCAGCATGGGGGAAATTCACATTCATTCACATAATCCTGATCATTTCAGCTTGTGAAGAAAGTACCATCTACGGATGTGCTGCCGACACGTCTGGGAAGCAAAGTGACGTGAATACGTCCATAGAAATTGCGCTTATCTTGCCCTGGAATTAACATCTCCTTAAAGGGGAACTATCACACAAATTTAAATTGAATATAAGCTTCATCATACTGAAATAAGACATTTTCTAAATACAATCAATGAAATATTCTGCATTGTTTCTGAAATAATCAAGTTTATCTTCACTATTCCTCTGTTTCTCCTCATTCCCAATCAATACAGAGACATTTCCTTGTACAATTGAAAATTATATGGAGCATTACGGACTGTAAGCCACTTTGTAGGTTGTAAATCTTGTACTGGGCTCTGAAAAAGGTTAAAGGAACAGTAACACCAAAAAATGAAAGTGTTTTAAAGGAATGACAATATAATGTACTGTTACCCTGCACTGGTACAACTGGCATGTTTGTTATAGAAATGTAGCCATGGGGGCAGCCATTCAAGCACAGGATACACAGTAGATAACAGATAAGTACTACTATAGTTTATATAAAGAAGCTGCGGTGTAGCCATGGGGGCAGCCATTCAAGCACAGGATACACAGTAGATAACAGATAAGTACTACTATAGTTTATATAAACAAGCTGCTGTGTAGCCATGGGGGCAGCTATTCAAGCACAGGATACACAGTAGATAACAGATAAGTACTACTATAGTTTATATAAACAAGCTGCTGTGTAGCCATGGGGGCAGCCATTCAAGCACAGGATACACAGTAGATATCAGATAAGTACTACTATAGTTTATATAAACAAGCTGCGGTGTAGCCATGGGGGCAGCCATTCAAGCACAGGATACACAGTAGATATCAGATAAGTACTACTATAGTTTATATAAACAAGCTGCTGTGTAGCCATGGGGACAGCTTGTCTGTTTTCTGCTGTGTATCCTGTTCCTTTTCTCCTGGCATGTTTGTTATAGAAATATAGAAATACTATAGTTTATATAAAGAAGCTGCGGTGTAGCCATGGGGGCAGCCATTCAAGCACAGGATACACAGTAGATAACAGATAAGTACTACTATAGTTTATATAAACAAGCTGCTGTGTAGCCATGGGGGCAGCCATTCAAGCACAGGATACACAGTAGATATCAGATAAGTACTACTATAGTTTATATAAACAAGCTGCGGTGTAGCCATGGGGGCAGCCATTCAAGCACAGGATACACAGTAGATATCAGATAAGTACTACTATAGTTTATATAAACAAGCTGCTGTGTAGCCATGGGGACAGCTTGTCTGTTTTCTGCTGTGTATCCTGTTCCTTTTCTCCTGGCATGTTTGTTATAGAAATATAGAAATACTATAGTTTATATAAAGAAGCTGCGGTGTAGCCATGGGGGCAGCCATTCAAGCACAGGATACACAGTAGATAACAGATAAGTACTACTATAGTTTATATAAACAAGCTGCTGTGTAGCCATGGGGGCAGCCATTCAAGCACAGGATACACAGTAGATATCAGATAAGTACTACTATAGTTTATATAAACAAGCTGCTGTGTAGCCATGGGGACAGCTTGTCTGTTTTCTGCTGTGTATCCTGTTCCTTTTCTCCTTTTTCAGCTTTCAATGGCTGCCCCCATGGCTACACAGCAACTTGTTTATATAAACTATAGTAGTACTTATCTGTTATCTACTGTGTATCCTGTGCTTGAATGGCTGCCCCCATGGCTACACAGCAGCTTGTTTATATAAACTGTAGTAGTTTTTTTCTGAAGCAAACACACCAGTTATACCAGTACAACTACCATTTTACTTTCATTACTTTAAGACACTACAAAGAAACAGAATTGTGTGTTATATGGTTTCTTTGCAAGAAATAGGCAGGGGGCAGTAAACAAGTAAACAAGAATAAGGGCAGTATTTTAACCCAACATAATGGCACATCCCAAGCTGTAAATTGAGCCCTGTCTTAAACTTTGCACGACATTCGACCTTCTGGATAAATGAAAAGAACTTGAAAGTGTTGCCCTTTAAGTCTCTTTGATTGGCAGTAAGGGGGATTAGCTTTCACATTGCACTTGATTAAAAATACTTCATGATATTTCAAATGTCCCCTGGTGCTTCTATAGTAACACTTGCTTCAAACCCTGTCTGTGTTCTCTAAGGGTAAGGGCACACACTAAGAAAAGCCTTCCCAACGGCTAGAATCTAAACCTCGCCAGGCGACTAAATCTCTCCAAATATTAGCGTGTACCCTTAGGGTAAGGGCACAAGCTAATATTCGGGGAGATTTAGTCCGAGTGCTCCGAGTGCCAGCCCACTGGTGATTTAGATTCTAGCCGGCAGGAACGTTTTCCGAGAGAATAGTCGCACAAAGAATAGGTGCTTTGTAGCTGGGCGACTAAATCTCCCTGAATCTTAACATGTGCCCTTACCCTAACCCTAAAAAGGAAGTGTTCTTTGTTCAAAGGGAACACCAAAACAATAAATGCAAATGTAAATCCAAGCAATGTTCTAATATACATGTATTACAGTGTTTTAATGAAAGCCGCTTCTGTTTTCTGCCACTCTTGGTTCTGACTCTTTGGGGCAAATTTACTAAAGTGCAAAAAATTTGCCAGAAATCCCATCGGCAGGGCCATTGCTAATTTACTTACAAGTGTAGATGACAATTTGTTATCAAAAGAGTTCACCTGGCAAACTGATAAGATGAAGCTACATCCTCCTCAATCTTATGTCAGTGACATCATATCCCGTATGCCTGAAAAATCTTAAAAATTTAAAAAAAAAAAACCACTGCCGTTTTTTTCATATTTTAGAGTGGGATTGTATTTGAAGGACCAGTTACAGCAAAAAAATTCACTAGTATGCTACGAAAAAAAAGACACCCACACATGATAAACTTTAAAGTCGCTAAGTCTTTATTAAGAAATAACTTAGCGAAACTCCACTTGGCTCCTCTTCAGAAAAGATGATTGGCAATCCATCGTGCGGCGCTCGATTTCTCCTCCCTGCCTTCCTTATAGGCGATAGCCAGGGAGAAGAAATTGAGCGCCATACGATGGATTGTCGCCCTGTTGCTGTTTCTGTAGAGGAGCGCAAGCGGAGTTCGCTAAGTTATTTCTTAATAAAGGCTGTGCGATTTTGAAGTTTTGCTAGGCAAAAATTAATTTTGCTATGAAATGCTCGCGCTGACGAATTTACTCTAGCGAAACTTCACCTGAGTTCTGCTGCCGAGACGTAACTTCGCATTTTCATGAATTAGCGATGAATTATGTGTTAGCAGTAGTGATGGGCCTGGCATGAATTTATGGCGAATTTCTGCATTTCGCCGCCAGCAACAAAATTCACGAATCTCCCACAAAAATTATCCGGTGAAAATTCGCCGGCGTTAATTTCCGTTTCTTCCCTGAAAACGTTCATATTGCTCGATTTTTCCGTGGAAAACATTCGAATTGCTCGATGTTTTTGTGAAAACATTCTAATTGCTCGTTTTTTTGTGAAACCGTTCGAATTGCTCAATTTTATAGTGAAAACATTCAAATTGCTAGATTTTTTTGTGAAAACGTTCCACCTACTGGTCCACCCTCCCCACCCCACAGTTCCACCCCCCACCACACAGTAAAAAAACAAAAAAATATTGGTGGCTAGGGTTACCACATGTTAATAAAAAATAAAAAGGTATTGGTGGTCAGGGCCCCCCCATAAAAAAACATTTGTGGCCAGGGCCCCCCATTCAAAAATATTGGTGGCTAGGACCCCACATGACAAAAAAAAAATTGGTGGCCAAAATTGGTGGCCCCCCCCCATTATAAGAAAATTGGTGGCCAGGACCCCTAAAACGTCCATGCCTTCCCAAATTCAGCAGCTCTCACAAAGATGGGGGCCCGGGTAATCAAGTAAGTGATGGCGGCCCTGCTGGGAGCTCAGCAGTACGGCTTTTTCTCAAAGCTTCTCTTGGTTTTAATAAAGATTAGTTTACTTAATACTCATATTTAAAAGCCAAACTAGGATTTGAAGAAGCTAATATGAACTTACTTTATTGGGAAGCAAGGATGAAGTGTTATTGCTGTTGGCGCGGCGGTTGCATATCTGCTTAGTCGTGGTTATGAGCGTTAACGTTCTCATAAAGGGACAGACCTGTTCAGTGTTGTAACTACGGTAGATATTACTGGGCCCAGCAACAAATTATTTTTCAGGCCCCTGAAATGTCTAGAGATTGACCTGTTTTACTGAAATTGTATATGAATCATTAGGGCCACATGCAGACGCCATGTCATCTACCACACTCGGGTTGCCACCAGGCCAGTATTTTACCAGCCAAGACCAGGGGGTCTTTGGGCCTGATCTGTCCAGCACTGCCCATTTAGATCTCTGCTCCGCCCCTTTTACATCATGTCTGGCCCACCATAACCCCGACCCCTCACAGTCCAACTCCTATCAAATGAAATGGATGAAATTTTTTAGAAGTAAGAAAGGGGTGAAACACTATCCATAACTCGCGCTAACAAATGGGATAGCAATATAAATTGCATCCATGCATCTCTGACATTACCAGAGGGGTCGGGGTACACAGGTAAGCGCCACAATGTAACTATGGGCAACTGGGGTAGAGTGAAAAAGTTGGAGAGGGGCTGGTTTCATATACAGCTTGTCATCCGCCTCTGGGGGCAATCAGTTGCCCCAAACCTACTGGACCCATGTACTACTACTCTCTACATCAGGGCTGTCCAACTGGAGGCCCATGGGCCATGTGTAGCCCAACCAAGGTTTTTTATGGCCCCCCGTCTGCTCAACGTCTCCATAGACTTCACTGTACAGCAGTTATCATTTTACTTTAATCTGGCTCTTGAAAACTCGCTGCATGAGAAATAATTGGCCCAGTACATGTAATAAGTTGGACTGCTCTACATTATTGCCCTGCCCCCTTACGGCTCAAGCCGGCCCACCCAGTTGTTCAGCAGAAAATCCCGGCAGCCAAACTCTGCACCGAAAAGAGTTAATCATCCTAATATAGCCTTCTTGACTGGAGCAGGAGCCAGACCATTGGTCAAACATATGGAATATGAACACAAATATTGAGATATTACCGCATATATATATTTCTATTGATTCCTAAATACATTTATTCTAGGGATGCACCGAATCCACTAATTTGGAATCGGCCGAACCCCTGAATCCTTCTCGAAAGATTCAGCCAAACACCGAACCAAATCCTAATTTGCATTTACATAAGTGGAAAACATTTTTGACTTCCTTGTGACAAAAAAATCACACGATTTCCCTCCCTGCAAATTAGGGTTCGAATCCGAATCCTGCTGAAAAAGGCAGAATCCTGGCCGAATCCTAATTTGCAGGGAGGGAAATCCCTAATCTATTCGAATACATACTAGGGGCATTACTGTAAAAGGCAGATGACAAAGAGATGCCTGAATTGCTTTTCATTAGGCTTCCTCTTATTGTACTTTTTTTTGCCAACCTTCAATTATTAAATTGCTATTCTAAACCCATTGTTTCTTCTGGCGTGGCCCCAAGTACACTAAGTTTATTTGTTCATCTTCCCTCTGTGTGCTCCACCTGAGCCAGTGGGGTTGAATAATGATGCATTACTGTGCCAATGTCAAGTCTTAAAAGAGATACTATACACTCGGATTTGCTTAGTACAGGAGTATAACAATGCTGGCATAGGTCTTTGTACAGGCGACGTGCAATTGTCTTGAGTTGTTATTTAAGGCCCTGATTGGCTGGCCATGCTGCCGTGACACCAGACCAATCCCCAGGGCCAGACCAGGCCCCATTCTTCATAGAGGGTTATTACATGATAGAAGGACTCTGGCAGTCAACAATGGCAGACAGGCAAGCCTAAAACTGCAAGAGTCAGTAATAGCTGCAGAGGAAAAAACAACTCCCTTTCTTCATACTTCTATAAGCATGGACAAAAGGGAAAACACAAAATGTATACTGTATAGTGTCCATTGATGATGGTCTAGCATCAGACTCTTATCATTGGTGAAACTAGAGATACTTGAGCCCTGCTGCTAAATTTGCAATGAGGCCTCCTCACTGTCATCCTGAATCACCTTTGAAAAACTTTTGACTTTGCATATTCACTAAGTAGGTTTTATCTGTGCAAAAAAAGGGAAAAACTTTTGTTCCCATGTGACCCCCATAGGTCTTGGGGCTTAGGTGCCCACTGCAGATACATCCCTACCTCTTACCAGTGGTGTAGCTAGAGTGCACCGGCCCCCCTAAAAAAAAATCTTCAGAGGGGCCCGGCGCGCTCTGATCCACTTCCTTCCGCGTCTTCACCCTGCCCACCGGACTTTATTAGCCATAGAGGAAGCAGACCCCAAAATCCGGGCCCTCCTGCGACTGTGGGGTCTGCTTCCTCCTCAGGGTTTGCCTCTTACTAAAGGAAATGTTCCCCTTTACATAAATTGGTACAATATATTCAGTGATTTCCAAGATGATCCTCCTAGTAAAGTTTTCATTCAGGCTCATCAACAGATTGTTGGAGTAGCCATCTCCACAGCAGTATCATATAAAATGAATAAAACTGGAGAGCCTTCCAAAGTGAATTAATGTCGTTTTTTTAGTGAAGCACTACATGTTTCTGATCTCCAGGATCCTTCCACTGACACATTTTAAATAAATGTATATTGGAATGTTGCTTGGAATTCTGCTTTTCTTTTATTTGGCAAACTTTGTATCTTTTTCTGGCGGTTCAGAGCAGGAGATCAAAGAGAACGTTGGGACATTTCAGTAAGAAACCTGGGACTGTGGGCTGAGCTGTCAAAATCAGGACTGTCCTCCGAATAACAGCTGGGAGGTATATATATATATATATATATATATATATATATATATATACAGGCACCTACACCTATTCATATGTATATATATATATATATATATATATATAGCTAGCCCTGGGTTTACATGTTTGGGCCTCTGCACCTCATCTGATGATGGGTGTCATTGCTCTCAGTTAATTTGTGGTAGGGATGCACCAAATTCACAATTTTGGATTTGGCCGAACCCCCAAATACTTTGCGAAAGATTCGGCCGAATACTGAACCGAATTCGAATCTGAATTTGCATATACAAATTAGGGGTAGGAAGGGGAAAACCTTTTTTACTTCCTTGTTTTGTGACAAAAATTCGGATTCGGTTCGGCCAGGCAGAAGAATTCGGCCGAATCCTGCTGAAAAAGGCCGACTCCTGAACCGGATTCGGTGCATCCCTAATTTATGGAGAGAAATCTAAGATTAAATTTACACATGTTGTGATCAAGTGATGACAAGGACATAGTTAATTAGACAGGGCTTTAAACTTTTTGAAATTGGCCTTAGGTGTGCATCCACAATCTCCCCTAGTTTTGTATTTGCCAGGAGCTTTGGCTAAGCTCATGTGGTTATTGCACCCTCATACCCACCCCTTTTTACTTTTGGTGGTCCCCCTCACTTGTTGTGCCTTGGTTTGTGCAATCTGTCTCCCTTAAAAGCCATAGATGCTAGCGGCATGGGAGGATCTAGCCGTGAAAAAACCAACGTCCCATTAGACACTTCTCTATGTACACACACACTTATTGTGTCATTCATTTATTTCTCTCTTACACCCTTCTATTCTATGCTTGCATTCATACACATTCCTAAATACACATACACTTTCCCTTACCACTACCATACACTCCTTCACATTTCACTTACACATGTATACACACTATTGTGCAACTGCACATATCACTCTACTTTCTTTTTAATTACAACACCTGACTTCTACTTTTCTAAAATGGGCGTTGGTTAAGGCAGTCTCTCCCTCTTAAAAGCCGCTCAGCAGTTGGCGGGGGAGGATCTAGCACAGAGTTTGAAACCAAAGCACAGGAGACGTTTACACAAAGAATTGTTACTACAGAGAGGTAATGTACCTTGTTTACTATGACTAAAGATAAATAAGTTAGGGACCACCATGTGGGGTTTTACCTTGACGTGGTATGGTGGCTTATCAATATTATGCTCATAACTTTGTAACAAAAAGAACCCTGTTTCAAAATTACATGCACTTGCATATTTACTTGAATCATTTAGACAGGGCTTTAAACTTTTTGAAATTGGCCTTAGGTGTGCATCCACAATCTCCCCTAGTTTCATAGTTAATGTTGTGCCCAATAAATTAGTATACAGTAATATTTAACCAAGAGAGTTAAACCATATCCATGGCCATCCTTTGCACTGATTGACACAGCATTTCATATTGTATCTGGTACATACACAAGATGACAGACGTGAAAAGACTGCTCTTCTGACTATAATTCCATATGGCCGCGTGTACAATACTGAGCTTTAATGAAGCTTTCAGCACAATGGAGTAAAGATGTCAGGCTTTCACTTTTACTGAGATAAACAAGAATGACTGCTTTTATCATCCCCTTCATGTCGCCCACACAGTTATGAACACACGCTCATTTCCCGGCTTGTGCCGCAGACTCCAGTCCGGTCTATGTTTCATGGCAAGGCGGCCATTCCAATCAGGGCATCAAAGTTCCACCATGTGGCCATTGATCTCTATTCTCCTGTGGCTCAACCTAATGGACTTTCAGAATTTGAACATGAAAATGAATGATACTGGAATATCTGGAAATTCAGTATCCTGAAAGCTCCGAATTATGGGAAGTCATCTCCTATAGACTTAAATCAAATAATGTATTTTTTTCCCAAGTATTTCCTTTTTCTGTGTAATAATAAAACAGTAGCTTGTACTTGATCCCAACTAAGATATCATTTCATACCTCCCAACTGTCCCTTTTTTCGGAGGGACAGACCCTCTTTTGACAGCTCAACCCGCAGTCCCTCATTTGTACTGGAAAGTCCCTCTTTTCTCTGCACTGAACAGCCAGAAAAAGAAACAACGTTTCTCACTTAATTGGCTTTTAGCAGAGAGCACAGAACAGCTAACAGGTGCAAATAAGATACTTTGTAACAATTTTGAGACACAAAAACACAGTTTAGATAAGGAGAAATATTTTCAAACTTTCATAACCTGCCAAATTTTGTAAAACAAACATGGTAATTAGGGGGTGTGGTCACATAAACGGGTGTGGTCAAAGAAAATTGCTGCGCTACGTGCGGAAAAAAAATTTTTGTCCCTCTTTTTACTTCCAAAATGTTGGGAGGTATGTAATTTATATTGGTGGTAAAGCAACGCTACTGGGTTTAAATAAAGTTTCAACATTTTTTTTAGTTGACTTAAAGGAGAAGGAAAGGTTAAAACTAAGTAAGTCTTATCAGAAAGGTTTATTTAAACAAACCAGTAAACCCTCAAAGTAATTTGAAAAAAAGTTGCTCTGAGTCCCCTGTCAAAAGAAACACTGCATTTCTTTCCTTCTATTGTGTACACATGGGCTTCTGTATCAGACTTCCTGCCTTCAGCTTAAACCTCATTGCCCCGGGCGTGAGCATGCTCAGTTTGCTCCTCTTCTCCCCCCCCCTCCTTCCTACTGTAATCTGAGCCCAGAGCAGGGAGAGACTCGGGCAGGAAGTGATGTCACACCATGTTAATACTGCAGCTCCTATCCTAAACAAACAGAGAGTTTCTAGAGCTTTTTACTCAGGTATGGTAAAACATTCTACAGAATAAATTTAGCATTCTAGCTTGCACTATTGCAGCTAATCTATTGGCAATAAAATGCCTCCGTAGTTTTCCTTCTCCTTTCAGGTATGAAGATAAAGAAAGACCCCTTATCCGGAAGCCCCAGAGTCCCAAGCATTCTGGATAACAGGTCCCATACCTGTACTTATGAACAGAGACATTATTTAAACTCTACAAACTCAGTGATACCTGTACCTGTATACGGAAATATAGAATGTAGTTAGGGTTGCCATCTTTTCTGAGAAAAAAACCCGATATATTCCTATATATTTATACTTCGTATAACAAATCAAGCATATTTTGTTTTTTCTTTGTATTTATTGAAGTTTTACACATACAGTATTTGACATTGTGTATTTCTCTTTTGCATAACAATACATTGAATAAAGAGGAATCAAAATTATTTTTATACCAGACAGACTAATAAAAATACCGGCCAGGTGGCAAATTAAACTCTAGTACATTCCTGACATTCTGTAACTTCCTTGCCAATAATATAAAAACCATTAGCCCACAATATCCGAGGTGGTGCACAAATACAAAGTGCACTTTACACAAAAAGCCTGAATAGGAATAAAATCCCCCTCAGCACCTTTACAGGGGAAGGTCAACTTAAAGGGCACCTGTTGGGCAAAAATAATATCCCCAATCAAAGGTGCAGACTAATAGAGCCTGCGTTCCAGTTGGGGGTAACAGTCGTTTTTGCTCATGCAAATTCATGTTGGAAGGGGTGGGGGGACGACAAAGTCTTGGTATTAGGAACAAAAGATAATTGAGTTTATATTCTCATCACACTGGGGTACTACATCAACCCACCCTTAGGGGCAAATTTACCAAAGGGCGATGTGGCTAACGCTAGTGAAAATTCACCAGCGTGACGTCATTTTGCCACTTCGCCGATTTACGAACGGGCACTGGCGTAAATTCGATAGCGAAGTGGACCTACTCTAGCGCTACTACGCACTCTTACGGCAGGCGTAGTTGCGCTCTGGCAAAGGGACCTAACTTGACTAACTTGCGGATTTTACCGAATGTTACCTCTTGCGCCAGACTTTACTTCGCCACCTCAGACCAGGCGAAGTTCAATAGAGTAGATAGGACTAAAAAAGTTGAACATTTTGAACTCTGGCATTTTTTACTGGGTGATAGGCTGAAAAAGAAAGTAAATTTTTTTGGGGTACCCTCTTTCCCCCCTACATTTCCTAACATATAGCACCTCAACTATACAGTGGGCACATGTATAGGGCAAAATAACACCTCTGTTTTATTTTATGAAGCTTTCCCAGGCTTGTGTAGTGTAATGTATTTGCTGCTACACATACGTCCATTGTACTTTAACTTGGCGCCGTATGCAAATTTGCGAACAGCTGATCACAACATCGCTAGCGCAACTTCACAAACGATCGGTAACTTGTGCGCAACTTCGGATCTTCGTGAATTTGCGCAGCCCTGGCGAATCTACGCCTGGCGAAGTGCGGCGAAGCCAACTCTGTCGCAACTTCGAAGGTAAGTAAATTTGCCCCATAGTGTATGTTTCAGGCTGTTACTGCTGGAACCCTGTGGCCACTGGAGTGTGCTAAAGGAGTGGACATGACAAAAACCTGTTGGCACAGAAGAGACATAACAAGGCAGGATTCCTTCAGCCTGAAAAGTAAACTTTCCGTGATTATCGGAGCTTCAATAGCAGGTCACAGAGACAGGAGATACGGCCCCGTTTGGCACACAGTGAATGCAAAGCAAGACAAAAGGCATATTCTTCTTGCAGCCAACCAGTTATGCAATCTAGAAAACTGGCATGAAATTACACACCCAGGGGAGAAATATAAATATGCCACAATTACACAGGGGAAAAAACATTTTCAGGAGACTCATTGTATTTCTGCATGTTTGATGCGCACACTAACAAAATCCCTCTGCCTTCTTTCCTGTCCTTCTGATATATAATAATACCTGCCCAGGTGCACCTACTTTTGTACCCTTTTGTGTTGCACTCAGCATCCATTTCAACCTCCTTGTTTGACTATCATATATGTTAGTGTCATACTGTACATATATTTTTTTTTATACGTATGGGATCCATTATCTGGAAACCCATTATCCAGAAAGCTTCGAATTTTCCGGACGGCTGTCTCCCATAGACGTCATTTTAATCAAATAATTCACATTTTTAAAAATGTTTTCCTTTTTTTTTCTGTAATGAGAAAACAATACCTCGTGCCAGTTCCCAAATAAGATATCATTAATCCTTACTGGAGGTAAAACAGTTCTAATGGCTTTAATTCATGTTTAAATAATTTTTTGTTGAGTTACCTTATGGAAATGCAAATTATGGAAATATCCCTTATCCAGAAAACCCCAGGTCCCAAGCATTCCGGATAACCAGTCCCATGACTGTATACGCTATAACTGTATACACTGTATAACTATTCATACACTCATTTCCCCCCGAATGTAAATATCCACAAGCAACATTATCTGTGGGTAAATATCATTATCCATCTGCGTCTCCCAGGTCCCTCATCGGAGTCATACACAGGAGACTTGTAGGGGTCCAGTCCCAGTGGGCAGTTCCCTACAATAATCATGAGACCTTGAATAACCTAAAGGCACCTGCCTTAGGCTAATGGCTCATGGGAAAACCATCCATGGTGTTTTCCATTGACTTAAATGAAAACTGCCTGAGTGCACTTTGGCCTGCACCATCAGTAGGCACAAGTGCTAAGGAAATGGCACCCAAATGGGCACCGCTTGTGTCTACCTGATGATATGAATACAGATGTGTTAGTAGTGCATGAGTTCATACAGTAAGGGCAATACTGTCACAATTGTGTAGGTTGGTAATGAAACGCAGGAGCCGCCACTTTGCAGATAAAATACACTTTGGGTACCATAACATCCTATATAATAAAGTGCAAGTGTCTCTGCGTCCAGTCCCTGTGTCCGTGGAATTCGCTACTGCGCATGTGCAGCAGACTCTCCACACGCAGGGATCCCCCCCCCCGGCCCGTTCAGAATGAGCTGCTCCAACTGCCTGAGACGCACCTCCCCCGACATCTTCTCTCCGCTGTGTCACTGCCTGAGGCGCCAATAATCAGGCCCGAGGGCCACAGCGGCTTCCCCAGTCACTCAGCAGCCGCGCATTGATCTCTGGCCCGGCCGCTACCGCCATCTCCCCGATCCCAGTGAGCAGTCCCTGCGGCAGATCCCTCTTTCTCTCCCCGTGTGTCTGAGGAGCTGCTGCTGCGGCCCAGGGGGGGGACACGGACAATGTTACGGGCTGAGCGGCAGAGGAGGGGGGCTGATCCGGGAGCTGAGAGTCAGGGGGAGGAGGAGGCGGAGAGGAGCCTGGGATGGGGAGAGGGAGGGGCACAGGGACCCGGGGGGCAGTCGCGGAGCCGCAGGATTAGGGTCCCGTCATTATTTGGCACCAGGACCAGGATGTAAGAACATACGCATGCGTCCTGTTCGGCGAGGGCGCGGTAATGCGCGCCAGCGCGTGACACGGTCGCCGACACGGTGGCGACGGCAACGGTCGCGGGTGCAGGGACATAGGCGGAAACGCCTGTGACGGACATTATGGCGTCAGTTCCGCGACGTCAGCGTGAGGACGCTAGTTTGGCGCCAAAAGATATGCATTTAAACCAGATCCAGACTAACATGCATTGCCTGGTTATTAGGTTAATTACTGAAACCCTAGCATCTCTGACTATCTGAATTTCCTGTTGTGACCCTGCCTGAACCTGGACTACGATTTCTGCTGCCTGCCTCGACTCTTCTGCTTGTCTTCTCGTTACGAACCTCGCTGCCTGCCTTGACCTCGGACTTCCTGACTACGACCTTGCCTCATCCTCTGTACCGCGTTTTGATAGTCTCACTGGCTACTCTCCACAACCCTGCTCCCTGTTCCATTCCAGGTGGGTAGTGGTTGTGTGAGGCGCTTGTGAGGTCGAAATCTTCAGCTCCAGCTCCTTCTCCGCCTGGATCAAACCGGTAAGCCTGACACAGGACAATCGTGGGGGCGACACAGCGACACGGGCTGCGCTGATGATGATGATCGGGCAAATTCACTAAAGGGCGAATTTTCGTTACTACTATGCTAATTCACTAAAATATGAAGTTGCGTGTCTGTAGCCGAACAATGGGAAAGTTTCGCCAGCGTTAATTCATGGGGAACGTTCGCTAGTGTTCATTTCTGGCTAGCGAAACGTTGTTAGCTCTCTTAAGCTCTTATGTGAATAGGGCAGGTACATATAGGTCACATATATATGTCTTTATTAGAGATGTTGGTGCAAATGCTTGAAGTGGCCACTTATTATTACACATGTCCAAGGAAACAAAATAAAGACAAAAGAGATCTTCTAACGTCCTAGACATGAGCCCACCCTAAAACAAATGTGGGGACCTTCCCCATAGGCTAGCATTGGTGCTCAGTAGGTTTTAGGTGGCGAAGTAGGTGGTCAAAGTTATTTTTAAAGAGACAGTACTTCGACTATAGAATGGTCGAATAGTCAAACGATTTTTAGTTAGAATTGTTCGATTCGAAGTCGTAGTCGAAGGTCAAAGTAGCCAATTCAATGGTCGAAGTAGCCAAAAAAAACTTCAAAATTCGAAGTATTTTTTATTCTAATCCTTCACTCGAGCTAAGTAAATGGGCCCCTAAATGTTAATTTCTAATTAATTCCATATTTTGGCACCATTGGATTGAGAACTGTGTATTACAGATTCTGCACTTTTGGCACTAGTAGCACTTTACAATTTCTTTGACTTAATGAATTTATCTTTGATGAATTAATTTATAACACAAATATCCTGTGCACAATGATAAAAGGTTAACAATGAAAAAGAATCCACAACAACAGCTTTTTTTTGGTGGTTTCCTCATTATACCAAATTTATTGAAAAGTTACAATGAATTTCACATAATAATGATTTGATCACTTCTAGTAGTGTTTTCTCTTTTTTCCACACATAATAATCTTGTTTTCACAAATTTTGGATGGTGCGACGTTCAGAACTCTTCTTGGCAGTTCCTTTCTTGTAGGATCTTCTCTTACACTGGGAGATTAGTCGGCAAGCGAAAAATCTTCTCTACTGCGGGCGACTAATCTCCCCAGCGGGATGGCTTACGTATCGATTTGGTTTTCCAAAATCGCCCGAAGTCTTCTCATGAGTCAACTTCGGGCTAATATTTGAAAGTTCTTCTTAATATTTGTATTGGCGGTTCCAGAAATTGCCAAATGTGGTGACATTGATATATATGTATATATATACGATTTTAAAGTGCTACGAATGTAAGTGAAATTTTATATATATATTTGGGTATTAAAAAGGATTCTACACTATTATAAGCACATTCTTTTAGAGTTATCGGAGACTTGGAGAACGGTTGATATTTGAAAGTCTTCATAACATTTGAAGGTCGGCAAAATTCATTAAATGTTTGCGAGTATCCAATCTTAAACCCCCAAAGCACATTCCCTGTACAGTGTGAGTTCACATAAAGGTGTATCAATAAGTATTTAAAGTACTACACTTTATTAGCCATTTTTCTCTTTGATATCTATCCTCAAGCTGTTTTTTGGTCCATCTCTATAAAATGTTACATCTGAGGGAGAACGGATATTAGGAAGTGGACTACAGCACTCCTAGATATTTACTACATTTGATCAGCATCTGGTTTGCTGGCCGAAAGTCTGTAGCACCTATTGCTACAGTCCACACTGCAAACCCTGTAATTAAATCCACATCAAGGGTGGCGGCAGCTTCAGGGTTCCCCAACATCAGTAAGCACACTGGCACATAAGTCATCAACATAGATGTACAATGAACCTTGTATCTATCTTAGGATGACAGCATTTACATTTTCAATGAGGGTTAACTTCCCCTTTAAAGCACCAAAAAGTCTTACCTTGGCCTTATAGCAAGGGATATGCTATGCCGCAGAGATAAAAAAGTTAAACCAGAACTATAGCCTAACTAAAGAAGTAGCTAGAAATGTTGTACGTTATGTTTTGTGCTTCTGTACCAGCCCAAGGCAACCACAGCCCTTTAGCAATAAAGATCTGTGTCTCCAAAGATGCCCCAGTAGCTCCCCATCTTCTTTTCTGCTGATTCACTGCACATGCTCTGTGCTGCTGTCACTTACTGAGCTTAGGGACCCACTCACAATATACAGTACACATAGAATAGAAATGTCACAATATAAGACTGATTAGTAATTAATACAGATAATTACTACACGGCAGCACAGAAACCAGTGCAATTAGCATCAGAATTTAATAAAAAATCAGCAAACCTGTAGCATCAGCTTATATTACAGGGGAAGCTCATTTTCTGCTGGATAATTAGTGACGAGCCCTAAGCTTAGCTTCTCAACAGCCAATCAGAGTCCACTGAGCATGTGAGTGTCACAGACACTTTCCAAGATGGTGACCCCCTGTGACAAGTTTGAAGTCCTGGATCATTGCTGCTATTGACAAGCTGAAACTTTAGCCTTGTGCAATAAGTTCAGTATATAAAACATGGTATTTTTAACCTTATTCATTTTTATGGTTTATTTCTCCTTTAAAGCACCTGCTCATAAGATCACTGGTGCCCCTGCACCGCTATCCAGACTGTACATCACAAACATGGCTGTCATTAATTCCCGGCACTTGTGCGGCTCGGCTGGAACACGCACATCAGTCACATCTTTCTGCCGAGACCCCTGCTGACAAATGCAAAAAACATAAACTGTAAGACACAAGAAGCCAGTGGGACGGAGGGGCCGGACACGATTGATTTCAGCGTAAACATAAATTTGAGTGCAAACTGCAGGAAGTGGGAGACTGGGCTGGTGACTGGGTGAGGGGGCAAAATAAGGTGGCTCCTAGCAGCGTCGGACTCACTGGGAGAGTCCGGGGACCACCAAGGCCCCTGGTGCAGCTGCAACCCCTCTCCATCTCCCCTTCCAGGAGCCCATCCAGGAGTGTAACTTGTTTCCTCTTCTCACGCCCATGATCAGAGCCAGAGTTGAGTCCAGGGAGGCAAGGTGTCAGGCAGGGAACGGGTCTGGGCTGGTGGGGCCAACTGAATTTTTTCCTAGTGTCCCATTGGTCCAGTCCAACCCCATACCTCCCAACATTTTGGAAATAGAAAGAGGGACAAAAAGATTTGCCGTGTGGAGTGCAGCAAATCTTTTTGACCAAGTCCATTTTTGTCTCCATATTAATTTTACAAAATTTGGCAGGTTATGTAAGTATGAGCACATTTCTGTGTTTTTTTCCAGTTATTACAGTTTTGCTAATGAAGGTGAATTGCCTTTTAAAGAGGAAATGTAATATAAGCTTTGTCATACTGAAATAAGAAACGTTCGAAATAAAATCAATTACATATTCTGTACTGTTTATGAAATAATCAAGTTTATCTTCACTATTCCTCTCTCAGCATCTGTTTCTCTTCATTCTCTCTTCATGCAGCAGTTGGGTGTCAGATATTCATTGACAGTTAGATCCAATATATCTTATAGGGGGGCTTCTTTTGCCTAGAAGATGTATTAGAGCTCACTCTATTAAACTCACTAGACATCATACAGTATGTCTCTCTACATGTAGAATTTATGTGAAAGGCAGTTATTTTGTTAGATTTTGTTTGTACTGTAGGAGCCTCCCTATAAGATATATTGGATCTAACTGTCAATAACTATCTGACACCCAGCTCCTGCATGAAGACAGTTCCCCTTTAAGCTACAAGTCACAGTTTCCCCAAGAGACCTGCTTAGCTTTAATTGTTAGTTTCTTTGCTTCTCTTAAATTGTTACAATAGCTCCTTTGCTTATATTAAATTGTTACAAAAGTATCTAAGTGCACCTGCCACATATTCTCGGCTCTCTGCCAAAAGCCAATTAAGTAAGACACTTTGTATTTTTTTTCTGGCCTTCAGTGCAGGAGATCAAAGAGAAACTTGGGACATTTCTGGGACAAACCCAGGACTGCAGGTCAAAATCAGGACTGTGAAAAATAGGACAAAAATAGGTTGGGAGGTATGCAACCCTGGTTCCCATATAATCCATATGATGTGACATGTCTGCATAGCTTGATTCCTTATACATGAACTAATATAAGGTCACACAGAGCTGACAAAAACACCCTGAGTTTAAATTCAGTGGAACATATTTATCAAGGTGTTAAAAAACCCAATAACATAAAAAAATTTACATAACGAAAAAAAACCACCAAGACACTTTAAACATTAAATTCGCAAATTCTTTATTCAGAAATAACTTACAGATACTCCGATTGCGCTCCTGTTCAGAATCGGCGACATGACACGATCCATCGTGCGGCACTCAATTTCTCCTCCCTGCCTTTTATAGGAAGTAGTCAGGGTGGAGAAATCGAGTGACATGTCAATTCAAGTAAAAAATGCACAAAGATTGAAATGTTTGCTTTAACATGTTCAATTTTATTTGGTGCAAAGTCCCAAAAAATAGGAAAAAAATATATAAAACCCTGCTGCTGATTGATTTCACTGACACTGACGCATCAAAGCCGCGATGCAGAATGACCCTGAGGAAATAAACATCAGAAAAAAGGTTCCACTCTCATAGTGGACAATGAGAAAAATAGCAGCCTTACTGAGTTAAAGGGAATATAAAGAAGGATAAGTAGAAGCAGGGCCGACCGGCACTCAAACGGATCCACAGGACCAGAGCAAATTGGTTAAAAAATATTTTTATTTATACAAAGTTAAAATATGTATATCATCTCCATCCGCGCTACGCATTTCGCACCCACCCACAAGCCCATGACTAAGTGCCCCGAGTGGGTGCGAAACGCGTAGGGCGGATGGAGATGATATACATATTTTAACTTTGTATAAATAAAAATAAGTTTTAACTAATTTTCTCTGGTCCTGTGGATCCGTTTGTCGGCCCTGCTTCTACTTATCCCTCGTTGTACTGCTCCCTAAAGCTGAGGGTCTGGGGCTGGAGCACTTGGACCACATTTACCATTTGGTGAGTTATCTACCAACTATTCTGGGGCACCATGTTTCTCCTGACCATTGTAAAGGCAATATAAACCAAACATAAATGTTGCCTTATATCTTATGCAATTTTGTTTCCCCAGATGTTACTGGCCCTTTAATACTGTATTTCCATTAGATACATACAATTGGAAAATAAAACATTAGTATAGGTTTAAAGGGCAATGTATCTCCACTCCAGACACTATAAATATTTTGCCATTATGTTTATTAAAGCTGATAAGCCTGCCGGGGTGCATAAGGCTGCTTTAAGGCCCTGATACACGGGCTGATAAAAGCTGCCGACAGACCGAGTTGGCAGTTTATTGGCCCCTATGTGGGGCCATCCGACGGGCGTCCCTGATTGATATATGTCCGAAGTTGGCCAGATGCCAATCGGGCAGGGTAAAAAGTCTCGTTGGTTGTGGCCACATCTGTCCATTGATGAGGTCCCACAATCCGACCGACCGCATGGCTTCCATTCTGATCCGATCATTGGGCCCATGATCGTATCAGCCCGATATCGCCCACCTCAATGTGAGCATTAGGGATGTAGCGAACGTCGGAAAAAAAGTTCGCGAACATATTCGCGAACTTGCGCAAAATTGCGAGCGGTTCGCGAACGGTTCGCGAACCCCATAGACTTCAATGGGAAGGCGAACTTTAACATCTACAAAAGACATTTCTGGCCAGAAAAATGATTTTAAAGTTGTTTAAAGGGTGCAACGACCTGGACAGTGGCATGCCAGAGGGGGATCAAGGGCAAAAATGTATCTGAAAAATCTGCCTGTGTGTGCTTGGAAGAGATAGTGTAGGGCGAGAGCTGTTAGTGATTTCAGGGACAGATGATAGTAAGTTTGCTGGCTAGTAATCTGCGTGATACTGCTCTGTATTGGAGGGACAGAAGTCTGCAGGGATTTGAGGGACATTTTAGCTTAGGTAGCTTTGCTGGCTAGTAATCTACTGTTCTCTTTAAACAACTGCCATACGTTGACCTTGTAGGCATTGTTTGCCCAGTTTTTTTGGACGCAGCCACTGAAGCACAGTTGCCAGAAAAAATATGCCATATAAATGCTGAAAATAGTCATTTTTCGCCATACGTTGACCTTGTAGACATTGTTTGCCCAGTTTTTTTGGACGCAGCCACTGAAGCACAGTTGCCAGAAAAAATATGCCATATAAATGCTGAAAATATAAATTTTTTTGGTTGCAGCCACTGAAGCACAGAGGCCAGAAAAATTATGCCATATAAATGCTGAAAATATAAATTTTTTTGGTTGCAGCCACTGAAGCACAGAGGCCAGAAAAAATATGCCATATAAATGCTGAAAATAGTCATTTTTTGCCATACGTTGACCTTGTAGGCATTGTTTGCCCAGTTTTCTTGGTCGCAGCCACTGAAGCACAGTTGCCAGAAAAAATATGCCATATAAATGCTGAAAATATAAATTTTTTGCCATATACGTTGAGTCAAGGTATGGCAAAAAATGACTATTTTCAGCATTTCTATGGCATATTTTTTCTGGCCTCTGTGCTTGAGTGGCTGCGGCCAAAAAAACTGGGCAAACAATGCCTACAAGGTCAACGACGTTGACCTTGTAGGCATTGTTTGCCCAGTTTTTTTGGCCGCAGCCACTCAAGCACAGAGGCCAGAAAAAATATGCCATAGAAATGCTGAAAATAGTCATTTTTTTGGTCGCAGCCACTGAAGCACAGTTGCCAGAAAAATTATGCCATATAAATGCTGAAAATATAAATTTTTTTGGTTGCAGCCACTGAAGCACAGAGGCCAGAAAAATTATGCCATATAAATGCAGAAAATATGCATTTTTTTGGTTGCAGCCACTGAAGCACAGAGGCCAGAAAAATTATGCCATATAAATGCAGAAAATATGCATTTTTTTGGTTGCAGCCACTGAAGCACAGAGGCCAGAAAAATTATGCCATATAAATGCAGAAAATATGCATTTTTTTGGACGCAGCCACTGAAGCACAGTTGCCAGAAAAAATATGCCATATAAATGCTGAAAATAGTCATTTTTCGCCATACGTTGACCTTGTAGACATTGTTTGCCCAGTTTTTTTGGTTGCAGCCACTGAAGCACAGAGGCCAGAAAAAATTAAACCAGTAGGGTTTGCACCCTAGTTTGTAACGGTGGCGGAGGGAGGAGGACGCTAAAGGACAGCTGTGTGTGGAGTCATGAGGCTTGAAGAGAAGGACAGCTGCATAGAAGTCAGAACAAGTCTTCCGGCGTGCAGTAACCCTCCGAGATCCACCCCTCATTCATTTTAATAAAGGTCAGGTAATCGACACTTTTGTGACCTAGGCGAGTTCTCTTCTCAGTTACAATCCCTCCTGCTGCACTGAAGGTCCTTTCTGAGAGCACACTTGAGGCTGGGCAAGACAAGAGGTTCATGGCAAATTGTGACAGCTCTGGCCACAGATCAAGCCTGCGCACCCAGTAGTCCAGGGGTTCATCGCTCCTCAGAGTGTCGATATCTGCAGTTAATGCCAGGTAGTCCGCTACCTGCCGGTCGAGGCGTTCTTTGAGGGTGGATCCCGAAGGGTTGTGGCGCTGCCTTGGACAGAAAAACATTTGCATGTCTGACGTTACAGACCGGCCAAAGGGCTTTGTCCTTGCAGGTGTGCTCGTGGCAGGATTACTGGCACCTCTGCCCCTGGAATGTTGATGAGTTCCTGAAGTGACATCACCCTTAAAAGCATTGTACAACATGTTTTGCAGGCTGGTTTGTAAATGCCGCATCTTTTCGGACTTGTGGTATGTTGGTAACATTTCTGACACTTTATGCTTGTACCGAGGGTCTAGTAGCGTTGCGACCCAGTACAGGTCCTTCTCCTTAAGCCTCTTGATACGGGGGTCCTTCAACAGGCATGCCAGCATGAAAGACCCCATTCTCACAAGGTTGGATGCAGAGCTATCCATCTCCGCTTCCTCATTATCAAGGACTGCATCATCCACGGTCTCCTCCCCCCAGCCACGTACAAGACCAGGGGTCCCCAAAAGGTCACCACTAGCCCCCTGGGAAGCCTGCTCCTGTTGGTCCTCCTCCTCCTCCTCCACAAAGCCACCTTCCTCCTCTGACTCCACTTCTGGCACCTCTCCCTGCGTTGCAGCAGGTGCCTGGGTTCGTTCTGGTGATTGCGACCATAAATCGTGCGCTTCCAGCTCCTCGTCACGCTGGTCTACAGCCTCATCTGTCACTCGTCGCACGGCACGCTCCAGGAAGAAAGCGAAGGGTATTAGGTCGCTGATGGTGCCTTCGGTGCGACTGACCATATTTGTCACCTCTTCAAAAGGTCGCATGAGCCTGCAGGCATCGCGCATAAGCACCCAGTAACGGGGGAAAAAAATCCCCAGCTCTGCAGATCCAGTCCTACCACCCAGTTCAAAAAGGTACTCGTTGACGGCCCTTTGTTGTTGCAGCAGACGTTCCAACATAAGGAGCGTTGAATTCCAGCGAGTCTGGCTGTCAGAAATCAAACGCCTGACTGGCATGTTGTAGCGCTGCTGAATGTCAGCAAGGCGTGCCATGGCTGTGTAGGAACGTCTGAAATGGGCCGACACCTTTCTGGACTGGGTGAGAACGTCCTGGAATCCTGGGTACTTGGAGACAAAACGTTGGACTATTAAATTTAACACATGTGCCATGCAGGGCACATGTGTTAAATTTCCCAGTCTCAACGCTGCCAACAGATTGCTTCCATTGTCACACACCACTTTTCCGATCTGCAGTTGGTGTGGGGTCAGCCACCGATCGGCCTGTGACTGCAGAGATGACAGGAGTACAGATCCGGTATGGTTTTTGCTTTCCAGGCACGTCATCCCCAAGACAGCGTGACAACGGCGTACCTGGCACGTCGAATAGCCTAGGGGGAGCTGGGGGTGCACAGGTGTGGAGGAGGAGAAGGAGGACCCAGCAGCAGAGTAAGAAGAAGAAGAGGAAGAAGACGAGGTAGAGAGCGATGGAGGAGTAGAGGTGGTGGCAGAACCGCGTGCAATCCGTGGCGGTGACACCAACTCCACTGTTGTTGTTGTTGTTGAGCTACCCATTCCCTGCTTCCCATTCCCAGCCATTACCAAGTTCACCCAGTGGGCAGTGTAGGTGACATACCTGCCCTGACCATGCTTGGAGGACCATGCGTCAGTAGTCATATGGACCTTTGGCCCAACACTAAGTGACAGAGATGCGGTAACTTGGCTCTGCACATGTTGGTACAGGTGTGGTATTCCCTTTTTAGAAAAAAAATTGCGGCTGGGTACCTTCCACTGCGGTGTCCCAATTGCTACAAATTTGCGGAAGGCCTCAGAGTCCACCAGCTGGTATGGTAAAAGCTGGCGGGCTAAGAGTGCAGACAAGCCAGCTGTCAGACGCCGGGCAAGGGGGTGACAGTCAGACATTGGCTTCTTACGCTCAAACATGGCCTTCACAGAAACTTGGCTGGTGGCAGATGACTGGGAATGGGAACAGGTGGTCAAGGTGGAAGGCGGAGTGGAGGGTGGTTCAGATGGGTCAAGGAGAGCAGAGGTAGAGCAGTAAGATGCTGGACCAGAAGGAGTGTGGCTTTTAGTTTGCCTGTTGCCTTTGAGGTGTTGCTCCCAAAGTGCTTTGTGCTTGCCGCTCATGTGCCTTCGCATAGAAGTTGTACCTATGTGGCTGTTGGGCTTACCAAGGCTCAGTTTCTGACTGCACTCATTGCAAATTACAATGCTTTTGTCAGAGGCACACACATTAAAAAAATCCCACACTGCTGACTTTTTGGAAGTGTGCGATCTGGCGGTAACAGTAGAAGTTGGCGGCATTGGCGGCAATGGCGGGTGCGTTGGCCGGCTGAACACAGGTGCCGATACATGTTGTTGCCCTACTGATCCCTGCGGGCTGGCCTCCCTGCTTCTTCTAAGTCTTATTCTCCTACTGCCTCTCTGACTCTCCGTCTCTCCATCTGAACTACCCTCCTCTTGCTCTCTTCTACTAGGCACCCACAAAACATCAATCTCCTCATCATCATTCTCCTCAGATGCATCAATTTCTTCTGACACATCACAGAAGGAAGCAGCAGCGGGGACCTCCTCCTCCTCCTCATCACTCATCATTATGTCCATCTCTGTCGTGTTCTCTGCCAGAATTAAATCTGGTGTAACGTCCTCATCTCCTTCATCTTCTTCTGCCAATAATGGTTGCGCATTACTCAGTTCAAGAAACTCATGGGAAAATAACTCCTCTGACTCCAGTGAAGAAGGGGCACCGGTGGTGGAGGAAGTGTTACGTGGGGTGGCCATAGCAGTGGAGGATGAGGAGGATGTTGTGGTAAAGTTAGAAACGGTAGAGGATGGGGTGTGCTGTGTAAGCCAGTCAACTACCTCTTCAGCATTTTGGGAGTTCAGGGTCATTGGCTTTTTAAAACTGGGCAATTTGCTAGGGCCACAGGATTGCATAGCAGCACGGCCCCTAGCACGGCCTCTGCGTGGCGGCCTGCCTTTGCCTGGCATTATTTTTAAAAAAACAACAACAACAAAAACTCAGTTGGTTTTTCTGGAAACGATAATACACACAGCTAGATGGCAGTTTGAAGAAAACAGTGTGCAAATAATGCCTACAAGATCAACGTATACACTACTACAGCGGTGGATACGGATTACGTAAAATATATGAATGCTGCTTGAAAAAAAGTAACTCAAGTGGTTTTTCTAGAGACGATAATATTATCAATATTTAGACAAAATGTGAACAAGCTCACACAGCTAGATGGCGGTTTGAAGAAAACACTGTGCAAATAATGCCTACAAGGTCAACGTATACACAGCGGTGGATACGGATTACGTAAAATATAAGAATGCTGCTTGAAAAAAAGTCACTCCGGTGTTTTTTCTGGAGACGGTAATATTATGGATATTTAGACAGAATGTGAACACGGTCACACAGCTAGATAGCAGTTGGTTGAATAACACACTGGGCAAAAAATGCCTACAGGGCAAATAATGCCTACAAGGTCAACGTATACACAGCGGTGGATACGGATTACGTAAAATATAAGAATGCTGCTTGAAAAAAAGTCACTCCGGTGTTTTTTCTGGAGACGGTAATATTATGGATATTTAGACAGAATGTGAACACGGGCACACAGCTAGATAGCAGTTGGTTGAATAACACACTGGGCAAAAAATGCCTACAGGGCAAATAATGCCTACAAGGTCAACGTATACACAGCGGTGGATACGGATTACGTAAAATATAAGAATGCTGCTTGAAAAAAAGTCACTCCGGTGTTTTTTCTGGAGACGGTAATATTATGGATATTTAGACAGAATGTGAACACGGGCACACAGCTAGATAGCAGTTGGTTGAATAACACACTGGGCAAAAAATGCCTACAGGGCAAATAATGCCTACAAGGTCAACGTATACACAGCGGTGGATACGGATTACGTAAAATATAAGAATGCTGCTTGAAAAAAAGTCACTCCGGTGTTTTTTCTGGAGACGGTAATATTATGGATATTTAGACAGAATGTGAACACGGGCACACAGCTAGATAGCAGTTGGTTGAATAACACACTGGGCAAAAAATGCCTACAGGGCAAATAATGCCTACAAGGTCAACTTATACACTACTACAGCGAGGGATACGGATTACGTAAAATTTATTATGGCTGCTTGAAAAAAGTCACTCCGGTGTTTTTTCTGGAGACGGTAATATTATGGATATTTAGACAGAATGTGAACACGGGCACACAGCTAGATAGCAGTTGGTTGAATAACACACTGGGCAAAAAATGCCTACAGGGCAAATAATGCCTAAAAGGTCAACTTATACACTACTACAGCGATGGATACGGATTACGTAAAATTTATTATGGCTGCTTGAAAAAAGTCACTCCGGTGTTTTTTCTGGAGACGGTAATATTATGGATATTTAGACAGAATGTGAACACGGGCACACAGCTAGATAGCAGTTGGTTGAATAACACACTGGGCAAAAAATGCCTACAGGGCAAATAATGCCTAAAAGGTCAACTTATACACTACTACAGCGATGGATACGGATTACGTAAAATTTATTATGGCTGCTTGAAAAAAGTCACTCCGGTGTTTTTTCTGGAGACGGTAATATTATGGATATTTAGACAGAATGTGAACACGGGCACACAGCTAGATAGCAGTTGGTTGAATAACACACTGGGCAAAAAATGCCTACAGGGCAAATAATGCCTAAAAGGTCAACTTATACACTACTACAGCGGTAGTAAAATAAAAAAAAAGTTAAATAAAAAAAGAATGAATATTAAAAAAAAAAAATTAAAGTTGGTGCTGCTGAACTACTAGGAGCAGCAGATTAGCACACCAGTCCCACTCCCCAACACTGCTAGACTAATAGCACTGGGCTCTTATAGTAGTAGTAGTAGTAGTAGTAGTAGTAGTAGTAGTAAAACAACAAAAAAATAAATAAAAGCAGTCCTTACAAGGACTATTGCTATTGCAGCAGTCAGCAGATGAGATCAGAAGCAGGACAGCTGCCCACTGCAGCTACATACAGAGCACTGCAGTAGAAGGTAGATTACTAGCCAGCAAAGCTACCTAAGCTTAAATGTCCCTCAAACCCCTGCAGACTTCTGTCCCTCCAATAACAGAGCAGTATCAAAACGATTACTAGCCAGCAAACTTTCAACTGTCCCTGAAATCACTAACAGGCAGCAGCTCTCTCCCTACACTATCTCTTCAGCACACACAGGCAGAGTGAAAAAAAGCTGCAGGGCTTCGGTTTTTATAGGGAAGGGGAGTGGTCCAAGGGAGAGCTTCCTGATTGGCTGCCATGTACCTGCTGGTCTGGGGTGAGAGGGCAAAAAAAAGCGCCAACAATGGCGAACCCAAAATGGCGAACGTCGCGCGACGTTCGCGAACTTCCGGCGAGCGCGAACACCCGATGTTCGCGCGAACAAGTTCGCCGGCGAACAGTTCGCGACATCTCTAGTGAGCATATTGGGGAGAGATCTCCCTGTTCATGGCCACCTTTAGGGTAAGGGCACAACTGGCGATTCGGGGAGATTTAGTCGCCTGGCGACTAATCGCCTTTTCTTTGGGGCGACTAATCTCTAGTAGAATGCGAAATTGCCTGCGGCATGGCACACGCGGCACTTCGTTTTCCGAAGTTGCCTCACGAGGAAACTTCGGGCGACTTCAGAATACGAAGCGACGCGTGTGCCATGCCGCAGGCGTTTTTTCATTATAGCCGATGGAAGACAGGGGGAAGCCGTTCTGGGAGATTACTCGCCCCAGAGAAGAGGGGATTAGTCGCAATCGACTAAATCTCCCCGAATCGCCAGGTGGGCCGTTACCCTTAGACTTCAAACACAACAGCCTTTTAGCAGAAGAAGCCAAGACACAGGAGTTTATTGTGCCCTCTGCATTCATCACTACATTCTTCTTTGCAACAGAATCTGCAAGTAGCGCAGGTAACACTATGTGTTGACAACTGACATGCAGATAAAGCCTCGCAAATAAAACATTCCGCCACTTTTTATCTCTCTCTCAACAGATAAAAGTCCCTTGAAATCACAGAATCTTCTTGGTTTATAACACACCGAGCCGTCAATCTGAGGAGCTGCAATCCTGTCCCAAAATAATGACCCATTTTAATAAGGTAAAAACGCACACCCTCTGCAGCAAGTGAGGGGCACGGGTAAGATCCAAACTCACAAAAGATGAAAGATTTGCACCAGGGCCCCTCGCTGTGAGACAGGCTCAAAACTTATTAAAACCTCAGGACAAAGGAGCCATATGTTCCCCCATAGAAGGCTTCCCAAATTATCAGCGTATCGGAAAGCATTACACAGAAATGTTAGGATTTCACACTACTCCTGCTTCATTGTTAACTAAAGTTGTGAAATTGTATTTTAAGGGCCAGTGACTTTGCAGAACCAGGAAGTGCTACAGCACGTTACAAATTGAAAGCAGTTTCATTTTCTTGTTTAACACAAATATAAACAAAAGACAATAGGTATGTGTTAAAATACCTTTAGAAAAATGGTATTCTGGCCAGAGCTGAGTCAAGAAGGCCGGGCGTAGGGTTGCTACACAGCTCTTGATTAAGATTTGGGCGCCAGTGGTTCTTTAAAACAGCAGAACAATTTATTGAACTGGTGGTACACTTCTCAATGGTCAATCACATATTCAAGGCGCATGCTCAGATGGTAACTCCACGAACAAGTAGTGGCAGCAGGTCATTTACACAGTTGTACTGTCTGATCCTTTGTTAGTCAGCTTTCTGAATTGAATCACCTTGGCTGCCTTTGGTGCACAATCCCCATTGAAGGTGATTCTCACAGCCTGTCTTACACTCCAAGGATCTCGCTATCCCTGAGCCTGACCACTTGAGTCCCTAACCTGGCGGCCTTGTCACCACAGGTGCTAACCCTTCACTAAACTCCTCATTGGAGCTTTAGCTGCTCACTAACTTTCCTGAACCTATCTGTCACTCCTATTGTGACATATTACAGTTTCTGACCTGACACTTGCTTGCTCCTATACTGAGGCCTACCTCCACCTCAGGCCCTCCCTGGCACACACCACCTCCTCCAGCGAGTGGGTGCACCAGAAAGAGAGGCCGAACACATGGGAATATCCCCTTTATAACCTCTGGGAACCACTCCCCCTCGCCTCTGGGAAAAAGGCCTAGCTGGCTAACAGATTCCCTGGGGCATAGGAAAACCTTTACATTCCTTCATACAGAAAGGTGGCAAACCTAGCTGGGTGCCCTAGGCAACCCAACCGGCCACCTCGCCCCCTCCTCGTCACGCTCTGTGACACCGTGTGGTGGTAGAAGGAGGAGTGCATAAAGAGGCGTAACGGAGACAAGCAGCGGTGGGGGTACATGGGGGCCGAACCAGGAATAGACAATGAAAAGGTACGTGCCTGGCACCCACCATCACTACACTATGCCTCTTCTGCCGCCGCCTAGTTCCAGCCTGGATTCTGCCTCCCCTTCAACAAAGCTGGGGCTCAGGCACACTCTCTAGGAAGTGTTCACAATATATGGCACCCGGACCATGGCCTGTTATGCCGTTACCACAGTGACGGAACTACCAGGAAGTGATTGCACGTGGGCCCACACCATCTTGAGGCTCACCAGAGGTTCGCACACATGTGAATCTGCACCCGGGCCTGGAGATGGATAGTTACGTTACTGCCTGACCACACCTCTTGCTTTTGTCATGATAAAATCTTGTGTAGTAAATTGAATAAAAATACCCTTTAATAAAGCACAGCTACAAAATTCCTCTCTCATATCCCCATAACAAATAAGCCTCGAGGTGTTTAATGTTCTTGTGAAAATGACAAAAATTGTTTGTGACCGACAGTTTTGGATGAAAAACGCACATGCCCCATCCCTGTAGCCCCTTAATGTCTTCTATTTAGTAGAATATTTCACATTTAAAAAAAAAAAATGAAAGCATTGCTTGCCTTTTCTGATGTGTTTTCGTGTCTCTACCTATTTGTAAGTGACTGCTGAGCTGAACCAATCTCAACCTCATAGATGAAAAGTTTCCTAGATCCTTCAGAGCACAAGCTGATTACTAAGAACTTCAAAGCAATACATGAATAATACGCAAACGTGTGACATTTCATGTCCTCTGAAGAAAATAGCACGTTCTGTTATACCTACTCGTCTACACCAATTTATATGTGGCTGAGGAAGACACTTTAAAGGAGAACTAAAGCTTAACTAAAGAAGTAGCTAGAAATGTTGTAAATGATGTTTTGTGCTTCTGTACCAGCCCAAGGCAACCACAGCCCTTTAGCAGTAAAGATCTGTATCTCCAAAGATGCCCCAGTAGCTCCCCATCTTCTTTTCTGCTGATTCACTGCACATGCTCTGTGCTGCTGTCACTTACTGAGCTTAGGGAGCCACTCACAATATACAGTACACATAGAATAGAAATGTCACAATATAAGGCTGATTAGTAATTAATACAGATAATTACTACATGGCAGCACAGAAACCAGTGCAATTAGCATCAGAATTTAATAATCAGCAAACCTGTAGCATCAGCTTATATTACAGGGGAAGCTCATTTTCTGCTGGATAATTAGTGACGAGCCCTAAGCTTAGCTTCTCAACAGCCAATCAGAGCCCACTGAGCATGTGAGTGTCACAGACACTTTCCAAGATGGTGACCCCCTGTGACAAGTTTGAAGTCCTGGATCATTGCTGCTATTGACAAGCTCAAACTTTAGCCTCGTGCAATAAGTTTATTATGTAAAATATAGCGTTTTAGCCATAATTATTTTTAGTCTTTAGTTCTCCTTTAACCTTTAGTATGATGTAGTGAGTGATTTTCTAAGACAATTTGCAATTGGTTTTAATTTCCTTTTATTTGTGGGTCTTTGAGTTATTTAGTTTTTTAATCAGCAGCTCTCCAGTTTGCAGTTTCAGCCATTTGGTTGCTAGGATCCAAATTACCCTAGCAACCATGGATTCATTTGAAAAAGAGACTGAAATATGAATAGGAGAGGCCTGAATAGAAAGATGAGTAATAAAAATTAGCAATAACAACACATTTGTAGCCTTACAGAGCATTTGTTTTTGAGGGGGTCACTGACCCCACATGTAAAAACTGGAGTCAGAAGAAAAAGGCAAATCATTCAAAAACTCAAATAAATAAGACACGAAGATCAATCGAAAAGATGTTTAGAATTAGCCATTCTATAAGATAGACTGAAAGGAGCAGAGGTGGGAGCTAGAGACACCATTAGCTCTCCAGTTTGCAAAGTCAGCAATCTGGTTGCTAGGATCTAAATTACCCTAGCAACCGTGCATCGATTTGAATAAGAGACTGGAATATGAATAGGAGAGGCCTGTTTTTTAGATGGGTCAGTCGGAAAAAGGAAAATAATTCAAAAACTATAAGAAAGAATAAATGAAGGCCAATTGAAAAGTTGTTTCTGTAACATATTGAAAGTTAACGTAAAAGAGGAACCACCACTCTAAATCTGGCGGCAGAGCTGGGGGCTTGAGGGGTACAGGGGCCCGTTTTCGTGATCCTGGAAGTAACATAAATGTGTATAGTGATGTCACAAGCACAGTACGTGTGATGCCATTCCATGTGTTCAGGGGAGCAGTAAAGGTCCAGTGCCACCCTAATATATACCTGCCTTAAAGAGTATCCGGGCATCCCAGCAAAGGGCAACTTCAGCCACTCTATTATAGAAATACAACTCCCATCACCCTGCTCCAAGTAAAGTACAGGTATGGGACCTGTTATCCAGAATGCTCAAGACCTGGGCTTTTCCAGATATCTTATTTTTACGTAATTTGTAACTTCATACCTTAAGTCTACTAGAAAATCATGTTTGCTTCCAATAAATCCATTATTTACATCTTAGTTGGGATCAAGTACAAGCTATGGTTTTATTATTACACAGAAAAATAAATTTTTTAAAAATCTGGATTATTTGGATAAAAATGGAGTCTATGGGAGACGGCCATTCAGTAATTCGGAGCTTTCTGGATATCAGGTTTCCCGATAAGTGATCCCATACCTGTACTAAAATAAGCCTTTTTGGCCTATGCAGTTTACTAGGAACTGCTGGCACCACTCCACTTGTGTCTCCAGTTTCTCACTTTGCCCTTTGCTTGCCCAAGAGCTGCCATGTTAGCCGCTTCCAAACGTTCTGGCTCTTTCCCAGCAGAACTGTTTTGCTGCGTGCGGCTAAATTCTCTGATCTCAGCGGGCGACTCTGCATTATTTATCAGGCATTTTCTGCTGCTGCCCAAATATACTAATACTCGTCCAAGGAGGCCCAGGTAGAGCACCAGCCGGAGACTACACGACAGCTTAATAAACCACTAGCATTTATTTTTGTTATCTTATATAACAACTTAAAGGGACATGAATCTCACCAATTACTGGAAATAAACTGTCATTTTAAAGGGCATGTAAAGCCTAAAATAGACTAAGGCTAGAAATGCTGTATTTTGTATACAAAATATAAACATGAACTTACCGCACCACAAGCCTAATCAAACAAATAATTTATGCTTTCAAAGTTGGCTAGAGGGGGTCACAATCTTGTAACTTTGTTAAACATCTTTGCAAGACTAAGACTGTGCACATGCTCAGTGTGGTCTGGGCTGCTTAGGGATCATCATAAACAAAGCTGCTTGAGTTCTGCATGGCTGGGAAGTAAGGCGGGGGCTCCCCCTGCTGTTCATAAGTATGATTGTTTCCCTGCTCAGCAGTTAGGGACCGTCTGACAATTCCTATCCACAGCAGTAAATGAAGGGAGAATTTCACTGCATACAGTCAGGTTTCTCATAAAAACTGTACACATTTTTTAATTAAAGTATATTGGAGATAGGTTTCTTTTTCATTAAAGAAAGTAAAAATGGGATTTTATTTTTTTGCCTTTACATGCCCTTTAAACAACTTTCCAATATACATTCATTAAACGTGTTCAGTGGTTTTAAAGGTATGTAATTGCTGTTAAAAGCAGAAACTCTCAGGCTCTTTGCATTCTCTGCACTGCTGAAACAATGTGGCAGAAGTTGGTTGGTTGGAGGAGAACTGGCCTGCTACACTTTTTGTAAGTGTAAGAACTTGTGTGATATAAAAGGGCAACTTACATACTAATAATCATTGTTTCACAACGCAAGGTCACTCGGCGTTCTGTGCCAAATTGTGCAGGTGGGAGCGTGCCCAGGAAAATCTCTCTTGTACAATCTGTCTGCACTTCCGAGGAATACGGATGCACCGCTTTAAATCAGATTAAAGGAATTGGAGCAAACCCCCTTCTCTTACATTATGTTACAAATGTGATTGTGAGGACTTTATCCTTAAAGGAAAACTATACCCCCAAAATGAACACTTAAGCAACAGATAGTTCATATCATATTAAGTGGCATATTAAAGAATCTTACATATTTAAGTAAATATTTCCCTTTTACATCTCTTGCCTTGAGCCACCATGTCGTGATGGTCTGTGAGTTGTCTCAGAGATCACCTGACCAGAAATACTACAACTCTAACTGTAACAGGAAGAAGTGTGGAAGCAAAATTCCTGATAGTCATATTAAAGGAGAACTAAATCCTAAAAAGTAATATGACTAAAAATGCCATATTTTATATACTGAACTTATTGTACCAGCCTAAAGTTTCAGCTTGTCAATAGCAGCAATGATCCAGGACTTCAAACTTGTCACAGGGGGTCACCATCTTGGAAAGTGTCTGTGACACTCACATGCTCAGTGGGCTCTGAGCAGCTGTTGAGAAGCTAAGCTTAGGGCTCGTCACTAATTATCCAGCAGAAAATGAGGTTCCCCTGTAATATAAGCTGATGCTACAGGTTTGCTGATTATTAAATTCTGATGCTAATTGCACTGGTTTCTGTGCTGCCATGTAGTAATTATCTGTATTAATTACTAATCAGCCTTATATTGTAACATTTCTATTCTATGTGTACTGTATATTGTGAGTGGGTCCCTAAGCTCAGTAAGTGACAGCAGCACAGAGCATGTGCAGTGAATCAGCAGAAAAGAAGATGGGGAGCTACTGGGGCATCTTTGGAGACACAGACCTTTACTGTGAAAGGGCTGTGGTTGTCTTGGACTGGTATAAAGCTCAAAACATAATGTACAACATTTATAGCTACTTCTTTGGTTAGGCTTTAGTTCTCCTTTAAGTCAAATTTGATTTTTATGGTATAGTTTTTATTTCTAAATTACACTGTTTACACTGCAAATAATTCACTCTACAATATAAAATTTCATTCCTGAACCAACAAGTGTATTTTTTAGTTGTAATATTGGTGTGTAGGTGCATCTCAGGTCATTTTGCCTGGTCATGTGATTTCAGAAAGAGCCAGCACTTTAGGATGGAACTGCTTTCTGACAGGCTGTTGTTTCTCCTACTCAATGTAACTGAATGTGTCTCAGTGAGACCTGGATTGTACTATTGAGTGTTGTTCTTAGATCTACCAGGCAGCTGTTATCTTGTGTTAGGGAGCTGCTATCTGGTTCCCTTCCCATTGTTCTGTTGTTAGGCTGCAGGGGGGGAAAGGGAGGGGGTGATATCACTCCAACTTGCAGTACAGCAGTATAGAGTGACTGAAGTCTATCAGAGCACAAGTCACATGACTGGGGGAAGCTGGGAAACTGACAATATATCTAGCCCCATGTCAGATTTCAAAATGAAATTAAAAAAATCTGTTTTCTCTTTTGAGAAACTGATTTCAGTGCAGAATTCTGCTGGAGCAGCACTGTTAACTGATGCGTTTTGAAAAAAACATTTTCCCCCATGACAGTATCCCTTTAAGGACAGGGCTGGAAGTGAATGAGCAGCAGGGGCATTAATAAATGACTCCTATCCTATGTGTCCAAGCAACCAGATACTATGGATAGAGAGCCTAGCAATGAAAACTGGAACAACGGGCTTGCAATCTAAATTCCAAGCAGCACAGAAAAAAATGAAGTCATTCTAATGTGACTAAAAAACAAGACGAATCACAGAATAAATCACCATGGCTCTGTCTACATCAGGATATAATGGGGTTCAGTCGGGATGGGTCAGGTGTGTGTTGGGCCTCATATTGCTTATTGGCAGGGCCCACCTCTCAGAGGGCCAGTCGGCTAATACCTGGAGTCCCCAGGGAAGGGCCCTGCTAACTTCACATATGTATTGTAGTATAGGGCCACATGAATACTGATGGCAGCCCTGTATCACAATAATGCTGCATACACTGTACAGTAGAACCCCCATTTTACATCCCCTGATTTTAAGTTTTCCCTCATTTTACATTGTTGTTTTGTGGTCCCACCTTTATATTAGGCATTATACATTTCCCTAATTTTACATTTTCCTCTGTATATACTGTACTGCATATATAATGCTGAATACACTGTATATAATGCCGCATACACTTTATGTAATGCCGCATACACTTTATTTAATGCAGAATACACTGTAGATAATGCCGAATACACTGTTTATAATGCCGCATACACTGTATATAATGCCGAATACACTGTTTATAATGCCGCATACACTGTATATAATGCTGAATACACTGTATATAATGATGAATACACTGTATATAATGCTGAATACACTGTATATAATGATGAATACACTGTATATAATGCCGCTTACACTTTATTTAATGATGAATACACTGTATATAATGCTGAATACACTGTTTATAATGCCGCATACACTGTATATAATGATGAATACACTGTATATAATGATGAATACACTGTATATAATGCCGCTTACACTTTATTTAATGATGAATACACTGTATATAATGCTGAATACACTGTATATAATGCTGAATACACTGTTTATAATGCCGCATACACTGTATATAATGATGAATGCACTGTTTATAATGCCGCATACACTGTATATAATGATGAATACACTGTATATAATGATGAATACACTGTATATAATGCCGCTTACACTTTATTTAATGATGAATACACTGTATATAATGCTGAATACACTGTTTATAATGCCGCATACACTGTATATAATGATGAATACACTGTATATAATGATGAATACACTGTATATAATGCCGCTTACACTTTATTAAATGATGAATACACTGTATATAATGCCGCTTACACTTTATTAAATGATGAATACACTGTATATAATGCTGAATACACTGTATATAATGCCGCTTACACTTTATTAAATGATGAATACACTGTATATAATGCTGAATACACTGTATATAATGCTGAATACACTGTATATAATGCTGAATACACTGTTTATAATGCCGCATACACTGTATATAATGCTGAATACACTGTATATAATGCCGAATACACTGTTTATAATGCCGCATACACTGTATATAATGCTGAATACACTGTATATAATGCTGAATACACTGTATATAATGCCGCTTACACTTTATTTAATGATGAATACACTGTATATAATGATGAATACACTGTATATAATGCTGAATACACTGTATATAATGCCGCTTACACTTTATTTAATGATGAATACACTGTATATAATGCTGAATACACTGTATATAATGCTGAATACACTGTATATAATGATGAATACACTGTATATAATGCTGAATACACTGTATATAATGCCGCTTACACTTTATTAAATGATGAATACACTGTATATAATGCCGAATACACTGTTTATAATGCCGCATACACTGTATATAATGCCGAATACACTGTTTATAATGCCGCATACACTGTATATAATGCTGAATACACTGTATATAATGATGAATACACTGTATATAATGCTGAATACACTGTATATAATGATGAATACACTGTATATAATGCCGCTTACACTTTATTTAATGATGAATACACTGTATATAATGCTGAATACACTGTTTATAATGCCGCATACACTGTATATAATGATGAATACACTGTATATAATGATGAATACACTGTATATAATGCCGCTTACACTTTATTTAATGATGAATACACTGTATATAATGCTGAATACACTGTATATAATGCTGAATACACTGTTTATAATGCCGCATACACTGTATATAATGATGAATGCACTGTTTATAATGCCGCATACACTGTATATAATGATGAATACACTGTATATAATGATGAATACACTGTATATAATGCCGCTTACACTTTATTAAATGATGAATACACTGTATATAATGCTGAATACACTGTATATAATGCCGCTTACACTTTATTAAATGATGAATACACTGTATATAATGCTGAATACACTGTATATAATGCTGAATACACTGTATATAATGCTGAATACACTGTTTATAATGCCGCATACACTGTATATAATGCTGAATACACTGTATATAATGCCGAATACACTGTTTATAATGCCGCATACACTGTATATAATGCTGAATACACTGTATATAATGCTGAATACACTGTATATAATGCCGCTTACACTTTATTTAATGATGAATACACTGTATATAATGCTGAATACACTGTATATAATGCTGAATACACTGTATATAATGATGAATACACTGTATATAATGCTGAATACACTGTATATAATGCCGCTTACACTTTATTAAATGATGAATACACTGTATATAATGCCGAATACACTGTTTATAATGCCGCATACACTGTATATAATGCCGAATACACTGTTTATAATGCCGCATACACTGTATATAATGCTGAATACACTGTATATAATGATGAATACACTGTATATAATGCTGAATACACTGTATATAATGATGAATACACTGTATATAATGCCGCTTACACTTTATTTAATGATGAATACACTGTATATAATGCTGAATACACTGTTTATAATGCCGCATACACTGTATATAATGATGAATACACTGTATATAATGATGAATACACTGTATATAATGCCGCTTACACTTTATTTAATGATGAATACACTGTATATAATGCTGAATACACTGTATATAATGCTGAATACACTGTTTATAATGCCGCATACACTGTATATAATGATGAATGCACTGTTTATAATGCCGCATACACTGTATATAATGATGAATACACTGTATATAATGATGAATACACTGTATATAATGCCGCTTACACTTTATTAAATGATGAATACACTGTATATAATGCTGAATACACTGTATATAATGCCGCTTACACTTTATTAAATGATGAATACACTGTATATAATGCTGAATACACTGTATATAATGCTGAATACACTGTATATAATGCTGAATACACTGTTTATAATGCCGCATACACTGTATATAATGCTGAATACACTGTATATAATGCCGAATACACTGTTTATAATGCCGCATACACTGTATATAATGCTGAATACACTGTATATAATGCTGAATACACTGTATATAATGCCGCTTACACTTTATTTAATGATGAATACACTGTATATAATGATGAATACACTGTATATAATGCTGAATACACTGTATATAATGCCGCTTACACTTTATTTAATGATGAATACACTGTATATAATGCTGAATACACTGTATATAATGCTGAATACACTGTATATAATGATGAATACACTGTATATAATGCTGAATACACTGTATATAATGCCGCTTACACTTTATTAAATGATGAATACACTGTATATAATGCCGAATACACTGTTTATAATGCCGCATACACTGTATATAATGCTGAATACACTGTATATAATGATGAATACACTGTATATAATGCAGAATACACTGTAGATAATGCCGAATACACTGTATATAATGATGAATACACTGTATATAATGCCGCTTACACTTTATTTAATGATGAATACACTGTATATAATGCTGAATACACTGTATATAATGCTGAATACACTGTTTATAATGCCGCATACACTGTATATAATGATGAATGCACTGTTTATAATGCCGCTTACACTTTATTTAATGATGAATACACTGTATATAATGCTGAATACACTGTATATAATGCTGAATACACTGTATATAATGCTGAATACACTGTATATAATGCCGCATACACTGTATATAATGCTGAATACACTGTTTATAATGCCGCATACACTGTATATAATGCTGAATACACTGTATATAATGATGAATACACTGTATATAATGCTGAATACACTGTATATAATGATGAATACACTGTATATAATGCTGAATACACTGTATATAATGATGAATACACTGTATATAATGCCGCTTACACTTTATTTAATGATGAATACACTGTATATAATGCTGAATACACTGTATATAATGCTGAATACACTGTTTATAATGCCGCATACACTGTATATAATGATGAATGCACTGTTTATAATGCCGCTTACACTTTATTTAATGATGAATACACTGTATATAATGCTGAATACACTGTATATAATGCTGAATACACTGTATATAATGCTGAATACACTGTATATAATGCCGCATACACTGTATATAATGCTGAATACACTGTTTATAATGCCGCATACACTGTATATAATGCTGAATACACTGTATATAATGATGAATACACTGTATATAATGCTGAATACACTGTATATAATGATGAATACACTGTATATAATGCTGAATACACTGTATATAATGATGAATACACTGTATATAATGCCGCTTACACTTTATTTAATGATGAATACACTGTATATAATGCTGAATACACTGTATATAATGCTGAATACACTGTATATAATGCCGCATACACTGTATATAATGCTGAATACACTGTTTATAATGCCGCATACACTGTATATAATGATGAATACACTGTATATAATGCCGCTTACACTTTATTTAATGATGAATACACTGTATATAATGCTGAATACACTGTATATAATGCTGAATACACTGTATATAATGCTGAATACACTGTATATAATGCCGCATACACTGTATATAGTCACACATAAACACAATGACCCCAGTGCCATCAAACGACCGTTCACTCCCCTGTGCCACAAACATTGTAAACGCAACTGCTTTATGGTGCCAATAAATATTCTCCTTGCTCTTCTACCGCGCCTGCTGGGAAAGGTTATGGGTTTCCATGTGTGTTTTTTATGTATGCCAGGAATGTGCCCTGTATGATGAGGCCCCCAGAGGCCACCTAAATTATAGCATTTTCTGATCATGCCTGGAAGAATGGTACTCAAATTACAATGTTATTAATAGGGGTGACATATACAGAGGGGTGGTATTACCAGTGGGTCCTCTAAATGCCAACGGCACAAAAATCAGAATCTTGCTGAAAAAGCTGAATCCCGGACCGAATCCTGGATTCTGTGCATCCCTAAATAAATAGCAGCAATAAAAATACATTTGTAACTTTACAGAGCATTTGGTTTTTAGATGGGGTCAGTGACCCCCCTCCCCCATTTGGAAGCTGAGAAAAATAATTTAAAAAAACAAATAAATAATGAAGATGCTTAGAATTAGCCATTCTATAACATACTAAAAATGACCATTATAAAAAAAGTTTAATAATTATATCCTGGCAGTATAATGTGTTTCAGTATAAAGCAGTGGCTGAGCCATTTAAATAGCATCCTATACAAATAAACACATAACGCAGCTTGGGGAGACTACGGCTGAAAGTATCAAAAGTTCAGAATGTGGCGATGATTAAGCATAGAAATCCAGTCGGCACAGATGTTCAGAGCTGCACAACAAGCCACAATTATACACCTCCGTCCAGTTTAATTGTACCCTTCTATCTTTAGATTTTTATATAGGGATGAGAAAGGCATTTTCCCTTTCCCAGGAACTAAAATAGTGATCGTTCCACAGGTGCTGACTGTCGGGGAGGCCCTGGGAAAATGGTATAGTCCTACAGGAATGCTGGGTTAAAGGGAAAGCACTAGTCATGTCATGCACATTGCACATTAATCTGGTTCTGCCGCAAACAAGGGACTGTGCTCCAGTGGAATCACATGCAGATAATGACTAATGGCTGGCAGATACAGAAACGTGGAATGGATTAGGGTTCAGCAACGAGTGTCAGTGAGAAAATTAGCCATAAAAATCACCAGGAAATTTTCCTGCTTATTAAAATGCAATTTTTTTTTATCATTTGAGTTGGCCTTTATTTTTGTACGGCGTTTGTTATGTAACATGCTCAGCAGCAGTGGCTTGGCTAGATATTACTGGGTCCGCAGCAAATCATTTTTTAGTCCCCTAAAATGTTACTTCCCACCTCAAAATTATACTAATACTAATATAAAACTGACTTTTTAATTCGGCCTTTTTCAGCAGGATTCGGATTTGGCCGAATCCTTCTGCCTGCCCGAACTGAATCCTAATTACACAAATTAGGGGCGGGAGCAGTGCTTGAATTGGAGTGAAAAAAGTGGAGGGATGCTCTGGGTGGTGAGCGTCGCACTGTGTGCTAAAAGAAGCCCCTTTGTAACCTGCCTTTCTTTAAAGGGAAACTAAAGCTAAATCATGAAGTGTAATTAAAATGTTCAGCGTTATGGACTCTGACCCACTTGGTATGAAAATCCAGTTGGGATCCAAGAAAGAGCATTTGAGTGTAGTTTTCAAGAGACTGGGGGAACGGCGCGTTGCAGCAGGGGGATGGGGGGTCCTGGACTGGAGTCCCGGTGGGCCCCGAGCCCCACAGTCCGACCCTGCCGCCACCCGCCCTCGACTTCCGGGTTCCTTTTATAGACCTGCAAAAAGGGGCAGACGAGAGTCGCGCGTCTATAAAAGTTCAACCTGGAAATTGGAAGCCCGCATTTGGAAGGTCAGAAGAGCTCAACCGGCACCAGCCCATGACCTGGAAAGGGGGTGCGAGGTCGGCCCGCACATCACTATCACACACCAATACTTTCTGGTACTTTAAAGCAAACCCATTTTGCTATTTCCATTTTAGTATTTCCTTCTAATGCACAGTATGATGCCCAGTATGCAAGTACTGTATGTGATCTGGAGGGACCCCAAAATTTAAAGTTTGAATTTGCCTTCTTGGCTGACAATTCATCTTCTGCAAACACAGCTCCTTGTCTGTGTATTGTGTGTCATAACATAGCACAACCCCATCATATCCTATATTACCCAAGATTATTTCATATATATCATTCTCTCATTATTCCTTAATCTGCGTCTGTTTAATACCTCCATTTTCCCCTGTTTTCTTCTTCTCTCCTTTTCTCTGTAACCCTCCCTGGTGCCTCCACCCCCTTTATCTGTGTAACACTATTCTAACTCTTCTCTACTTCTCTCCCAGCAATATTTTCTCTCCTTTTATCCTATATATATTTAACTATATTATATTTTACCTCATTTTCATTTTATTTGCATGCAAAAGTAGAGAGGAGCAAAATAAACTTCCGGAATTCAAAACTCTTGCATCCCCACTGAGGGGATACTATTTCACAGAAATAAAAAAAGTGAAGGGATGGCATCCCTGTGCATCCCACCCCAATTACAGCACAGATTTAGACAGAATATGACTCCATTACTCAATGTTGTTTTTCAAGGGAAGATGTGGCACCTTGATAAATGTGCCCAAGAGAGGTCATTGGGTGCTTAGAAGCCGGTTTCCACACTTTTCACCCTGTACTAACCTTTGGCTTCTCCTGCATTTTCCAAATGAATACAGAGCTGCCTGTGTAGTGTAGGGCAGAGCTATATTCACGAGGGGCAGCAAGTATAATTTTTGACAGACCATTTGGCCTTTCTTGGCCTTTATTATTACAACCCTTGTATGCCAGACATTTGAACTTGCATTCAGTTGCCAATAAACATTCCAAGATTAGATGGCGTACCATGATCAGATGCTGTGTGCAGATAAGATGCTGTACAATGAAAAGATGATGTACCCTGATAAGATGCTGTGTGCAGATAAGATGGCATAGACCTTGATAAGATATTACAACACGTGTGCCATTTTAAAGGGTTGGTTCACCTTTAATTTAACTTTTAGTATGTTATAAAATGGCTAATTCTAAGCAATTTTTCAATCGGTTTCATTATTGCTTTTTTTATAGTTTTTGAATTAGGAAATTAAAACCAATTGCAAATTGTATCAGACTATGGCCTTCTACATCATACTTTATCAAAGGTTGAATTTTGATTTTATGCAATTTTTTTTATTCTAATAAATTAGTGATTAATTCACTTCCGGGTATGTGACGTCACATTCGATTGCGTCATTTCCGTGGACCATACGTCCAGCAGAGCGACGCAAGCTTTGCCCTTAGCCTGTCTCCCTAGCAACGCGCAAATACAACACTACACCATTGTGTATCCTGCAGCCCAGCAACCTTCCCATGATGGACACTCCTTTCATCCTATAGCCTGGACGCTGTCAGTTACTTTTAGTAGTATACTTAGCCACCAATTCTTTCTTAGAGCTAACATCATTATGATGTATACATTGAATCCCATATCTACCGTAAATGTATCAATATCAAATTATCATACCATAGATAAAAGTAGCATTGGATTCTCAGTCGCTGTTGCAATGATTTGCACCCTGCAGACACACACTGCACAAACATGCTGGGAAACAGGGGAACGTGCTACCCTACAGTAACCTCCCAACCATAGAACTTGAAAGGGAATATGAGGAGAGGAGATACAAGGAGAGGGGATACAGTGAGAGGGGATACAGTGAGAGCGGATACAAGGAGAGGGGGATACAGTGAGAGGGGATACAGGGATACAAGGAGAGGGGATACAGAGATACAATGAGAGGAGATACAGTAATACAAGGAGAGGGGATACAAGGAGATTGGATACAGAGATACAAGGAGAGGGGATACAGGGATACAAGGAGAGGGGATACAGAGATACAATGAGAGGAGATACAGTAATACAAGGAGAGGGGATACAGAGATATAAGGAGAGGGGATACAGGGATACAAGGAGAGGGGATACAGAGATACAATGAGAGGAGATACAGTAATACAAGGAGAGGGGATACAGAGATATAAGGAGAGGGGATACAGGGATACAAGGAGAGGGGATACAGAGATATAAGGAGAGGGGATACAGGGATACAAGGAGAGGGGATACAGGGATACAAGGAGAGGGGATACAGAGCTATAAGGAGAGGGGATACAGGGATACAAGGAGAGGGGATACAAGGAGAGGGGGTACAGGGATACAAGGAGAGGGGATACAGAGATACAAGGAGAGGGGCTACAGGGATACAAGGAGAGGGGATACAGGGATACAAGGAGAGGGGATACAAGGAGATTGGATACAGAGATACAAGGAGAGGGGATACAGGGATACAAGGAGAGGGGATACAAGGAGAAGGGATACAGGGATACAAGGAGAGGGGATACAGAGATACAAGGAGAGGGGATACAGAGATACAAGGAGAGGGGATACAGAGATATAAGGAGAGGGGATACAGGGATACAAGGAGAGGGGATACAGAGATATAAGGAGAGGGGATACAGGGATACAAGGAGAGGGGATACAGGGATACAAGGAGAGGGGATACAGAGCTATAAGGAGAGGGGATACAGGGATACAAGGAGAGGGGATACAAGGAGAGGGGGTACAGGGATACAAGGAGAGGGGATACAGAGATACAAGGAGAGGGGCTACAGGGATACAAGGAGAGGGGATACAGGGATACAAGGAGAATGGATACAGGGATACAAGGAGAGGAGATACAGGGATACAAGGAGAGGGGATACAAGGAGAGGGGATACAGGGATACAAGGAGAGGGGATACAAGGAGAGGGGATACAGAGATACAAGGAGAGGGGCTACAGGGATACAAGGAGAGGGGATACAGGGATACAAGGAGAGGGGATACAGGGATACAAGGAGAGGGGATACAAGGAGAAGGGATACAGGGATACAAGGAGAGGGGATACAAGGAGAGGGGATACAGAGATACAAGGAGAGGGGCTACAGGGATACAAGGAGAGGGGATACAGGGATACAAGGAGAGGGGATACAGGGATACAAGGAGAGGGGATACAAGGAGAAGGGATACAGGGATACAAGGAGAGGGGATACAAGGAGAGGGAATACAGAGATACAAGGAGAGGGGATACAGAGATACAAAGAGAGGGGGTACAAGGAGAGGTAATACACGGATTCAATGAGAGGGGATACAGACATACAAGGAGAGGGGGTACAAGGATATAAGGAGAGGGGATACAGGGATACAAGGAGAGGGGATACAAGGAGAGGGGATACAGGGATACAAGGAGAGGGGATACAAGGAGAGGGGATACAGGGATACAAGGAGAGGGGATACAGAGATACAAGGAGAGGGGCTACAGGGATACAAGGAGAGGGGCTACAGGGATACAAGGCGAGGGGATACAGGGATACAAGGAGAGGGGATACAGGGATAAAAGGAGAGGGGATACAAGGAGAAGGGATACAGGGATACAAGGAGAGGGGATACAGAGATACAAGGAGAGGGGCTACAGGGATACAAGGAGAGGGGATACAGGGATACAAGGAGAGGGGATACAGGGATACAAGGAGAGGGGATACAAGGAGAAGGGATACAGGGATACAAGGACAGGGGATACAAGGAGAGGGAATACAGAGATACAAGGAGAGGGGATACAGAGATACAAGGAGAGGGGATACAGAGATACAAGGAGAGGGGGTACAAGGAGAGGTAATACACGGATTCAATGAGAGGGGATACAGACATACAAGGAGAGGGGGTACAAGGATATAAGGAGAGGGGATACACAGATGGGGGATTGGGGCTCTGGGAATTCAGAGGGCAATACTAATATAATAAGGGGAAAGGCTTGGCCTTAAACACTGTTTGTTCACACCTCCCTGAATTGCATCAGGGGGGCACAGCGGGGACAGCTTTCCAGGCAAAATCTAAGGTGAAAGGGGCCCAGCTGTGCTGCACTCTCTGAAAAAGCCCCCCTTAAGATCATGCAAAGACCCAAAGTGGCGAAGGAAGCTGTGGAAAGACCCAAAGTCACAGAAAGACCCAAAGCCTAAAAAGGAACGAATGCTGTAGAAAAAAACCGAATAATTTTCCATCACCGAGGTCAAGAAAGAAGAAGCTAAGTTCCACTGATGAACATCGAGAAAGGGAGTAGATCCCCCAAACTCAATCAACCAAAAATATTCCTCACATTTTGCATGTGCCATCTGATTGGCTTCTTGTTCTGGCTGTATTTGGAACCCCTAAGCAACAGAGTTCCCAGACAGAGCACCACCTAAGTTTACATTTTTTTATGGGGCCCTGATCACCAATAGTATTAACTTGTAAGGGGGGGCAATTTCTTTTTAACTCGTAGGGGGAACCTTGGCCACCAATGGGGTTTAGCATTCATGTTTTAGTTTGCTTTTACTTTTACTTTAGTTTACATGTTTTACTGTGTTTTGGGGGTGCGTGGTGTTGGGCAGGTCCCAGAAAATGTTGTTGTACGGAGCCACGTGATTTATGATGGAGGCCCTGCTTGCAATAGAAGGTAAATTACACAATATTCTCTAATTTCCTCCCCAGCACCCAAGAAGTGAAAGCTACAAAAACATTTGACACCTACAAGTTAGTGGGGGGTATAATGGAACCTGAGTATCAGGAAATTCACTGCCTGCACGGCTGCTAATGAAGTCTGTTTATTTCATTAATGCTTGGGATTCCTTTTCCGGAACTGCTTGTCCATACATATAGTATATGAGTAAATAATGAGCCATTACAAAGGCAGGGGAATGCAAACCTACTGTTCACTGTCGTTGCAGGGTTATTGGCGGTGCCCTAGTATCAGGTCCCTTCCTAGAGATTATTATCCCACTGTTACTATAGGCACCATCTCTCCCTACTATACCTGCTATCCCACAGTCACACTCCCTTCCCAGAGACTATTATCCACTGTTACTATAGACACCATCTCTCCCTACTATACCTGCTATCCCACAGTCACACTCCCTTCCCAGAGACTATTATCCACTGTTACTATAGGCACCATCTCTCCCTACTATACCTGCTATCCCACAGTCACACTCCCTTCCCAGAGACTATTATCCACTGTTACTATAGACACCATCTCTCCCTACTATACCTGCTATCCCACAGTCACACTCCCTTCCCAGAGACTATTATCCACTGTTACTATAGACACCATCTCTCCCTACTATACCTGCTATCCCACAGTCACACTCCCTTCCCAGAGACTATTATCCACTGTTACTATAGGCACCATCTCTCTCTACTATACCTGCTATCCCACAGTCACACTCCCTTCCCAGAGACTATTATCCACTGTTACTATAGGCACCATCTCTCCCTACTATACCTGCTATCCCACAGTCACACTCCCTTCCCAGAGACTATTATCCACTGTTACTATAGGCACCATCTCTCCCTACTATACCTGCTATCCCGAAGTCACACTCCCTTCCCAGAGACTATTATCCACTGTTACTATAGGCACCATCTCTCCCTACTATACCTGCTATCCCACAGTCCCTTCCCAGAGACTATTATCCACTGTTACTATAGACACCATCTCTCCCTACTATACCTGCTATCCCACAGTCACACTCCCTTCCCAGAGACTATTATCCACTGTTACTATAGGCACCATCTCTCCCTACTATACCTGCTATCCCACAGTCACACTCCCTTCCCAGAGACTATTATCCACTGTTACTATAGGCACCATCTCTCCCTACTATACCTGCTATCCCACAGTCACACTCCCTTCCCAGAGACTATTATCCACTGTTACTATAGACACCATCTCTCCCTACTATACCTGCTATCCCACAGTCACTCTCCCTTCCCAGAGACTATTATCCACTGTTACTATAGACACCATCTCTCCCTACTATACCTGCTATCCCACAGTCACTCTCCCTTCCCAGAGACTATTATCACACTGTTACTATAGGCACCATCTATCCCTACTATACCTGCTATCCCACAGTCACACTCCCTTCCCAGAGACTATTATCCACTGTTACTATAGGCACCAACTATAGACAGGTATAGACCTGTACAGATAGTGTTGTGAATAGTTAGTAGAACACATACCCTGTGGTCACCAGGTTGCAGTCCTGAATGGAAATATGTTTGGTTGATTCAGTGGCACTGGCTGCCCAGGTTATAAGTGGCACATGCCCCAGTAGAGATGGCACATGCCCCTATGGCTACACTTACCCTCCAGTATCACCTCTCTGCCAGTTTTCTTTAGCACCTGCACCGCCTCATCATGAGTGACATCCCTCAGATCCAGCCCATTGACAGCTAGTATGGCATCTCCCACATACAAGGACTGAGTCAGGTCGGCCGCTAATCCCTTGAAGATCTTGCTAATGAGAATGGGCATCTTGTTTTCCTTGCCCCCTTTGATACTGATGCCCAGCCCCCCCAGCTCCTGCTTCAGCACCTTCACTGGTCTCTTCTTGTTGCCAATGGCCTCGGGCACAGACTCGGGCAGTTCAGTGAAGGCGGTCCTGACCCCCGGGGAGCAGTTGCTGCTGTTGGTGCCATTGGTGAAGGTGTTAGAGCTCGGGGAATCCTCCGGTTGCTCCTCGTCGCTCAGGACCAGGGTTCCCTCGTATAAGTTGCCCAGAACTTTGTGCCAGCGCCCCCGGAGCAGCACTTCCAGCCCCCCGCTCCTGTGCGCTCCTCCTGCAGCTACAGCCATGCCCCGACTCTTCCTCCCATCGCCGGTGCGTGAAGGCAGCACTTTCTCCTCCGGGCAGTCCCGGTACAACTAATCTTCCTGCTGCTGCCGAGTCTTTCCGAATTCTGCCGAGTTCTACCGAGTTCTGCCGCGGGGCGGAGCGACACTGGAGAAACCCGAGAAGCGCTGAGGTGACAAAGCCCAAGAAGTAACAGCTGCCAGTGTCTGTCAACAGGAGAGGCGACACGAACTTCTTCTACTGCTCCGAACGGACCCGGACAACTCTCTGCCCTTTTCCTCATTACTGGCTGAACCATTGCGCGCACTGACATCTCCCGGCGCTCACAGGAACTGCAGCTGTGGGAATTGATTGGAATTTCTGTAACTCAGACCGGCCTGGGACATTCTGTGACCCTATTCTCTGTCTGTCTGTAGCCCTAGTCTCTGTATCTGTAGCGTTAGTCTCTGTATCTGTAGCCCTAGTCTCTGTATCTGTAGCCTTAGTCTCCGTCTGTCTGTAGCCCTAGTCTCTGTATCTGTAGCCCTAGTCTCTGTCTCTCTGTAGCCCTAGTCTCTGTCTCTCTGTAGCCCTAGTCTCTGTCTCTCTGTAGCCCTAGTCTCTGTATCTGTAGCCCTAGTCTCTGTATCTGTAGCCCTAGTCTCTGTCTCTCTGTAGCCCTAGTCTCTGTATCTGTAGCCCTAGTCTCTGTATCTGTAGCCCTAGTCTCTGTCTCTCTGTAGCCCTAGTCTCTGTATCTGTAGCCCTAGTCTCTGTCTCTCTGTAGCCCTAGTCTCTGTCTCTCTGTAGCCCTAGTCTCTGTATCTGTAGCCCTAGTCTCTGTATCTGTAGCCTTAGTCTCCGTCTGTCTGTAGCCCTAGTCTCTGTATCTGTAGCCCTAGTCTCTGTCTCTCTGTAGCCCTAGTCTCTGTCTCTCTGTAGCCCTAGTCTCTGTCTCTCTGTAGCCCTAGTCTCTGTATCTGTAGCCCTAGTCTCTGTATCTGTAGCCCTAGTCTCTGTCTCTCTGTAGCCCTAGTCTCTGTATCTGTAGCCCTAGTCTCTGTATCTGTAGCCCTAGTCTCTGTCTCTCTGTAGCCCTAGTCTCTGTATCTGTAGCCCTAGTCTCTGTCTCTCTGTAGCCCTAGTCTCTGTATCTGTAGCCCTAGTCTCTGTATCTGTAGCCCTAGTCTCTGTCTCTGTAGCCCTAGTCTCTGTATCTGTAGCCCTAGTCTCTGTCTCTCTGTAGCCCTAGTCTCTGTCTCTCTGTAGCCCTAGTCTCTGTATCTGTAGCCCTAGTCTCTGTATCTGTAGCCCTAGTCTCTGTCTCTCTGTAGCCCTAGTCTCTGTCTCTCTGTAGCCCTAGTCTCTGTATCTGTAGCCCTAGTCTCTGTATCTGTAGCCCTAGTCTCTGTCTGTCTGTAGCCCTAGTCTCTATATCTGTAGCCCTAGTCTCTGTCTCTCTGTAGCCCTAGTCTCTGTATCTGTGGCCCTAGTGTCTGTATCTGTAGCCCTAGTCTCTGTATCTGTAGCTCTAGTCTCTGTCTCTCTGTAGCCCTAGTCTCTATATCTGTAGCCCTAGTCTCTGTATCTGTAGCCCTAGTCTCTGTATCTGTAGCCCTAGTCTCTGTCTCTCTGTAGCCCTAGTCTCTGTATCTGTAGCCCTAGTCTCTGTCTCTCTGTAGCCCTAGTCTCTGTATCTGTAGCCCTAGTCTCTGTATCTGTAGCTCTAGTCTCTGTCTCTCTGTAGCCCTAGTCTCTATATCTGTAGCCCTAGTCTCTGTCTCTCTGTAGCCCTAGTCTCTGTATCTGTGGCCCTAGTGTCTGTATCTGTAGCCCTAGTCTCTGTATCTGTAGCTCTAGTCTCTGTCTCTCTGTAGCCCTAGTCTCTATATCTGTAGCCCTAGTCTCTGTCTCTCTGTAGCCCTAGTCTCTGTATCTGTAGCCCTAGTCTCTGTATCTGTAGCCCTAGTCTCTGTCTCTCTGTAGCCCTAGTCTCTATATCTGTAGCCCTAGTCTCTGTCTCTCTGTAGCCCTAGTCTCTGTATCTGTGGCCCTAGTGTCTGTATCTGTAGCCCTAGTCTCTGTCTGTCTGTAGCCCTAGTCTCTGTATCTGTAGCCCTAGTCTCTGGATGAGGCCCTGCTGGGAATAGAGAGCAGGGGCTGTGGTTTAAAGGGGATGCTTACCTGAAAATGGATTTAAAAAAAAAAAGTATGAGTATTGTTTAAAGGGGTGGTTCACCTTTCAGATAACTTTTAGTATGATGTAGAGAGTGATATTAGACAATTTGCAATTGGTTTTAATGTTTTTTTAAGGTATTTATGTTATTTAGCTTTTTATTCAGCAGCTCTTTAATTTGCATTTTAAGCAATCTGGTAGCTAGCGTCCCAATTCCCCTAGCAACAATGCACTGATTTGAATAAGAGACTGGAATATGAATAGGAGAGGCCTGAATAGAAAAATGAGGAATAAAAAGTAGCAATGACAATACATTTGTAGCCTTACATTTGCTTTTTAGAAGGGATTCAGCGACTCCCATTTGAAAGCTGCAAAGAGTCAGAAGAAAAAGGCAAATAACTATAAAACTATAAACAAATAAATAATTAAAACCCAACTGAAAAGTTGCTTAGAATTGGCCATTCTATAACATAGTAAAAGTTACCTTAAAGGTAAACCACCCCTTTAAAGGGATACTGTCATGATTTTTATGGTGTAGTTTCTAAATTACACTGCGACTAATTCAGTCGACCATATACAATTTTGTTCCAGAAGTATATTTTCTTAGTTGTAATATTGGTGTGTAGGTGCATTTCGGGTCATTTTGCCTGGTCATGTGATTTCAGAAAGAGCCAGTGGTGCACTATGGAACTGCTTTCAGATAAGCTATTGTTTCTCCTACTCAATATGGTTGCAGTGGGACATGGATTTTTACTATTGAGCTATCTTTAAAGGCCCTTGTACACAGGCTGATAAAAGCTGCCGACAGCACGAGTCGGCAGCTTATAGGCCCACGTGTGTGTGGGGGGCCATCCAACGGGCTTCCCTGATCGATATCTAGCCGAAATTCATCCAGATCTCGATCGGGCGGGTAAAAAAATCCCGTTGGATCGCCCATGCGTTTTGCAAATTTTCCGTGAAACGGGACAGAACTGTCCATCACTATTGATTACTCTTAGACTCCTTATAAAGAAGAACCTGCAGTCTCACCATAGTTCATGGGCCCTTCCCATCTTATCTTCCCCCCACATTTAATTTTACGAGCATCCGACAAAACATAATTAAAGAAAAGTATAAATGTGTATTTCCTAAAATGCCAAATAAGAGTTACACATCCGATTCCTATTAAAGGGCATGTAAAGTCTAGAATAGTAGGGATGGGCGAATTTGACCCGTTTCGCTTTGACGAAAATTCGCCGCCGGGAAAATGTCGCCGACGCCCATTAAAGTCTATGGCCGGCAAAAAAATGTTGTCGTACAGCGAATTTTCTTTGACGCGCGTCTTTTTTTTTGACGCACAACGTCATAAAAGTCTATGGGCGTCAATTTTGCAGCGAAACAAGGCGAAAAAATTCGCCCATCCCAAAGAACAAGGCTAGAAATGCTGTATTTTGTATACTAAATATAAACATGAACTTACTGCACCACAAGCCTAATCAAACAAATAATTTATGCTTTCAAAGTTGGCCACAGGGGGTCACCATCTTGTAACTTTGTTAAACATCTTTGCAAGACTAAGACTGTGCACATGCTCAGTGAGGTCTGGGCTGCTTAGGGATCATCATAAACAAAGCGGCTTGAGTTCTGCATGACTGGGAAGTAAGGCGGGGGCTCCCCCTGCTGTTCATAAGTATGATTGTTTCCCTGCTCAGCAGTTAGGGACCGTCTGACAATTCCTATCCACAGCAGTAAATGAAGGGAGAATTTCACTGCATATAGTCAGGTTTCTTATAAAAACGGTACATATTGTTTAATTAAACTATGTATTCATTAAAGAAAGTAAAAATGGGATTTTATTTTTTTGCCTTTACATGCCCTTTAAAGTGCTCTAAAATAGCTCCTGATGACGCTGTATCATCGCTTGCCTGTAACTGGATTACTAAATGTCATATCACATTATAAATTCTGTGCGTCAGCAAAACTCGTACGGCAATAAGTCGCACAAATAGATGGTTCTGAAACGAATTGGCTCCTCTTACTCAGTACAGTGTAATTATAGGAAATACGTTTCAATCACTCGCAGCCTAAATGTTAATGATACTTCCATGGGATTACAATGCACAGTGTTTGTTATTCAGAGGTCTAGCAAATGCTCGTCTGCTTAGGGAGAACAAGAGGCACATGAGCAATTGCACGGGTTCTCCGCCATAGTGGAAAATAAAGCATGGCACATAATTCATTGTTCTGCTGCTTTTGTCAGCAGATTTCACCAGTAATATCCAGCGACAGCGTCAAACTAAGTTGTCCGGATTCCACGTGGGCTGCTGAATCAGGGTCCCCTATACACCTGCCAGACCTCCCACCACTTTTATTGAGGTCCTCCACACTCCAATGGAGCAACCAACTACTAACTTCGCTAGCGAAAGCGACAGACGCTAGTGCTCATTCTGTATCGTCAGGCGAATTTTCGCTCTGGCGAATGGACATTACTCTGCAAATTCAAAATAAGCAAACGACGTTCTCCGCACTGGCCTTTCAATTTGTCAAAGAATGCATCAAATCCTCGCTTGGTTGTGTTTATTAAGGGCTACTACACGACATGTTTTGGGTCATTACTTACCCTTTCTCAAGTGCAACAAACACAGAACAAACAGGGCTATAAAAGCCCTCCCATCAAGTGAGCAATTAGCCAAAGGGGCGTGCCATCAATTAAATTAACAGAAGATCATTTGAAAAGAAAAAATATTTAAAATTTTTGAGAAACATTATTGGGTTTAGAACATTTTAAAAAATATTTGAAAAAACATTTGTGTCATATATATCAACATAGATTGTGCTTTAAAATCTTCTGTGTTCCCATCAGTGCTATGGAATAATAATATAAATACACTCTATTTAAAAACATATAAAATCCACATGAGTATAAGGCATATAGAGAACCTAATGCTGTTCTTATCTTGTCTATTCGAAACAATGTATTACAATCACATAATGTGTCAATTCAAATTGTAACATAGTATTATACTTGGTTAAAGGATAAGTAAACCTTTAAAATAAGTTAATGTAAAAATGATGAGAGTGATATTTTAAGAAATTTTGCAATTTACATTAATTATTTATTTTATTTTTACTCTAAGATATTAAGGGATACATGTGCTGTTAATATGAATGAATTTTGTTCCAACAGCGCCACCTGCTGGTCAGTTTCCCACCAGTCTGACCACCAAGTAGTCAAGGAAGTTGTCAGGAGAAAGAAAGAGGCTGCTCTGATGTTCTTCTGCTTAGGAAAACAATTAGAAACCTTTCTCTAATCTTTCTCAAGCAGAAGAACATCAGAGCAGCCTCTTTCTTTCTCCTGACAACTTCCTTGACTACTTGGTGGTCAGACTGGTGGGAAACTGACCAGCAGGTGGAGCTGTTGAAACAAAATTCATTGTATCACTTAATATCTTGGAGTAAAAACAAAATAAATAATGAATGTACATTGCAAAATTTCTTAGAAAAGCACTCTCATCAATTTGACATGCACTTATTTTAAAGGTTTACTTATCCTTTAAGCAACAGATAGTTTATATCAAATTGAATGACATATTAAAGAATCTTACCAAACTGGAATATATATTTACATAAATATTGCCCTTTTACATCTCTTGCCTTGAACCACCATTTCGTGACTCTATCTGTGCTGCCTCAGAGATCACCTGACCAGAAATACTACAACACTAACTGTAACAGGAAGAAGTGAGGAAGCAAAAGGCAGAACTCTGTCTGTTAATTGGCTCATGTGACCTTACATGTGGTTTGTATGTGTGCACAGTGAATCGTACGATCTCAGGGGGCGGCCCTTATTTTTTAAAATGGCAATTTTCTATTTATGATTACCCAATGGCACATTCTACTAAAAAAGTAAATTATTATGATAATGGTTCATTTACATGAAGCAGGGTTTTACACATGAGCTGTTTTACTCAGTATCTTTTAATAGAGACCTACATTGTTTGGGGGGTATAGTTTTCCTTTAATGAGGACCTCAGAGGCCTCCATGTATCCTTCTGGGCTAGAGGATATCCTTTTTGCCCTCATAAACTGTCCCTTAGGTATTGCTCTTTTTACTTTAGGGCTATGATAGCTTTTGGGGTGTAGAAGGTTATTTTTATCTACTGCTTTTCTATACAGGTCAGTTTGTATTATCCCTTCATTTAGAGAAATTTTAACATCAGGGGCAATTCCACACAGAATTGCCCCTGATGGGTTGTGTTTCTTGCTGCTTCAACCTACAGAGGAGGTCTGTGGTATCTCCCAAGCACACGCTAATTTTTGTTACCTCACTCTGTAGAAAATGATCAATAAAAACTGACAAGGGCTCCAGTACTGCAAATTCACCAAGATGCGGATTTTACTAGTGATGGGCGAATTTGCGCAGTTTCGCCAAAAAATTTGTGAATTTCCCGCAAAACGGCGAAAAATTCACGAAACGGCTTCGGCGTCCGTTTCTTTCCAAAATTTTTTTGACACTGGAGAATTTTTGCCAGCAAATTATTGCGGGTGTTTCGTGAATTTTTTCGAGAATTCGCGCCTGGCGAATAAATTCACCCATCACTAGATTTTACCTCTTTTGCCAGACTTGCCTTTGCCAGCTCAGACCAGGCGAAATGCATTGGAGTGCATAGATCTTCCTCAATCATTTAGTGGAAAAAGTTCCGAAAAACGCTGGCATCTTTTCCTTTTCTCAGAACTCAATGGCAAGTTGTTGACTTGAGAAAATTCAAGGTTACATGAATTCCTTTTGGGGGAATGACGGCTCCATCGGCGTTCATGATTGGATGGCATCAATCTTCTAATCTTTATTCATTTCTCCTACAATTCTAGCAAATCCATTTGGGTGAAGACTTATGGGGACAAAAGTTTTAATTGTTTAGGCCCCCAAGAGGGGGTGTCAAGGTAATGGCCACCTAAGGCCAAAAATGATATTTCTACTGCTTAAATAAGGGGCCACTTTTATGAGTTGATAATATTCAATGTCTACTTTGCTAATTTGGAGGGTGGATATGAGGGAAGGTTTTGGGAAGTGAGACCTTAACATGGCAAGTTGAGCGAGTCCTGGATCAGCTTTTATCAATTCAAAAATCTTGACCAATAGATTGACCTTAGACTCCATTGGGGCACGGACTGAAGTATAATCTCTGCTACGTAAATGTGTTAGCATATATAATTGCATATTTTCTTGGTTTTCCATTGGTATTTAATAGTGATGCATCGAATCCAGGGTCCGGATTTGGCGGGATTCTGGTTTTTGCAGCAGGATTCGGATTCTCCTGAATCCTTGTGCTTGGCCGAACTGAATCAGAATCTTAATTTGCATATGCAAATGAGGGGCGGGAGGGGAAATCATGCGACTTTTTGTCACAAAACAAGGAGTTAAAAATGTTTTCACTACGTTTTCCTTTTTAACCCCTAATTTCCATATGCAAAAAAGGATTCCAATTCGGTTCGGTATTCGGGGATTCAGCCGATTTCAAAATAGTCCATATAACAAAAATTGGTTGCGCTCAAACTCTATTCCCCCTTCTGTGAAATTGATTTATACGGGCTAATAGTTGCCACTGCTCACCCTGTAACTTGGTGGGCCCAGGTGCAGATGCCCCGGACCTTTCACTTATTCAATTTATATTCGCAGGCATTCAATATATACAGGTCACTTACCTCTTGAAGTCCCTGGTCCGGGTTCAGAGCCCCGAATCCGTAGGCTTTGGGAAAGTCAGTAAAATCCAATATTGAGCGCACTTTCACGGATCAGCAGACAGCGGTGGTTTTAAAAGGCTTTATTTTCCCAACAATTTACCTAACGCGTTTCGTGTGTCATGACACATACTCATAGGTGCCTATGAGTACGTGTGATGACACACGAAACGCGTTAGGTGAATTGTTGGGAAAATTTTACTGACTGTCGGATCCAAAATTGGGGCATGTATGCTCATAGGAACTTGTAGCTAGTGCTAAGGCTGCCCTTTGGTCTGCTCTGGTGCAACACACATTGGTTCGAGGGATTTCACACCATTCCTAACTTCGAATTGCCCACCACAACTTGTGAACGAATCACAAAAGCAGGTACTAATTCTCCCCTGCATGAGTACTTCAATACTACAAGTTGCAGTGCGTCCACAAAATAATAAAATTCGGGGGGAAAAATGCTGCAGAAACAGGCACATATTTGCCTGCAAATTGCACTTTGCACATAGCACCATTTAAAAAAAAAAAAAAATGAGTCTTATTTTTTTCTTTTAGGAGGCCGGCAATTGTGTTGGGGGCTAAGTAATCATTTCTGTTTATATATGTGTATTCCCTGCAGCGAGGGTTCTCCTCCTTCAGCCGACAGCTGAACTGATACACAGGGCAGCTTTGCATTCCAATGGAAATGAGACGTTGAACACAAGCAGCCCCTGGAGTCACAATGTAAGGTGTTTCCAGAGGAAAAGGGCAAGCTAGCAAAATATTGACTTTAATAAATAATTATTTTTTTCTATGCCATTGCTATTTCTGCCAGATCAAGGGGCTTGTGGAAAGTTCATTGTGTGATTACGTCTCCGAGCAAATTGACGAACCTCGGCTAACGTTTCTATTTCATTCCACTTTCGAGCTGGGTTTTATACTTCTGCCGCCTACTCCTCAGTTCATTGTGTGAGCGCTAAATGAGCTTTAATTCCCCGTTGAAATGAAAGCTATTTGAAAGGAGGGACAACAAACAGAATGAAAGGGCTGGAAATGAGCAGCGAGAGAGTAAACACACTCATTTCATAGAAGCTTGAACTTTTTCCAACAACTTGTATTCAAGTGGTGTATTTGCTTATTGCACAGTTAGGTCTGTGTGTGGTTGTATTGGCCTGATGAGCAGCAGCAGGACTCTGGTTGTTCTTTTTAAAGCCCCTCTTGGAGGTTCAGCCTTTCATCTGGTCTGGGCCCCCCTAAACTCATATGACCGTCACAGAAATAGGAAAATGTTGTTGTATAAGCCATTGTTCCAAGAATATCTAGGAAATCAAATATGTTTTAATCTCAAATCTCACCCTATCTTACCTTCAAACTGGGCTTTCAGGTGTATCTAGGAGATATCCCCAAATCTTAACCTAACTAGGGATGGACCGAATCCAGGATTCAGACTTTTTCATCAGGAATAGGATTCGGCCGAATCCTTCTGCCCAGTGAACCGATTCCAAATCCTAATTTGCATATGCAAATTAGGGGCGGGAAGGAAATCATGTGACTTTTTGTCACAAAACAAATAAGTCAAAAATGTTTTCCCCTTCCCACTCCTAATTTGCATATGCAAATTAGGATTCAGTTCGGTATTCGGCCGAATCTTTGCAAAGGATTTGGGGGTTCGGCCAAATCCAAAATAGTGGATTTGGTGCATCCCTAACCCTAACTGACCTTCAAACTGTGCTTTTAAATTTTGAAAAATCCAATGTACTATATCACACGCCACTCCATTGCAGTGTAAGTTCATTGCTCTGTAGTTAGCTTTTGTTATCACTAGGGGGCAGATTTATTAAGGGTCAAATTGAAAATTCTAATTTTCTAATTTTTTCATGGTCAAAACCAACTAAGGAATTATCCAAAGTCAGTTCAAGTCTTTTAAAAATATTTGAATTCGTTTTTTTGAGATTTATGATACTCTGGCTCTTTAAGAATTAGAATTCAACTATTGGCCAATTTGGTGATGTTTGGAGCCTTCCTGACATTCGTTTAAAAAAAAACAAAAAACCCCCAAAAACTCGTATCCAGTTTGGTCAAATTCGAATCGTATTCAATTTGAGTTTTCGGGTTGGTAAAATTCGTCCGAGTTTGAAATATTCGATTTTTAAAATAAATCAAATTTAGAGTAAAATTTAATTCATGTAAGTTAAAGGGATACTGTCATGGGAAAAAATGTTTTTTTTTCAAAACACGTCAGTTAATTGTGCTGCTCCAGCAGATTTAATTTTGAAATCTGACATGGGGCTAGACATATTGTCAGTTTTCCAGCTGCCCCCAGTCATGTGACTTGTGCTCTAATAAATTTCAGTCACTCTTTACTGCTGTACGGCAAGTTGGAGTGATATCACTCCCTCCCCCCCCAGCAGCCTAACCAGATAACAGCTCCCTAACACAAGATAACAGCTGCCTGGTAGATCTAAGAACTGCACTCAATAGTAAAATCCAAGTCCCACTGAGACGCATTCAGTTACATTGAGTAGGAGAAACAACAGCCTGCCAGAAAGCAGTTCCATCCTAAAGTGCTGGATCTTTCTGAAATCACATGACCAGGCAAAATGACCTGAGAGGCACCTACACACCAATATTACAACTAAATACACTTGCTGGTTCAGGAATAAAAAATTATATTGTAGAGTGAATTATTTGCAGTGTAAACTGTGTCATTTAAAAATAAAAACAACATCATAAAAATTATTTAACCTTTAACTTTTAAAGTGAATCTGTCTATATAATCTATATAATAAAAGGCCTTTCCAAATTAAACATGAAATCCAAATTCTTTTTTTTATTAAAGCATTCATAGTTGTTGTAAACTCATTTAAGAATCTCAGTTGTCAATCAAATATGGTCTGCCCCTCCTCTATGCCTTAAGGGGGCCATAGACGTGACAATTACGATCTTTCTTGGAAAAGATCTTTCCAAGAAAGATCGTTCATTTCAATACACACGTGTAGAGCTGAATCGTCAGATATACAGGTAGATATACGGGAAGAAACAATAGAATTCTACCTGTATCTGACGATTCAGCACTAGCAATGGCCGATGTTTGGGTCCCTTCAAAGGCACCCGATCAAAATTTTTCGTCCAGCCCGATCGACGAGCCGACCGATATCCAAGTCTTTTTCCTCCATACACAAAACGAATATCGGACGAAAATTTGTTTCGTACGATATTCTCTGTGCGTCTATGGCCACCTTTAGAGGCAGGGACCGTTAGGACACGCCCACCCCTCATTTGAAACAGGGAACAGAGATCATCTATAGGGAGCTCTAATAAAGGGGCTATTTATTATAAACATAATATACATTTTTTGCACCATGTAAAATCAACACCATATAGTAATCATAATTGCCTACAAAATTAGGGGTTTTTCATTTATCCTATGTCTCCTTTAAAAGTGCTGATATTTCATTATTTCAATTAAATTGAAAAAATACCGGGTGGAATATTGTTGGTAATATTTGCCCAAAATGAATGAATGAGTTTCAGGTTTTGCAAATAGATGAATATAAAAAAAAAAAAAAACTATAGCAGATATTACCTTTTACCTTTTAATCTTCTAGACCAGAGGTCCCCAACCTTTTTAAACCATGAGCCACATTCAAATGTAAAAAAAAGAGTTTGGGAGCAACGGAAGCATGAATAAGGGGGGCTAAATAAGGCTGTGATTGGCTATTTAGTAGCCCCTATGTGGACTGGCAGCCTAAAGGAGGTTCTGTTTGGCAGTGCACCTGGTTTTTATACAAACAAAACTTGCCTTCACGCCAAGAATTCAAAAAATAATCACCTGCTTTGAGGCCACTGGGAGCAACATCCAAGGGTTTGGTGAGGAACATGTTGCTCATGAGCTACTGGTTGGGAATAACTGTTCTACACTTTAAATTTAGAGCTGAAGTTTAACAGCACAGTGGGCTCAGGTTTATGTGCATTTTTGTTAGGAAGTTGTGCCCTCTGGTGGCAATAGAGGGTACGTTTATAAATGTCATATCTAAAATGTGAAGATAACATGGGAAATTTGCTTGCCCTCAGCTTCTAGTAGAGTCTGTCTTCGTCAGGAATGTCCAACCTGCAACCCTTCACCAATTGTTGGACTGTAACTCCCATCATGCTTTGACAGCTGAATGTTTCATGCATCCAAGTCATTTTTTTCCCTCTGGGCCCCATTCTACTTGTTGTCAAGGTCCTCCACCCAGGGGCCCAATGATTAATAATTAGGGGACCCTTTGGGGGGTTTGGCCCTGCTGACCTAGGAGTATAGGGTCTTGTGATCCTAAATGAGGCGCCAGCAGTGTGTATTCAAACTGATTACTTATTACCCATGCAAGTCGTGATTGGACAGACTTTTCCTCCATTACTCCTGTACTGGTAGTGTGGAAGAAACCGTGGTATCAGAAAAGAGTAAATTTGGGCTTCAATTTAGACTCAGTGCAGGTTGAAAATGGATGAGTTAGAAGTGTGCCAGCATTTTTTATAAGGATGCATCGAATCTAGGATTCGGTTCGGGATTTGGCCATGATTCGGGATTTGGCCATAATTTTAGCAGAATTCAGACGAATCCTTCTGCCCGGCCGAACCAGAATCCTAATTTGCATATGCAAATTAAGGGCAGGGAGGGAAATCGTGTGACTTTTTGTCACAAAACAAGGAAGTAAAAAAATGTTTCCCCCTTCCCATCCCTAATTTGCATATGCATATTAGGGTTCGGATTCAGTTCGGTATTCGGCGGAATCTTTCATGATGGATTCGGGGGTTCGGCCGAATCCAAAATAGTGGATTCAGTGCATTTCTTATTTTTTACCCCAATATGACTGTTGCTCATCCAGCCACATACAACGGCAGCTTAAAGGGGAGGTTCATCTTTAAGTTAACTTTTAGGGGCAGATTTATCAAAGGTCAAGCTATTTTTTGTGTACATAGACTAGGGAATAGTCCAAATTCGATTTGAATTTGATAAAAATCCGAATGTCGAAATTTATCTGGAGTCGATTGGTGGACTTTGAAAAATAGAAGTTTCTTCTGGGAAAAACTTTGAATCGCATTCGCTCGATTGCGCTATTACTTTGATTCGTACAATTCGAATTTGTGCGAATACGGCCCTATTCGATCGAAAACTGACCTATTTTACTTAATTTCGGTTGGTTTTGAATTGGAATTTCGAAGTATTTTCAATTCGAAATTCAACCCTTGAAAAATATGCCCCCATGTGTCACCCTTTATGTTGAGCTTGTCTGCCCATTTCTGCTTTGCCTTCTTCATACGCCAAGTGTAATCTCTGCAGTTCTCAATGAAGGCTGCCTGCTCATCACCTCCGAAATGTACCATCCACTTCCATAGCTCTGTGTCAGAGAAGTGCAAGCTCTTGGGGAAGCTGAGGTCTGAGGTCTGATTGGGCCATTACTGGCAGATCTGATTGGGTCCTCACTGGGAGAATTTGTAGTTTTGAATCCAGGGAACCTGAATGGGGATAAACAAAGTACCAATATTCCTGAGAGAACCCATAGATACTAATTTTTTTAAAAATTCAAAATTTCAAGTTTTTTTATGGTCAAAACTCACAAATTCGACTAGGGAGTTATTCAAATTCTATTCGAGTTTTTTTAAAAAAAAATGTAATTCTATTTTTGAGATTTATCATACTCTGGCCCTTTAAGAACTCAAATTCACCACCTAAAACCTGCCGAATTGCTATTTAAGTCAATGAGAGACGTCCAGGGATACATTTTGAGTTGTTTGCAGCCTTCCTGACATTCAAGTTTTTTGTCGAAAAAAAACTTGAATCGAATTTTTAAAATTTCATTCATCCAATTTTAAAAATTGTAATTTTTTTTAATATATTTCAATTGGTTGAATTTCAGGTTTGTGGGCGTTTGGGGACGTTTTTAAAAACTCACATGAATTTGAAATTCAACCTTTGATAAATGGGCCTCTTCTGAACCCGAGGGAAAAGGGATGTTGACCATTAGCATGGGGAATTCAATCAGTAAGACATACCTGTGAGCAGTTTTATTACTGAGTGCAAAGCCAATGTCCTATATATGTCCTATATACCCAAAGAGAAGTGCTAGGAGGTCGATGTATAATCTAGTTCTACAAAGTAGCTGATTTCCGACCATGCTCGTTGCTCTATGCCCTTTTGTGTCACTATATGCCCTTCTGTGCCACTCTATGCTCTTTTGTGCCACTCTATGCCCTTTCGTACCACTCTATGTCCTTTTGTGCCACTCTATGCCCTTCTGTGCCACTCTATGCCCTTTTTTGCCACTCTATGCCCTTCTGTGCCACTCTATGCCCTTTTGTGCCACTCTATGCCCTTCTGTGTCACTCTATGCCCTTTTGTGCCACTCTATGCCCTTCTGTGCCACTCTATACCCTTCTGTGTCACTCTTTGCCCTTCTGTCGCTCACATCCTTCGGTGTTCTGTGCCCTTGGCTTCAATAAATATGAAACAAGTACTAAAGGTCCTGGTGTGCCTTCTAACTATTCACAGTATAATCAAGGTGTTCCTGCCATGCTGTGACCTTCCCTTGTGTGGCACTGCTGCAGGAAAAGGCGCACATGCTCACATGGACCTTTTAATATAATGACTAACCTTTTTTTCTTTTAAAGGAGAAAAGTGTAATCACTGGAGGGGTGTCCTAGGTTAGGGACCCCCAGTGATTATAATGGCTTACCTTAGACCCCAGGCTGGTGCTTCTATAAGCTGAAAAAGGCATCAGCCTGTGGTACTTCTAAGTACTTCTAAGCAATCTTCTTTTGCTTCTTAGATCTTCATTCCGGCCCTGGAATTGGTGCACATGCAAAGTAGAGTGAAACGCTAGATTCAGCTTTTCATTCAACTATCCATGCGCTCCCGGACTATATAGTGCATCCAATAAGAAGAATAAGATAACAGCGTGGTGCTCATAAAGTAGTACCCTGCGCCGGTGCAGTTTTTAGTGAACAGGAGCACCGTCCTGAAAGAGAAAAAGTGAATAAAAAGGGGAAAGCACAAAAAATTATAAATTAGAGGCAACAGGAATTTTTGTCACGGTTTGGACAAATCTGAGTGCCTGCCAAACTGAATCCCAACCCTTAAAATCCCACGTTTTGGACAACTTTTGGACTTTGCGACATCCGAAAGTGACAATTTTTTCATTTGCTAAAAGGGCTCACATTCGGTTGGGATGAAACTTTGTGAAAATAAGTAGATGAGGTGCATCCCTAGTATAAAGCAGGAGACAGAGTAAGAGAAGATGAAGGAATTTCCCCTCTATTACCCTCTTGCCAATGAACTAGGGATGAGTAGTTGGAACTTTGATTAGAACTAGTTGGAAATCTTTTATTTCTTCCCACTTGCCATGTGTTTATCAGCTTAAGCTACTATGGTACATCCCACAAACTGCTAAATCATTGTTGGCCAAGGACAATGCTTCGTACATGTAATGCTTTACCATGTGTTTGGCATCATGGGCTGCAGCGGGTTACCCAACGGAACCCTCTTCTTACTCAGAGCAACACCAAAGACAAATAGACAGTTAACAATGACATTTTATCTGTAAGCCATGTCCCCATAGGAGACACTAATGCAACACTTCTGTTGTTAGGAGACCATTCTGGCAATAAAAAGATATTTTTTTTGCACATGAATCATTTTGAAACCATTTAGGATAATTATAGTGAGACCTTAATGCCAAGAAACGAGTTGATTTGTTGCTTTGGCTTCTTCTTCATTTTCACTGTTTTATCCTTGAGTAGAGTTAGCCAATATCTAGTTCAGTAATCCAAGACGAGAGTATGATGCTCTTGACTACATATGGCCTCACGAGGACTGCCGGGAGGCTGCTCTCTTGGATGAATCCACAGATCTGTGGGGGAATTGTTTCCATAGAAACCACACATGGCAAAAGTCAGTTAGAACTTCCCAGATTAACCATTGAAGTCTGAATTTTACTGGCAAACATTTAATATATTCTGTTTTTTTTTTCATGAGACATAGAGGTTTGGAACAGATGTTCTTTAGAAACAAAACAATATGGTAGAACACTGCCTTGGAACTGCGACTGCTTAAACCTGCCAATCCTGAGAATGAAACATCTTTCTCAAGCCAATTGTTGCAAAACAGAAACTCACAAGCTTGCCATTTCCAGTATCTATAGCTGTGTTGTTTTTCCTGGAGGCACAGTTGCTGAATGCAAGAGTCGGTACCGGTGGTGCAAAACCACTGGACATCTATATATTTTTGCTGAATAACGGGTTGTCATAAATGTCTTACAACCACACAACACATATACTGTAAGTTGTGGCTAATCAGAACATTACAATATTCACAGGCATAATCCAACCTGTAGTTTGTCGCAGCATTATATTATTCACAGAATTATCCCAGCATGAAGCCAACCAGAGCAGCGTAGAACATTCATACAAACCCCAACAATCGGAGTATTAGAACCTTCATAAGACTAGACTAGCCTAACCTATAACCCATTAGGGAATTAGAATCTTCAGGTATTGACTAATCTTTAGCCAATCAGAGCATGAGAGCCTTTACAGGGCTGGATTAACCTGCAGTCTATCAGGGCATTAGATGGGGGAATATGCTGATGTACAGAAAAGGACTGATAAATACTGTATAGTGACGAGGAAGAGTTGAAGTTGCACGTCTACCAAGAGATCAGCAATACTATAGGTTATGTATAGTCTCCAACCTTTTTTATTCATGAGCCACAATTAGATGTACAATGAGTTTGGGAGCAACACAAGCATAAAAAATGTTCATGGGTGGAGCAAAATAAGGTCTCTGATTGGCTTTCTGGTAGCCCTCTTTGGTAGCACTATTTGATTGGCCTCTATGTGGGCTGGCAACCTACAAGAGGTTCTGTTTTTCAGTACACCTGGTTTTAAGCAACCAAAACTTGCCTCCAAGTCTGGGATTCAAAATCAGCACCTGCTTTGGGGGCACTGGGAGCAACATCCAAGGGGTTGGAGAGCAACATGTTGCTCATGAGACATTGGTTGAGTATCACACTTATAGCGAATGGTGGAACTTGATGCCATCTCAAGAAATATAGCTGAACCAGGCTATAAAGGGCTTAGTATGTATTTAAAATGTTGCACCATGCCAAAAGCAGAAATATATGATCATCTGCTCCCAGTGTCGGACTGGGATGCCAGGGGCCCACCAGAAAACCTTAGACCATGGGCCCACTTTCCAAACTATTATTCCTCCTTTTCTCACTCAACCTCTTTATCCTCCTAGTCTTTTATATCTACTTACGATATTCTTCCATTACTATGGATTTTTCCCATAAAGAAATAGGGAATGACCATGAAATAGGCCAAATATTTAGAAACACTGACACCTGGGCCCAACGGGAGTTTTCCTGGTATCCCTGTGGGCCAGTCCAACACTGCCTGCTCCATGTCTAAGAGACAGCAGGGGAAGATATTAGCTCTAGGTTTTGGGTGATTGCCAACCTTTTAAATATCTTTTGGATCTTTTGTGCTACCCTCTCTTCAAGGCTGAGAGCACACTATCAGGGAGAACTTCAGCAGCCGAAACCTTGTTGCCCACCAGCACTGTTTACAGTATGTCACAGTGTTTGTCACATGCTGACACCTTCAGCCAGGAATTTCCAAAGACTGCTCCTTTTCATTTTCATGACTGATCTCCACCTGAAGTAGCGACCAAAATGTCCTATGTCAATGGAAAGTCTTTGGTGGTGTGTGCATTGTTTCTTGCTAAATTATTCAGCAATCCGGGAATTCAGTGGAAGCTGAAACTGGGAACTGTCCTCATGGAACACAAAGTATCTACCCTGGGCTTGAGCTGCTGCCTCTGTTGAATTGAATACAGGGTATCTTTCCTGGTTCTGACCTAGACCCTTGATTGGCCGTAACACCCTTTTGGCAAAGATTTGATATTTCTAGTTATTTTCGGTAAATAGTAATATTAATGGGACTACAAAATTCAAACAAAGGCAGCAGTTGATCTACTACAACCCTCAGCAAATCTAGACAGGATTTCTGGTTTAGTAAGTTGTGCTCCAACTCAAGGGGGTATATTTATCAAAGAGTGAAGTTAGAGGTCGCCACAGTCCTCTAGAATGAAATTCCGCCATTCATTTCTATTTTTAAAAGAGTATTTATCAATGGGTGAAAGTGAAAGTTCATCTTTTGATAAATATGCCTTTCAAAATCCCTTGGAAATGAATGGAGAGAGGCGGAATTTCACTCTAGAGGACTGCGGCGATCTTTAACTTCACTCTTTGATAAATATACCACAAGGAATCAAACATATCTTAGCAAATCTGGCAGTAGTACAAGCAGTTCTATAAAATTGCACTGGAGGGCAGCAAATGCATTTGTAAATCCCCATGCCATTCTAGTGACAGTTCATCTTTACTAGATAAATTTTGAGTCCTAACAAATGTGATGTTATCTTCATTAATGCATGTGGTGCCAGCAAGTTACTGTCACGGTCGGCACCCTAAATTCAGAACCAATGCTAAACACCCTGTTCTTGGCTCTTGCTTCCGCCTTTAACAGCCGCCTTTCACCTCGGGAGGAGCCCTCGGCTAATCGGATGCCACCAGGTCTTATTAAGAGAGGTGCCAACCGAAGGGTTCTGAACGAGCAAAGGGGCATGACGGTAAAGCAAAGTCTTTTGGGCAGATGGTCACGGTAAAAGGCGTAGACAGAAAGCGTAGTCAGATCAGGCCGGGTCGGGGCAGGCAGAGTACAAACGGAGTCAGGCAGGCAAGGGTCAAACCAGGAGATCAAACAGAAAGGGATACAGATATAGCAGAGTCGGTTATCAGGCAGGGGTCAGGATTCAGAAATCAGGATCGTCAGTAGCAGGCAGGGGTTACAATCAGATCTCAGAAATACAGAAGCTTAGATAGCACAGAGGCCCCAGGAACTCGCAATGTGGAAACCTATAACGGGCAATGAACTACAGCCCAAGTGCGCCTTTTAACTTTCAAACTTCGTGCCCTTGCGCACTGATGTCACCACGTCAGCGCGAATGCACCAAAGAAAAGGAGCAGAGGACCTTAGTACGCAGCTTCAGGAAGAAGAGGAAGCACCTCGCGGTGGGCCTCCCCGCCGAGGGCGTCCCTGCCCACCCCCTCCCACTAGACCACCACGGTATGTTGTTACAGTTACATGCTAAAGCAAAACATTGATATTATATAGCTATGGGACCTGTTATCCAGAATGCTTGGGACCTGGGGTTCTCCGGCATGACTGATGTTTCCACAATTTGGATCTTCATACCTTAAGTCTACTAGAAAATCACGTAAACATGAAATAAACCCAATAGGCTGGTTTTGCTTTTGCCTCCAATAAGGATTAATTATATCTTAGTTGGGATCAAGTACAAGCTACTGTTTTAGTATTACAGTGAAAAAGGAAATAATTTTTAAAAATGTGGATTATTTCATTATAATGGAATCTATGGGAGAAGTTCTTTCCATAATTCAGAGCTTTCTGGATAATGGATCCCATACCTGTATTACATAGTTTCTTATTTTAGCCTATTAATGCTAGATATAACCAAGTGCAAGAAATAATTATACACCTCATTTTCATTTGCCTTTGCTAGGCAAATGCAATGTTGCAGTGGGTTGCTAATGATCAACCAAATGCAGGATTGGGTACAGATCTTTGGCAGCCTAACAGTGTTGGGCAATTTGTCTTCTGTTCAAGAGCAGAAGTGGTCACCCACACTACACATCCCAAGCAGAGTAAGACAAAATACCTACTGTATGGGCAGTTCTGGTGAAAGGGCTATATAGGTGCTTTGGACTAACTACTTTTCTAGAGTATGACAGGCAGCAGAAAAAAGGACTAGGAAACTTAACAGTTGTTATGGAGCCGCACTGATCAATTTAGTGTAACCCTTTTGACACCCTTCTATCAGTGTTATAATCCACTTCTGGTGCTTCTTAGGCACAGGACAAACCTAAGCCACTCCGCACTGGTATGGGACCTGGTATTTACTAGTGCAGTGCCTTCACCTAGTACATCCAGGAATGCACCTACAGGTGGCCCCACTAGGAAAACAGCCTACCTCCCAACATTCTGGAAACTGAAAGAGGGACACATTTTTTGACCATGCCCCTTTTTGCGGCCACACCCCCTAATTACCATGCCCATTTTACAAAATTTGCTAGGTTATGAAAGTTTGAACACATTTCTGTAGTTTTTATGTTTTATTACAGTTTTACTAATGGAGGTAAAAAATATCTGCTATAATTATGCTTTATTATAGACTACTTTACATGACATGTGTTCCCTTTCTCAAGTGTCACCTGCTTTAAGAGTGCTCTCCTCAATTTAATGCTCATTCAGCCATACTTTGATAGGTCAGCCAATAGCTTTTTACTCCAAATTCCACCCTAATTGACTTTTGAGCTGTGTTTTGTGGTATGTCCCTAAACCTCAACCTAACTGGCCTTCTGGCTGACACCCCCTGGCACTGCTCCAGGCACCATGGGGAGCACCAGCCTCACAGTTTGAAATCCAGCTGATCTAGATGGAGGTTGGGCAACTTGACTCCTGGTTTGCTTAGTTTGTAATCATAGTTAATGTAGTATAATGTGTAGGGATGTGTAAAATAGTCATCCCCAGTATTATTAGCAGGCAGTTCCTCAGTGTTATAGACACCTAACTGGGTCCTAAAATACAGTTAGGAGGGGTACTTTTTCCTATTCCTGGTCTAAGCTATGCACCTTGCTGTTTCTCACAGTGACCAGCAAATGGCACTGTGCTAGGGTATAAAAGGATCTGAAGCCATGCTTTCAGCATCCATTTTGTACTGGCTCTAACTTGAACAGGCAGGTAGAGCCCTGTGGAACCTAGACAAGTCAGGTCTAGTAAGGATAGGCTACTCACCTTTAAGAGATCATTCTAGGAGTGACAGATAGACAGGTTATTTAGTTGAGCAGCTCAAGGCTCCGACGAGGAGAGTTAGAGAGATTAAGATCTCAGGCACTAATAGTCCAGAAGTAGGGACTAAGTGTATAGGAACAGGGTAGATGGATTCCCCTCAGGTACCACTTAGAGAAAAGGCTGAAAGTTGGGTGTACCTTTACTGCTGCTGAGCATGTCCTCTTGCCTGTGGGGACTAATACTGACCAAATGGTGCTGTGTGTTGATGCAAAATCCTGTCTGTGTATGTTCAATAAATATGTTCATGGTTAAGTTATAAGAACCACTGGCGCCCAATTATTATACCCTGAATACAGTTACAGTTACACTACACCATGCCTCCACACCGTTGCGAGGGCTCACTCCCTAAGATAATAGGTCTCACCCGGAGCACATATATTGGGAGTGGAGCTCAATAGTAGTGTACAGAACACACAATTTACTATAGCGCTACAAATGCAAATATTTAAAATTTGAGATGTTCACACACACCTTAGAGAGTAGCAGCTGTTTGAACAACATTTTATAGGTCATTAAAAGCAAGTGGAATGCAGCAGTATTATTTCCTGGATATTATACCACTACAAACTTTTACGTTGGGTATCCAGCCATTACAGGGAAATGTGATGGTACTGTTTTTTTAAAGTTGTTTTATTAGGAGTGGAGGAAACCCATACAGACATGGGCAGAACATACAAAGTTCCTTCAGAGAATCAAACTCAGGACCGCAGCAGTTCTACCCTCTATCGTTCAATCAAGGTAGCAAGAGCTGACAATTAGGGGTACAATTGCGGTACAATTAGGGGGTGACTACTGAGGGTGGCATACATTGTGGGTTGGAAGAGTAGTAAAAGCAGGTATTGCAGAACAAGATGAACACAAATTGGCAACACCCTATGTCAGTTGTATCAAACCTGGCCTATTGGTGTAATGCTCAAAACCTACTTGCTGCCAAAGGGTGTGATAGTTGACCTTGGCCAAATCATGTTCATACTTTCCTGAAGCAAGTTGGAATAAGCCAACAAGAAATTAATGTACCACTGGATATCAAGGAACTAGAGACCAGCCTCTACCAAAATCATCAGGCACTTGTCTAAAGGCAGTATTTAAAAACATTTATATATCATTGTTTCATTAGAATGTAACTGTCGTTGTTGAGGGCCTTCAATAGCATCATTTCTTACTGACTTCACTGGAGGGGCCTGGAGCAGTGGCCAGAGGGTCTACTCTGAATGCCAGTAGATTAATATTTGGGGAGAACGTTTATTTTCTCTCCTTGCTTACACACTGTGTGTCATGTATTTACCATACATGTTTATGGTTTACCTTGCCATTTATATTGCTGCCTCTGAAATCAGATTTAGACTACATTTTTCCTGGGCCCAAAGATGAAGTTCAGTTTTGGTTATGTTCTTCTAAACACCATGATTTACAGGAACTTCTGACATCTCCCCAGAGTGAACAGAGATGAAACAATACCCGGTCTTTATTCTTTCACACGTCGTTATTTGCGTAGGGGCTAGAATTTTTCTCACTGTACATCTGCTCTCTGATTAAACCAGTTTACGGAGAGAACAGTCATAATGAGGACCTGTTCCCACCCCCACTTTCTTCATCTGAATTACCATAATGTCTCGTTAGTGAATAAAACACGGAGATTAATTGCAGTTCAAGGGCAGAGGGTTGGAAGGGAGCTGATGCATTTAGGGAGGGAGTGAGGAAACAATGTAACAGCTATTGTGCCTTAGAGACACTAACAATTGTCTGATGATCACATCACAAGGGGGCGCTCTGGTTCTCAGAATGGAAATGTCTGCAAGTTCTGCAACTCAGCAGAATAAGAAATTATATGTACTTAACTGCACAGCCAGTTCAAACAATGACCTTTCCTGCATTGGGCTGTATAATATATTAGCCAATAATAAAGCTTATAACTACCATGCTTGAATCAATATTACTTGGAGATGTTATATTAGACTGCAACTTGTTTGCACTTATATTAGTGACCATTGCTGACTATTGCAAACAGGGCTCCTATATTAGTGCAAATGCAGTGCAATTTCAAGTTATTTTGTAATATTTTTTTCTATTATTTTGTAACAATGATTGATTACTGATATTTTTGTCACCGTGCAAATTAGCTATTAGCTGCACCATGACTTTGACTTTATGGATTTTGAGTGCTTTAACCTGCCCTAAGGACATTGGATTCTTTTTGGACAATTTATATTGATTTAAGCTTTATCAAGGTTTTTTGGCCTCATGGCGTCTTAACCTGCACTAACGACATTGGATTCTATTGGACATTTTTTACTTTCATCCATATTGATGTAGGTTTTCATTGATATTGAGTGTTTTCACCTAAACGATGGACATCGAATGGTTTTCTATTGACATTGGGATCAGATTTCTCTACTTAATTAGAAATGCTAATTGTATGATGTCGCCATGTTACTCTTTGAAAATTGCACTGCCTCACTTTCTAGTATGTCTGACGAAGGGTCTCTCAGGAAGTGCGTAGCCACGAAACGCGTCAGACCTCAGACGCTAGATGGTTAATCAGATGTGAAAAAAAAAGATATACCTTTTAACCATAACCTCGAGAGTGTGTGATTCTTCTAAGATGCTGGTGTGCGCTGCCACAAAAAAACTTGGTGTGACGAAGGGGCTTACCCTGAAACGTTACAGCGCTTGCACCAATAAACATGCAGCGTTAAAGACCCGTTGTGCCATTTTTCTTTCCTGTTTGCTGATCATTGGAGGGTGCCGATCCCTCTGTGTGGTGTTTATACAAATGGCCTGTGGTTGTCACTGTGCACAGGACTTGTACTGTGCATACACAGGACTTTCTGTACATCTTAAAAGGAAAAGTGAAAGTTACTGTTGTGTAATGGCTGCATGAGAGCCTGCTAATAAAGCACTGTCCATACTCTACTCATCCTCGGCTGCCCAAAACATAACACTCTGGAGATCCTTACGTGAGAGCACATATTCAAAGGCCAGGGAATGCTGGTGAGTAATCCTGTTTGCGTGCAATTTCAAGTTGCCATGCCTTTTACGGACAATGCAGCAATTTCCAAACAATTCCAGAATAATAGAGACCATTGTAAGGTTGCAATGCACCTAATGCAGTTGCATTCAATTCATGACGTTGAACTTGCGATTCAATGCAAATTGGTTACAGTTGTGCTGTTTTTTTTTTTTTTGTGTGGCTGGTGACAGTGTCACAATGATGTTGGCACCCAGTTATTTAGGTGCCATGGGTACCCTGGAGCCGATGCCAGCTTTGAGTTGGCGGTAAGTACAGCGTTCATCATCAATAGGGACACTGCATGTGATTTATGTGAAAAGGCTAGAATGCATTGGCTAATGCAAGTAGTGGCTTTAGACATAAGTACCTTTTATATGGTGCCAATTAGCCCAACGACTATGGCTAACTTTGCACGACTTTGCCCTTAGGCCTTACAATAGGCAGGAGGAGTCTGAACAGTAGGGCACGTGATTACATTCAAGGTCAATGTTGCCTGATTTATTGCCCATTTTATTGGCACAGGTGCTTAGCTATAGAATTAAATTGGATTGAGTTGGTGCCATCAACTGTACATGGAAGAGATCTGGGTGATTTGGAATAACATTTTCTTTTGATCACTGATTTATATGGGCATTTCTACATAATCCCTGTGCCATAAGACTCATAAGAAGTCATATCAGACAACAGTTAAATTAGGCCAGAAATTCAGTTATATAATTTATACTGCCTCTACACACAGGGGCAGATTTATCAAGGGTCGAATATCGAGGGTTAATTAACCCTCAATATTCGACTAGGAATTGAAATCCTTCGACTTCGAATATCGAAGTCGAAGGATTTAGCGCAGAAAATTCGATCGAATGATCGAAGGATTATTCCTTCGATCGAACGATTAAATCCTTCGAATCGAACGATTCGAAGGATTTTAATCCAACGATCGAAGGAATATCCTTCGATCAAAAAAACTTAGGCAAGCCTATGGGGACCTTCCCCATAGGCTAACATTCGATGGTCGAAGTAGCCCAAAAAACACTTCGAAATTCGACGTTTTTTTACTTCGAATCCTTCACTCGAATTTAGTGAATCGGCCCCACAGAGTTGGAACTAGACAAACTGCAATATTTTATCTTTGGGAAACAAACATTCTTTGACTCACATTTCATTGCAGAAAAAGGCAAGTGCTGGCGCTTTAGAAGAAGCAGAAGTTAAGCAGATATTTAAAGAAACAGTTTAGTATAAAAAAATAAACTGGTTAAATAGATAGTCTGTGCAAAATAAGTTTTACTTTATGGTTGAATTCTCCTTTAGGTGAACCCCAAATGGAAGGACGACCACACACCTTGAGAAACTTTATTTTCCTGTCATTTGTAAATACCTTGACATCTAAATGGTACTGCCATTAATTCCTCTTCAAAATAATAAAAGTTAAAACGTCAGTGAAATAAGTATCTTTATTTACTGAGTAAGTATGTTACATCATTTCATATTAATCTTCCTCTCTGGGAAAAGTGAGCCTTACCTGCATCAAAGACTGACAGATGATCAGAGGATCCTTGCCTAGGTACAAGAAGTGCCTTTTCCTTAGCTTGTGGCGTCACTGAACCTACACTGAGAGGGGGCAGTGATTTCATATAAACACTTTGCTGTGGGTGTAATGGAGATTCTTTGATTCCACTAGTAATTAGAGTTCCTCATAGGGGAACTGAGAGTCTGGAGGGTTAATTGTGCCTGGAGGATTGATGGGAACTCTACTAATTGGGGCTCTACAGTAGGCTGTGAAACACTTTAATTTTGGAATAGTCAGACCCACTTCTACAATGTTGTGTGACTGTTGACCTATTTTAGATCCTCGCTATTTTTGATCCCCAATTTTACCCACTAGGCCTGGTACTTTAGCAAGTTAAATACCATTCTCTCTGTTCTAATGGGGATAAGAAACAGGACCCAGGAATAATCAGTTTTCAAGTCTCTGCTAAAGCCTCTGGTCCAATTATTTTCTAACCCATACACTACAGGTCCTGTTATCCAGAAAACTTGGAACCTGGAGACAGCGGATCTTTTTGTAATTTGGATCTTCATACCTTAAGTCTTCTTGGTTTTGCTTCCAAAAAGGATTCATTATATCTAAGTTGATTAAGTACAAGGTACTATTTTTTATAGAGAAACAGGAAATTATTTGTAAACATTTGAATTATTTAGATAAAATGGAGTCTTCTGGAGAACAGGGTTATGAATCCCATACCTGTATTATGATTTATTGCCTTCCCAGTGTAAGAGCAGGGTAAAAAAGGGGACAGACTGCCATAGAAGTTCAGAAGAACCTTAGAAGAGCATCAACATCATTTGAAAATTCTATAGCAATAATGGAAATGTGAAATTTGACTTCTTCAACAAAATTTTCATTACATAATTGTCGACTTAATTGACAAGCAGTTGAGTCTTCCCACTTCAGATAGGGGTCCAGGCTTTCTGCACATACAGTGGTCCTTGTTCCTCTAACTTTGATTCTGTGCTGGTGTAAAGTATCTCTACCTGGAAATGGTTGAGGAAACGTCTCCTGAAAGCCTTCCTAAAATTAGATCTTGAAATAATACACGGACTATTATGCTTGACTACCAACTCCAGCCAGACTTCTGTTTCACAGAGATCTCATTACTCATAGTGAGTCAGCGCTTACTTGCAAGAAGGCAGCCCTGCTTGCACAACACACGCCTAATCAATCTGAAGGTTAAGAAGACCCCTCGGCGAATGTGAATGCCCTTTATCTCTGATGAGTCAACCAATGATCTCTGCATTTCATTAATCCAGGCTTTTCACAGAACTGTTTACAGGAATCTCAGAAACTGTATTCTTTCACTGAACTCCGATAACAGTGTACCAAAACTGGGTCTCACAGCAAGAGCCTTCCAGCCCAATATTGTATCTCCATGCCCCCTTAAGGGATCATTTATAAATGCAATGGGCAAAGTACTAAATGCATGCAAGTCATCATCAGTATCATTTACCACAACTTGATCCATAGATGTTGACTGCTTTATATAAATGGTGCCCTCCCAGCTCAGGAACCATCACACTAATCATATCTTAGAACAGGACATAATGATAATTTGTGCTTTGATGAGGCAGAACAGCCATTATTACTAAAAAGCATAAAAGCATAACTTCAACTAGGCATAAACAATTGATTGGTCTCTCTGAACAGCTACAGACTCCATACTAGGGTCCTACAAGGAAGCCATTATTTGCATACATTGCACACTGTTTCTGCAGAGTTCCACAAAGTACAAGGATTAGGGATTATTCAATGAAGGGAAATGGCTTTTAACATTATAAATATAATGAAGCTATCAACTGAATGGTATTGTCACCAATATAAAATGATATGTTCAAAGCTATGACTAGGGTGATGGTGACTGGGCTTAGTGTGCACCATATTGTATGACCAAGAAGCAAGGAATTTCTTGGTGCATGGTGCTGCAAAACAGTTATAGTAGAGGTCATCATTGATCCCCTGCAGTTAAATATGGTCTGAGCAAATTTACAATTTGCCAAAGTGAGCCATAGATTATTTAGGGAATCAAAAATGTCACTCTCACAACTGTCCTGTGAACTCCTTTCAGGGCAATTTGCAAGCAATTTGCACCGAGAGATGCTTGGATCTAGTAGTGAGTGAATAAAGAAGATAGGTTTTCCATTAAACTGTATCATAGATTGCACTCAAATCAGCCAAAATGGCATATAAAATACTGAATTAATTCTGTATTTGTCCACATGAAGGCTATGGACCCTTATAGTGGTGGTGTCCTCTATGTATACATGAGGTCTATAAACCATTATAGTGGTCCACATGAAGGCTTTGGCCCATTATAGTGGTGGTGTCCTCTATGTCCACATGAGGGCTATAGACCATTATAGTGGTGGTGTCCTCTATGTCCACATGAAGGCTATATACCATTATAGTGGGGGTGTTCTCTATGTCCACATGAAGGCTATGGACCATTATAGTGGTGGTTTCCTCTATGTCCACATGAGGGCTATAGACCATTATAGTGATGGTGTCCTCTATGTCCACATGAAGGCTATGGACCATTATAGTGGTGGTGTCCTCTATGTCTACATGAAGGCTATAAACCATTATAGTGGTGGTGTCCTCTATGTCCACATGAAGGCTATGGACCATTATAGTGGTGGTGTCCTCTATGACCACATGAGGGCTATAGACCATTATAGTGGTGGTGTCCTCTATGTCCACATGAAGGCTATGGACCATTAAAGTCGTGGTGTCCTCTATGTCTACATGAAGGCTATAAACCATTTTAGTGGTGGTGTCCTCTATATCCACATGAAGGCTTTGGACCATTATAGTGGTGGTGTCCTCTATGTCCACATGAGGGTTATAGACCATTATAATGGTGGTGCCTTCTATGTCCACATGAGGGCTATTGACCATTATAGTGGTGGTGTCCTCTATGCCCACATAAAGGCTATAGTCCATTATAGTGGTGGTGTTCTCTATGTCCACACGAGGGCTATGGACCCTTATAGTGGTGTCCTCTATGTCCACATGAGGGTTATGGACCATTATAGTGGTGGTGTCCTCTATGTCCACATGAGGGCTATGTACCATTATAGTGGTGGTGTCCTCTATGTCCACAAGAGGGCTATGGACCATTATGGTAGTGGTGTCCTCTAGGTCCACATGAAGGCTATGGACCATTATAGTGGTGGCGTCCTCTATGTCCAAATGAAGGCTATAGACCATTATAATGGTGGTGTCCTCTGTGTCCACATGAAGGCTATGGACCATTATAGTGATGGTGTCCTCTATGTCCACAAGAGGGCTATGGACCATTATGGTAGTGGTGTCCTCTAGGTCCACATGAAGGCTATGGACCATTATAGTGGTGGTGTCCTCTATGTCCACATGAGGGCTATGGACTATTATAGTGGTGCTGTCCTCTATGTCCACATGAGGGCTATATACCATTATAGTGATGGTGTCCTCTATGTCCACATGAGGGCTATATACCATTATAGTGATGGTGTCCTCTATGTCCACATGAGCGCTATGGATCATTATGTCCCATTACTTCATGGAGGAGTAAGACATCTCCGTTTCTGGAGAAGACGTATGGCAACATCTACATTTTCACATTCCACTTGTGTAGTGTTAATACATAACTTTCTTTTAAAACAAGCTTCAAATAACACAGCATGGCTCAGTTACTAAGGGATGCAAAAATTAAATCACCATGTTTTTGGCCCACAATGAAATCTGACCACCCCTAGTAGCACTATTACTGTCAAGGACATCTCTTTGCACAAAATGAATGGCACAGTTGTACCTTAAAGCAAATTGGTGTCCACCTGCAAGCCCCCTGCATATTGCTCATGACATAGAAGCATCTGCAGGTGCAAGACACATCTGAGCCTTTTCATTATATTATTATATTAACATATATTTCACCCAGCGTTACATAATGAAAAAAAAAAGTGTAAAACGTATTGCTTATTGTATAATGTTTAATGAATGGCTTTTGGAAAATTGCTTAAAATTAAAATTACTTTCATTAGGTTAAACAAGAAATAAAATACATGCAGTATATACTGTAGAATGCCTGTTTGTGGCAGCCTTTAGGTAGTGGACATCCTTGTGCCCCTGAAACAGATTTCCAGTCTTACATGGATGCAAGTGATTAAGGCAAGGCTCTCTAAATTGTTCAGTTTTGCCCTTCTCTGTCCCCCAAAACTTGCCCTATACCCATAGTAAATAGAGATCCCAGCATTACTGCATTGCTTGGGACCCCTTTCCTTCAGCTCATGATGCACACTGTGTGCCTATTCCAGAAAAAAACCCTAATAGCCGTGAGTATCATTATGGGACATTAGAAATAAACACCAATAAATAGGATGGTTTCAGTGTGTAACCAGTCTAAGGGGCTCTCCAGCTCTTGGCAGAGGATGAAAGGAAGACGTAATGACTTACTTGGAAATGTGTTTGGAGCACAGAAGCAATTTCCTTATACCTCTTGGAGAGAAAAAGCATGCGGAGCAGAAGGTACACACAGCCACACAAAATGTGTCTCGCTCCCCACCCATCACACAGAGCTGCGAGACATAAAGACAAAGGCGCAAATTCACTAAGGGCCGAAGCGCCGAACGCTAGCGTTAATTCGCTAGCGTTTGGCATTTTTCGCTACTGCGCAAATTCACTAACGAACGCTGGAGTAGTTTCGCTAGTGTTACTTCGCACCCTTACGCCAGGCGAATTTTTGCTAGCGACGTAACTACGCAAATTCACTAACTTGCGCAGTGTACTGAACGCTACCTTTTACGCTAGACTTCCTTCGCCACCTCAGACCTGGCGAAGCGCAATAGAGTAGATAGGGATTGTTTCAAAAAAAGTAAAATTTTTTTCAAAGTCCCAAAAAACGCTGGCGTGTTTTCTACATGATAGGTGATAGGCTGAAAAAGATCGAAAATATTTTTGGGGCTCCCCTCCTTCCCCCCTATATTTCCTGACTCATGGCAACTTACCTAGACAGTGGGCACATGTGTAGGGCAAAATAAAAAATTTTTTTGCTGATTTGAAGGTTTTCTAGGCATTTGTAGTGCAGATACGTGTTCCTGCATTGAAATTTGAATTTCACGCCGTATGTAAATGAACCATCGCTAGCGAAACTTCGCTTCGCGAATTAACGCTAGCGCAACTTCGAAAACTTACGCTACCCCTGTGCGCAACTTCGGATTTTAGTGAATTTGCGGAGCGCTGGCGAAAATACGCCTGGCGAAGTGTGGCGAACTGTGGCGAAGTGCGGCGAATTTGTGCCTGGCGCAACTTTGCATCTTAGTGAATTTGCCCCAAAGTGCAGTGTAGAAGGGTTGAATAATAATTTACAATATATAAATACCAAACAGACCTGGTGGAAGAGATACAAAATTCTTTCTGTTAGAAATGCTACAACAATATTGCACAGGTCAGCATTTGGGTTTGGTGGTCTTTGGGTTAGAGGTCTCATTAGATCTTGACTATTAAAAAAAGCCTCAGTGTTGGGTCAATAGCTTCATCTCGGACTCCTGAAAGAGGGAATTTGGATGATCGCTTGTTTATAGGGAGCCTAAAGGTCATACATGAAAGGTTGTGGGACTTCCCAATTGTACGGAATTAATGCTGAACTGACTCTCCTTGTAATAACCATTATACAAAGCTCAGTAAATGTTTTGAAATTCTTCCTTTACTTGTATGTGTGTATTAGGAAAGCACCGAATCCAGGATTCGGCCAGGATTCAACCTTTTTCAGCAGGATTCGAATTCAAAATCCAAATCTTAATTTGCATATGTAAATTAGGATTGGGGAGGAAAATCATGTAACTTTTCATCACAAATCAAGAAGGTAAAAAAATGTTTCGCACTTTTCTTCTCCCAGCCCTAATTTGCCGAATCTTTCGAGAAGGATTCGGGGTGTTCGGCCGAATCCAAAATAGTGGATTTGGTGCATCCCTAATTTGGACGAATCTTTCACAAAGGATTCGGGGACTCGTGAATCCCAAATAGTGTATTTGGTGCATCTCTAGTGTATGTAAGTTATTGCTCACAAAAGGTTTAATAATTGATCCAGTATAGTTGTATTAAGGTTTCTATTAACAATTAATAAACATATTAATAAATGTAATAAACATGTAATGTTTATTACATAAAGAAATGTATTTTACACACACTGGGCTGGGTTCGTGTTAAGCACAAGGCTTACAATCCAAACTCAAACTCAGCGTCAGGCTGTGGATAAAATAAACTTTTTCACTTTGAACTTGCCTGGTGGAAGTTTGCCTTTATTGAGTGCCTGCTCTAAAGTACTTTCGTTTTGCAATTCAAACTCCCCAAACGGTATATGTTTGATTCTTCATAGCTGAGACCTCTCTTACCCTTTATCAGCTTTGTTACTCTCCTCTGGACTTTAGTCTTACCACTTTTGTGTACTGGAGGCCAAAACTCACTTAGACAATCTAGTGCTCTAGAATGTTGCTCTAGAACTGAGCAAAGGTTCCACAGTCAGTTGCTCCAGTGGAATTGAAATAGAACAGGGGAATAATTATGTCTCTGTACAGGCTATGAGCGAACATAGGGGGCTAGTTCCTGCTGTGTTGTGCTTAGTAAAGGGAAAACCAGTGGCAGAGGAAATTAATCAGCTGAAGCTGCATGAAAGTTAAGGATTTCTCCTATTTGCAACAAGATATAATTGTAAGGTGGCACAAAAAACAGTGCCTCAATCACATAGACGATGGGGTCATTGCGCCCGTACTAGGAACTCAGGGGCAGCCCAGGATTATAGGGGTGATGTGCTCCAAAGCAGATTGGTGTGACTTTCAGTGTTATAACTAGATGTTACTGGGCCCCACAACAAATTCATTTTAGGGACCCCAGAGGCTGTCCTGTTTAATATGTGTTGAAATTACTCGTTAATTAGGGTCTCACGGGGCCCCCTATACCCCCTGGGACCCCCTGCAGCGTGAGGGTCTATTTCCTCTGTAGTTACGCCTCTGACTTTCATATATTTAAGGTACAGTAACACCAAAAAATTAAAGTGTTTTGAAAAATGTTATGTTGCCCTGCACTGGTAAAATTGATGTGTTTGTTTCAGAAACACTACTGTATTTCATATAAACAAGCTGCTGAATAGCAATGGCAGAAATTGAAAAAAGGCTATATGTCACAGGATAAATAGTGGATAACAGATAAAATTATGTTCTACAGAGCTTATCTCCTATCTGTTATGTAACCTGAGCCTTTTCTCCTTTGAATGGCTGCCCCCATGGCTACACAGCAGCTTGTTTATATAAACTATAGTAGTACTTATCTGTTATCTACTGTGTATCCTGTGCTTGAATGGCTGCCCCCATGGCTACACAGCAGCTTGTTTATATAAACTAGGGATGCACCGAATCCACTTTTTTGGATTCGGCCGAACCCCCGAATCCTTCACGAAGGATTCGGCCGAATACCGAACCGAATCCGAACCCTAATTTGCATATGCAAATTAGGGGTGGGAAAGGGAAAACATTTTTTACTTCCTTGTTTTCTGACTAAAAGTCACGCAATTTCCCTCCCTGCCCCTAATTTGCATATGCAAATTAGAATTCGGATTCGGTTCGGCCGGGCAGAAGGATTCGGCCGAATCCGAATCCTGCTGAAAAAGGCCGAATCCTGGCCGAATCCCGAACCGAATCCTGGATTCGGTGCATCCCTAATATAAACTATAGTAGTACTTATCTGTTATCTACTGTGTATCATGTGCTTGAATGGCTGCCCCCATGGCTACACAGCAGCTTGTTTATATAAACTATAGTAGTACTTATCTGTTATCTACTGTGTATCCTGTGCTTAAATGGCTGCCCCCATGGCTACACAGCAGCTTGTTTATATAAACTATAGTAGTACTTATCTGTTATCTACTGTGTATCCTGTGCTTGATTGGCTGCCCCATGGCTACACAGCAGCTTGTTTATATAAACTATAGTAGTACTTATCTGTTATCTACTGTGTATCCTGTGCTTGAATGGCTGCCCCCATGGTTACACAGCAGATTATTTATATAAACTATAGTAGTGTTTCTGAAGCAAATACTGCAGTTTTACCAGTGCAGGGCAACACTGCATTATATTTGTACTTTAAAACAATTTCACATTTTGATGTTACTGTTCCTTTAAACACCCCAGTGCTGTCACCAATGTCCGGCCTGATTGTTTGCCCATGTAAATTCTGCTTGCCTTGTTCCTGTGTGTCCTGCCTTGTCCTGGATTCCTATTGTGAGACTGATTGCTGTATCCTGAGCTTTGCTTGCTTGAACCTCTGACTTATACCTGTACTCTTTTAACCCCGTTTTTTACCAGGCTACTATAATTTGTCTGTTCTCAGTATCAGTCTTCCAATTTCTAGTTCCAGCCTCTACTACCCTGCTGTCAGTTCCAGTCTTGCCTGTACTCAGTACCCATCTTGTCGGTTCGGTGTATTTCCCAGTACCTGCTTCCTGCTCAGCCTTTACTTGACCTTAAAGTTTAGTATAAAAATAAAAACTGGGTAAATAAGTAGGCTGTGCAAAATAAAAAATGTATCTAATATAGTTAGTTAGCCAAAAATTTAATGTATAAAGGCTGGAGTGACTGGATGTGTAACATAATAGCCAGAACACTAGTTCCTGCTTTTCAGCTCTCTAACTCTGAGTTAGTCAGTGACTATAAGGGGGGCCACATGAGACATAACTGTTCAGTGAGTTTGTAATTGATCCTCAGCATTCAGCTCAGATTCAAAAGCAACGGTTATGACTAGTAAAGGGCGAATTTGTGGCGTTTCGTTGAAAAATATGCAAAATTGTTGTGAATTTCAGGAAAAATTAGTGAAATGGCGACAAACTTGCAAAACCAATTGAAGTCAATTTTGAAGCCCATTGATTTCCCACACAACTTTTTCGGTAAATTCACAACAATTTTGACACACGGCAATTTTGATGCGAGTGACAATTTTTATACGCACGACTCTTTTGTCCAAATGCATTAAGTCAATGGGCGTCCGAATAATTTTGACGTGCTTCAATTTCATGCGCACGACTATTCCGACGCGCAAGAATTATTTTTTGTTGCAGCGGATTTTTCGCCACAGTTTTGCGAATTTATTCGCTGGTGGCGAATCTTGGAAATTCGCTTTGAATTCATGCCTCGCAAATTTATTCCCCTGTCACCAGTTGTGACCCATGTCCCCCCCCGAGTCACTGATTGGGTACTGCCTGGTAACCAATCAGTGGAAACCAAGAAAGCTGAAAAGCAGGAAGTAGTGTTCTGGCTATTATGTTACAGATCCAGTCACTCCAGCCTTTATACATTACATTTTTGGTTAACTGACTATATTAGATACATTTTTTATTTTGCACAGCCTATTTATTTACCCAGTTTTTATTTTTACACTGAACTGTTCCTTTAAGGCGTTCCTTTAATATCCTGCCTTCACCACTTACAATAATAAATGCAAATTGTGGTTTAATAAACCTTTACTAAATAAAAGTCACAATAGTCAGTAATTGTTTTTTATTGAATCACGCTCCTATGCTCATTGCTCAGCCAGGGCCAATCCCGCTCCTATACCAGATGTAGAGTATCAAGTACAGAATGTTCCATTTGGGGGAAGATAAAACAGTTACAAATCTGTATAAAAAAGTCAACTCAGGGGCATAATTTGTTGGCTACTACCCGGCGCTGAAACTGAATATGCCTTGAGTTGATTATTGACAAGCCATAAAGATGACATTGGGTGATAAAAAAATATTGCTACTGTGCTTACAGGCTGTGACAACTCATAACTCATCCATGTCCAGTCAGATGATCTCCTGCTCTGATTTATTAGACCCAAGCAGAATAAAACAAAGGAACATCTATATGAATAGTGAGTGGCATAATAACTGTCTGCTAGTACTTCCAAGCTTGGACACTGGGAGGCGCTCACTTGCTGGTTCTTATTAACTACAATGGGATCTACATTTCTAGATGTACCTTTCTATATATCTTTCTTCTTGTAACAAGTATTATGATATGATTGGCAGTTCCAATTTATAAGGGGAGGCTACAATAACCTTTCTCTCCTTGTGCTGATACTTCTTGGAGAATCTCAACATATCAGAACACTATTGATCTTTAAAAGCATAACAATTCTGAAACTTATTGGTCAAAGAGTTGCACTTTAGGGGGTTCACACCAGGGGTGGGGTGTTCCATGGATTGATTGGACAATATATATATAAAGCGCATCATTGCATCCACCTGAATGCTACTCACTTGGTGAAATGATACTTTGTGGGAATTCTAGAAAAAAATATTGCATTGTGGGTAAAAATAACATGGCTGATTGTTTGGAAACTTTGCGCATACACATAGCTCTTTGCACTGGCTTAGTAAATGAGCCCTCTAGTCTATAACAAATATGAGATAGGCCAGATGTCTATAGGTAACAGTACTTGCTGGGGAAAGTAGAGGTCTTTCTGTATACTAGATACAATTCAGCGGGAACAGCCCCCTAAGTTTGCTCATAGTCTGTACAGAGAGATACCATAAAACTATGGCAGCATAGGTTTTCCCCTGTAATAAGCACAATTCAGCAGGAACAGACCCTAAGTTTGCTCATAGTCTGTACAGAGAGATCCCATAAAACTATGACGGCATAGGTATTCCCTGTACTAAGCACAATTCAGCAGGAACAGTCCCCTAAGTTTGCTCATAGTCTGTACAGAGAGATCCCATAAAACTATGGCAGCAGAGGTATTCCCCTGTACTAAGCACAATTCAGCAGGAACAGACCCTAAGTTTGCTTATAGTCTGTACAGAAAGATCCCATAAAACTATGGCAGCATAGGTATTCCTTGTACTAAGCACAATTCACAGTCCCCTCAGTGTGTTCATAGTCTGTACAGGTTAATACCATAGTATGGCAGCATAGGTTTTCCCCTGTACTAAACAGAATCCAGAAGGAGAACCCGAGGGTACATTGGTTTCCAGAAACAGCATCTTGCTCTGAGGATCAAAGAGACCCAGACTCGAAGTGAGACCCTCTGCCAACAAAGCAATTGAAAAAATGGCACCAGGAAACGTGGGGCAATTAGACGTGATGCTGTAGGAAATTACAGTAATTGGGATATTACGGTAAGGACTGTCAGCACGGGATTTCCGAATGGGATATACATCAGAAAATGGTAAACAGTGAGCAGAGTGTGCCGGACGTTATCCCTGACTCATCCGTGCCATTCACAACACATGTTTTCTCTTGGGGACACTCATACTCCAAATGTCCGTGAGTGGGTGGCTGGCTGCACAAAAAACTCACAGTAAACACAAACTTTGCCCATCCCACTAAACTGGATCTTCTCAATCTGTATGGACGAGGCCACATTGGAAGTGCACCCTGACGTTCTCTCAATGCAAATCATTGGATAGATTAATGCTGAGCTGACAGCAGCACAACAGCTTCTCATGTGCAGAACGGAGAAAGGGTTTCTCCCCCGAGCACACACTCACTTCTAAGAACCCTCTGGCTGAATCATTTCATTGAATTCCATCTGTTCTTAGTTTGAGGTCTCCAGTCCCCAGTGAACATTATCCCTCCCGACATTAAGAATGGAGAAACATTCGCTCCCCTTAATGTTTATTGTCACCGCTCACTGTGGACTCAGCAGATCTGGCTTTTGTTTGCCTTCATAGCGAATACAATCATAAGGCAAAGCTCTCATTAAGAAAAGAGGAAACGCATTATCCCAATCATTAAACATTCTGAAACGAGCGCCGCTCAGACAACGTTTACATAAAGCGAGATTAGCTTTCAGCTTTTATGAATACTCCATTCTTGGTATACAGTTACTTGTAAGTAGATTGACGGGAGCCGTTACAAGCACGGGTGAAAATCAATGAAAAAACTTTATTACCAAGTAATCATTAAAAAACAAGAACAGATATCACTTTAACCTTGAACTAAACCATGTTGTGTCTAGTCACCTGACGCGTTTCGTGCCTCACTTTGGCACTTCATCAGAGATGGAGTCAAGGTTTACATCCATATATAGTATACTAAATTAAAATTTTTAATTGAGTATACTATATGTAAACCTTGACAAGACTCAACCTCTGATGAAGTGCCAAATGTTCCTCTATTGTTAAATATATTTTATATAAGTCATAGAACTCTGAGGTGACTTTTAATACTGATATGGGACTTGTTATTCAGAATGCTCTGGACCTGGGGTTTTCTAGATAATGGATCTTTCTGTAATTTGGATCTGCTTTCCTTAAAGTGAAGTCTAAAATAGAATGCTGTATTTTGTAAACTTAAATAAACATGAACTTACTGCACCACAAGCCTAATCAAACAAATAATTTATGCTTTCAAAGTTGGCTACAGGGGGTCATCATCTTGTCAAGTCAAATAATATCTGCCAGAAGTCGATACAAGACGACTGATTAATAATCAGAATATACAGACTGCACTGGCTCCTGTGTTGTCATGTAATCTAATGTGGATTTTCTAGTTTTTGTATTGTTTAATCCAAACTTTCTTCAACTCTGCAGAACCAGTGGCTGCAGCAACATAATCCTCCAAATAGAATCCCAGTTTATCTGTTTAAATCTGGCTCCATGATCTTTGTCCCTGCAGCTGGAGTTGGAAACAGTAAAGGGGATGTAAAGGCAAAAATAAAATCCAATACAAATCTCTACAGTTGCCGACTGCTCTACAGCCCTTGGCTTGATAAAGGGCCCAGTGGAGGCCCAAAACGTTGCAGCTTTGTTTGTGAGCTGAATAAATACTGATCACTTAATCAATTGCAACAGTTGTGCCGCAGGTCTCTTGCTTTGTGTTTTTTAAAATACATGTCCAGGGAACCTTAATAAAGATAATAAAGTTACCAAAAAGTTTAAGTCAGGACTTTTGCAGGCAATCAGGCTTAAAAAAGGAAAAGTCACCAGCGTTTTTTTGGACTTTAATGCATTATCGGCACACAGGATATAATGTAAGTGACAGAAAATTGAGGAAGATCTAGCTGCTTTATAGCACTTCGTCTGGTCTGAGGTGGCGAAGGCAACTCTGTTCCTACAAAACAAAGGTACTGTGTATACTCGAGTATAAGCCGACCCAGGTATAAGCCGAGGTACCTAATTTTACCTACGAAAACTGAGAAAACGTATTGACTCGAGTATAAGCCTAGACACAACTACAGCCCTGTCTCCCAGCAGTGCCAAAGCGACCCCCCCAGCGATTAACTGGACTTCTTTCCAAAGTTGATGGTGACAGAGAATTGCCAAATGAATTACTGTGTGCATTGTCCCACTGTCCCACTACCATGTGCAGAGGGCGCTGTGTGATATTGCCATCACTGTTAATCTTTCGTATAACCAACAGAGGGCGCTGTGTGATATTGCAGTCACTGTTAATCTTTCATATAACCAACAGAGGGCGCACTGTTATTCTTTCATATAACCAACAGAGGGTGCTGTGTGATATTGCAGTCACTGTTATTCTTTCATATAACCAACAGATGGCGCTGTGTGATATTGCAGTCACTGTTATTCTTTCATATAACCAACAGAGGGCACACTGTTATTCTTTCATATAACCAACAGAGGGCGCTGTGTGATATTGCAGTCTCTCCCCAAGGGAACTGTTGGTATAGGAATGATTAAAAGTGACTGCAATCTCAGCTACTGCCCGATGACTCGAGTATAAGCCGAGGTAGACTTTTTCAGCACATTTTGGATGCTGAAAAACTCGGTTTATACTCGAGTATATACGGTATCCAAAATGTGGCCCTAGTTTGGCCCCCTCATAATAAGAACTTGCTGAGAGTTGTGGAAAAACACAGCTGAGATCCTGTAAGCTTGACATGTCTGAAGCTTTGTGGCCCCAATACACAATACTGGATGTCTAGTGATCTCCTTTGCTCAGACTTATCATCCATTTTCTGCCTTCTGCATCCCAAATTCCCCTCAGAAAAATCATGGGATGACAGATATTGCTCTTTTCCAAACCCATATTCACTGCGCTGACAGAAACATGTGTAGGCTGTCACTTATGATCAGGCTTCTTGCCATAAAACCTGGTCCACCTTTATTTCCAAGAAAAACAGCTTCCAAAAACAGAATATCTCAATTCTACACGTGACTCAGATCTTCTCTTTAGTCAACTTGTCTTAAAATGAATATTGTATATGATTGTATTTCAGCTGCACAACTACACGAAGCCCTTTGTCATCTGGAAGGATGCCCGTTGTTTCGATCAAGTGGATCTTTGTCCGATTGACCTTCCATTCCATGATTGATCTTCCATGCTATGACAAAAATTGGGCTGATATTTTGGTCCCAGTGCAAGTGAGCAGATCAGAACCAATGCACTGTATCTCATCCAAAGGAAACTCACTTAAAAGAAAATGACCAGTTGTTGACCAGATCTTGGTTGGGAAGGTCCCACACATGGATTAGTATCTGCTTACATGGTTTAGGATCCAAGCCAATAGCATATATTCAGGGCCGACCCCCTGGGCATTGGGGGAATTGTCCCGGGCCCGATGGCTTAAGGGGTACTCGGCCATGCTGTGTTTCTTGGATTAGCCAGGCCCCCCTTGAACTGCTGAAGTAGGAGCCAAGTTGCACCCAAGTAGGAGTTGAGCCATGCCGAACAACTTTTTAAAAAGGACACTAATTTCACTTGGGGGGAGGGGCTGTCCATTGATGTTTTTATTTGTAACCTGGGGGGCCCTGACTGCTGATGTTTTTTTTTTACATGGGGGAAGGCTGGCCACCAAGGTTTTTTTTTACTTATACCGATCCCTGTCACAAATGTTTTTTACACTTGGGGGAAGGCTGGCCACCAAGGTTTTTTTTTTTTACTTATACCGGTCCCTGGCCACCAATATTTTTTTTAGCTTGAAGGGGAGGCCACGCCACCAATGTTTTTTTTTTTTAAACAGGGCCCAGAAAATGTTGTTGTACAGGGCCCGGCAAATTCTGATGGTGACCCTGCATATATTGACCCATGTATAGCAAGGTTTAAATCTATTAAACTTATGTTTGTACCAAGTACTTTTTAGTGATTTTGCTAACCCTGCTCATGTACTCATTATGATACCAGTATGCCAATGGGAATGAACTATGTAGATCCCCATAACGTCTAACCTGTCATGTAACCATTTAGTACTTTGCCTGCACTTTAGCACTTTTTGCGGAATAGCGCCCGTTCGCCAAAACATGCCTGGTGATAGGGTCCAAAACCGTGATAGCAATGGTCTGGTTCACAAGCGAATTGGCGATTGCATCTGTTAGTGATTTGGCGATGTCCCTGCAGGTGGCAACGCAAGAGAATTGTTGCTAGCGTTCGCCACTTCGCTCTTTAGTAAATCTGCCCCCTGGAATTGAATTTAGAACTCTCTAAGCCCACTGGGCCATGTATGAACCCTCATATATGGGGATCATTTGACTTTCAATAACCTTAAAGGTATAGTTCTCCTTTAGATTGACTTTTAGAATGTTATAGACAGTAATATTCCGTAATAAATTGCAATTCATTTTAATTTTTAATTTTTTCATTTATTTTTTGTTAAGCAGCTCTCCACTTTGGTATTTCAGCAGCTTCCTGATTGCTATGGCAAAAATTTCTCTAGCATCCAGGCAGTGGTTTGAGTGCGAGACTGGGATAAGTATAGGAGAGGGACAGAATCCAGAATCGAAGATATGTAATTAAAAGAAACAATAGCCATGAAATTGTCGCCTCACAGAGAAATCGTGTCTTGCCAGCTGGGGTCAGTGACCCTCATTTGAGGTAGAAGAGGAAGGCAAAAACTATAAAGAATAAAAACCTAGGAATAGGACATTCTATAACAGGCTACCAGTTAAATTAAAGATGAGCCATCCCTTTAAGTACTGAATGAAACCTTCAATAAAGCTGCGCTGTATCCTCGACTTGTTACTTCTTACCGTATCGTACGGACATTAATAAAAACTGACAGCACTTCTCGTTGGATTTCAGAAATAATACTGCATAGTGTAAAGGTTTTTATTTTCCCTTTTTTCCACTTTTTATTGTATGAGTGCCATACAGTTCTCAGGAGAGGAGCTTATTATGGGAAGGAAAACACAGTGGAATTACTAATTCTGTTTCATGCTCCACTGCATTGGGTGTGAGCACAATAATATAATTGTGGGACAGAACGGGAATAGCCGTTGTTAGCAACCCTGTACTTGCACCTGTTTATATGACTAATTAGAATAATAGGCAACGATGGGAACGATGGTCCTGTTCTTTGGACTAAAAGGAGGATGTGTAGGGGGTGGCAGGTTTACACATTTTAAGCTGCATTTGATGAAAAAGGAAGAATTTAATATTTTTAATATTAAATCTATCTGATCCATTCTCCATCTAGGGGGAGTGAATTTTCGGAATGCTCCGCCATACACTACGGGAGACATGATTTTATGGTGAATATGCATATTTTTTAAAAATGCTAAATTTTGTCTCGGCAAATGAACACTTTCGACAGCGAAAATTCGTCGGCACCAAAGTTTCTTACCGAATTTTCTCTAGCATTTCTTTCTTGCTAGCGAAACTTCACTAATACGCTTACGTCAATTTTACATAAAGGTGATGTGTTTATTAGTGATGCTGGTGAAATGGCCACCTATTATTATAAATGTCCAAGGAAGCAAAAAAAAAAAGATCCTCGATTGAGCCCACCCTGAAAACAAAGGTTAAAAGGTGTAATTAACATATATTTAATAGTTACAACTTGTAAATATAATTCCACATTAATATATGAGAAAAAGCCAGCGTTTTTTGTATTTTCTGGATTACAGGATATGATGTCACGGGTATAATAATGTTGAGGATGTCGCTTCATCAATTCACCAGCCAGAACCTGGCGAAAAGGGTAACGGAAAAGTAAACACTTTGCGCATTAACGATTAGTCGCCTTGGCAAAAATCACCTGGTGAAACAACGCTAGCAAATTGTCTACTTTGCCTTTTAATAAATTGCCGACGTCCCTGCCAATATTCGTCAATGTGGTGAATTTTCGCTAAAAAAACGTGCTTCGCTCATTAGCAAATTGGCCCCTAAATGTCTATTATGTGCGTTTAGGAGGCAGCAAAGGTACCTTTAGGCATCATTATTTCCCATATCAGTCCTATACTCACTACCTGGTAGATAGCTGGAAGGAACAGTAAAACACAAAAAGAAAGTGTTTTACAGTAAGGAAAATATAATGTACTATTGCCCTGTTTTCAGTCAGGTTTCTTATAAAAACGGTACACATTTTTTAATTAAAGCATAATTTACCAATGAGAATGCCTCTGACTAAAGAGGAGAGTTTAGAATCCCTTTAATAGGTGAATCATTTAAGATTGTCTTTGCATTTTCAGGTCTGTGTCTACTGAAAGTTTCTCCAAGTTTCCTAACTTAAAGGAGAGCTAAAGCTTAACTAAAGAAGTAGCTAGAAATGTTGTACATAATGTTTTGGGCTTCTGTACCAGCCCAAGGCAACCACAGCCCTTTAGCAGTAAAGATCTGTGTCTCCAAAGATGCCCCAGTAGCTCCCCATCTTCTTTTCTGCTGATTCACTGCACATGCTCTGTGCTGCTGTCACTTACTGAGCTTAGGGACCCACTCACAATATACAGTACACATAGAATAGAAATGTCACAATATAAGGCTGATTAGTAATTAATACAGATAATTACTACATGGCAGCACAGAAACCAGTGCAATTAGCATCAGAATTTAATAATCAGCAAACCTGTAGCATCAGCTTATATTACAGCCAGGGAAGCTCATTTTCTGCTGGATAATTAGTGACGAGCCCTAAGCTTAGCTTCTCAACAGCCAATCAGAGCCCACTGAGCATGTGAGTGTCACAGACACTTTCCAAGATGGTGACCCCCTGTGACAAGTTTGAAGTCCTGGATCATTGCTGCTATTGACAAGCTGAAACTTTAGCCTCGTGCAATAAGTTCACTATATAAAATATGGCATTTTTAGGCACATTTATTTTAAGGGTTTAGTTCTCCTTTAATAGGTGAATGTACTTATCTGTGACACCTCTTACATCATGCTCAGAAAGACACAGGTACTAAGTTTTCTCCAAAAAACTCCCCTTATGGCTCAAGCAGGCAAGATTTATTCTCGGTTTGGCCACATTTGACAATATGGACGTCTTTAGTACCGTTTGGTTTTAAGATAAAAAGGTATTTTATTTTTAATAATAGCTAAATCTTAATAATAAATCTTTGTGTATGTTAATCTGGCTTCAGTTACAAGTCAGTAATAGTGCAGTAAAAATGCGTAACAGAAGTTATAAATTTTGTGTGTTTTTTTTATTGTCCCCTTGAATTCCTGCCCTGTGTACAATATATCTTTGCTAACAAGGATAAAGAGCAGGAATTTTTTTTTTTTTTTTTTTTAAAAAAAGCAGATCAATTAGTCTTTGTGTGTTTAAGGCCTGAATGAGAAAATATGTTTCTAATCCCTCACTCACACACACAATTTTTGTACTAATTTCACCTGATCCACTTTTTCCCAAGCCATCCTGCATCTGGGGAGACATTGGGATTACTGCAATGTGTCCAGCTGTCTGCTACCCTTCTGTCTGGGGTCTGTCTTTCACCTCCATTGGCTGACTTGTGCATGTGACTGGTAGGAAGGTAGAAGAAGGATATGATGCATCACCGCATAATAAACAAGCAGGTTATTCCCTGCAACGCTAATTGCCTCGTGTGCCAATATCCTTCTTCTATCACCAATTATGAGGTTGCTGATCCTCTAATATTGTGCACCGGGCTGATTTCTTTGAGGGTGTGCGATTTTTCTAAATTGCTTGTGTAAGACTGGTAGGAAGGTGGCAGAACGTGGATGCCTAAGTGCTTTCTCCTACCTGCCCCTAATAAATACAATAAATAAATATTCATGGGGTGCCCTCAGGTCTCAGCACTCCAAGAGACCTGCAGTAATTCAGTTAGAGTGGAAGGCAGGGTACAAAGTGCAGAAATAGATTATTTTCCATTTTTCAGCCTTTCTTTCCCATAATTATACACACAGTGTTGGACCGAGCCAACAGGACACTGGGAGAAAACCCAGTGGGACCTGAACTTCATGGCGCCCACCAGCCCCAAGACCTCCTCTGCTGTCCAGACTCAGGCCCCCTCCCCCACTGGACCATTTTCTTTCCACCAATCACAGGTGTAAGTTAAGGTAGTAAATGGTATAGGGCATGGGGGGCAGATACTGGGAGGGGGGCCCTTAACTTCAAAAGGAGGGCCCTTCAATCAAAGCCCTGGTGGGCCTTGGACTCCCCAGTCCCCAGTCCTATTAGTGATGTGCTGATCGAAAAAAACTTGACCAGCACCCAATCCTTACCTGCTCTACCCCAGCCCGCATACAACCCTAACCAAGCATACTCCTCTCTTCATATACCCGCCCCCTGTGACATCACAAATGGGGTGGGGCCTGCACTAGTATATAAAAAGGCAGAGGCAGAAGTGGGGCAGAAGAAGGCTGCGGTGGGGAGAATGGAGGCTAAAGTTCAGCCCAAACTCCCCACGGCTCAAGGACGTACTGTGGAAGTTAGCCGAACCCACCTGACCCACAGGTAAACTCACAGATCTTCGGGCTGGCCCACACATTACTAGTAGCTATAATATAACTTGAATTCAAAATTAGAATTCCGGGAGAAGCCATCAGCTGAGTCGATCAGTACTAGAGATATATATTATGGTCACTCACATCTTACTTAAAGGAGAAGGAAAGTTGTTTTAACTTGGGGTGCCAAAAGTTTGACACCCCCAAATGATTGTATTTACTTACCTGACACCCCGGGCTGGTGCTCCTATCAGGAAAAAACTGCACTGACCCCGAGTGATAACAGCAAGCACCACCGAGTGATTGTCTTCTTCGTTTCTTTAAATTACCCAGGAGTAGAATGAAATAGTCGGCTTTCTCATTAAAGTTTGGCCTTTTGCTCTACTGTGCATGCAAAGCCACGAATAGAAAAAGGAAGATGGAAGATTTGTGGTGCTCCCTGGAATAACCCCAGACCAGTAGTTTTCTCCTGATAGGAGCACTGGCCTGGGGTGTCAGGTAAGTAAATATAATCACTTGGCGGTGCCTAACTTTTGGCACCCCAAGCAAAAAAAAAAAAAAAAAGACTTTTCTTGCATTGTATATTGACATTGGGGTCTGAGTCATCACACAATCACCATACCGGGCCTTAATACACCACCAATACCGAGACTTTCTGGGGTCCACAGAACTCAACGTGCTCATCAGCCCCACTCATGTAATATCTTTGATGTAAAATATCACACTAGATTCCAACATCGCAGGACTCCTTGATCCTTGGGACCACCTCTCCGCCACCCAACAATGGATTAACATCATTTACGCTGTCTTATTTTCCTAATGCACATTGCAGATGTGGATATCACGCACATAATTTAGACAGATTTGTCGCTAATTGCTTAGTGTTTATTGTCATTTACAGCGCAGTAGTCAGTTAAAATCCATATCGTTTGCTTTTCCACGCACCTGATTCTTACCAATTGGGTGGCGCTGTCAACAGAGGAATTCCTCTTTCCAGATGCAGTATTGCTTGTTTTTAATATGTTTTTCATTATCATTTCATGGCATGGTTGCGAATAAATATTGCCTTTTTAGTATTCCAGTTTGGATCATTTGTAATATTGTACTTTTCAGGAACTGATCTGTTTGGGTTTTAAATCCCATTTTTAGTACTTTAAATACAATTTGCGTGTTTGTGGATACCCCGATATTTTCAGCTCTTGGCTACAATAATTATTGCTTCAACTTTTGGTTCGTATTTTTCAATAAGAACAGAAAGACATCATGTGAACTGAGCTCAACCCTATGACCCTTTATTAAGTGACATCATGTGAACTCTTAAATCAATTTGCTGTGGGGCCCAGTAACATCTAGTTACGCCACTGACTGTAGGCCATACCTATGTGTCTTTACAAAATCATGGGCCTATGGGAATTGATTTCATCCCTGAGACACTCCAATAACCGATGAGATTCTGTCTAACAAAAGTCAATATTTAAGTCTGAAGCAAGAAATTGTTGGGAAAGTGCAGAGAAACTTGCATTGTACAAAACTGGCAAACATATGAGGATGTATAGATTGCTTAACAAAGAACTGTGTCTATTTCTTATTTAGGTTGGTGAGGAGATGCTAATCTGGGCATTTGACCAAATCAAAGTTCAAACAATCAAACAATGTGGGCCCCATGTACAGAGAAAGATGATTGGCTAATGCAAATAAACAGATTTGAACACAAGTTGGTCATACACAACTTACTGATCATCAATACATCTATGGACATCTTAGAGCAGAGACACACACTCAGATTCGGGGAGATTAGTCGCCCGGCGGGGTTTTCATAGCAGCAGTTTCGCAAAAAAATTGTAGATGGCCAAATGCAGGCTTTCGCCGCTAACCCATGCATGCCGAAAAAATTAACTTGTCGCTATTATTTGGTCCTCCATATGCATCAACATTGACATGTCTATGTAGAATTATATCACTGTACCAAACAGACATGTTTTAGAGTATAAATCCCCTGTAAGAAGAATTGTAACTCCAACTATGAGTCAGATCTGATCCCCAACATCAGTGCCCAACCTCTTACTTATGAATGGAACTAAATCCCACCAACAATGTTTACCATGTAGTGGCAACCTTCTCAGAAGAGTAGATGTTGTTATAGTTGCAAAGGGAGAAGCAATTTCATTTAATCCCCTTGGTTTTGGAATGAATTATTGGACAGGTATTCACAATTCTTAAATAGGACTCTGGAGAACCAATAGCTGATTCAGTGATTCATTTATTCATTTATTCAAAATGTGCACACTATTGGTTCTCCAGAGACCTATTTAAGAATTGTGAAAGTCTGAAGGTCTGGTGGTGCCTAACTCTGAAGGTGAACCATATAAAATAACGAAAGGATCACATCATCCATAAGAATATATTGTTGGACAGGTAGGAGGCCATAGTTTGACGCAGAGCAGTGATCAGCAACCAGTGTCTCTCAAGCAACTCCTTGGATGTTAATCCCAGTGGCCTCAAAGCAGGTGCTTATTTTTGAATTCCAGGCTTGGGGTAAGTTTTGGTTGCATAAACACCAGGTGCACTGCCGAATTCTCCTTTACTTTTTCCATGTTCTCCAACTCTTTTTACAGTTGCATGTGGCTCAAGGGTAAAAAAAAAGTCCCTGCTTGGCATAAGCCAGGGATACATGCCTCGTGGCTTAAAATGGTAAATCTGAACCGGTTTATTTTTTTAACTTTCAATTCTTTGATCCTACTTTGAGTTTCTACTTGAATCCTTTAATCTAAGTTAAAATGGAAATCTCATCCTTAAACCAAGACTAATTAGCCTCCCTTTTTTCACTGTTGCCCTTGGAGCCTCCCAGACATCTAAACGACTTGTCCCAAATGATTTACAGGTTTAACTGCCAGAGCGGTGACCTAGTCAGGTTTCAGTTGTTATCAATTTCCTCCCAATTAATCTTGCATCTTGATGAATGCCCCACGCCCATATATCTGTATAAATAAGTCTGTACATGCATGGGAATTTTTTTTTTCTCAAATTTCGAATTCAGGAGTCATTACCAAAGCCAAGTTTCTGTCAGAGTAAAAACTGCTGTTCAGTAATTATGTTCCATCCTAACAACAAGATAGAGAAGTTCTTTATAAGGCATCTTTGCATGGAGCAACGTCAGGCAGATATTGCCTTTTCCGTTGGGGGCCTTCTTACCATGACGTGAATTTGTTGGTCAGGTTGTAGAACCTCAGCCCTAGCTCTAAGATTTTTTGGGGATTTTTCCCAAAAAGCCAGAATTTTTTGGATTGTTGCCCAAAAAATCTGAAGTAGTTGGATTTTCCACGGAAACTTCCAAAGAGTATAGGGACTGCTTTCATTGACTTATATACAACCTATTTTGCAGCCTCAATGTTTAATAAATCCTGAAGAATTCAAGTTTCTCTTTCCACTAAAAATTTGCATTTTATAGTAAAAAAAATAGAATATTTCGAGTTTTTGGCATTCAGACTTTGATAAATAACCCCTATGTGTTTTCCAATTGTTTATATAAAATTAGCTCTGCCCAACCTATGACTCTTCTTCTGGGAATGAGGCAAGTTTTGGAGGTTGGTTGACTAAAGGGCCACACACAAGGGGGAATATAATTAAAATTGATTCACTACATTGAACACTGCATCACTCATTTTCGTTATACAAAGGTTAGCGTTAACACCTCTCTGGAGTTGTGTTAAATATTTTCTTGCAAAAAACACATACGCTGAGGTCTGAAATTGGTCAAAAAGGACTCAAGCAATGAAATTCTTGGGCACTAAAATTCACAAAGTTCTTTTCAAACTTTTATTTTTGCGCTAATGAAACATATTATTGCCCCAGCAGAGTCAAATGTAAAGGGGGTCACACTTTTGCTGTCATTCAAGAAAGGCTTTCATTTTTAAAGTAGAACAATATGAAAAACATGCAAAAATTCAAATGTAACAATTTGTTATGTAAAACCAGACATAGAAGTCAATGGGAGGTGTTTTAACAATCAAGCTTGTTTAACAATCAATCATGTTATTTTTCAAGATTTAAACGGAGAGAAGAGAATGAGAATCATTGCGTTTTTCACTCAACTTTTGTTCCCAAGCAACTAAACCTAATTCTGTTAACGTTTTTGTAAACATGCTAAAAATAACATTTATTTGCAACCGTGTTTCTGTAACTTGGAAATTTATAAACTTTCCCATGTTATTATCCCTATATTGTCTCAGGGCAGGGGCACACAAAGCTACTGGGGTAGATTAGTCACTCAGCGACAAATCGCTTCTTCTTTTGGCGACTAATCTCCCCAAACTGCCTTCCCGCCGGCTATCGATTCATTTCTGAAGTTCTGAAGCCTCATGGGAGACTCTGAATCTGGGGATTTACATTGTAGCTGGCGGGAAGGCAGTTCGGGGAGATTAGTCACCCGAAGAAGTGATTTGTCGCTGGGCGACTAAGCTCCAGAAATAGCTGTCCGTACTGTCCCCTGTTGCTCTGCTATACAAGAACCTGTAATCTGGAAAGCGAGTTTTGAGAATTCTCTGGCATATCATAATGCCATTTTCCATAGAGTCCTACTTGAAGTGATAAACAGATAGGAATGTGTCGGTATTACCAATTCACCCAGTTCATCCTGATGTACTTATGTCTACATTTCAACATATCTTAGATGCCAGGAAAGGTGGGATCCCTCATGCTGGATTGGAGGCGATGTCATCCTTCAACAGGCTGGGTGTCTTACATTTTTTTTTACCCATGAGCCAAATTCAAGTGTAAAAAGAGTTGGGGAGCAATACAAGCATACAAAAATTTTCTGGGCGTACCAACTAAGGGCTGTGATTGGCTATTTTAAAACTTCTATGGGGACTGGTAGTCTACAGGAGGCTCTGTTTGGCAGTACAGCTGCAACCAAAACTTGCCTCCAAGCCCAGGAATATAAAAATAAGCTCCTGCTTTGAGGCCACTGGAAGCAACATGTTGTTCACGAGCCACTGGTTTAGGGTCACTGCTCTATCTTATGGAAGAATCACATTGTCTCCAGCCCAGTTTTACTTCCTTTTAATGCGTGATTCAAGAAAATTATGGCAAATATTTGAGATTCAATTTTTTGAGCGTGAGATTGGTGCCTACAGATGTCATCAGTCATAATCAGTTCTTAATTATTCAGGGATGTGAACCCATATCTGAGTGGATCTTTCATGTTCCCGACTTCACTCCTTGGAACAATTGTGTGCATTTCAACGGAGCAGGTCAGTTGTAGGACCTGTTACTTCTTTACTGGGTGACTCAATAAAACTTGCGTGTAAAAATACAAGGTAGAAGCTATTTCCTATTGCCTACATGAAATTTAATATTATTTTCAGTAGAACGTTGCCAATATTTTTCTTTTTTTCTCATTTCTTTTTGAAGACATATGTGTATATATATATAAAAAGGCTAAAAAAAAATAAACTGATGCTTTGGGAAATCTTACTGTTTATTTGGGTAAAACAAAGGAGGCTGCACAAATTGTATATGTTTCCCCTTGTGGAGAATGACTAATGGCTGATACCTCTGGGAATGTCTTTTCCTAAGGTTCGAGCCATCTGCCTTCCACACCTCCTTAAACAACACGGCTCTTGTAGCCCCTCTCTTGTTGTAAGGTTGATGGAAGGAAACATTTGCTAAACCTGAAAGGTAAGGAGGGAGGCCTTGAATCTACTTGTGAATCAGTTTGACCACGTCGGCCTGAGATCTTTATATGAAACATCTGCGGCTTTGATAAAAGATTACAGCAAGGGAAGGCTGGGGGCCTGTGCTCAGCGGTGTTCTGTTTCTCATCGGACCCCCAAACAACACGTTTTCAAATGTTTCATCTGAAGCAAATAAGCTGATCTTTAATGCCACAACACTCATTTTGCATTAGGGCGCTGATCAGAGAAGACCTCTTTGGAGTGGGTATTCCATTTACCAGCGCTGGAGTTCATTTTATCTCTCACCCCCCTCTTATTTTTTCAATAACATACATAAAAAAGGACTGCAGGAGGAAATGACATTTTGTTAGAAATCCTGATGCCTAATATTTGTATATGAGGAGAAGACAGTGTCAGGGGTGAAGCTGGAAAGATGGCAACTCTAACAGATGTTTTCTATTAGGACTTTAAGTATCTGCTGTATATCACAAATTGGCCTTTAAGGTTGCAAATCTAGAATTACCCATATTCCTTTTCTCTGTATCCTGAGTTTATTTTGATTGGTTTTTGCATTTGGATTAGGCCTGGTTCCTCACGTCAGAGGCAACTGGGGGTCCATTTACTAAATGCCTCATTTCAAAAGTCATTGGATTACGTTATCACTGATTAACGAAACTGCAGTCACTCCTCTAATCGTGTTTTTCCTTGTGTAAAACTATGTCTTTGCTGATGAATACCTAAAAGATAGGGGAAGAGTGGTTTGCCTTATAGATTTGCCACTGATCCAAATCCTTAAAATTATTTGTCTTCTCCTTGGATTCATTTAGGGATTTGGCCTAATCCTTCATGATTGAGTTGAGTCCCAAAATAGTGTAATCGATACAGATCTAATATTTATTCTAATAAATAGTGGAAGAATTATAATTTAAAGGATACGTAAACCTTTAAAAGAAGTCGATGTAAAATTGATGAGGGTGCTATTGTAAGAAATGTTGCAATGTACATTTATTATTTATTTTCTTTTTATTCCAAGATATTAAGGGATACATGTGCTGTTAATATGAATGAATTTTGTTACAATAGCGCCACCTGCTGGTCAGTTTCCCACCAGTCTGACCACCAAGTAGTCAAGGAAATTGTCAGGAGAAAGAAAGAGGCTGCTCTGATGTTCTTCTGCTTAGGAAAGATGTGAGAAAGGTTTCTATTTTTTTCCAAAGCAGAAGAACATCAGAGCAGCCTCTTTCTTTCTCCTGACAACTTCCTTGACTACTTGGTGGTCAGACTGGTGGGAAACTGACCAGCAGGTGGCGCTGTTGGAACTAAATTCATTCATTATTCACAGCACATGTATCCCTTAATATCTTGGAATAAAAAGAAAATAAATAATAAATGTACATTGCAAAATTTCTTAGAATAGCACCCCCATCAATTTTACATTGACTTGTTTTAAAGGTTTACTTATCCTTTAAGTAAAATGTATTTAGAAGTTTTTAAAAGGGCATGTATTCATAAAGCTTCTGGACCAGCTGCAGCAGCTCATAGAAGGATGAAGCCATGGAGGGGGGGATAGGAGGACACAGGGGATGCCGGGTCCATGAGGCAGGGATTAAGAGGGCAGAACTTGTGCAGAAATGCAAATTGTGGCAGAGCAAGTTCCAGCAGGGATACTATGTTCTTAATTATTAGTTGGGGTAATAATTTATACACTGAACACATAAGAAACAAGTAAACACGTTAGATAAGGGCAAACTATCTGTAAAGTGCAATTTTGCCAAATAAATGTTTCTAAGGGTCACCCTGATTCTAGGATTCCGTGACTATTCAAGGAAATCCCAGCAACATTGTTTTACTGGGTCAAATCCTCATTCAGCCAAAATAACTTTCAGGGGCTTTGGTTTTGGTCTATTATCATCCTTTACACGTTTCTACAAAATGTCATCCTTTGCAAAACCTTCTACAAGTTAATCCAATGGAAAGAAAACACATCTCCACCAGGACAGCCCCTGAATCATCTCATGGGGTAAAATTGACACCATGCTGATCTTACAATGGAAATCAAGCAGACTTTTCTGGATCAATTGTGAAATATTTTTTTAAAAAAAATTGTTTTGTACGGAGCATTTAGCTTTTAGTTGTTTTTTTTTTTTGGCCAGCTTCTGTTATATCCATCATATTTTGATAGCTGGTACACCCCATTATTTACTTTACCTCTGGTAGAGTGAGAGGTGCCGATTTATCTTTTTTTCTGAACATTTCTGAATGTGTCATGTGATATAATTGACATCACTATGCACTGATAATATGCACAATTATTAAACCCTTTTTTACTTTCTCCTAAACATTTTGTGCTATGTGTGTTAGAGCTTGGCAGTAGCACTGCCCTCAAACACCACACCAAATGGCAACCACTCGAAAAATTAGTTTTTTTTACTATAAAATCCGAATTTTTAGTGGGAAAAAAAACTAAATTTGTTTGAGATTTATTAAACCCTGAGGATGGAAAAAGTCTGAATCCTAAAATCTGGTATCTCAGCAGGGCAGGGAACTTGGGGTAGGAAGAAGAGGCACGTGCCTAGGGCGCAAAGGTTTTGGGGCACCAGGCACATACCTCTTCTTCTGCCTTCCCCTAGCTCAGACCCTGCCAGTTTCTCCTCTTCGGCGCGTACCCGTTCTCTTCCGCCAACACACGCTTGTGCGCTTGAGTCTCCACAGCCTTAGCATCCTCGGTGTGCAATTGTGTGCTTCCGCGAATGTGCACGTACGCGCTTCCGGGCATGCGCACAAACGATTGAGGAGTGGGCGACATAGCAGGCTGGGTTGCCTAGGGCACTGCATCTCAGACCGGCCAAGGTTGTATATAAGTAAATGGGAGAGGTCCCTATCCTATTTGGAAGTTTTTGTGGTCTGTGCTGGAATTAGCCTGAAAATCAGACTACCTGTATTTCAGACTTTTCAGGCAAACAGCTGAAAAATTCAGGCTGCTTGGGAAAAAGCCAAAAAAATTTAGCAATTTCGGAACGAACTCGGAAAAAAACGCATGATTCGGATTTTCACTAGCTTTTTTTGTGTTTGTCCCTGAAATGATTAAATCAGGCTGATGTAGGGCGAAATCTTCTGAGATAATTTGCAATTGGTTTTCTTTTTTTATTATTTGTGTTTTTTTAAGTTATTTAGCTTTTTATTCAGCAGCTCTCCAGTTTGCAATTTCAGCCATCTAGTTGTTAGGGTCCAAATTACCCTAACAACCATGCATTGATTCGAATAATAGAATGAAATATGAATAGGAGCGACCTGAATAGAAATTCGAGTAAAGAAACATAGCAATAGCAATAAATGCCTTACAGAGAATTTGTTTTTTTTGTTAGATGGGGTCAGTGACCCCAATTTGAAAGCTGGAAAGAGTCAGAAGAAGAAGGCAAATAATTCCAAAATTATGTAAAATAAATAATGAAGACCAATTGAAAAGTTGTTTAGAATTAGCCACTCTATAACACACTCCACATTAAATTAAAGGTGAACTACACCCTTTAAAGCTTTCTCATTCACTATACCACTTTTTAAAGCAAAGACAATTATTCCCCCGAGGAAGGGGGTGACGGCCTTTCTGAAAACCCTGTGCATGTTGTTTGACCCCTAAAGCAAATAAAAGAAGATCCTGTTGCTGGAGTACCTGTCTGAAGTTTAATACTATTCAGCCAGAGACAGTTTTTATTTTGATAATTTGCCTTTAATTTGATTTTCCAAAGCTTCATAATTTTAAACTGAAACTTCTTCATTGTTATTTATATTGGTAACAGCACAACAGTAAGAGAGGGGCCACTTTTTTATAGTGTTACAATGTGCAACACCCACGTTCAAGATCCATGTTTGCACATAAACACCATCACAGACACCAGTTTGGTTTTGGGCCTGGCCTCGTGGTTCCTTTGTTTATTATGGCTTGTAGTCTATGTTTCTCCAATGTCATGTATTTATTGCCCTAGAGGGAGTTGGATATTTGGACATGTGCTTTGTTTTACTAATCCCTAATAAATGTGTGAGCTCTCTTTGTTTCTTGTAAACAAGGATATTTACTGTGTGTTTAATCTGTCCTCGGATAGCTACACTTATTTCAAGCCTTTGGCACCCGTTGTTTTTATGTTCTACATTGTGTAATGCTGCTTTGTTAAATGATGCTAAATGAGCAGTTGGGTGGCCTAATAACAAATAATGAAGTGCAATACAATGTAACGCTACAGGAACATGGCGGCATGATACTTGGGCCTATATTTTATGGAATTCTCTACCAGGATTGGTGGTGATGGGGAATTTGTTAATGGAATTTTAGAACTGGTTGGAGACCTTTCTATGCCGAAAAGGCCATCTAATTTGGAAATCCAGACAGACAGTTTTCACTCGAACAGCCCTTCCATAATCACAGTCCCCTGATCCCTGACCAACAAGTGAATTATAGGCAGTAACGTAATTAATGAGGGCGAGCCCGGGTGCAGCCCCACCCCCTTCTGGATGCAGTTTTCTGTGCGCCTTCGCATTGCCGCGAACGTATGGAGGCTCCACAAGGGGGTGCGGGCCCTGATGTGATCACACCTTCTGCACCCCTGGTAGTTACACCCCTGATTATAGGGAACTTATAATATAGTTCAGTTTTGCAGAAGAGACCACCTATGACTTGGGATGTTGGGTGTTGTAGTTGTGCCCATTGAGTCTCCCACATGTGGCATGAGGATTTACATCTGAAATTATTCACTTTTCTGATGTGTCCACAACGTTTCTCTTTATATGCATCCCCCCCCTGCTTGTTCTGTAGTTCTGTTGAGATGTACAAATGTTTCCAGGTGTTCGGCCATTTCTCAATGGTTGGGAAAACTCCTGCAGGGTTTTTAAATCAGTCATGAAGCCTTCTAAGCAGCAAATCATTCAGCGCCGGCAAATAAGGGGCCTGTCAGCCTTTTCTTTCCATTCCAGATGAGCCGGTCTTTTTTTTTTCTTTTTGGTACAAAGCGGGGGTCTGCACTGAAGACACCTTTAAGTGATAAAGCGCATCCAATTACGTGAGCATGTTCCTGCCTGGAATATAAAAGCATTGGAAGGAGGACTGGCTATAGGGAAGGAGAGAAACTGTATTTGCCCGGGACCCCCAGGGAACCCCTTGGGGTGAAAACTACAATTTTATTATGTTCAAAGCTTGAATAAAAGCTTGAAGCCCAGGGGAGATGATCAATACGAGGCTTCCATGAGCCTGATAACAATTGGATTTTTTTCTATTCTTGAGCGTATAAAAAAACATTCAAATGTCCAGTTTTGATTTAAAACTGATTAAAAGCCCAGTGAGTGCTTCACACTGATATGTACAGGTAATTCAACAGGGGTAATTGTTTGCTTCAACCCATCAGATGTTCACTGTCAGTCAGTAGAAGAACTAACTGTGCACCCATTAGTATATTAGCCTTCATTATTGATTATTAGGGATGTTGTCAAACTGGTACAGACACAAAACCCTGAAATTTGGCTCTTAAAGTTACAAGAGGCGGCTTATTGTAGCTGGCAGCTCACTGCCGCCTGAGGCAAAGTTCTCACCTGTTCCCTCCTGATTTTACTTGTGATAGAAGCAGCAATGGAAGGAATTGGAGGTGTCATTGGGGTGTTGCCAGGGACATGGCCAAACTATACCCAAATAAAATTTAGATGAAATATACAACAGTGGTGTATAGTTGGGAACATGAAAACCACAATATTATTATTGAACAGGTTTGAAGTCCATTTATTGGGTCACTTTATTTTGCAATACTGGAAACGGCATGATAAAAGATGTACAAAAAGTATATATAATGACCCCCTTATGGTCAGGCCACATTGGGGAGATTTGGTCGCCTGGCGACTAATCGCCTTGTTTTTGCGGTGACCAATCTCCCCAAACGCCTTCCCTCACTCTGCACTGGCTAAAATGAAAAAAAAAAAAAAACGCCAGCGCTAATCACACGCGATGATTTGTTTTCCGAATTCGCCAGGTGACTAAATCTCCCCAAAACGCCCAGTGTGGCCTGATCCTTAATGAAAAAGCACCATCCATGTCATCGGCATAAATTAGATTAGCCTACGAGCAATTTTCATCAGATTTTTTGGGTTACATTTTTCTGATTGTCCAGGCAACACCACACAATGCTCCCCTCCGTAGCTCTCCCCTCCCTCCGTCCCCTCCGCCACTGTTTCCCTTCCCTCCTCTCCGTCGCTCACCCTTCCCTAGTGATGGGCGAATAAATTCGGCAGTCACAAATTTGCGAAGAATTTCCACAATTCTACCGCCAGCGAATAAATTTGTGAAAAATGCTCCACAACGACACCAATTGGCCCATCACTAGTGTAAACATGTAGCCTTGGGACCATGGAGTCATTAACCAGGGGCCCAGAGAAAACTGTAGGATATTTATCTAATACATTTCCCATTTATCACATCGCAGCATTATCAGTGCAGATTGTGGTGCCCAGATTTAGTTTCCCATTGTCAGGATTTCTCCGCTGTGTTACGAAATATTCATTCTTGCCACATGTGCAGGGACTATAGGGGGAGTGGGGAAAGCCGATAATCAGTTCCATAGAGTTCAGTGATGGCTTCAAACGCTCTGGAGGGGGGCTCGGGTCTTGGTCAGCGTCATACCCCATACTGCAGCTTCAGCATTTAGCATTATATATTAGTAATGTATATTACGGATTAGAACTCTAATGATCATTGACTTTGTGACATTCCTATATAATTATAATGATACCAGAGATCATTGCAGAAATTTAAAGGGAATATATGGCATCATTTAAAATCAACCTGATCACACAGGTCATGATATGAAATACATGGTGTATGATTAAAATTGTTATTTATGGCTGGAATCCTACAGTACAGGGGGGCCCACACCCTCTCTTGGACCTCTGATGTCCCCTCCTCCGCCCCACGCACCGTATACTGACTTTTGCCCAATCAGGAGAGGGAGGGCAATGTGGAGTGTGGGTGGAGGGCAGGCAGGGATCATGCCTGGGTCGGCGGGGCTCATGAGGGTGCGGGTCAACCAGATTTTTTTCCAGTGTCCCGCCGGCCCATGCTGACCCTGTTACAATACCAATTGCTGAGTACCAGGAGCAAGGTAGGCAGCAGAAATCAAACATTTAGTTGGTTCTTGAAAGGAATTGGGAGACATTTGTATATGAAATGTTTAGTAGAGTTGTACTATACATTGTAATCCAATGTTTCCTTATCGCTCACAGAGCAGCAGTTCTGTCATGCTTTATGGCTGAAATTCTAACATTCTTTCTAACATGCCAATCACTCCATTTGTCAGAAATCTTGCTTAAAAAAACAGGTAACATATCCCTTGGCACTTGTCCATTTTGACATAGGGTGCCCTTGGTTATCATTCTATCATTTAATCTAACCCTGATCTAAGTCAGTACCAGAGTAGATACCTCCTGTTATAAAATAGAGAAGAGAAAACTCCATGACCATATAACGGCACAAGGCCACAGTCTGAGGGCTTTTATACAGGTCATGGACTTCTAAAATCCTCTTAAATTTAGTTTCAGTGACATCACTAAGCGCAGATTATAACGGATGACATCATCAACGCAGCACAATTGCATCAAGGGAATTGCCATTATGCCACCACAATGATGTCAGAATTCTGGGAAAAACTGCTGCAGAATTGCACTGCGCTGGTGGAGGGACATGTGCCCTATTGCTTTTCCCTGGGGGGAACAAAATGTAAATTTGTAATGTTTTGTAGTTCCCGTTCCTTCCTGTTGATGTCACTGTCGTCCCATTATGGGAAAATAGAAGCGAGCAGAGAGACCACTGAATTCAATCGGCCTTTGCTATTAGTTTAAATGTAGAATTTCATTACTGTTTGCAACGGAGAGTGAAATAGAAATCTGGAGATCTTTTGTATTCATTTCTGAGTTTCACACTTGTCAGAAACCAGGAGCAGAAACGATAACTTCATAAATGAGTGACGTACTATTTGGACACACAGAGCAAAAAAAAAATTAGGATGAGGGCAAAGTGTGCCCAGTTTACAAAGTCTACTGTAACCATTTAGCATTTACTGGGCTACTGCACTTAGAATAATCGAATAATGAAAGCTGGCTTCTGATTGGTTGTTATGCGCCACCTGACCTAGGATAATATTTAATGTGCCACTTAATATGATGTTAACTATCTGTTGCTTAAGTATTTATTTTGGGGTAAAGTTTCCCTTCAAGCTGCCGATTCAAGTCTTTTAAACTGAATGGGCCCTCTGATGGGACTCCCTCACCGATATCTGCCCAAAAATTCAGATGTCGATTGGGCAAGATTAATTTTCATGTTGGGTTGAGGACCCCATTGGCTCGTTCCGGTCATTGTAATCTGGCCATTTGGCTCCAAGGCCACAAACGTTGGTCGGCATATTGGGGGAAATATTCACCCATTTGGCAATACTGGCAAACAAGTGGATCTTATAATTTATGCCCAACGTTAGTCTGTGATGTGTTGGAATCTCCATGGAATCATTGGTGCTCCACTTATATATACATTGAACCAGTATTATTATTATTATAATATTATAATATTATAATAATAATAATAATGAACAGTTATAATGCACCAATATATTCTATAGTGCAATATGATAGATGTGTGCATATATCAAACATACTGATTATATAAACAGGTATGGGACCTATTATCCAGAATGTAACATAGTAACATAGTAAGTAAGGTTGAAAAAAGACACACGTCAATCAAGTTCAACCTTTTAGTTTTTTTTTTTAATCTGCCTAACTGCCAGTTGATCCAGAGGAAGGCAAAAAACTGATCTGAAGTCTCGACCAATTTGCCTCAGAGGGGGAGAAAATTCCTTCCTGACTCCAAAATGGCAATGGGACCAGTCCCTGGATCAACTTGTACTATGAGCTATCTCCCATATCCCTGTATTCCCTCACTTGCTAAACACCATCCAACCCCTTCTTATACCTATCTAATGTATCAGCCTGTACCACTGATTCAGGGAGACAATTCCACATCTTCACAGCTCTCACTGTAACAAACCCCTTCCCAATATTTAGCCGGAACCACTTTTCTTCTAATCGGAATGGGTGACCTTGTGTCAGCTGGAAAGACCTACTGGTAAATAAAGCATTAGAGACATTATTATATTTTCCCCTTATATATTTATACATAGTTATCATATCACCCCTTAAGCACCTCTTCTCCAGCTTGAACATCCCCAATTTGGCCAGTCTTTCCTCATAGCTAAGATTTTCCATACCTTTCACCTGCTTAGTTGCCCTTCTCTGTACCCTCTCTAATACAATAATGTCCTGTTTGAGTGATGGAGACCAAAACTGTACGGCATATTCTAGATGGGGCCTTACAAGTGCTCTATACAGTGGAAGAATGACCCCCTCCTCCCGTGACTCTTTGCCCCTTTTAATACAACTCAAGACCTTATTTGCCCTTGATGCTGCTGACTGGCATTGCTTGCTACAGCCAAGTTTATCATCTACAAGGACTCCAAGGTCCTTTTCCATAATGGATTTGCCTAGTGCAGTCCCATTAAGGGTATAAGTGGATATTTTTACATCCCAGGTGCATGACTTTACATTTATCAACATTGAATCTCATTTGCCACTTAGCTGCCCAGATTGCCAGTTTGTCAAGATTGTGTTACAAGTGCCACGTCCTGGATGGAATTAATTGGGCTGGATAATTTTGTGTCATCTGCAAACACTGATACATTACTTACAACACCCTCCCCTAAGTCATTAATGAACAAGTTAAATAAAAGTGGACCCAAGCCCTGAGGGACCCCACTGAGAACCTTACTCCAAGTAGAGAATGTCCCATTAACAACCACCCTCTGTACCCGATCCTGTAGCCAGCCAGCCGTTTGTAGAGCACAGTATCAAACGCTTTGGCAAAATCCAAATAGATCACATCTACTGCCCCCCCCCACTGTCCAGAATCTTACTTACCACATCATAAAAAGAAATCAAATTTGTCTGACATAACCTATCCTTCATAAAGCTATGCTGCTCATAATGCCATTCACTAGGACAACATTTTGAATGTGATCCCTTAACAAGCCTTCAAATAATTTGCAAACCACAGATGTCAGGCTTACTGGCCTATAATTGCCAGGCTGAGATCGTAATCCCTTTTTAAATATTGGAATAACATCAGTTTTTCTCCAATACCAGATGAAAGTGAATCTGAGAAAATCAGAAAAAGGGGCTGGTCTAAAACTGAACCAAGCTCTCTTAGAACCCAGGGGTGTATGCCATCAGGCCCTGGAGCCTTGTTTACATTCATTTTTATTTTTATTAAAGCTTTATGAATCATATCCTGAGTCAGCCACTGACTAGATTGAGCTGAACCATTAGTGCAGTTATAAAGTGAGCCTGTGAACTCAGACTCCTCTATTGTATACACTGAAGAAAAAAACTGATTTAACACATTTGCCTTTTCTGTATCTGTTACAACCATACTGGTACCATTATTTAATAGAGCAACACTCTCAACCTGCATCTTTTTACTATTAATATATTTAAAAAACTTTTTAGGGTTAGTTTTCACCTCCACCGTAATTAACTCTTCATTTCCTTTCTTTGCCTTCCGGATTGCTGATTTACAACATTTATTATATTGTTTATATGTCCCAACAGATTTGTAGTTTTTAAATGCCTTTCTCTTCTTTCCTTAGCCTATGATTAAGAACTAGTGTACTCCGAAATGCGTCAGGCAATGATGCGGTCTTTGATCTTATATTTATGATAGCCAAACAATTAGGGATGCGTTTTTAAAGGAGGTGTGGTACACATTCTTCTTAACTTGATTCATGCAACTTTATTTGTAACCAGCACTCCTACATGGAAGCACCTAATAACAAAGAGGGGACTGAAGTAACATGGCGCAGTTGGAGCGGTCTTATTTTCGGTTTAGATCCGTTAGTAGTAGAACTGGGTCTTGGATTCATGGTGAAGACAAAGTAACTAAACAGGTGCTCGATGAAAATATAAAGAGATTTACTAGCCAGTAACAGAAGGAATCGGTAGACATAAACAAAGTGATCAGGCCAAGGGTTAGGTCAGGCTGCAGGAAAACAAGAACAGGCCAGAGGTCACAACCAGGAAATCCAATAAGAAAGGCTAGAAGGGGACAGGAGAACAGGAACAGGGCTGGGAATTAGGGAAAAAGGAAGTGCCTCAGGAACAGGAATCCAGGAACAAGACCGGCAAGATCAGGGCTAGGAAGCAAAATGACCAAGCAATGAGAAAAGGTCAGGGGAAGGTTCATAAAGGGTCCTGATTACAGAATGGCAAACATGTGGGACTAATGAAGTAGGTGGAGACAAGGGAGCAGACAGAAAATACAATGAATATTTATGTATGTTTTTATTTGTATAGCGCTCCTTGAGGGCAAAGCACTGTACAGCAAAACAATAAATTAGTGGTAATAAACAAGGGGTCATTGAAATAAAAAGTAACAATAAGTGCATTATTAGAAATACAATTCACATACATATAAAATATAATTACAATACCGATTAAGTGCTCAGTGTCAAGGAAACAAAAGGCTAGAGGACCCTGCCCCGTAGGGCTTACAGTCTAAATGGGAGGGTCACATACAGACACAATTCAGAGGGTTATTAAGGTGCTGCAGGTTACAGCTGAAGTGCATGGTTGGTGCAAGATAATTGTGCAGTTGTTCAGCAGATCCCTAGTTTTCCTACAGAATGCCTACATGTATTTTCCCAGGACTCACTTTATGACAATGGGTTCCTCATTTTTAGTGGATTACTACTGCAGTGAAGTATGATGATCCAAATTATGGCAAGACCCCTTATCCAGAAAGTCCCAGGTCCTTCGAATTTTAAATAGCAGGTCCTATACCTGTAAATAAGAAAGACCGAAAGAGCAGACACTTGAAGAACTTGTCCCAGAATCAGTCCATGATACCAAAGGGCCTTTCACCTTAAATACAGCAAATATGGCCACATCACTCTATTATCCAGGGTAAACCTTCATGTTAAGTACCATATTGTTACTGCTGCTATAATGACTCTCTTCCACAGGAGTTCACTGTATTTCTTGCGTATGTTTGGCTTTTGGATTTGTATAGAGTATGAAAGTGATTATAATGAGCCCAGACAGGACATTGGATAAAGGAGAGATAGCAGTAATGCCTCTGACATGATATCCAAGGCTTTCTCCTTAGGTGTGTCTGGGAAATGCTGCAAATTTTGGGCCGCTGGGAATAGAAGGCAGTCCGAAAGTGAGCCAGGGTGGGGATAGGACTGATAAAGAATCAGATTCCCCTGGTCCTTAATCAAGTGGATGACATGATACAGTCTGGGGAATCACGTCCATAAATATTTCAGAACAGAGAAAAGGGAGTTTCTGTTTCTATTCTTTATCGTTCAAACTAAACAGTAACTACAATACATATTCCGAGTCCAAGTCCAAGTGGGAGGAAAGGCTTCTGTTCTTCTCTCATTCTTGTCTTACATATAAACAGTACATTGGCCACCTCAAATCCCTTGTGTTGCTTTTTCTTATAACACACACATTTATATTCAATTAGTCATTAACTAAAGTGATGGACCGTATCCAGCCGACTTGCCTGTTCCTTCAGTTCTGCAGCCAGAAATCAAAACAAAAAGGATACAAATAGGAGAGATTTCATTTGGAAGCTTTTAGTATTGTAGTGTTTCTAACTTAACCTTGAATTACTCAGGTATTATTGGCCTACAATTCCCAGTACAGGTATGGGAGCTGTTATCAGAATGCTCGGGACCTGGGGTTTTCCGGATAATGGATCTTTCTGTAATTTTCTTCACTTGAAAATCATGTAAAAATTTAATTAACGCAATAGGCTGGTTTTGCTTCCAATAAGGATTAATTATTTCTTAGTTGGGATCAAGTACAAGTTACTGTTTTATTATTACAGAGAAAAAGGAAATCACTTTTAACAATTTGGATTATTTGGATAAACTGGACTCTATGGGATCTGTTTTCCAGAATGCTCAGGACCTGGGGTTTTCCTGATAACAGTTCTTTCTGTTATTTGGATCTTCATATCTTAAGTCTACTATAAAATAATGTAAGCATTAAATAAACCCAATAGGCTGGTTTTGTTTCCAGTAAACCTACCAACTGTCCCATTTTTAGAGTGACAGTCCCTCTGTGCTGCCACAGCAGTAGTTCTGTCTATATTCCATACATAATTATTCTTTAAGCGTTGTCAATTTCTTCATATGTAATGATTTCTTATAAGTATGTGTATTGAGCATCTAGGGTACCCCCTGCTGGTTGTTTCTAGCACTGCGGCCTGGCAGATGTTTATTATCCATTCTGAAATTCTCCCTGTCACATTTGATGACATCACTTCCTGGTGCAGAGAGGAAGCTGTCATTTCTGTAGTAACAGCCACAATTCACTACACTCTGTAAAATCCTCACCCATCCTTGTTTCCAAGCAGGCCTATCCAAGCATCGTTGGTAAGCTTGCATTTTGCCTTAATGCCTGTTCATTATACAATGGTTATTTTACTGCTATGTGCATCCTGGTTGTAGTTTTTAACCCAGTGTTTCCCTCTCAGCAGTAACCTGTGTTAGGCCTCATTAGGACTGTATAACACGTATCAGATGTTTATATATGTTTTATTGCATTTCATCTGTATCTCATATATCCAGAATGTATTCTGATACCTCCATATTGTTTGTATCTACAGTTCTACCTTCTTTTGATCATCAGCATTAAACAAGTTCCAAAACTTATACAGTGTGGTGATTGAAGGGCGAGTAAACTGCCTGTTGATTCACTTCTCACAGTGACGGGGACAGGACACCCTCTTTTGACAGCTCAACCCGCAGTCCCTCGTTTGTACTGGAAAGTCCCATTTTTCTCTGGAAAGTCCCGTATTTGCAAACATAGAATGCATGCTGGGAGCTGTAGTCAAGCAGCTTTAGGGATGGGCTCTGTAAATGATTCTCCTTCTACCACTGAGAAGCCACTGTATAAAGAGCTGCTTCTTATCTCACAACCTGCAGATGGTGGTAAGGGGGGTTTGTTTATACAAAGGGCTTCTCAGTGGAATAGTGATTATCTTTAAATGTGTTCCTGCAAACAGGAAGTAGAAGAAATAACAAAAAAAAAATATATTTTCTTAATGAAAACCATAGGCAAAAAGCAAGTTCAGTGCATATTGATTGAGTTGGAGACATTACGCCACAGATGTCCTAGTATATTTGATCCCAATACTATTTGACAAAGCCAAAACAACCCTGTGATATCCATATGTAAAACAGCAGCAAGATACTTATGAGTATTAATCTCTACTCCCCTATCTTGCCTTGGCTGTCAGATTGATCACATCGGCACAGACGTCAATGTCATTAATTTTACCACAATTGCAGCCAGAGCTTCTGCACCATAATGGGTGTCGTTATGAGTAGGGTTGCCACCTGTCCGGAAAGCCCGGTTTTCAGAAGGGCTTGCCGGGTCAAGACGTCTGCCCGGTTTTCCAAATAAGGAAAACCGGGCAGGATCTCCCTTGATTGACATGACGATGAGCCGATTGCTGATCTCCGCATAATAGCCTAGCCCCATGATGTTGCTTGCTCCGCCCACAACATCACTGGTCCACCCCTCTGCTATCATGGCTCCGACCCCTACCCGGATTGTGGGCCATGGAAAGGTGGAAACCCTAGTTTTGAGATCTCAATATTTGGTGCTCTTTCTTTATTGCTGCTCTAGGCACCGGACATCAGCCTACCCATTCCCACAACTAGTCAGTGCGTGTTCCAATCACATAGAGAGGGCAAGTAACCCTACTTGACCTCTCCCTTAGTTCTACTGCCTGATTTTAGATTCCATTGGTGCGTTTGTGAATTTTTCATTTGTAAAGTGTTTTTTTTATATAGGCACCAGAGGGCCACCTCCCTAAACCCGGGGGGTCCTTGTATAGTAATTATGGCCTTAAACTCCTTCCACCCTTTTCTGTATAGTCCTTACTATCTGGTGTTGATGGCCCTGTGGCCTTGACCTCAGGTTCTAAGACCCCACTATTTGTCCATCTGTAGTCACAACTGAGGGTGATGATACAACAGTGAAAAGACAGCAACGTTCTCAAGGAAATAGATGGTTCCCAGCCCAATGAAGAAGCTCATCTCATCCAGCAGATGTTAAGGGAAAGGGAATCTAGGAGACAGATTTCTCCCACAAGACTCCAGTTGAGAGAAATAAAATAATGGACTTGGAAAACAAACTGTGAGTCGCTAGGAAACCTGCATGTAATCGCTGTCAGTGAATGATTAAATCAGACGTTAGATGTATTATCATACGTGCCTGGCCCAGTCCATAGGTAACTCAGTAAATATTTTACTTTGCGTTGACTCAGATGAACAAGGTGCTGTCAGGTCATTTGTTCCTTTTCTCTATTTTCTTTCCTATTACTGAAGCGTGCACTGCTGAATATGCCAAGAAACATGTGAACATGAGTTTGCAAGGGATGAATATAAAATATTCTTAATATTAATTATCATTTAAAAGGGAGATTATAACTTATTTTCCATTCTCCCTTTTTCCTCTTTGGCATCTGTGAAGGCTCTATACTTGCTGCTTCAGGCTTGGGCAAGTCTCTTTTATAAAACAGGGTTATATAGGTATAGGTTCTATTATCAGGAAACCCGTTATCTGGAAAGATCCATATTACACAAAGGATGTCTCTCCCATAAATCAAAATTTTAAAAAGGATTTCCTTTTCTCTGTAATACCAAAACAGCACCTTGTACTTGATCCCAATGGCCCATACTGTACTGGCTTTACGTGATTTTTAGCAGACTTAAGTATGGAATTCCAAATTACGGAAAGACCCCTTATCAGGCAAACCTCAAGCATTTTGGATAACAGGTTCCATACCTGTAACTTATATACACCAATAAGAAGAGCTGTTTTAAGGGTAGACAAAGGAGAAAAACCCTTTACCTAAAAAACCCTACCCCCCACCCCATGTATACCACCCTCTGTCCTCCCCCCCAACTTTTTACTTACCCCTCAGTGCAGAGTCACAGCATCAGAGTTCATGGCAGCCATCTTCCGGGTCTTTGGTAAGCTGAGGCAGAGACTGACGGAGCAGCGCATGCGCAGTTGGAGCAATTTCCCGGTTTGTGTCTTCTTCTGAAGTGCCGGAAGAAGACACAAAGACCTGGAAGATGGCTGCGGGGAACTCTGATGCTGTGACTTTGCACCAAGGGTTAAGTGAAAAGTTAGGGGCATTTCCCGGGGGGCAACAAGGCTGCGGGGGAGGAGGGGGGTCTACGTGGGGGGTCTACGTGGGGGGTAGGGTTTTTTTTGGTAAAGAGTTTGTTTCTCCTTTAACAATTAACAGAGATGTAGGCTTGGAATGCTGCACATTCTATTTTGGCCTGTTGTTCGTTTGCTCCTACTATAAGTGTAAAGAGTTACTAAAGCTGATTTAGGCTGGAAACGATGTACCTTATAAATACTTAATCAGACAAGAATCCTCTGACAAACATTCATCCAGGCCTTCAAAACTAGTTCCTAGGGTTGTAGGTAGGTCATAGCATCTTGTCGATGACACCAAGTCTACCAAGGTAGACTGTGGAGGGGACACCTCTATCCTCAGTCTAAATTCTTCGGTGCTGCTGAGGGGTACAACTGAGGTGCTAATCCTACATGTCTGAGTTTGGGCTCTGCTCTGATGTTTATGTTAGAATTTGAGCCTGGGATCATCCTCTTAAACTATAAGGGGTATATTTATCAAAGAGTGAAGTTCCGCCACTAGAGTGAAATTCCGCCACTTCCCATTCATTTCTATGGGGTTTTTAAAGGCGTATTTATCAAAGGGTGAAATTTCACTTTCACCCATTGATAAATACACCTTTCAAAATCCCATAGAAATGAATGGAGAGCTGCGGAATTTCACTCAATGGGTCTATTACCATTGGCAAAGCAGACTGTAAAGTGCAAAAAAAACCAGGTGAAAGTTACCGGGGCAAATTTACTAAAGGGCAAAGTGGTTGTCGCTAGCGAAAACTCTCCAAAACCACACTTCGTAGGGACATTTGCAATTTACTAAAAGGCTTAGAGGACAATTCGCTAGCGAAAGAGCTCAGCTCTAACGAAGTTCACCAAAGTGCAAATTTTCCCCAGAGTCTGTTTCTCCAGGTTATACCTGGCAAACTGATATGATGAAGCTACATCCTCCTCAATCTTATCAGTGACATCATATCCTGTATGCCAAAAACTCATAAAAAAACTACAAAACGCTGGCGGTTTTTCATATTTTAAAGTGGGATTGCGTTGAAAAGTTGTAACTGTTAAATATTTTTTTTCCAACCATTTGAGGGGCATGCCACATTTGTTTTAGGGTGGGCTCATGTCTAAGGCATTAGAGGATCTATTTTGTCTTTGTTTCCCTGGACATGTGTAATAATAACATAAGTTAAGCATTTGCACCAACATCTCTAATAAAGACAAATATATGACCTATATGTACCCGCCCTATTTAAATAAGTGTGTTAATCAAGTTTCACTTGGATGAAAGTAACGCTAGCGATTCGCTTAGAAATCCTCACGCTGACTAATTTTTCCCTGGTGAAACTTTGCCAGCATTTGTCTGCCGAGACATAACTTTGCATCTTGATGAATAATCGTATACGCTGCGAATTGACGTCTGAAGAAGTTGCTTGAAGTGTGGAGGAGCCTTCCGAGGCGAAAATTCATCCTTTACTAAATTCCCCCACCATGTTTTGGATTTACGTTGCACCCTCACCAATAGCACCCAGTGGTGCAGGCCAGAGTGCAAGCGCTTTGCCCTGTGCATAAATATGAATAATATGAGTAATATGAATAAAATGAATATGAAGGTGGGTCATCAAATACTGACATCACATGGGTCTAGTGATGGGCGAATTTCTCCCGTAGTGATGGGAGAGTTTTGGGGGCAGATTTACTATGGGTCGAATATCGAGGGTTAATTAACCCTCGATATTCGACTAGGAATTGAAATCCTTCGACTTCGAATATCGAAGTCGAAGGATTTAGCGCAGAAAATTAGATCGAACGATCGAAGGATTATTCATTCGATCGAACGATTAAATCCTTTGAATCGAACGATTCGAAGGATTTTAATCCAACGATCGAAGGAATATCCTTCGATCAAAAAAACTTAGGCAAGCCTATGGGGACCTTCCCCATAGGCTAACATTGACTTCAGTAGCTTTTATCTGCCGAATTAGGGGGTCGAAGTTTTTTTTAAAGAGACAGTACTTCGACTATCGAATGGTCGAATAGTCTAACGATTTTTAGTTCGAATCCTTCGATAGTCGTAGTCGAAGGTCGAAGTAGCCCATTCGATGGTCGAAGTAGCCCAAAAAACACTTCGAAATTCGAAGCTTTTTTACTTCGAATCCTTCACTCGAATTTAGTGAATCGGCCCGTTGATGTCCTCGTCAATAGTGAATTTGCGCCATTTCGCTTTGGCAAAAAAATTGCGAATTTTGTGCGAAATTCACAAAACGGCGTCGGCATCTCGTTTTTTACTCCGGCGTGCATTTTTGACACCGGCGTCCGTTTTTTTTTACGTCTTTTTTTGAAGCCAGCAAATTTTCGCCAGTGAATTTTTGCAGCCGTTTCACGATTTTATATGCCGGCGGCGAATTGCGCAAATTCGTTGCGAATTCGTGCCTGGCGAATAAATTTGCCCATCACTACTCATCTATTCGCAGCAATTTTGACGCTCTCGTTAATTTTAATGTCATCGTTAAAGTCAATAGGAGTCCGAATAGTGTTGACGCACACCGGTTTTGACGCAATTGACTTTTCCAACGCGCTTCCAAAATTTTTATGACGCTGTCGAATTTTCACTGTTTTATTCTCAGCTGCCGAAATGCAGAAATTTGCTGCAAATTCTCACCTGGCGAATCTATTTGCCCATCAGTAGATGCAACTACTGTAAACACTCCTGTTCCTGTACAGAATCTCCCCCGGGGAACACTCAATGGAAAGATAAGACTCCAGCTGCCATACAAAACTATTATATTAAAACTTCTAAGAGGCCCTTCAGATGAATTGTTCATTCTGACACACTGAAGCTTTTCGTTGCATGTAATTGGCTTGTTTACTATTTGCTGAATGAACGACACTCTGAGGGGCTGATTCACGAAGGGTCGAATATCGAGGGTTAATTAACCCTCGATATTCGACTAGGAACTAAAATCGTTCGACTTCGAATATCGAAGTCGAACGATTTTGCGCAAATCCTGCGATCGATCGAAGGATTTTTCATTCGATCGTACGATTAAATCCTTCGAATCGAACGATTCGAAGGATTTTAATCCAACGATCGAAGGAAAATCCTTCGATCAAAAAATCCCAGGCAAACCTATGGGGACCTTCCCCACAGGCTAACATTGACTTCGGTAGCTTTTAGCTGCCGAAGTAGGGGGTCGAAGTTTTTCTTAAAGAGACAGTACTTCGACTATCGAATGGTCGAATAGTCGAACGATTTTTAGTTCGAATCGTTCGATTTTCGTAGTCGAAGGTCGAAGTAGCCCATTCGATGGTCGAAGTAGCCCAAAAAAACTTCAAAATTCGAATTTTTTTTAATTCGAACCCTTTTATTTAATTTAGTGAATCGGCCCCTGAATGTTCTGAATCCTGAGCGACTTTCTCATTTTCCTCTATTTGGTATTGTCTGTCGGTTATACGAGGTCTCACTCGTGACTCTAAAGGTGAGACTTTCTCTTAGAAACCCCAAGCCCTAATCAGAGATGTTTGACCCTTTTGAGAGACCCTTCCTGTGTATTTAGCATTGAAATGTCCTGAGCTGCTGAACTCACTTCTTCGCTGCTCGCAATGTTCCACCATCTGGACCACCTGCGAACCAGTGTTTTCCCAGAGTAAGTTAAATGGAATGGTGGGATTTACACTTCAGTAGGCCGGTAGTTAACAGATAACAAACGGCAGCCTTATGATTCCTTATGAGGCGTCAGGGTAAATAAGGGAATTCTCTTCTTCTCTGATGTTTGGTGGAGGCTCTCACCGGGCTGCTTTGGTGCGTGGGCTCTGGGGATCAGTCACCATGGCCGCCAGCCAGATATTTGGGTGGATAAGGCCAAAGTTCAATTCGAGCATAAGGGATGAAGGCTTTTGAAATGTATATGAAATATTTGATGTGTATACCTTTTTATTGCACATCACTAGGGATGCACCGAATCCAGGATTCGGTTCGGGATTCGGCCAGGATTCGGCCTTTTTCAGCAGGATTCTGATTCGGCCGAATCCTTCTGGCCAGACGAACCAAATCCGAACCCTAATTTGCATATGCAAATTAGGGGTGGGGAGGGAAATCGCGTGACTTTTGTTTAGAAAACAAGGAAGTAAAAACTGTTTTCCCCTTCCCACCCCTAATATGCAAATTAGGGTTCGGATTCGGTTCGGTATTCGCCCGAATCTTTATCGAAGGATTCGGGGGTTCGGCCGAATCCAAAAAAGTGGATTCGGTGCATCCCTACACATCACCATGGAATATGTTGGAGCTTTATACATACATGATTCTATAATTATGAAACATTTGGTTTTCACCAATATTTGAGGAATAAAAGAGACCTTGCCTCAGGTGCTATTTTACCCAGGATGGCAAAAAGCCTGGTAAATAGGGATGTAGCGAACGTCAGAAAAAATTTTCGCGAACATATTCGCGAACTTGCGTCCAAAAATGCGAATGGTTCGCAAACGTCGCGAACCCCATAGACTTCAATGGGAAGGCGAATTTTAAAAGCTAGAAAAGACATTTCTGGCCAGAAAAATGATTTTAAAGTTGTTTAAAGGGTGCAACGACCTGGACAGTGGCATGCCAGAGGGGGATCAAGGGCAAAAATGTATCTGAAAAATACATTGTTGACACAGCGCTGCGTTTTGTGCTGTAAAGGGCAGAAATCACACTACGTCACAGTCAGGTGATGTTTCTGGACACGGAATGTGAAAAAACTCACATAGCTAGGTGGCACTTGGTTAAAGACTGGGCAAACAATGCCTGCAAGGGCAACGTATACAGTAGTGGATACGGAATATATTATTGCCGCTGTAAAAACATCACTCAGGTGATGTTTACGGACACGGAATTATTATTGTTATTTAGACAGAATGTGAAAAAGCTCACACAGCTAGGTGGCACTTGCATACCTCCCAACTGTCCCTCTTTTGACCACTCAACCCCCTGTCCCTCTTTTGTACTGGAAAGTCCCTCTTTTCTCTGCACTGAACAGCCAGAAAAAAACAGTTTCTAACTTAATTAGCTTTTGGCAGAGAGCTCAGAACAGCTAACAGGTGCAAATAAGATACTTTGTAACAATTTTGACTCTGGTTGGTGCTGGTAGTGGTGAACTACTAGTAGCAGCACAGCAGCACACCAGTCCCACTCCCCAACACAGCTAGACTAATAGCACTGGGTTCTTATAGTAGCAAAGTAAAAAAAACAAAAAAGAAAATAAAAGCAGTCCTTACAAGGACTATTGGGTTATTACAGCAGTCAGCAGATGAGATCAGAAGCAGTGCCCACAGCAGCTACATACAGAGCACTGCAGTAGAAGGTAGATTACTAGTCAGCAAAGCTAACTAACCTAAACTCACTGTCCCTCAAATCCCTGCAGAGTTCTGTCCCTACAATACAGAGCAGTATCAAGTAGATTACTAGCCAGCAAAGTTACTATCAACTGTCCCTCAAATCACTAAACAGCTCTCTCCCTACACTAGCTCTTCCAAGCACACACAGGCAGAATGAAAAAACGCTGCAGGGCTTCAGTTTATATATGGAAGGGGAGTGGTCCAGGGGGTGTGGGGGTGGTCCAGGAGGGAGAGCTTGCTGATTGGCTGCCATGTATCTGCTGGTCTGGGGGAGAAATGGCAAAAAAAAGCGCCAGCTAAGGCGAACCCAAATTGGCGAACGTTGCGCGACGTTCGCGAACATTCGGCGAACGCGAACAGTCGATGTTCGCGCGAACAGTCCGCGACATCCCTACTGGTAAATTTAAGAATCTATGAATTTCTGTTTTTTTTTTTAAAAGTAGAACTAAACCCTAAAAATGAATATGGCTTAAAATGTATTATGTTATATGCTGACCTTATTGCACCAGCCTAAAGTTTCAGCTTCTCAACAGCAGCAATGATCCAGGACTTCAAACTTGTCACAGGGGGTCACCATCTTGGAAAGTGTCTGTGACACTCACATGCTCAGTGGGCTCTGATTGGCTGTTGAGAAGCTAAGCTTAGGGCTCGTCACTAATTATCCAGCAGAAAATGAGCTTCCCTGGCTGTAATATAAGCTGATGCTACAGGTTTGCTGATTATTCAATTCTGATGCTAATTGCACTGGTTTCTGTGCTGCCATGTAGTAATTATCTGTATTAATTACTAATCAGCCTTATATTGTGACATTTCTATTCTATGTGTACTGTATATTGTGAGTGGGTCCCTAAGCTCAGTAAGTGACAGCAGCACAGAGCATGTGCAGTGAATCAGCAGAACAGAAGACGGGGAGCTACTGGGGCATCTTTGGAGACACAGATCTTTACTGCTAAAGATCTGTTGCACTACACCCTGCCTCCACCCGTTGCGAGGGCTTTCCCCTGAGAGAGAGGGCCTCATTTATGGTATTACCCCACACTGAAAGTAGATTAAACTGACCACAGTAAAGTCAGTTTACTATAGTGCTACACATACATTTTTTAAAGAAAGGTTTACAGATGAACTGTGATTTGGTTTGATCAGAGACTGCTTTGGGCAGTTACACATATTCAGTAAATCCACTCTCCTGCTGAGAAGACTGTTATAGGCACAGAGGAGCCAATAAAGATTCTGTGCGTGTACAAGGCAATTGTAGCTATAAACTGATTTAATTGAGCTTAAGTCCCCCCCTCATGGGTTTATAGACCTTGTTCCCAGCACAAGTCACGTTTCACTGTGGGGCACACGTATGAATAGATGTGACTGCCTGGGCTCTTCTCGTCAGAAGTGATAGGCCAATCTGTGCAGTCTCGTTTTGCCATAAAATTTGTGAATTTACCGCAAAATGGCGAAAAATTTGTGAAAAGCATTGAAGTCAATAGGCGTTAAAACAATCTTGACGCGCGTCAATTTTGACGCGAGCATCCATTTTTATACGTGAGACTATTTGGTCCCAATGTATGAAAGTTTGGGGGTCATTTATTAACACTGGGCAAATTTGCACACAATAGCAACCAATCAGATGTTTGCTTTCATTGTTTTCCTTGCAGCTGGCTGAAAAAAGCTACATACTGATTGGTTGCTATTAGTTACTGCCCAGGTGCAAATTTGCCCAGTGTTTATAAATGAGCCCCAGATTTTTTGCCGGCAAATTATCACCACAGTTTCGTGATTTAATTGGCTTGGGGAAAAACATGGAAATTTGCCGCTAATTCATGTCTGGCGTATTTACTGTATTAGCCCATCACTAGTGATGGGTGAATTTATTTGCCAGGCGGTGAATTTGCCTGTTTCAAAGTTTTTTCGTCGCCGGCGCCAATTTTGACGGCGGCAAAGATAAACGACGCCCATTGACTTCAATGGGTGCCGGCAACAACTTTGTTTTTGACGCCGGTGAATTGTCGCAGGTGTTAAAATCGCTGTTTCGAGAATATTTTGGCAGTTTCGCGAATTTCGCTGGAAATTTGCGAAATTCGTGTTGAAGCGAAACGCGACAAATTTGCCCATCACTACCCTTCACTACTCATTAGTGCAATATCACACATGTGCCACTTGCAATTTCCCTTGAACACAGTGAATATTGTGACACTAAGCAACGTTCAGATACAGGTATAGGATCTGTTATCCGGAATGCTTGGGACCAGGGTTTTTCCCAGATAACGGCTCTTTCTGTACCTTAAAGGGCAAGTCAACCTCCAAATAAAGATTTGCCTAATAAAAGAAAACATACTTCTAAGCAACTTTGCAATGTACATTCAATATAATTTCACAATGGTTTATAAGTTATTTATATGTATTACTATTAAAAGCAGTGTTTGTCCCTTTCTATTCTCTGATCTGGTGGCTCAGACTGTTAATACAACGTAAGACAAGGCAGACCTGACTTTGCTGCTTGGGAATAAGACTTTTGCAGCATTGTTTAAGGGTAAGGCCAGACGAGGAGATTCGGGGAGATTTTGTCGCCTGGCGAGGCAACTTTGGGCGACTATTGAAAATGCATTGCCGCGTGTGCATTAGCGCAGGCGATTTTGCGCTGTAGTCTATGGGGAAAAGACGCTGAGGCAGTTCGGGGAGATAGTCGCGTAAAAGACGTGGCGATAAGTCGCCAGGCGACAAAATCTCCCTGAATCACCTCGTCTGGCCTAAAAAGTAACAACCAGGAGTAAAGGAAATGCTGCTTCCAATAGCAATTGTTTTTACAATTAACTTTAAAAGCAATGAACATAAGGCTACTAGGAAAGGCGAAAGGTGCACCTTATTTTTCTTACTACAACATGGATTTTATCTGCACGTGTCATGGTGACTTATAATGTCACTCAATTAGAAACTATTTCAGATGCATTAGGAGCCTTCAGACCTTGGTTTAGGCTGCTTTATGTCTCATTAATCTTAGTTTAGCTTTGTTTATGGTGGTGGAGCAGCTGTTCTTCCCACCAACACCTATTATCCAGATCAAGCACCTATTATCCAGATCAAGAACTGCAGGGAATCTGCCCATTGCCTTTCATGCTGCCTCTTGCTTGCTTAGCCCACCACTGAGGTCAGGCACTTTGGTGACCCGAAACAATTTGTGTGTTTTTCCCTTTTAACAAGGCAGTGTCTGATCAGGCTCAAGGACTGGACTGTGCCATTGAGGACCAAAGACCCAACCGTGCTGAAGGGGTTAAACGGGAGCACCTGTATTCCCAGACATCTGCTTCTGTCCTTTGTTTTACTTTGCCGGGCTGAGACTCCTTTTATTGGACCCACATGAAAGTGACTGGTAGATGATGTTATTATTTCACAGGAGCTCCAAGCCACACAAGGCTGCTCCTCAGACGTTTATCAGATCTTGTGTGGTCTGCGCTCCAGTCACTGTAACGCAACGTTTCCAACGGTACATTGAAACCAGTTTCCTTTTTTCTTTTTGAAGTGAACACAAAATTTGGAAATTACATTTTCATGTATATAAATCTGTTTCAGCCATGCGTCTAATACCATAGGCAGAGAAAGAGTTGATGTCCTCCTGATCCTTAGCAAGAGTAATGCTGGAGTGGAAGGATTGTACTATCTTAAAAAGGGTGGTTCATCTTTAAGTTAACATTTAGGGGCCGATTCACTAAATTCGAGTGAAGGATTCGAAGTAAAAAAAACGTCGAATTTCGAAGTGTTTTTTGGGCTACTTCGACCATCGAATGGGCTACTTCGACCTTCGACTACGACTTCGAATCGAAGGATTCGAATTAAAAATCGTTCGACTATTCGACCATTCGATAGTCGAAGTACTGTCTCTTTAAAAAAAACTTCGACCCCCTAGTAAAAGATAAAAGCTACCGAAGTCAATGTTAGCCTATGGGGAAGGTCCCCATAGGCTTGCCTAAGTTTTTTTGATCGAAGGATATTCCTTCGATCGTTGGATTAAAATCCTTCGAATTGTTCGATTCGAAGGTTTTAATTGTTCGATCGAAGGAATAATCCTTCGATCGTTCGATCGAATTTTCTGCGCTAAATCCTACAACTTCGATATTCGAAGTCGAAGGATTTCAATTCCTAGTCGAATATCGAGGGTTAATTAACCCTCGATATTCGACCCTTGATACATCTGCCCCTTAGTATGTTATAGAATGGCTAATTCTTCTCAATCTTTCTACCTTTTAGATGGGGGTCACTGACCCCCATCTAAAAACAAATGCTCTGTGAGGCTACAAATGTATTGTTATTGCTACTTTTTATTACTCATTAGTGATGGGCGAATTTATTCGGCAGGCGCGAATTCGCTGCGAATTTGCGCCATTCGCCACCAGCGAATAAATTCGAGAAACGCCGCGAAAATTTGCGGAAAAGATTCGTCAAAAATGAGCGCCGGCGTCAAAAACGTGCGCCGGTGTCGAAAAAACTGGCGATTTTTTCGGCGACGCAAAACGCCGCAAATTCGCCCATCACTATTACTTATCTTTCTATTCAGGCCTCTCCTATTCATATTCCAGTCTCTTATTCAAATCAATGCAATGGTTCCAAATTACCCTAGCAATCGGATTGCTGAAACTGAAAACTGGAGAGCTGCTGAATTAAAAGCTAAATCACTCAAAAGCCACAAATAATAAAAAAATGAAAACCAGTTGTGAATTACATTCTACTACATCATACCACAAGTTTATTTAAAGCCCTGTTAATTACAGCTGAGTATCAGGTCACACCATGTGCAGGGTCACTATTTATTGCGTTATATAAACCACAACAGAATAGGAGGTCGGTCCCCCATGCAAGGTCATTATCATAAGCAAAAACTAAAATTGTAGTAGTAGGATTTAATTATATAAACAACCAGGGCTGCCATCAGGGGGGCACAAGGGGGGACAGTTGTCCCGAGACCCGCGGATTTAGGGGGACCGGCCAACTCACTCCCTGCTGTCAGCTTGCTGCAAACTTCAGAAAATAGAACAGGAGCTGCATTGGGATTGGATAGGCTGGAGGGGAAGTTCTTACTTCACCTATCCGATCCCTGTACAGCTTTACCAGGACTTAACCTTAAAGGATCAATAAAGGTACAGAGAATCTGAATAGAAATAGAAATGTTTCTTTTCTTCTAACCTAAATAAACATTAGTGAAAGCTAAGGGGCAGATTTATCAAGGGTTGAATTGAAAATTTTAATTTTTTATGGTCCAAACTGTCAAATTCAACTAGGGAGTTATTCCAATTCGATTTGAGTATTTCAAAAAATTCAAATTCAATTTTTAGAGATTTATCATACTCCTGGCCCTTGAAGAACTCAAATTTGACTATTGGCCACCTAAAACCTGCCGAGTTGCTGTTTAGTCAATGGGAGACATCCAGGGATCAATTTGGAGTTGGTTTTTAAGAATTTAAGTTTTTGGGTCAATCCTATTTACCGGAGTTTATAAAATTACATTTTTATAATAAATTTAGATTTTCAAAAACTCACATGAATTTAAAATTCGACCCTTCATAAATGTGCCTCTAAGTGTCCTTCTGAGTGCAGTTGTGTCAGCCCGGGCAGAGCGGTCTCAGGAGAAGATCAATCTAAAGCAATTGGAATCAGAATAATTAGCAAGCAGGCATATCACTGCTGCAGGATTATATTATATAGAACAGGCCACAAAGACTCATACCTCCCAACATTTTGGAAACAGAAAGAGGGACAAGAAGATTTTCGACCACATCCATTTTTGTGGCCACACCCCCTAATTACAATGGTCATTTTACAAAATTTGTCAGGTTGTGAAAGTTTGAACACATTTCTGTGGTTTTTATGTGTTATTACAGTTTTGCTAATGAAGATGAATTGCCCTTTAAGCTGCAAGTCACAGTTTCCCTGAGAGACCTGCTTATTTTAAATTGATACAATTGTTTCTTTGCTTATCTTAAATTGTTACAAAAGTTTCCAAGAGCACCTGCCACGTATTCTGGGCTCTCTGCCAAAAGCCAAGACAATTTTAGAAACTTTGTATTTTTCCTGGATGTTCTGTGCAGGAGATCAAAGACAAAGTCAGGACATTTCAGTCACAATCCGGGACTGCGGGTTGAACTGTCAAAATCGGGACTGTCCTGTGAAAAACGAGACAGTTGGGAGGTAGGAAGACCTAGGGGAGACAGAAATCTGGGCGTGGCATGCTACCCACTGGCTGTAGACAGATATTTGTCTGTGTGCCCAGTCCCCAGTGAAGAAGATTGCATAGGAGCTGGTGGTCACAGCCGTGGGGGGTGGATTGGTGATGTGCTGCAGCGGATATAGTTTGGTGTTAACAGCTGAGGGTAAGTGCAGGCAGGGGGGTGGGTGAGGGTTGCACACAGCCAGGGGGAGCCCAGGGGTGCACAATTTTTATATCTGACCCTGATATAGAGTAAAGCAGAACAGAAGGTTGGCACCAAATTAATAGACTACCGCAGTGATCCCCAACCAGTAACTCACAAGTAACATGTTGCTCTCCAACCCCTTGGATGTTGCTCTCAGTGGCCTCAAAGCAGGTGCTTATTTTTGAATTTCAGGCTTGGAGGCAAGTTTTGGTTGTATAAAAACTAAGTGTACTGCCAAGCAGCGCCTCCTTTAGGCTGCCAATCCACATGGGTACCAAATAGCCAATCACAGCCCTTATCTGGCACCCTGGAAGTTTTTGCATGCCTGTGTTGCTTCCCAACTATTTTTATATGTGGATCACGGGTAAAAAAAAGGTTGGGGACCCCTGGTCTACACGATTACTGGCAAAAGGTAACTGCTGATTAGGGATGTAGCGAACTGCGGAAAAAATGTTCGCGAACATGTTCGCAAACTTGCGTCCAAAAATGCGAACGATTCGTGAACGTTGCGAACCCCATAGACTTCAATGGGAAGGCGAATTTTAAAAGCTAGAAAAGACATTTCTGGCCAGAAAAATGATTTTAAAGTTGTTTAAAGGGTGCAACGACCTGGACAGTGGCATGCCAGAGGGGGATCAAGGGCAAAAATGTATCTGAAAAATACATTGTTGACACAGCGCTGCGTTTTGTGCTGTAAAGGGCAGAAATCACACTACGTCACTCAGGTGATGTTTCTGGACACGGAATGTGAAAAAACTCACACAGCTAGGTGGCACTTGGTTAAAGACTGGGCAAACAATGCCTGCAAGGGCAACGTATACAGTAGTGGATACGGAATATATTATTGCTGCTGTAAAAACATCACTCAGGTGATGTTTACGGACACGGAATTATTATTGTTATTTAGACAGAATGTGAAAAAGCTCACACAGCTAGGTGGCACTTGCATACCTCCCAACTGTCCCTCTTTTGACCACTCAACCCCCTGTCCCTCTTTTGTACTGGAAAGTCCCTCTTTTCTCTGCACTGAACAGCCAGAAAAAAAACAGTTTCTAACTTAATTGGCTTTTGGCAGAGAGCTCAGAACAGCTAACAGGTGCAAATAAGATACTTTGTAACAATTTTGACTCTGGTTGGTGCTGGTAGTGGTGAACTACTAGATGGAGCAGCACACCAGTCCCTCTTTTCTCTGAACTGAACAGCCAGAAAAAAAACAGTTTCTAACTTAATTAGCTTTTGGCAGAGAGCTCAGAACAGCTAACAGGTGCAAATAAGATACTTTGTAACAATTTTGACACTGGTTGGTGCTGGTAGTGGTGAACTACTAGGAGGAGCAGCACACCAGTCCCACTCCCCAACACAGCTAGACTAATAGCACTGGGCTCTTATAGTAGCAAAGTAAAAAAACAAAAAAGAAAATAAAAGCAGTCCTTACAAGGACTATTGGGTTATTACAGCAGTCAGCAGATGAGATCAGAAGCAGTGCCCACAGCAGCTACATACAGAGCACTGCAGTAGAAGGTAGATTACTAGTCAGCAAAGCTAACTAACCTAAACTCACTGTCCCTCAAATCCCTGCAGAGTTCTGTCCCTACAATACAGAGCAGTATCAAGTAGATTACTAGCCAGCAAAGTTACTATCAACTGTCCCTCAAATCACTAAACAGCTCTCTCCCTACACTAGCTCTTCCAAGCACACACAGGCAGAATGAAAAAACGCTGCAGGGCTTCAGTTTATATATGGAAGGGGAGTGGTCCAGGGGGTGTGGGGGTGGTCCAGGAGGGAGAGCTTCCTGATTGGCTGCCATGTATCTGCTGGTCTGGGGTGAGAGGTAAAAAATAAGCGCCAGCTAAGGCAAACCCAAATTGGCGAACGTCGCGCGACGTTCACGAACATTCGGCGGACGCGAACAGCCGATGTTCGCGCGAATTAGTTCGCGGGCGAACAGTCCGCGACATCCCTACTGCTGATTGGTGACAATGGGTTTCTCAAATGGGTCAAACTTTGCCTCCATGTGTTAGGAGTCCTATAACAAGTACATAGAAGTTTCTCCAATACATAACCCTTTGTGTGAGAGCTTTTAACTGGTGGTGTTTTACAATATTCTGATTACCAAGATGTTGGGTTTGGTATTTCATTTCATATTCATATCTACCAAGCTCCTTGTGTACTTTATATTCTTACATTAAAACCTTAAAGGAGAAGGAAAGGCTACAACTAAGTAAGCTTTATCAGAAAGGTCTATATAAATACACCAGTAAACCCTCAAAGTAATGCTGCTCTGAGTCCTCTGTCAGAAGAATCACCACATTTCTTTCCTTCTATTGTGTACTCATGGGCTTCTGTATCAGACTTCCTGTTTTCAGCTTAAACCTCCAGGGCTAGGGCTTGAGCATGCTCAGTTTGATCCTCTCTCTCTCCCTCCTCCCCTCCCTGCTGTAATGTGAGTCCAGAACTATGAGTGAGCAGGGAGAGACTCAGGCAGGAATTGATGTCACACCAAGCTAATATGGCAGCTGCGATCCTAAATAAACAGAGAAAGCTTCTAGAGCTGTTTACTCAGGTATGGTACAGCATTCTGCAGAATACATATAGTGTTATAGCTTGCACTATTGTGGTTATTCTATTGGCAATAAACGGCTTCAGTAGCTTTCCTTCTCCTTTAACATCACCGTGTCCTTTTTCAGATTCTCCTGATTCTTCCCTTACGGTCCATAGACATTTAAGTCAAGCAATCGTTGAGCAGGATCATCTGTTTACTGTTCATCTTCAGGCCTTGTATCACTAAGTCACAGAACCCATTACTACTTATTCATGTTTTATTTCTCAGAATGTGTATCACAACCGCTCCATGGAAAAATACAATGAAGGATTAAATGAAGTAAGGGGAGGGGAGGGAGACATCTATGAAGATGAAGAAAGGCCTGCTCACACCATCCATTGTTTGACTTATGCTCAGACTTACATTTTAAAGTTTATGTATTAATGTATAATCTTATAAGTTATACAAAGCGTTGATCATATAAACCATTTTTGACACAAACCCCTGGCCAGCAGAATGAATGGCTCTCTGAAGATTTTTTTTTATTCTGTATGACATTTTATGGACTATACCAATGTTGTTTACATGTCAGTATTGAGGGAAGAATATATAAGCCAGACAAAAATTTGCGGCTAACTGCCGCGTTTCGCTGCAAGCAAATTAATTAGTGAAACTGTGGCGACAATTCACATAAAAAAATCTGCCACATAAAAAAAAATTGGCACTCATCCAAAATTATTCGGACCCCCGTTGACTTTAATGCATTTGGACGAAGTAGTCACACGCATAAAAATTGACGCTTGCGTCAAAATTGATGCACAGCAAAATTATTTTGACGCCCATTGACTTCAATGCATTTCGCAAATTTTTCGCAGGGCACAGATTCGCCGATCATTACATGTCAGCCTTTAATTCTCCAAATGGAAGATCCGTTATTTGGGGGGAAGACAAGTACATATTCCTTTCCCTGCCAAAGGGGAACGTTTATCAAAGACTGATCAAAGGGAGTAAGGGTTGGGGCAGACAAGCAGATTCGGGCGACTAAATCTCCCCGAATCTGCTCATCTGCCCCAACCCTAAATCATGTTTCCACTCTATTTAAAAGAGAAGGAAAGGTGTCCCAAAAGTTAGGCACCCCAAGTGATTGTATCTGCTTACATTACACTCCGGCGAGCACCACGGGCCGATCGTCTTCATTCTACTTCTTTTTTCAAATTTCCAGGGGCAGACGCATGCGCAGTAGAACAAAATAGATGACTTTTTTTGTTAAAGTTTGGCTTTCCACTCTACTGAGCATGTGCAGCCGCTAGAAGAAAGAAGGCTACATTTAGGGAAGGAGCAACCAACTCAGATTGGAAATTGCCTTTATCACATTTTATTGCATTGCATTCTGAATGCGCCCTTAAAACAATTTAGGGGTCATTTGTGAGTGCTAGCACAATCGCAGTCATCCTTGTGCAATAAATCACATTCAAGTGTAAAAATGCACTCCTTGCATTTCCGTACACCACTCAGTCCTTCTTGCCTCCTGTTCTGAATAGAATGCAGTTACGCCTATTGATGCAGAAGAACCTTGAGCAACCACCACTTCTGAACCAGGAACTAGCTCTATGGTTCCAATATCAGCCTGTGTTAAAGGAGAACTAAAGCTTAACTAAAGAAGTAGCTAGAAATGCTGTACATGATGTTTTGTGCTTCTGTACCAGCCCAAGGCAACCACAGCCCTTTAGCAGTAAAGATCTGTGTCTCCAAAGATGCCCCAGTAGCTCCCCATCTTCTTTTCTGCTGATTCACTGCACATGCTCTGTGCTGCTGTCACTTACTGAGCTTAGGGAGCCACTCACAATATACAGTACACATAGAATAGAAATGTCACAATATAAGGCTGATTAGTAATTAATACAGATAATTACTACATGGCAGCACAGAAACCAGTGCAATTAGCATCAGAATTGAATAATCAGCAAACCTGTAGCATCAGCTTATATTACAGCCAGGGAAGCTCATTTTCTGCTGGATAATTAGTGACGAGCCCTAAGCTTAGCTTCTCAACAGCCAATCAGAGCCCACTGAGCATGTGAGTGTCACAGACACTTTCCAAGATGGTGACCCCCTGTGACAAGTTTGAAGTCCTGGATCATTGCTGCTATTGACAAGCTGAAACTTTAGCCTCGTGCAATAAGTTCACTATGTAAAATATGCCATTTTTAGCCATATTCAGTTGTAGGGTTTAGTTCTCCTTTAATCGTCACACCACAGTTGCTCTGAAGAAGGCAAAACACATGGATTGCATGCTGAATGCTGTTGCCAACTGGAAAATTTTCAGTGCGGTTGTGTCCACGGAGTACAATTGATAACGCCCTAATTTTAACACATTGGCCGCAATTGCATTGGTCATATCTCCCCCTGGTGACTACAGTGAAGCTGGAATCATGGGGAACAAACATTGTGTGCTAAAAATTGCGCTTTGCTCATTGCACTCGTAAATTACCCCTTATATGTTCCTTAAACTTTACTAGGCTCATTAAATTTCCCCCCTGCTTATCACACTGAAAAAAAAAACTCTGCACCTGAATTATCGGATTTCCTTATAATGTAACATTCGTTAGAGCCTGGTTACATATTTATAGTTCCCCTTTAACAAAATTCAGTGGGACGGCAAGTTCCCTCTCTCCAGTCTGTTACAGCTCAAAATAAAACATAATAAACACAACGGGGCAGTATATGTATAAAGCACACTGTGTATATACTCTATCTTCCTGTGTGCAATCATAATGCAATCATTCAATAGAAAAGTCCCTGTTGATACAAGTATCACTTGCTTAATATAGTCCATATGCTGCATATAATATAATATTTATATATGACACATATGAGTGTATGTATCAAAGGCAAGAGAAGTCTTTCAATGGGTTTAATTCCTAGTTTTCCTACCTGAATTTCAATGATTCATCAACCCTTTTATTGTTCACCGAAATACAACTGAAACATTTGTGTTTGCAAACTCACAATTTTTTCAAACGGAGCTAAAATAACTAACAAAGTCGGATTTATTACATGGCTTCCTATTTAACTTGATGTTCCCGCTATTATTATTATAAGACAAATAATAAAGGAAGAGCCTGGTCAGATGGTTTGGAAGGACTCGGGCCTTTATTTCACCTATAGGAATAGTGATTGTAACTGACCCCATGATATTGAGAGGTGGTGCCTTGCGTGGTCACACTCAGTGAATTCGAGGGAATTTTCTAAGTAAAAAAATTCGAAGTAATTTTTTGAATACTTCAACCATCGAATAGGATACCACGACTTCGAATTTACTTCGACTTCAATTCGAAGTAAAAATCGTTCAACTATTCGACCGTTCGATAGTCGAAGTACTGTCTCTTTAAAAAAACTTCGACTTCAATACTTCGCCAACTTAAACCTGCCGAAGTGCTATGTTAGCCTATGGGGACCTTCCAGAGCAATTTTCTAAGTTTTTTGTGTTCGAAGGAAAAACATACGATCGTACGATAAAATAGTTTGATTCGTACGATTCGAAGTACGATCGCCCGATAGTACTTAGATCGGAATGTGATTATACGATGAATAAAATCCTCTGACTTCGAATGTTGGAGGATTCTATTAGATGGCGAATTTTGAAGTATTTTCCACTTTGGAATTCGACCCTTGATAAATCTGCCCCTATGTGTCTAGTTTAAAGGGGTTGTTCACCTTTAAATTAACTTTTAGTATGACGTAGAGAGTGATATTCTGAGACAATTTGAAGTTGGTCTTCATTTTTTTTATTATTTGTGGTGTCTGGTTGCTAGGGTTCAAATTACCTTAACAACCATTCCATGAGACTGGAATAATAATAGGAAAGGTCCTGAATAGAAAGATGAGTAATAAAAAGTTACAATAGCAATACATCTGTAGCATTACAGAGCATTTATTTTTTAGATGGGGTCAGTGACCCCTATTTGAAACTTGGAAAGAGCCAGCAGAAGGCAAATAATTCAGAAACTAAAAAAAATGAAGACCAATTTGAAAGTTGCTTATAATTAGTCATTGTATATCATTCTAAAACTTAACTTAAAGGTGAAGCACCCCTTTAAAGGAGAACTAAAGCTTAACTAAAGAAGTAACTAGAAATGTTGTAGATTATGTTTTGTGCTTCGGTACCAGCCCAAGGCAACCACAGCCCTTTAGCAGTAGGATCTGTGTCTCCAAAGATGCCCCAGTAGCTCCCCATCTTCTTTTCTGCTGATTCACTGCACATGCTCTGTGCTGCTGTCACTTACTGAGCTTAGGGACCAGCTCACAATATACAGTACACATAGAATAGAAATGTCACAATATAAGGCTGATTAGTAATTAATACAGATAATTACTACATGGCAGCACAGAAACCAGTGCAATTAGCATCAGAATTTAATAATTAGCAAACCTGTAGCATCAGCTTATATTACAGGGGAAGCTCATTTTCTGCTGGATAATTAGTGACGAGCCCTAAGCTTAGCTTCTCAACAGCCAATCAGAGCCCACTGAGCATGTGAGTGTCACAGACACTTTCCAAGACGGTGACCCCCTGTGACAAGTTTGAAGTCCTGGATCATTGCTGCTATTGACAAGCTCAAACTTTAGCCTCGTGCAATAAGTTCACTATATAAAATATGGCAGTTTAGTTCTCCTTTAACATTGAGTGCCTGTAGGTGCACAAAACAACGGGAACCCTTTAATTCCAGGGCAAGGCAGTTGTTAAATATAAGGAAACTTGTGCTGGAGGGTGCAGCAACTTGTGCCTCAGGCATCAAAGTAGGATAAAAGGGCAAACAAACTGGCATACAGAATAGATGAGCAAAAACAGGCGCATTTTAATGGATGCAATTATATATCAATTTTGAGCCCAGCTCTGAGTCAATCATATGAAAAATAACATACCAAGCCTTTAACCTAGTTGCTGCTACTAACTTCTAGTGATGAGGAAATGTATTCGCCAGCCGTGGATTTGTGGCAAAATTTCGCATTTTGCAATGTGCGATTTTTTTTGCAAAACTTTGGCAAAAATCCGCCGTAGTAAAATTTGCAGCGAAAAAACATCCAGAAGTAAACTGCCCATTGATTTTAATGCATTAGGACAAGAAAACAGTCGCCATAAGAAAAAACGCCCATTGACTTTAATGCATTTGGAGCGAGAAAAATTGTCACGCGTGTAAAAACTGTCACGTGAAGAAAAGCCATTGACTTCAATACGTTTCGCATTTTCTTTGCCGTTTCACAAATTTTTCTGAAATTTTTCGGCAAATGAGCCAGATTCACTTATTTCTACTAGAATCTATATTGCTGCGAAGAAAGTTGCAGATTGTTCAAGTCAAGTCAGATTGCCAAAGTCCAAGTCATGCCTAATTGAGTAAAAATGAAATTAAACATTAGAGTTATTGGCAAACCAAGTAGTCTATGAACCTCAATAACAAGAAAAGGGCTACATCCTAATAGCAAAGCCTTGATAAATGTATGCAATCTATTGTCATGGTCATTAAATGGGATTGCCTAAAAGCAGAATAATACTGGAATACTAGATCTGTTATCTGGAAACCCGTTATCCAGAAAGTTCCTGAATTAAGGAAAGGCCGCTTCCCATACACTCCATTTTATCCAACAGTACCTTGTAATTGATCCAAACTAAGATATAATGAATCCTTATTGGAAGCAAAACCAGCCTATTTGGTTTATTAAATGTTTACATGAATTTCTAGTAGACTTAAAGGGCATGTAAAGGCAAAAAAAAAAAATCCCATTTTTACTTTCTTTAATGAAAAATAAACCTATCTCCAATATACTATAATTAAAAAAAACATGTACCGTTTTTATAAGAAACCTGACTGTATGCAGTGAAATTCTCCCTTCATTTACTGCTGTTAATAGGAATTGTCAGACGGTCCCTAACTGCTGAGCAGGGAAACAATCATACTTATGAACAGCAGGGGGAGCCCCCGCCTTACTTCCCAGCCATGCAGAACTCAAGCAGCTTTATTATGATGATCCCTAAGCAGCCCAGACCACACTGAGCATGTGCACAGTCTTAGTCTTGCAAAGATGTTTAACAAAGTTACAAGATGGTGACCCCCTGTAGCCAACTTTGAAAGCATAAATTATTTGTTTGATTAGGCTTGTGGTGCAGTAAGTTCATGTTTATATTTAGTATACAAAATACAGCATTTCTTGCCTTATTCTATTTTAGACTTTACATGCCCTTTAAGCTACGAAGAGCCAAATTACAGAAAGATCTGTTATCCGGAAAACCCCAGTCCCGAGCATTCTGTATAACAGGCATGCCCTTTGTGATTATACTGACCCCCGGCAGGTTTCCTTGTTGTAGCTTAAATCCTTGGTGCGACCAGGGCACTATTCTAAAGTCAATATTGTATGAAATATATTTGTCAAAACCATAACTATAAATCTCTCCCTGTGGAGGAATTCGTGAATTTTTGATTTGATGCCAGAGTAAGTCATACCACCAACACAATACAGGAAGGCAATAGCAGGTATCAGGTGTTTGTTATGGCACAGAGTCAGGAAAACGTTTAATATACCCCATAACATGATTCCAAGGTGAAGTAAAAAAAGTGATTTTCTCCTTTTTATTATCCTAAAATAGTTTTCATCTAGACTGGGCCCAAGGGATCACTAAGTTGCCCATTATGGCTGTCTCTGATGTAGATGCTCAGTTAGGAGTCAGATACACGGGGAGGAGTGAATGCTGCACATGGAGGCAGGGACATATTGGGGTTTTTATCACTTTGTCCCACTCTCTAAAGCATTTTTGCAAACTCACATTTTACATTACGTTTAATTTTGCTGTCTGCCTTTTCTTCTCTTACTTTCTCATCTCCCCCTGTATTTCCACTTTGTCATTATTACTATTATTAACATATATTTTGTTCCAACCTATTCCAAAGTGCTGTGCAATAAATTGGTCTATGCAGATTTACATACAAAAATATTCTTCATTCTCCCATTCTTTCTTCTCTTTATATCTTTTGTTTGTCTCCATAAAAGTCATTCAATCCCTGGGGACAAAAGTGTAAGAGTGTCCCCCTTAGTGCTCATTTTGGGAGCACTTGCACCTCCTGACTGCTGCGCTCTGCCTTAACCTACAAAAAAAAATCCATCACTTGGGACAAAGAACAACACCAGGTCATGGGACTAAGCCCTTAGGGCAGGCAGTAAGGAAAGGGCACTTTGCGGATTGCTCATCCTGATGTTACTTACTCTGAGCTTCTCAATGAAGAGGGTAGGTGAGGGTGAAGGGGTGGTTGAAGGGGTCATCTACTTGCCTCCCCCCAACCTGCAGAGGCCTTTGGGGATTTGCAGAAGGCCAAACACATCATGGAAGTACAAAAAGTCTGATTACTGCCTTTTTTTGCACTTTGCACGCTATGCAGGATGAAATGGCCAAGGTATATTTTCACCTGTGGTCATTCTGATATTCAGGTGGGTCAGTCCATCTCTGTAATTTAGACTGATGGTGTGTATGTGTGTATGTGTGTGGTGGGGGGGGGGTTGGCAGCTGAAGTTGCAGGTCATTCTACCACTCACCTGTCCATCTGTCCATGATAGTACTATGTCTGACCAGTTTTAGCCTCAGAAGAGTGCTATTTTTAAGTATCAGCAAAGAAACCTCATTATAAAATGTCAAATGTAAAAATAAGTGATACTGTCAATTTCCTAGCATAAACTCACTTACTTTTGTTTAAAAATAACCACTGATTGGGGGATGGACTAATTATTTAAGAATAGAAAATCAAAAGCTATTCTGTCATGATTTTTAGGGTATAGTTACTAAGGTTGTTGTGCCTGGTCATGTGCTTTCAGAAATACCCAGCACTTCACAATAGAACTGCTTTCAGATAAGCTATTGTTTCTCTTACTCTGATTTGGATTTTTACTATTGAGTGCTGTTCTTGTATGTATCACTAGGTGGGACATTGGAGCATTTGTAGCAATGCTGGTATTCCTTTTATCATGGCGGTGAGGGATACTATCACACCAACTTGCAGCAGTAAAGAGAGACTGAAGTTTATCAGAGCAAAAGTCACATGGCTGATGGCACATGGGAAACTAACAACATGTCTATCCCCGTGTCATATTTCAAAATTAAATATTAAAAGATCTGTTTGCTCTTTTGAAAAACTTGTTTTTATAGAGGGTAAGGGTAATATCACTCCAACTTGCAGCAGTAAAGAGAGACTGAAATTTATCAGAGCAAAAGTCACATGACTGACAGCACATGGGAAACTAATAATATTTCTATCCCCGTGTCATATTTCAAAATTAAATATTAAAAGATCTGTTTGCTCTTTTGAAAAACGTATTTTTATAGAAGGTAGGGGTAATATCACTCCAACTGGCAGCAGTAAAGAGAGACTGAAGTTTATCAGAGCAAAAGTCACATGACTGACGGCACATGGGAAAATAACAACATGTGTATCCCCGTGTCAGCTTTCAAAATTAAATATTAAAAGATCTGTTTGGTCTTTTGAAAACGTATTTTTATAGAGGTTAGGGGTAATATCACTCCAACTTGCAGCAGTAAAGAGAGACTGAAGTTTATCAGAGCAAAAGTCACCCAAAAGTTTCCCCATGACAGAATCTCTTTAAATGCTTAAACAATCATACTTATGAACAGCAGGGGGAGCCCTCGCCTTACTTCCCAGCCATGCAGAACTCAAGCAGCTTTGTTTATGATGATCCCTAAGCAGCCCAGACCACACTGAGCATGTGCACAGTCTTAGTCTTGCAAAGATGTATAACAAAGTTACAAGATGGTGACCCCCTGTAGCCAACTTTGAAAGCATAAATTATTTGTTTGATTAGGCTTGTAGTGCAGTAAATTCATGTTTATATTTAGTATACAAAATACAGCATTTCTAGCCTTATTCTATTTTAGACTTAACATGCCATTTTCATGACAAACCACAGTAATCATGCTATGGGCAAGACCTTTGATCCAGACGGCTATTAGGAATACAAAAAATAAAGCTTTTTGTTTCATTGCAGAATGTAAGCCAGTTTTCCTAAATTGCATTACATCACAGCCTGGATGAATAGCATGTTAGAAATGGAAACTAAAGCAGATCCCAAACATTATTTCACTGAGAGTGTCTGGGCATTACAGTATAAGTTGCATAAAAGTAATGCCGTTTTTTTTCCGAAAGGTACATAGGCACGACTCGGTAAGATTAGCAGTGAAAAAATATGTGCAGTATAAAAGAAGCAGATATATTACAACATGCTTTTAATTTTCCAAAATTTTTTAGGAAGTTCCAGGAAAAGTCGTAAAACTGTGATTTTTCACATGGCGCACTGAAATAGACTTTAGGTTAGGAAGTGTATTATGTTCAAGGAGAAGGATTTGCAGGAAAAAGAATGGCTCCTCGCTTCCCATAAATCATTGGTCACACGGAAATTGAGAAAACGATTTAGCAAATTTGAAATAAAAGAAAAAATGGAGCACGGTCACTGAATTTAGGATTCCTATGTCCTGCTTGCGCACTAAAAGAAGATATATGATAAATACATATTTATGGGAGTCTGTTGGGTCAGACCCTGCTAAAAACTATGTAAGAGCTAAGGACTCATATGTTTTCATTTAAGAGTCTGGCAAAATGAGAGAATAAATATAGGCAGAATTTGCTTTGAATGCTGGCTCATATGTTATGTATGCGAGTACCAGTATAACTGGATTAGAAATGGCATCAGGGGTTCCAAAGTGCAAATTAAAGCGGTCATTTAACTTTTTGATCTTAAAGTATATTTATCAGTGCAGGTACTTAGAATAGCAATCATCTTCTGGTCCCCTAAGCTAACTGCTAGTAATCCTCTACATAGAAACTATATGCAGTAGTGCAATGGGACACCTGACTGCCCAAAATGTGTCAGGTATGGTTTCCATAGTCAATGAGGACAAGATAATAACGTTGTAGATGAGGACCCATGGCATAACTAGGACTTTCATATCTGGAGCCTTATTGTCCGAGCTCCAAGGATAGCAGAAGACTTGGTCAAACCTATTGTGATATAAAGTGCTTTTGTTTTGCAAATTATTGAGAATTTTCAAAAGTTTCAAAACAGAATATCTAACATAACTAATTTCTTTACAGGGCTTTAGGAGTCCATTCATGAATATATCATTATCTAAGACTCTCCTAAAAACAATACCCAAGGAGGGTCTCAGAAAACCAATCATCCTCTGTTCCCCTGTGCTAACTGCTGATAACCGAACCCTATGCATAGAAACTGTATGCAGTAGGGCAAAGGGACAGCTGACTGCCCAAAATGCGTCAAGTATGGGTTCCATAGACAATTAGTGCCAGTTTAATTATGTTGTAGATATCCCCACTGCCCAAAATGTTGCACAGACCCAATTGTATAACTGGAGAATTATTGTCCCAGCTCCAAGGAGCATAAGTCTTTTCCAACCCTATTGTGATATAACGTTTTTTTGTTTTGCACATTCTTGAGAATTTTAAAAAGTTTCAAAACAGAATATTTAAAATAACATTTCTTTACAGGACTTTAGGAGTCCATTCATGAATATATCATTATTTAAAGGCTACATGGCAGCTTATTTATGTAAATGATTGTTTATATAAACGATTGCAGTTTCTGAAGCAAATACACTGGTCGTACCAGTGCAGGGTCGGACTGGGCTGGCCCAGACCCGCTATTAGCGATGCGTGTCTTCACTGCTGGGCAGGGGCCCAGGGGGGGTTTGGGGGCCCCCGAAGCAGCAGCTTAGGTGTGCCCTGGTCCCCCCAGTCTAACCCTGTACCAGTGCAGGCCAACACTATATTACATTATCATTCCTTTAAAATCTTTTTTATTTCTTTGGTGTTACGATTCCTTTAAGACTCTCCTAAAAATAATAGTCTAGGAGGATCTTAGAATACCAATCATGCTCTGTTCCCCTTGCTAACTGCTAGTAACCAAAACCTCTGCATACAAACTATATGCAGAAGAACAATGAGACACATGACTGCCCAAAATGTGTCAGGTTTGGGTTCTACAAACAATTAGGACCAGATAAATAATGTTGTAGATGAGCCCCCTGGAGCTTTATTGTGCCAGCTCTAGGGCTAAGGAGCATAAGGCTTGGTTAACCCTATTACTATATAAAGGGGCATGTTTACTAACATTGGAGATAAATATCTGGAGAGATTTCTGGAGATGTTGCCCATAGCAACCAATCAGATCTTTGCTTTTGTTTTCTAACTTGGCTGTGGCTGTTTAAATCTAATTGCTGATTGGTTGCCATGGGCAACATCTCCAGAAATCTCTCCAGATATTTATCTCCAATGTTAGTAAACATGCCCCAAAGTGCTTTTTATGAGTTGCATGATACCTTGGTAATCCTATCACAGTAACCCCACAGAATCACACCTCTGTGAGTTTCAGATGTCACCTCTCTGAAGAGTTACAATTGCCACTGTGATTGGATAAGTGGAAGAGTTTATATGCCAAGGACTTCCCACACCAGTCATTTCTCAGCAAGTCCAGTTGTTTTAGAATTACTTATTCTAGATAGACCATGACCTGGATGAATTAAAAATCTTCATAGTCATAATGTTCTTGTTGAGAATTTTGAAAAGTTTCAAAACAATATTTAAAATATCTCATTTCTAGGACAAAATGAATGAACTTTATGAATATATCATTATCTAAGACTCTTCTTAAAACTTAGACTTAGACTATTATCTGTCATCTACTTTGCGTAGATGACAGATAATAATGGCTGAACACAACCAAGGCCACCGTCAGTGAGAAACAGACAGCAGTTCAGTCATTTTTGTTAAACAAACAATTTTTTTGGTAGGAAAGCACAATTTCTCCTCTGATTTCCGGTTAACTGATTAAAAGAGGAGTAACCTGTTCAATTTGGAGCTGTTTACAAATCAAATAATGGAAACCTTCTCATTGACATGCTTTCATTCTTGAGGCAGTGGTGGATATGGATAACACCCCAAGAACCTAGCATAGGACTGGTTGCCAGGAAAAAAAATATCATTGTGCCAGGTATGTGTCACTTTACAACAACACAAGTTAGCACAAAATCTATTTATCTGATATAACAATGTCCATGTGCCTTCTAGTCATCCGACAATTTAGTTGAAGGGTGGGGCCTGTATTCTAAAGAATTTCGTGGGCACCTGCCCCAACCGACACAACCAATTAGATCACTGAAACCACTTTCTAACTTGAAACAAACTGATGAAAAGCAATTGCTGATTGGCTACAACGGGCAACAGTCCTGGTTAGTAAATTAACCACTAAACTTTATGGGTAATACATTGAAAAGATTTTTTTCTGCATATAGAGATTTTTTAACCGAAAAGAATGAATACTGTTTACAAAATGGCAATTTACACTGATTATTGGGAAGCCGATTTTAAGCATTTTGAGCTCGTCTTACAAGAATTGGGATGGGTTTTTGTTGTTAGTAAATAATGGTTAATTACTGCTTCTATGGCCAAGATAAACCTGAATTTTCTCATAGCAAAGAATAAGTAGTTAATGTTTACAGGAAAATATTAGCGAATCAGTTGCCAGACAGTGAGATTGGCTCTTATATAATGACTCAAAGCAGTTGTTGGGACATGAGGAAGGAGGTTTTCCTGAAGGCCAGTTTGGAGAAACATTTGGGGTAAAAATATATTTTCTCTGCAAAATATTTTTGGAAACCTTGCCTGAAATACAGTTATGGCCATTGTTGGGTAGAACATTTTTGTATTAGGCATTCTAGACACTACTGGATGAATGTTCTAGATGTCTCTTGTGTTTCATATAGTAACTTAGTCACCCATGTTGCACTAAACTAAGGTGTGTACATTTTGGCTTATTAAATAATGAAAACAAAATTGGGATATCTGGTTCTAGGCCTGGCACTGGATTTTTAGAAACATGCTTGTACGCGCTCAGTAAAGCTTTAAGGGGGCTGGGAAAACAAATGAAAGGTTAATCGGACAAATAACACATGTAGCAAGAAAATCCATGTCTCTCAAGGTACCCTTTAGCCTTAAGTGTAACCCAACACATTTATCAGAGCTGCATAGTATATAGTATTGTTTAGCTACATTAAAAGGCCCTTTCCTGGGGTCAAGGGATATAAATTCATTTTTATGTGATAGGGCCTGGGGAGCCTTAATCTAGCACTAGTTCTGACGTGTGTTTCACCAGCTATCTGTTCCAATTAAAAAGTTGAGGCTTACATGCTGTTTCCTCTGTTTTACAGTGCAGTGGCATTCCCATTGAGGCCTGTTTCTTAATACATAATGTAACAATATACAGTTTTACTGTGTCTTTTATAGTATGTACAGATGTAGGGGTGTGCCACTCTTTTCTCTACTGTAACTCCAGCTAATATCAGGAATATTAACAGTATGTCCATCCAATTAAACAGCCATTTTACAGTACCTTATTTTTCTTCCTACTGTATTTGTCTTTTAGGGATATTAAGAGGTAAATGTATTATTTCCCCTCTTACTTGATTTTCCCTTGTCTTTATGAATTGCAACAAAAAAGGTTGTGGGTGCACACCTGAGGCCAATTTCAAAAAAGTCTAATTCCCTGTCTCAGTAATTCAAATAAAAAAGCTAGTGCATATAGTTTTGAAACAGGGTTGTTTAGTTACAAAGTTATGATCATAAAATTGATAAGCCACCATACCACGTCAAGGTAAACCCCATACGGTGGTCCCTAACTTGTTCACCTTTAATCATAGTAAAATAGGTATCTTACCTCTCATCTTAATAGCATTTATATGAACAATTCCTATGCCTTGGTTTCAAAATGTGTGCTAAATCCTCCCCCGCCAACTGCTATGCGGCTTTTAAATGGGAGAGACTGCCTTCAGGCTAAGTCCTCCCATGCCGCTAGCATTTTCGGCTTTTAAGGGAGAGTGATTGCACAAACCAAAGCACAATGTTAAAGGGACAGTAGGACCACCAAAAATCTAAAGGGTGGGTATGAGGGTGCAACAAACCACATGGGGCTCAGCCAAAGCTCCCAGCGAATACAAATAGAAACAAAAAAGGTTGTGGGTGCACACCTGAGGCCAATTTCAAAAAAGTCTAATTCCCTGTCTCAGTAATTCAAATAAAAAAGCTAGTGCATATAGTTTTGAAAATGCTAGCGGCATGGGAGGACCTAGCCTGAAGGCAGTCTCTCCCATTTAAAAGCCGCATAGCAGTTGGCGGGGGAGGATTTAGCACACAGTTTGAAACCAAGGCATAGGAATTGTTCATATAAATGCTATTAAGAAGAGAGGTAAGATACCTATTTTACTATGATTAAAGGTAAACAAGTTAGGGACCACCGTATGGGGTTTACCTTGACGTGGTATGGTGGCTTATCAATTTTATGATCATAACTTTGTAACTAAACAACACTGTTTCAAAACTATATGCACTAGCTTTTTTATTTGAATTATTGAGACAGGGAATTAGACTTTTTGAAATTGGCCTCAGGTGTGCACCCACAACCATTCTTTCTTCTTTTTTCTTTATGAATTGCCCCTTACTCTGTTCTTGGTCCCGTTTTGAGTAAAATTAACGAAATCAAATAAAAAAGCAGCATTTCCCCCTGAGACCTCATGCAGTTCTACAGTCTTGGGATCTGTTCAACATCTGCCCTGGCTGTGTTTTAAATGCAAAGTATGAGCTTTAGTTGGACCCTTCTTTGAATTTGAATGAGGGGATGCTTTCATGTGTTATTGGCCAAGTACTGTATGTGGTCTCATGTCTGATATCACTAAGCCAAAAGAAGGAATAATTATAGTAGAAATATCCTCCTGTTTGGGTGAGATAAATTTGAACATTGGCACCCAATCGAGTAACCCATAGCACCCATGAGATGTTTGGTTTCAAAGAGGTCACAAGTTAATGTTAACTGCTGATAGATAATAATAAATATGATAGCAGGATGAATTCAAGGAACGACTGAGTGTGGAGAGGGAGGAACAAAGGAAGAGGGTCGATTGGATACCTGGCTGCAAATAGATTGGGATTATAGTGTAGGTGAGAGCATTATTGACAGGAGGTGGAGAGGTCAAGTGAGTGGTTGGAAATAGTGTAAAAGTGGCCATACACGGGCAGATTAAAGCTGACGATATCGGTCCTTTAGACCTGAGGCAGCTTATCTGCCCATGTGTGGGGGCTCCCGACGGGTCCTTTGATCAAAAATCAGGCCAAAAATCAGCCAGATATCGTTTGGGCAAGTTTCATTTTTTTTCTGCTATCCAGGACTGCATCGGTTAGTTGATGTGGTCCTACGACCCGTCTGCGCCGATTCGCAGCATTGTAATTCGATCGTTCGGCTGAACGTTCAGATTCACCCGATGTCGCCCAGCCATTAGTGAGCATATCAGGTTAAAATCTGCTCATTTGGCAACCTTGCCAAACAAGCGGATGGCAACGAGCGGATGTAGAATCACTCTGGGTAGAGATTTTGACTGGGCAAAAGGTAACAAAAAGAATTATCATTGGTGTATGCAATAAACCACCTTGTATAAGTGTCGAGTATGAAGCCCAGGGTCAAGTTGTTGCTATGGGTGACTTCAATTATCCAGACATTGACTGGGGTAATGGGGTTGCTAAGACAGAAAAAGCTAGTAGGTTTGTAAATATGCTGAATGACAACTTTTTATTCCAGCTCGTTCAAGAACCTACTTGGAATAACTCTCTTTTGGACCTTGTAATAACTAACAATACTGAACTCATCTCTAACATTTGTGTGGGTGAGCATTTAGGGAATAGTGATCATAACATGGTCTCCTTTGAGATTCTGTTGCAGAAGCAATTCTATAAGGGAGTAACTAAAACACTAAATTTCAGACGTGCAAACTTTGACAGTATAAGGGCATCTCGGCAACATATTAAGTGGTAAATGCTTTTCACAGGGTTAAACACAGAACAAAAATGGGAAATCTTTAAAATGCTGCTTAATAAATATACTTGTCAGTATATTCCACTTGTAAGCAAGGAACGTCGTTGCAAAGCAAAACCTTTTTTGTTCAATAGAAGCGTTGGTGTTGAGGTGGGTAAGAAAAGACGTGCTTTTAAGGCTTTCAAGTTGGCTGGTACAGCCGAATCATTTATAAGGTACAAGGAGGCCAATAAATCATGCAAAGAAGCTATAAGGCAAGCTAAAATTGCTATAGAAAAGGATATTGCAGCAAGCAGTAAAAAAAATCCAAAATTATTTTTTAAATATGTTAATAGCAAAAAAATGAAGCAGGAAGGGGTGGGTCCCTTACTATCAGAGGGGGGTCAGCTGGTTGATGAAAACAAATTAAAAGCGCAGATTCTGAACTCATATTTTTCATCTGTCTACACAAATGAGGAATCAGTAAGTGAAGGTTTCCTTCTTAACAGTCCCAATTCTAGTAATACAACTAATGATGCATGGTTCACACATGATGAAATTCAAAAGAGACTAGAACATGTTAAGATTAACAAAGGTCCAGGGCCAGATGGTATTCATCCCAGGGTAATTAGTGAGCTTAGCTCTGTGATTGCCAAACCTCTTTACTTAATTTTTCAGGCTTCATTGAGATCTGGCATAGTGCTGAGAAACTGGCGAATTGCTAATGTGGTGCCTCTATTCAAAAAAGGATCCCGTTCTCAGCCTCAAAACTATAGGCCAGTTAGTCTGATGTCAGTGGTAGGAAAGCTTTTCGAAGGGTTAATAAAGGATAAGATACTGGACTTCATAGCAAATCATAATACTATGAGTTTGTGCCAGCATGGTTTTATGCGTAATAGATCTTGCCAGACTAACTTAATTTCTTTTTATGAGAATGTAAGTAGAGACCTCGATTCTGGGATGGCAGTGGATGTGATTTACTTAGACTTTGCTAAAGCATTTGATACAGTGCCCCACAAAGGGGCCGATTCACTAAATTCGAGTGAATTCGAGTGAAGGATTCGAATTTAAAAAACTTCGAATTTCGAAGTGTTTTTTGGGCTACTTCGACCATCGAATGGGCTACTTCGACCTTCGACTACGAATATCGAACGATTCGAACTAAAAATTGTTCGACTATTCGACCATTCGATAGTCGAAGTACTGTCACTTTAAAAAAAAATTCGACCCCCTAGTTCGGCAGCTAAAAGCTACCGAACTCAATGTTAGCCTATGGGGAAGGTCCCCATAGGCTTGCCTAAGTTTTTTTCATCGAAGGATATTCCTTCGATCGTTGAATTAAAATCCTTCGAATCGTTCGATTCGAAGGATTTAATCGTTCGATCGAAGGAATAATCCTTCGATCGATCGATCGAATTCCCTGCGCTAAATCCTTCGAATTCGATATTCGAAGGATTTCAATTCCTAGTCGAATATCGAGGGTTAATTAACCCTCGATATTCGACCATTGGTGAATCGGCCCCAAAAGGTTACTGGTTAAATTAAGGAATGTTGGGCTGGAACATAGGGGTATATTTATCAAAGAGTGAAGTTAATAGTGAAGTTCCGCCACTAGAGTGAAATTCTGCCACTCTCCATTCATTTCTATGGGATTTTTATAGGCGTATTTATCAAAGGGTGAACTTTCACTTCACCCATTGATAAATACGCCTTTCAAAATCCCATATAAATGAATTGAGAGCTGAGGAATTTCACTCTAGTGGCGGAACTTCACTCTTTGATAAATTAACCCCATAGTATCTGTACCTGGATAGAGAACTGGCTAAAAGATAGACTACAAAGAGTGGTGGTAAATGGAACATTTTCTTATTGGACCAGTGTTGTTAGTGGAGTACCGCAGGGCTCTGTACTAGGTCCCTTGCTTTTCATCTTGTTTATTAATGACCTGGAGGTGGCCATTGAAAGTACTGTTTCTATTTTTGCAGATGATACGAAATTGTGCAGAACTATAGGTTCCATGCAGGATGCTGCCACTTTGCAGAGTGAATTGTCTAAACTGGAGAACTGGGCAGCAAACTGGAAAATGAGGTTCAATGTTGATAAATGCAGGTTATGCACTTTGGCAAAAATAATATAAATGCAAGTTATACACTAAGTGGCCGATTCACGAAGGGTCGAATATCGAGGGTTAATTAACCCTCGATATTCGACTAGGAACTAAAATCGTTCGACTTCGAAAATCGAAGTCGAACGATTTAGCGCAAATCCTGCGATCGATCGATCGAAGGATTTTTCATTCGATCGAACGATTAAATCCTTCGAATCGAACGATTCGAAGGATTTTAATCCAACGATCGAAGGAAAATCCTTCGATCAAAAAATCCCAGGCAAGCCTATGGGGACCTTCCCCATAGGCTAACATTGACTTCGGTAGCTTTTAGCTGCCGAAATAAGGGGTCGAAGTTTTTCTTAAAGGGACAGTACTTCGACTATCGAATGGTCGAATAGTCGAACGATTTTTAGTTCGAATCGTTCGATTTTCATAGTCGAAGGTCGAAGTAGCCCATTCGATGGTCGAAGTAGCCCAAAAAAACTTCGAAATTCGAATTTTTTTTAATTTGAACCCTTCACTCAAATTTAGTGAATCTGCCCCTAAATGGCAGTGTGTTGGGAGTTTCCTTAAATGAGAAGGATCTAGGGGTCTTTGTACATAACACGTTGTCTAATTCTGGGCAGTGTCATTCTGTGGCTACTAAAGCAAATAAAGTTCTGTCTTGCATAAAAAAGGGAATTAACTCAAGGGATGAAAACATAATTATGCCTCTTTATAGGTCCCTGGTGAGGCCTCATCTGGAGTAGGGGGGGCAGTTTTGGACTCCAGTCCTTAAGAGGGATATAAATGAGCTGGAGAGAGTGCAGAGACTAAGTGCAACTAAATTGGTTAGAGGGACATAAGACTTAAATTATGAGGGTAGACTGTCAAGGTGCTTGCGAGGGGACATGATTACACTTTACAAGTACATTAGAGGACATTATAGACAAATAGCAGGGGACCTTTTTACCCATAAAGTGGATCACCGTACCAGAGGCCACCCGTTTAGACTAGAAGAAAAGAACTTTCATTTGAAGCAACGTAGGTGGTTCTTCACAGTCAGGACAGTGAGGTTGTGGAATGCACTGCCGGGTGATGTTGTGATGCTGATTCAGTTAATCACTATAAGAGGGACTTGGATGATTTCTTGGACAGACATAATAGCAAAGGCTATTGCGATACTAAGCTCTATATTTAGTATAGATATGGGTATATAGAATATAATTAAAAGTAGAGAAGGGTGTGTGTATGGATGCTGGGTTTTCATTTGGAGGGGTTGAACTTGATGGACTTTGTCTTTTTTCAACTCAATTTAACTATATGCAATACTATATGAAGAGTGGGTGAATTTAATAATGAGGAGAGAATGAAGAAAAGCTGGGCATAGATGATTGAGATTGTATGGCGAGAATTGGTAAAGGGTAGATACAAAGAGATTTAGAAGATGATGATTGAGTTTGGTGAGTCAGAAGGGAAGTCATTCTCACTATGAAAATGTGCACCGCAACTTGCTTCTTCAATAATTTGCACTGATTTGTACATTGAGTGCAAGCTGCCTGCAGATTACTGTACTTTTTGGATCTAAACATAACTAAACTATAGGCTCATTTACCAAAATAGACAAAGTGCAAAAAAGGGGCACAGGGTGCCATGCCATTTTTCTTTTACTTTTTCTTGTTCCAGCTGTATTTGAGCTGGCACCCTGAGGTTCAACTCTGCGCTTCTAGAAAGAAGTAAAAAGTAAGCCTATGGCAGCTCTGCATACAGCACTAAATCCAGGAGTTGTAGGAGTTGTAGGAGGCATATTCATTCAAAATTGGCAAGCTGGGGAGCACTAGAGGATGGAAGGAGTTAGGGAGCCCTGCACTTTCTGGAGTTTAGTAGAGGGCTCCTGTACAGCTGACAGCCCTTGCGCCATATTTAATTTTGCCCAATACACACTGGAATGTCAAGACTGTTGGCTTGTCAGTGGACTGTGGTATATTTATATGAATTATTTTTGGGTATATGCAAAACAAAACCCAAACTCACCCTGCATAAAGGCCACAAAATTATATAAATATGCGTGGGCATTGTTCCAGGCAGGGATTACCTCATGCATCTAAAGCATAAAACATCTAGAATTGGCTGATAATATCCAGTTTCCCATATTTTGTTCTGTGTTTGTGAATCTTTGGATGTTGAATAAGGTACTGAACCAGACATTTATGGGTGGGGAGGAATATGTCATTTTTATAATAAAAATGATATACATGAGAATGTAAGAACCTCCGTGGATGAAATATCACATTGAAAGTTTCATAAATCACACATTCTTATAGGGAAGAAACAAGACTATTTTCATGCTATGGATTTTGGAGCCCACCTTGTTCGACAAGGCCAACTGCAGTGCGCTGTTCCTTTTCCATCTCTTTATTCGCAATATATTTTCTGAGCCGGCAGATTTAGTTACACGCAATAGAAACCGAAGAGATAAATGAAAAGAAAATGAGAAATAAATGGACTTTGTGGCTTAGGTTTGGGAAAACCACAGCTATGCCTCTTGTTTATTTTAGCAGAATGTAACATGAACAGAGATGTGGGTCACTTCGGTATAAAGTTCTTCGTGTTCACAGACTTTTTAGGGATGTAAGTGCTCATCAGATAGACAAATCTCTGTGTTTTACAAAACTCAGAAGAGATTGGTTTCCAACAATGTTATCTGAAACCGTAACCCTTCAAACCATAATATATACTGAAGGACACCTTTATTTTACATTACAGTAAAAGACAATATAAGGCATGCAAGGCAATGGTGCTCCTCTGGTAAGGCAGTAATTAAAGTAACAGTAGGGGGTTATTTATCAAGCTCCGAATATCCGAACCTTGAATAATTCATAGTTTTCGGAGCAAAAAAAAACGACGAGTTATTCGAGATTTATTAAAGTCCAATGGTCTAAAAACTCTAAATCAGAAACCCCAGAATCTAAAAGCTCTTGAGATCCTGTATAAGTCAATGGGGAAGGTCCCAGTGTCTGCGCTGATGTCCATACGGATATCCGAGGATTTCGGGATTCGGAGCAAAAAACTCTCTTAGTTTTTGTGGAAAACTCTGAACAATTTGGAGTTTTTGGAGAAAGCCTTTTTGGAGTTTTGCCCGACACTTTTTTTTCTGGCTTTTTTCTTCATAAATAAGGTCCATTTGGGAATTCTGAGTCGCTCTAAGTTGGATATTAGAAATACTGAGATAAATTCAGACCTTCATAAATAACCCCTATGTGTTGTGGTCCCTAAACTTGAGGCTGCCCCCTTAGTTGGCAAAAAACATTGCATAGAAGGTCAAAGCTGAGTTCCAATATTTTGGTGTGATTGTTCATTTCAGTCTATTATATTTTAAGAATTATATCCAGGTGACTTTATGATCAATTTTGGGGGTGGGGGTGGGGGTTGAACTGCAAAGAGCTGGAAGACAAAGTCTGAAAATCTCTGCATTCACGCTCTAGAGATACACATGAAGAAAGGAAATGTACCCCTAAAATCAGAGATTAATTAAAGGAGGAGGAATAATGTGATTTTTCACTATTCGAATGGTACTGTATGTTAATTATGAAAAAATAAAATTCGATCTAATAGTCCCCACCCAAAAAATCCCACCCAAAAACTCGAATTGAATTCAAATCAAATTTGAATTGAGTTTTCCTCCGAAAATAACCCTGACTTTTTTTTTACCCATTGGAGTCTATGGGGTGTCAATTTCTAAGCGAAAATTGGCAAAAATTTGGCTCATCACAACTATTAACATCTTCAAATAGTTCAAGGGACCTCTGTCATTGACTTCTACATGAAATCGGCAGGTTTTAGGTGGAGAAAAATCTAATCTGAATTGTTTCCAGGGCTGAGGTGCAATAAATCTCACATTCAAATTCAAATTTGAGTTGGTGGTTTGAAATTCGAATTTGACCAAAAACAAATAAATAAAAAAATTTGAATTTACTATTAAAACTTAAGTAAATCTGTCCCTAAAAGGTATGGGACCTGTTATCCAGAATGCTTGGGACCTGGGACCATAAATTGGATTTTCATACCTTGTGTCTACTAATCACGTAAACATCAAATCAACCCAATAGACTGGTCTGGCTTCCAACTGTTTAATTATTACACAGGAAATCATTTTTAAAAAATATGGATTATTTGGAAAGAATGGAATCTATAGGAGACGGCCGTTTAGTAATTTGGAGATTTCTGGATAATGGATTTCCAGATAACAGATCCCATAACTGTATAAGGGATGTCCAGCCTGAAACTTCACCAGCTGTTGTTGACCTACAACTACGAGCATGTCAATAACAGACGAAGAAAATAAAATGCTCCCCTACCTATAAATGTGTATTGAGTGATAAGCAGGTATAGCTAGATATCGCTGTCCCTTTACTGGAAAGTCTTGCTCTTTAATTCAATTTTATAGAAGTTATCCTGCAACTCCATCTTGATGGTCCATGTGCAGGCTCTAGTGTAGTTCCACTAGCATTTCCAAGACAGTCCATAGCACTGATTAAAAGTTAGACAGACACTTTCAAATAGTTTGATGTAGGGTTTGCTGACCCTGTTGGGCTCAACAGTATGCACATCAGAAAATGCAAACGGTAGTAAATACTAGGGATGCACCGAATCCACTATTTTGGATTCGGCCGAACCCCCGAATCCTTTGTGAAAGATTCGGCCGAATACCGAACCGAATCCGAACCCTAATTTGCATATGCAAATTAGGGGTGGGAAGTGAAAAATAATGTAGCTTCCTTGTTTTGTAACGAAAAGTCATGCAATTTCCCTCCCCATCCCTAATTTGCATATGCAAATTAGGATTCGGATTTGGTTCGGCTGGGCAGAAGGATTCGGCCGAATCCGAATCCTGCTGAAAAAGGCCGAATCCTGGCCGAATCCCGGACCGAATCCTGGATTCGGTGCATCCCTAGTAAATACACCTCTCCTTGATGACCACTTTACACCCTAAAACTTATTATTTTATAGGCTAAGCATCAAAACAAATTCTTGCAATCCAAAACGGTGCATGGAACAAATGAAAGTTACATTTAAAGGCTTCACCTTTAAGTTAACTTGTAATATGTTACAGAATGGCCAATAGTGATGGGCGAATATGTGCCATTCTGCTTCGCCAAAAAATTTGCGGAAAGGTGAAAAATTGGCAAAACGTATTGAAGTCAATAGGCATCAAAATTACTTTGACGTGTGACTATTCTGACATGCGACTATTTTGTCCAAATGCATTAAAGTCAATGGGCGTCCGAATAATTTTGACGCCCAACAATTTCTTTCTATGTCACAGTGGCTTTTTCACCAGCAAATTTTCATTGCAGTTTCATGAATTAATTCACCCATCATTAATGGCCAATTCTAAGCTACTTTTCAATTAATCTTCATTATTTATTTGTTATAGTTTTTGAAGTATTCACCTTCATCTTCTAAATCTTTCCAGCTGTCAAATGGAAGTCACCCCATCTAAAACCAAATGCTCAGTAAGGCTACAAATTTATTGTTATTTTTGTGCAAAACTAATCTATACTTCAAGTTTTCGCCTTTTTTGAGCAAACTGTCAGATGGAAAAAAAAAATGGACCCTGGCTTCCTTTTTAGTTTGGACTCCGGCGTCAAAAACGAGACACCAGCACTGTTTTGTGAATTTTTCGCAGTATCGCGAATTTCACAAGGAATTCTAGAATTTTTCGCCGAAGCGAAACGCGGCAAATTCGCCCATCACTAATTAAAAGCTAAATAACTCAAAAACCACAAATAAAAAATGAAAACCAATTGCAAATTATCTCAGAATATCCCTCTCTACATTATACTAAAAGTTAACTCAAAGGTGAACAACCCCTTTAAACTTAGCTATAGCTAATGATAAATATTTTATTTGATATCCAACAGCCCTTTTCAATCAGCCTCTCAAATACAGTTTGTGTTTATTTACGTCATTTTGGGAATTTACCTTCCATCCTCATTTTATTTTCCCATGTAGTATGAGAAATATGAATACTGTGGTCTCTTGAGACATGTTTCCCGGGGGTGTACAGTGATATCAATTGGAAAACACAAGATACTGTAACTTGTTTATATAGAATGCCGGATATGCCTCAAATGTGCAAATTAAATGGGAATTTGTTAAAAGTAAAGGCCAAGTCTATGTTTTTTCTTCTTGCTGTTTTTTGGCTCTGGGATTTGCAAATCTTGCACAACTATCCATAGTGTATTTCAGTCCTTCATTTTTCCATCTGACAGTTTGCTCAAAAAAGGCGAAAACTTGAAGTATAGATTCGTTTTGCACAAAAGGTCAAGGAAGGCTAACATCTTCTGCCAAAACTTTGTAGAAATAAAGATATAGCTTCGCCAAGCCCTAGAAATTGCCCAAATTTTCTTCTAAAGTATCTATTGTGTGCATTGATTGTACAGATGATTATCTGTTCTTTCTTACTGGAACGCATTACCCAACCTACAACTTTGAATTTTAATATAATTATGGAAAGTTTTAGAAACTAGATATTCCCTATAATCTTCAAATGATATAGATGTTGCTGCAAGCAACCTTTTGAAAATTAAAACAAATGATATTTTTATATAATTAGTGAAGTATTTACTGACTTTTGATGGATTTACATTAGTAATTTATTCTAGTACCCTAGTGTGTGTTTTTTTTTGGTGGGGGAGATCATAAATCAGATTTGTTGGCACGTGATTGTGTAAAATATTTGCAGTTGTATGAATTGCTTCTAAAGTCGAAAATAATTTATAGGATTAGATTCTTTGCAAAATTCAATTCCAGAATAAATTTAAAAAATAAAAAATAAAATTAAAATTAAATAAAAATGAAACATGAAGTTTTTACTTCAATCACTTGCATAGTTATGAATCAAACTCCATTGTGTTAAGTTGTGAAAAAAACATTTGTCATAAATAAAAATCCCATTTTTTTATTGATTTTCAATGAGTCTGGAAATTTTGAGTGTTATTATAAATGTTGAAGAATAACAGCTTGAATGCCGAATATTTACCTCTTATTGACTTACATAGAAACTTCAGTGGTTTTATCTGCTAAATTTTTGAAAATGTTTTCATTTGATAAATTTGCATTCATAAAAATAATTTTTTTATAAAAAAATGATCACAGGAAACTCAATAAAAAAAATCTTGAATTGTAATACTTTTGCCCCTTAGATATTGGGGATTCTGGACAGTGTGATAAGCCTGACATTTGCAGAGATCAAAGAATATCTGATACTGGAAACCATTATCCATAAAGCTCTGAATAACAGAAAGGGCATCTCCCACAGTGTTCCTTTTAAACAAAAAACTTTAGATCACCAGACCTTATGTCTGCTAAAAATTAAATTATGGAAAGATCACTGAAAACCCAAAGTCCTGAGCATTCTGGATAATAGTTACTATTCCTATATAGTTCAATATTCTCTAAATCAATGATTTTCAGTCTATTTAGGTGTAAAGAATTTGTCCTGTTTCTCAGAAAAATGTGCGAATTTCCAGCGAAAAATTAGTGAAACATGAATTCTGACGCCCGTGTCAACTCTGATGCTCGCATCAATTTGATCTGGCGTTAAAGTCAATGGACGGCCAGATAATGTTGACATGCGATGGAATTTTTGCTGCAGTTTCGCAAATTTATTTGCCGTTGACAAAACACGGAAATTCGCAGCAAATTTGAATTTATTCGCCTATCACTAGTAAAGATTCCTTTGTGATTTGGTCAGGGTCTGGCTTTCATAATAAGGATACTATAAAAAGGGCATTGCTATATCAATCTGTCAATCTGCTAATTATTCCAAGAGTCTCCAGGATAGGGTTGCCACTTTTCTATTGATGACAGGGTGGGTTAATGACGTATTGGGGGTGGATTGATGATGTCAAGGAGCGAGGCTATGACATGGCAATCAGCGAATGGTCGATCTCTACTCAATCTTGGGGAATCCTGCACGGTTTTCCTAATTTGGAAAACTGGGCAGGAAATGTTTGAAGCACTATTTTGAAGAGCTGTCCAGGTCAAAACCGGACAGGTGGCAACCCTACTCTGGATATGCCCACATCTCAACCCAATGGCCTATAGTTATTGCTTTCAGGAATATCTAAGAGAGCAAACAAAACAAAAGAAATGCTTTAGCCCACCCCTGCCTCCAGTGCTGTAACTAGAGGGGGCGGGCCCTGGTGCGTGACGCGCAGCCAGGCCCCGGCCCCTCCGTATACACCAGATTACAGTGGCGCGCGAGCTGCCGGGGGGCCCTGGTCCTCTCACACCCGCTGCTCCCCCGGTAGTTCCGCAACTGCCTGCTTCTCATGGGTCAAGTATTAATCAAAACGTATAGCCTTAGTTCCAAACCTATAACATTTGACTTTAAATAAAGACAACATGGTATTTGCCTTGCATGGTTATTTCTCATGCTTTCCCAGCCTTAGTGGATCTTGCCATAGAGAATGAATAATTAATGTTATGACTTATACTATAGAAACCAGCTCTTTTGAGACAAGTTGACATAGTACATTAGGTACTGCTGAAAATAAGGGAATCCGGGGAAGCAGATGCAAGAACTGTTTCTCATCTTGGGGGTGTTTAGTGTGATTGTCTGTGATGATTTCCAGTTCAGCCTCCGACAATTGGAAGGCAGTGAGCTTGAAATCTCTGACATATGAGGACAACTGATACTAAATGAAATTGTATATGAAATAGAAACAAATGCTTACATAAAGCACTTTTAGTCCACCTTTAACTCAATGTTAAAGGGAGAGAAATAAATCCTTATTATACATGAAGGCTATTTTCTATTAACTGTATGCAAAGAGTTAGTTTGGTCTCCTTATATTAGTATTTTTAAAGTTTTGTTCATTCTAGTTCTGTTATCTGGGATAGGGCATTTCTCAGTCAGCTTGAATCTTGCATGCATTTAGGGGGTTATTTATAGTGATGGGTGAATTTGTGCAGTTTCGATTCGCCGAAAAATTCGCGAATTTCGCGCGAAATTCGCGAAACGGCGAAAAATTCGCGAAACGCCGCCGGCGTCTCGTTTTTGACGCCGGCGCCCGTTTTTGACGCCGACGCCCGTTTTTTCGACGCCGGCGCCCGTTTTCGGCGCCGGCGTCCGTTTTTCCGGAAAATTTTTTTGACGCCGGCGATTTTTTTCCGCGAATTTTCGCGGCCGTTTCGCGAATTTATTCGCCGATGGCGAATCGAGCAAATTCGCCGCGACTTCGCGCCTGGTGAATAAATTCGCCCATCACTAGTTATTTATTAAAGTCTGAATGCCAAAAACTCAGAGAATTTCATTTTTTTTTCGATGCAAAAAGTCTGAAACCGAAAATCCGCCATCTCAGAGATGCCGAGGTTGTATATAAGTCAATGGGAGCTGCCCCTATCCTATTTGGAAGTTTTTGTGGTCTGCGCTGGAATTAGCCTGAAAATCCGACTATTTTGGGCTTTTCTGGAAAAAGCCTCCAAAAATTGAGCAATTAGGGAAAAACCTCCAGAAAAAATTTTATGATTCAGGTTTTCGCTTGGTTTTATGGAGTTTTTCCCTGATCCGATTAAATAGTTCTTAATAACAAATAAGCTTAAATCATGCATTCTAGTTTGGTCTGACTATTTTATTTTAAAAAATTGAGATTTCGATAAACAACCCCTTACTTTTCGTTTCATTTATTTGATCAAAAATCTTCAGATACTTCGGTCATGAAAAAACTCAATCACTTTTCAGGACAAATATAATATTATACACAACACAAATCGAATTGCTTCATTAAATGCATGAAAATACACCCCCTATTGACCTCTATAGAAGTTCTGGTTTGAGTTTTTGCCCATTACTACATCTCAAAAATGTAAATTTGAAAAACTGGAAAAACGTTGAAAAAAAATTAAGATTGCAATTTGTTGGCATGATTTTTTTTTCAAGATTCTGACTTGAATTTGAAATAGAGATTTTCTTGAAAATCTCAAATATTAATAGATTTGTCCTTTACAGAACACAATAATTTGCAGTGTTTCTGAAGCTATGCATTCTGGCTATGAGGTTTAAGCTACTCACAATAACACAGGAGGCATTCTTGCTGCACGGGGTCTGTATTTAGTCAGTGTAGCACACTCCAAGATGGCTGCCAAACTTCCTACATCAACAAGTTTTACTTTACATGTATAATCATTGTTCTGCATTATATTACCACCACATTATATTACATAATTCCTTAACTTTCCACTATTGATTGCTAAAAGGCCAAAGCAAGTTACGTTGAATTACACATGCATACTTCAAATATTTTGAAATATCAATTTTTTTAGGATGTAAAATTATTAATTAAAGAGCCATTAAAGGGCATGTAAAGTCTAAAATCAAATAAGGCTAGAAATGCTGTATTTTGTATACTAAATATAAACATGAACTTACTGCACCACAAGCCTAATCAAACAAATGATTTATGCTTTCAAAGTTGGCTATAGGGGGTCACCATCTTGAAACTTTGTTAAACATCTTTGCAAGACTAAGACTGTGCACATGCTCAGTGTGGTCTGGGCTGCTTAGGGATCGTCATAAACAAAGCTGCTTGAGTTCTGCATGGCTGGGAAGTAAGGCGGGGGCTCCCCCTGCTGTTCATAAGTATGATTATTTCCCTGCACAGCAGTTAGGGACCATATGACAATTCCTATCCACAGCACTAAATGAAGGGAGAATTTCACTGCATACAGTCAGGTTTCTTATAAAAACAGTACACATTTTTTAATTAAAGTATATTGGAGATAGGTTTCTTTTTCATTAAAGAAAGTAAAAATAGGATTTTATTTGTTTGCCTTTACATGCCCTTTAATGCTCGGAAATTATTAATATAGATAGATTCTACCTTGCTAAATGTGCCCTTCAGGCCCCCTTTAAACTCTTTTTGGAATAATCTACAATATCACTATCCTTCCTGCCCCCATATTAATTCTGTAAAAAACAAAGAATTTATGGATTCCATCATCCATAGTTTATATTTCTGTAGGGCCTTACTGCTGCATCTATATCCATAAGTTTCCAAATATTCATTTGTGCACCCATCCCGTCCCAAAGGCAGATTCTTCTGTACAGATCTGAAGTGAGATTTATGACAACATGCAACAATAACAAAATAGCCTGAATTAAAATAAAGTAAAATAGAAAATTGCATTTCAGATGGTGAGATTTTTCGCAGAAACAGAGATAGTCAATTTGATTCTAATCCAACACTTCCGTACTTGGAATGGAACAGATAAACAGCGGCAAGCAATCCACCACAGTGTGCGGCTGACTACGACAGATAAGCTCCATCTTGTTTGTTTATTGTTATCGTTAGTCATTCTGTGGTTAATTTATTTCAAACATAGCAAGTCATTTTCTGAGCATGTTGGTTTGGGGTTAAAGAAGAGAGGATGTAGCATGAAGAGTATAGATTATGATTTATGTTGGATAAAGTATTATTACTTCCATTCAGTAGCTTTTGGCCAGGGCTAAATGCAATGATACTGGTCTGGACGTTTTGCTGCCCAAGCATTTAAAGGGCATGTAAAGTCTAAAATAGAATAAGGCTAGAAATGCTGTATTTTGTATACTAAATATTAACATGAACTTACTGCACCACAAGCCTAATCAAACAAATAATTTATGCTTTCAAAGTTGGCTACAGGGGGTCACCATATTGTAACTTTGTTAAACATCTTTGCAAGACTAAGACTGTGCACATGCTCAGTGTGGTCTGGGCTGCTTAGGGATCGTCATAAACAAAGCTGCTTGAGTTCTGCATGGCTGGGAAGTAAGGCCGGGGCTCCCCCTGCTGTTCATAAGTATGATTGTTTCCCTGCTCAGCAGTTAGGGACCATCTGACAATTCCTATCCACAGCAGTAAATGAAGGGAGAATTTCACTGCATATAGTCAGGTTTCTTATAAATACAGTACACATTTTTTAATTAAAGTATATTGGAGATAGGTTTCTTTTTCATTAAAGAAAAATGGGATTTTATTTTTTTGCCTTTACATGCCCTTTAATAGCTTCATGGGAGGGCAACAAAAAATCCTAGAATTCACCCCAATGGATTTTAATATCAATTTGTGGGACCTGACGGTACACTCACAAGTCATGTAATTGTTGCCCAAAATCAAACAATTTTGGACTTGTGAGTGCATCTACTCCTATTTCACCTTTTTCCCCTCCAATCCCCCAAAAATCAAATAAAATTAGTTTTAGGCATTAATAGAGACTCCATCTTGCTGATGTTAAATATTAGTGTTGCATTGAATTTGATTAATTAGAGATGTATTGCATATATATGTTTTGAATATGGGAAAATAGAGAAATCTGCAAAAATACTGTTTATGTCCAAAATCCTATTTTGCATAGTCATATTTGAGCAAAATGTCAACATATGTAAACAGAAATGTATAATTTTTAATTGCACAGAGCTAGGAGAGCTATCATGAAAAATTAAAACTGAATACAGGTTTCATGTAATGGAGATAAGTATGTTTTTAAATATAATCAATTAAAACATTCTGGGGCAGATTTATCAAAATTTGAATTTATATCTAAAATTCAATTTTTTTTTTACATAACTTTCCAAATTCAAGTTAAAAAAAAACCTTTAAATGTCAGTTATTTATTATGTCCAAAAAACGTGAAAATTCGAATGGAAAAATTTGGCAGGTGAAACTTGTCGAGGTCCTGTAGAAGTCAGTGGGAGTTGTCCTAGGTGATCCATGTGGTGGATTCAAGTGTTTTACAGCAAATATTCAACCAATTCGAGCGATTAGAGTTTTTGACAGCATGAACTCGAGTTCTCAACGTTTCTGATTTGAGTTTTGGGTATTCAAGTTTTTTAATAAATCTCCCCAAATTTTAATTCTACGTAGGAAAAAGCTCACATACCTCACAAATTAGAATTTTGATAAATCTGCCCCTCTTTGTTGTTTCTAAAATAAACAATTTGCTTTTATAGGGTAAGGGCACACTGGGCAATTCGGGATATTTAGTCGCCTGGCAACTAATCGTCTTGACTTTGCGGCGACCAATCTCCCCGAACGCCTTCCCTCACTCTGCGCTGGCTAAAATGAAAAATCGCCGGCTCTAATCACATACGGCAATTCGTTTTCCGAAGTTGCCTCACGAGGAAACTTCGGGCCACTTCGGAAAATGAATCGCCGCATGTGATTAGCGCTGGCGATTTTTCATTTTAGCCAGCGCAGAGTGAGGGAAGGCATTCGTGGAGAGGTGTCAGTGTTAGATTTTTAATGACAGTGTAATACATCACTGGAATGTGTCCCCTTTACCCAGACAATGTATTAGAGCTAACTGGCTCCAACACAATGCTGCATGTAGAGAGCCAAATTGGGGGCTAGTGAAGAATAACTTGACTATTTCGTAAACATCACAGAATTTGTAATTGATTGCATTTAGAAGGTTATTTATTTCCATGAGATAAACCTTAAATTAAATTTTCATTTTCTCTGTAAGGTCACGTGACTTTCAGGGTTCAGGTTCAGTTTGGCTGAAGTTGCTGCAATACACTAGATTCTTAGACTGAACCCTGATTATAATATTACAGAAATGATGTTGCACTCTAATGGGGGAATGTAATAAAAGTCAGTAACGGAAAAAATATTCGCAATGTAAAAAGTGATGCCTATCTGTGAACAAATTTTCCTTTGGGAGAATTTAATACAGCTTTTGCGAACCTGGAACCTGTTTAGTGACCTCTCCCGACAGTGTAAGAAGGTTTGCGAATTTTATAGTTTGCGCCAGTGCGCAATGAATGTAATAAAACGTATTAAAAAAGTTTGTTTGCTAAAAAAAAAGTCTACGACATCTTTAAGCACTTCTTAAAAGTGGACAATGCGCAATGAAAATTTGCAAAGCAATAACAGTTTAAGGAAGAATATTACATTGTGAAATGTGAATTTTTATTCTTATTTGTGTATATTGTTTTGCGCTTTGCGACTTTAGTTACATTCCCTTATAAGACAGTAACTTTTTTTAACAGTTATAATCGAATTCATGCACCAGTTCACAAGTCCAACTCCATTACTTACATGACACAGCTTTGAACTTGCAAATTCACTCATCTCTGATTGCAGAGCATAGTTTCAAGTGTTTTTTTTTTGACTTTTTCAATCCAATTTAGCAATACATGTTCTTTTGTTTTATTACCAAGCTTAGACACCTCCCTATGGCCTTATCTCACTGTACTGTCCTGCCAAATAAATGACAGCATCTTTCAATATCCAGTCTTAAGAGGTGGGACAAACAAACAAAACAACATGTTGTCCAGCAGACTGATCTTAATTATAAACTAAAACCTAATAAAACTCAAACATGACTCAAACTCAAAAACAGCAACAATATCCACTTAATTTACTAGTTCAGCAGCTCCAATTGCCCCACCCTGAACTTAATGGTGCCCTTAATGGTACTATCACAAACCATAGTACCCCTGGTCTCGGTTCTTACTTCCCACAATAACCACCGCCTTTCACCTTGGGAGGAGCCCTCGGCTAATCGGATGCCACCAGGTCTTATTAAGAGAGGAGCAAAGCTAAAAGGTTCTGGACGAGCAAAGGGGCACAATTGCCTCACCAAGGATACTGGATGGAGGTAGGCCGCTAGAAAGGCAGGCTGGGCCAGCACAAGCAGAAGTAGAATAGTCAGACAGGCCGGAATCAGGATTAGATAGCGTAGAATAGTCAGTGGACAGGCAAAAGGTCAGATTGGAGAGCTCGGAGTAAACAAGCAGGCACGGGTCAGGATCGGAGAGGTCAGAGTAGTCAAACAGGCAGGCAAGGGTCAAAACACCAGAAGATCATTCAGGAATCACATAAAATACACCCAGGAACTTTAACAAATAGAACCTAACAACGGTCAATGTGCTGAAAACTGAATTCCCCTTTTATAGACTTGAATTTTGCGCCGTGACGTAATCACGCCGGCGCATAAACCCGGACGCGTGCAGCCAGAGGAACAAGACGCATGCGTTGGGCGTTCCTGCCGAGAGCATGGTGGCCGCCCCCACATGCCACAGGACATGCCACTAGACCACCAGGGTGAGTCCTATTCCTTACAGGTGTCCTTTGTATTCTATTATTATGTTGTTGCATCAATATATTCTTCTTATCATATTCTCATGTTCTAATCTTAAAAATAATGATAAATGTTCTTTTCATTTTAGACTCCCCATTATGTGAAAATTAGCTTATTCTAAACATAATTTTGGTCTATTGGTATTTGTTATTTCTTGAGATAAACAGGACAAGCAGAATAATTGAAGCTACTCTATGTTGAAGCTACTGGACTAGAGAGTGGGAAAGAAAGATAAACTGCAGTGAGAATAAACTATAGATTACTTGGAAGATAACAATGTTGGCTTTGCACATGGACTCTCTGCTTGAGTATGCATACCAAGAGCCAAGGCCCAAGTGCCAAAAACTACTGTATGAGCTGATAGAAAGAGCTGGTACATGCTCCAAGCACGATGCTTAATATTACTGCAGCTGTTTGGTTTGGGCTGCTCTAAACCATCACTGCGCTTGGTAGAGATTATGAGCAAACATTCTTAGCTTGACAGTATTTTTCATAAGACCATCTAGATTTTATGGATGCTGCATAGATTTAATATTTTGGTAGAATTAATAACTTCACCACAATATATTTAGATGGTGCCTAAAAGTCCATGGGGTTTGAATGCAAAAACTACATCCAACTTTCAGCACATAAATGCCCCATGTATTTCAAAATAAGGAAGCCTGACTAACAAAATCTTGTTTTTTTAGCATCTCATGAGATATAAAGATATGTCCCAGCCCTTAGCTCTAGGTAATAGTGCAGGGCCCATATGTGTCACAGTACAAAACTTGGAGCTAATTATATTTTTCCATGATATGCTTGCTATGAATCCAAATGATGCACTTTGCACTTAAATATCTATGTCCTTTCCATCTGTTTGCTATAAATACATAAAGGTTTACTCTGATCCCTCAGCAACTGACTAATATCATCTTTATGCTGCCTTCTTAGACTTATATTGGCCATGTTAGTTTGCAGGAAAAGATTATAGGCAAGACTGAGACTCATTGCAACAATATTTTCATATTGGCATATATGCTGGAGATACTGGAGAGACCATTACCGTGCCAAGGTTACAAACAAATATTACCATTTAGGTTGAACTGCTGACCTCTTTCTTATTGGTGGGTACACTATCTTTTAGACATAAGATTCCAAGCTTCATCTTGCAATAATTGTTCTCTTCTTACTCATACTAGACATCATCTTGACTATCTTGATTATAAGCAGCCATCAGAGGAATCGTGTCACGGCCGGCACCCAATACCAGAACAAGTGCCAAGTACCCTGGTCTCAGCTCGGCTTCACCAGTAGTGTGACCACCGTTGGGCTTCAGGAGGAGCCCTCAGCTTACTTGGGTGACACCTGGACTTAATGAGGGGTACAAGGCGAGATGTTCTGGCTGGCGAAGGGGCACAGCTGTTAGTTAGAGTTAGTAGAGTTTTTTAGGCCGAAGGTCACTGTACAAAAGGACTAGGCAAGCGGATGGTCAGACAGGCTGGGTCGAGGCAGGCGGATATCAGAATCATCAGGCAGGCAAGGGTCAAAACGGTGTATCAATCAGACAGATGGGATCAGGCAAGAGAGTGGTCAAAGTTCAGGCTGGGTCAAGATTCAGAGTTCAGAATAGTAAGGATACAGGCAGGGTCAAACACGGATAATCAAACAGGATACAGATTCAGGTTCAGGAAGCACAAGGCTCAGGAAGCACCAGGATATCAATCCTATCACGGGCAAGGTCCTGTGGCTTTAATTGGGCATTTGTTGTTTCAAATTTGGTGCCATTGCACCTTTAAAGGACATGGAGGCGCGCGCGCCTTTAGGGAAACAAGATGGCGCCTGACACGGAGCGGTGCGGTGGGCGTCCCCGCCTATGGTGCGGCGGGCATCCCTGCCGCACCACTGGACCACCAGGGAGAGTCTTATTTATTACAAATTGTCCAAGTCATCGATGACGCCAGATGAAGGGACATGTTTTCTTGCTCTGCATTACCCACTTCTACCTGGCAGTAGTAAGGAAATAATTATGACATACATGCTATTCCAAACAGCATAGTATGACATGTGTGGCCACAGACTCTGAGAACATCTACTCCTTCTAGAAGACCTGAAATACCACATTACCCTCTTAAATCCTTGTACCATCAGCTGCAATGTCTCCCAGGACATCATCTTACAGAGGAATGTAGCTTTACATCTAGGTAAGTACAATGAAGAAATGGTGCATGTGAGAAAATACGAGCAACTCTCATGCATATCTATGGATCTTCTGGTAATAATGCTTATTGTACAAATTGGTGACAGTTTGAGGGCTTTATTTTTTTGCCATCTTCTAGATCAGCGGTCCCCAAACTTTTTCACCCATGAGCCACATTCAAATGTAAAAATAGTTGGGAAGCAACACAACCACGAAAAAAATCCATGGGGTGCCAAATAAGGGATGTAATTGGGTATTTGTTAGCCCCTATGTTGACTGGAAGCCTAAAGGAGGCTCTGTTTGCCTGTACACCTGGTTTTTATGTAAACAAAATATGTCTCCAAGCCCACATTTCAAAAATAAGCACCTGCTTTGAGGCCACATAGAGCAACATCCAAAGGGGTTGGTGAGTAACATGTTGCTCATGAGCCAATGGTTGGGGATCACTGTTCTAGATCAACTAAAGATTTATTAAGAATTGCCTAAATAAAAGAACTGACGACAGGTGGATTTTGTCCCAAGCTCACTTTGGTACATTAACTGCTGTAGTTCTGAAGCACATACATACACATAGCGCATCTTAAATAGACCCATACAAACTCCTAGAATCACAGTAATGGAAATAACACACTTGCTTACGTCTAAATCAAAAATGACCTGCTGTAAAGTTTCCAAAGTTGCCATTAACGGGCCAATCTACAGTAAACCATATACACGTTTTTAGAATTTGTTTTTTAATATATATGTATAAACAAGCACAGAAAAGCACAGTCTGCTTAGTGCTTGCACTAAATCAACTGGTGATTTTATTGGCATCTTCAAAACCTTCTACAGCCAAAGATTACTGGGGTGGGGTGTGAAACCTGTTGCTGCTGTTGCGTAGAAGCTGCATGAAACCATGAAACAGAACTGATTCTTCATGCCTTCAACTACCAGGTAACGTATAGAAACCATGTCAACTCTCTATATGAGTATGAATGTGATTAATTATGGAAAACAAAACCCAGTATTTATTGAACTGAACTCTTGCACACTGCACTCCATGTAAACAGTCCACTCCCTCCGAGGAATAGACTCCTCTCCATGTTTTGGCAGTCCCTGCTTGTTTACATATGATGTCACCTCTGTGCTAGAACGCCATACACCCCTGGGGGTTCATAACAGTATTGCAGTTTTTTTTGCTATTGGAAGCTGGTTGAGTCAAATTGGAGAGGGTCAGTGGAATAACAATATTTAGAATTCGTATGTTCGTTTGTTTTGTTATCTTGCAGCAATCAATTTCTCTTTATCTAAAATAATATCCATTTAAGTCGCTGAAGGCTGAGTAGGTTGAGAATAAAAATGCATAAGATGTGGAAGCTCTGCAGTGAGTTATCTGCTTACGTTGCAAATTCGTTCTTTCTATGAGTTTCATTACCAATTACTGTTATCGCTGAATTTGCAACTTTCTATTCTGTAGTCTGCGTTATAGAGATGTATGATATAAAAACCTATTCACAACAACAATAACGTGAGGGGAAGTATCTCTAGGGAGAAAGCTTCAACACTGACTGGTATCCCATGATACTACAACAGCTCAACCCAAACTAAACAGTTCAATGAGACATTTTATAGTCCTGAAAAACTAAAAAATAGATCTTCATCCAATACTGTAGGGCTATTGTGGATGGTCTTCCATGTCTGCTCTCCTTTGCTCATAACTTCATTTAAGTGTATAGCATGAGACAGTCAACGTATAAAGCCTCAGCTTGACTCCAAACATAGTTGAGCTTCTGCATTGCTTGTTCCTTGATGTTAATCTGTTGTCTGGTAATTTAAATCGCCCGTGGGATGGCACTCAGATCAGAGTTCCAGGCAGCCATTTTTCGGGTCTTTGGCAACCTGAGTGGGAAAACAGCATTTCGGCGCATGCGCAGTTGGAGTTGGAGCCGGTTTGCGACAAGTGTACATGCGCCGAATATGACGGAAATTGCCGAAGCACCAGAAGAAGACACGAAGATGGCCGGAAGATGGCTGCGTGGAACTCCAATGCCACAATCTGCGCCGAGGGTAAGTATAAAGTATGGGGCATTTCCCCAGGGGACAGTTAGGCTGGGGTGGGGAAAGGAAGGGGGTCTACATGATGTGGGGCTACGGGCAACAAACGGGAGGGGGGGTTTGCGCCGACTAGGTTTCCTTCTCCTTTAAGGAACGACCAAACAGTAACAAGAGCGCTTGTGGTTCACTGATAAGCACTGATACGTTATTGGAACTGTATCTTCCCCTATACCTCCCACTAAACAGATAACTCTAAGGGGCAAATTTACTAAAGAGCGAAGTGGCTAACGCTAGCGAAAATTCGACAGCGTTACGTCATTTTGCCACTTTGCCAATTTACTAACAGGCACTGGCATAAATTCGCTAGCGAAGGATATAGACTCTAGTGGTACTTCGAACTCTAACACCAGGAGAATTTTTGCACTCGCGAATGGACGTTACTATGCTAATTCACTAAGATGCGGATTTTCCTGAACGTTACCTCTTGCGCCAGATTTGTCTTCGTGACCTCAGAACAGGCAATAGAGTAGATAGGACTTCCTCAAAAAAAGTTGACATTTTTTCTAAGTCCCAAAAAACTCTGGCATAAGTAAAAAAGAAATAGATATTCCAATCTTTGAACACTTTGAGACTATGCATGAAGGAAAAATTCAAAATTTCAGAATGTTTGGAATAGATAGTATAGATGGAAGGAGTGAAGGGAAACTGACCACCGAATTGCTGAGACTGGAATCAAATTGGATTTTTAATTTAAAAACGATAATAACAGAAGGGATGAATAGCCATTTCGAACTGAAACTATTTCTTAAATCACTGTGGAATTAGCTAGAGTGTTTTTAATATATTAGATGCTAACTATGTCTTAAGATGGCACTTTAATATGTGGGGGATATTTTTATATTTTAATCATGCACTCTAGCACTTTTTTAACTGTCAAACAAATGAGATTATTGGTGATTGAAGAAAGGACAGTTAAATTATCACTGATTCACAACATTACAAACCTATACCTATATATAATATAATATGAGATTTATTGTTGAGAATGTTGTTTTATGATTTTTTTAGTAAATATTTTTATCCACTATATTGTTCCATACATGCTCCAGAAAGAAAGGTTGAAAAATATAGAAGGTTGGTGAGAGATGGATATGATAGCACTACTAAACCCATATGATGTTTAAATACACAATTAAGCCTGGAACATGTGTGGAGCAATCAACTGGGAATTTAAACGGCATGTAAAGTCTAAAATCAAATAAGGCTAGAAATGCTGTATTTTGTATACTAAAGATAAACATGAACTTACTGCACCACAAGCCTAATCAAACAAATAATTTATGCTTTCAAAGTTGGCTACAGGGGGTCACCATCTTGTAACTTTGTTATACATCTTTGCAAGACTAAGACTGTGCACATGCTCAGTGTGGTCTGGGCTGCTTAGGGATCGTCATAAACAAAGCTGCTTGAGTTCTGCATGGCTGGGAAGTAAGGCGGGGTCTCCCCCTGCTGTTCATAAGTATGATTGTTTCCCTGCTCAGCAGTTAGGGACCATCTGACAATTCCTATCCACAGCAGTAAATGAAGGGAGAATTTCACTGCATACAGTCAGGTTTCTTATAAAAACTGTACACGTTTAATTAAAGTATACTGGAGATATGTTTCTTTTTCATTAAAGAAGGTAAAAATGGGATTTTACTTTTTTGCCTTTACATGCCCTTTAAGTAATGGGCTGGAGCAGTGCCACACCTCATCTGATGAAGCACCTAATGGAGCGTCAGGAGGGAGTGGCTAACATAAGGTATGCAGACAGGGAGGGAGACACAGCCATGTGTTGTATGATGCTATAAAATTGTTTATTGATATTTGTTTATATACTGTGGCGAATCTGCAAAATTAAATGCTTTGATGTGCATGTATATTTCATCTTTTCATCATATTTCATCTTATGTATATTTCATCTTTTCATCATATTTCATCTTATGTATATTTCATCTTTTCCTTTTTCCAGGGTAATAGGCTGAAAACGATCGAACAATTTTTTTGGGGTACCCTCCTTCCCCCCTATAGTTGGCACCTAAACTATACTGTGGGCACATGTGTAGGGCAATATAACACCTATATATAATTTTATTAATGTTCCCTGGCCTTGTGTAGTGTAATGTAGTTGCTGCAGCATATACGTCCATTTTACTTTAACTGCACACTGTATGCAAATTAGCCAACGCTAGCGTAAGGTCGAACTGCTGATCGTATTTTCGGTAGCGCAACTTCACAAGCGTTCGGTACCCTGTGCGCAACTTCGGATCTTCGTGAATTTGCATTGTCCAGTTGAATTTGCACCTGGCGAAGTGTTGCCATGTGCACAAGCCAGCGCTGGTGAATTTTCACAGGTTAGTAAATTTGCCCCTAAAGCTGAAACAGAGCCTCGGCTAGTGGATTAGTGGCAGGAGTGTCGGATAAGGATCAACAGTAGACAAGGACTTTGTAGAAGTATTGTCCAGAGAAAAGAAACATAGTTAGAAGCTGAAGCCAAGGTTCTGAACTCAAAGCAGAAATATCCAAGCTGATGGAAGATCCAGTACAGGGAAATGGATCAGTGTCACACACCTGGTAGGTAGAAACAACTTTACCATAAAGGAGATAACTGGTTGGCCTAAAAACCAATTGCACATGTGCCTTGTCATGTATCTTGCACTTGCAGACTGTCTACATGCATCATTATGTACTAGCCCAATATTCCATCTTAAATGCACTCCAGGGCAAATAAATATGTTAGTGACTTGCAAGCACATTTTATTGAGTTGAAAAACGTATATGACTTTTGATGAGCCTTGGTTATCCGGACTGTCAGGAAAAGGCTGAGAAGAATAAATATTAAGCTTTGTGAATTTGATGAAATAATTACATTCGATGTGCCTTTATGGATGGTTTTCTGGATGGCGCTTTGTCTGCAAGATCTAATTTTTTTGCTTTGTTTTTAACTTAGATCACTGTTACCTAATAATACTTTGAAAATAATATATTTACAGTTTATGTATGTCATATATACATATCTATAATTTTATTTTCTGGAATGTTGTTAATATTAACCTGTGCACTAATTTGGGGGTCAGGAAGGAAACAAAATTGGCAGCTGCCTTCAATCCAAACAGTAGTTAAATAGGCCACTCCAAGGAAGAGCCTTTATAGCCGTGTCCAAAATTGTATTCAGGTCTGGGAATTTCTCATGAACCATAATTTTATGAAACGCTTTTATTCCAGGTAGCTCTGCCAGAAAGCTTAGTTAGATTAATAAACAGAAACTTTCTTTTGTGTATACTTCCAAAAATGAACTCAATTGTATTCTTATTTATTCACAGTTTGATGACCCCAAATTATCTGAAGGCAATATTTGTTATGGCAACAGTTATTTCTGAAACTAGATGATGTTTACTCCAGAGTTTGATTGTGGTAATTGCTTTCTTCGATGTGTTCCAGATTGGCTGTCTCAATAATAAATGAAGTGGCTCACAAACTGTAGTCTGGGGCCCCTCTTTTTGGGTAATTTTGGGGACACATGTGGCGGTATTTTAATTTCTGGTTAAAGTTTACATTTAGCAATGGTTTGTGTATTTCTGTTATAACAGAGCTCTTAGCAAAGGAGAAATAAAAATGGCTATAATAGTAATATTGCACGGCAGCATCTGGTCCGGTCCCAACAAAACTGGAGAATGGCCTTTGTTTAGTATCTTTTTACCAATCCAACCCTGTTTTGTTAGGAAAGAAGAAATAAACTGGGGATGAATTTATTTTAAAATAGTAAATAATATAAAATTACACAAAGAATAGGGTCATAATGTGGCAGTGTTTTATCCCGATGAGCCCATGGAGGTTTTTGGAGCCAAGCCTTCCAAGTGTCTCATCCACCAATGTCATTAAGGACTGGTACCAGTAGTTTAGTAATAACCCTGCGTGTAATTACCAATGGTTCTTGGTCATTAGCTCATTTTCTGATATCTAGCCTGCTGCTTTATTCTGTAGCTTTCGGTGATGGATTCCCTGTGTCCGTTTCCTGACCCTGTGTCTGGTTTGTAATCCTTTGCTGGTTCCCGTTCCTCTGCCAGGTTCCTAGTACCTGCCTGGTGCCTAATACTCTGCCAGGTTCCTAGTCCTTGCCTGGTCCGTAATCATCTTCCAGGTTCCTAGCCCTTGCCTTGTTCCCTTTCCTCTGCCAGGTTCATAGTCCTTGCTTGGTTCCCCTTCCCTTTCAGTTTCCTAGTCCTTGCCTTGTTCCCTTACCTCTGCTAGGTTCCTAGTCCTTGCCTGGTCCCTAATCTTCTGCCAAGTTTCTAGTCCTTGCCTGGTTCCCTTTTCTCTGCCAGGTTTCTAGTCCTTGCCTGGTCCCTAATCTTCTGCCAAGTTTCTAGTCCTTGTCTGGTCTCTAATCCTCTCCCTGGTTCCTAATCCTTGTCTGGTTCCTGTGTCCCCTGCTTGTTTTTTAGTACGGCCATTTCTTGTCTTCTGTGATTTCTGGTTTGCGCTCTGGCTTGTTTCCTGGACTTTGCTTGCCTACTTCAATCCCTGACCTTGGCTTGTTCATCAGACTCAGCTTGCCTGCTGGCTGCCCGGACCATGGCCAGTTAAAGGACTGTACATTTGTCAGCAACCTTTGCCTCTACTTTTTCGCTTTGATCTGAATTGCTACCATCTGTTTTTCAGTCTCACAAAGGTTGGCACATAAAAATACATTTTAAAACTGTTCTTAGAAATTAGAACATGGATTTCTTTGACTTTACGTATGCTAAATGGCAATTTATTCTTCATCTCAAACATTACCGATATACTGTAGTACTGCTATGTTCTGTATACGTGTCATGAAGATCATTGCAAATTGTTTAAGGTTTGACAAAAGGGATATTAAAGACCATAGCAGGGTAACACACTCTTGACCCAAAAAAAGTAACAAAACAAGAAGAGCAGTAGCACATTCCTGTAAAGCAAGTGTAAAAGAGAGGATATTGGTCATCTCATCGTGCAGTCGATTTGATTTTATCAGATCTAGTCACACTGTCCCACCCCTTCCTACTGTTATATCTTGTTTGTAGGGCCAATAGCATATGCTGCACTAGTGTAAGAGTTTGCCTCTAAAAATAGTGTTTTGTTGGAGCATATTTTCTTTTTACATTTACCCAACAGAAACGTATTACTGGCTTAATCTATAGGAAGTCAGAAAGCATCCATACTTTCTTAAAAGGATTCATCACTTTTTTTTGTATTGGAGTAGCTGTGAGCAGTAGCATTGACTATTAACCAAAGAACTTGATAGTATGCACAGTATGTAGGCTTTGGCATATTTGCACATGTATCGGTAGAATTCCATTTAAATACCAACCCACTTAGAACTTAAGCTGTGATTACCATCCAAGGCATTGGAGAAAGCAGTGGTGCATCCCTGACCCCATCTTGGGGGTAACTCAAGTGCTGTACTCTAGTAATGCAATATGAAACAATTCAAATACACTCACGATACTTTGTAGAGCTTGTTAACTTGCAGCCCAGCGTATCCTCCGATCACGTGACCCAGCATGAGATACCAATAGTAGCAACAAAGATGAAGACGCAATGCTGTTTTTCAAATGGTGTACCTAAGGTACCTCCAAATTTTTTTCATCTTTGTTGCTACTATTGGTACTCTAGCAATGCACTGGTTGGAAAAATGCAACCCTGTACTCGACCCTAACCTACAAAACCTTAACGCACACCCGACTCCAACTCCCAAAATGTTCCCATTGTAGGACCTGCACCCAAACTGTACCCAGATTCTCTTGCTCTCTACGCTACTTCTTAGTGCACCTTTCGTTCCAAGACAGGGAATCTTCTGAAACAGTGGATGACTGTACTTAGCCAGTCTAATCCACATCTAACTCTAGACCGCAATGGTTGGCCAACTTTCAACCCAAACCCTTCCAACCAGTCATTAATCCGTAGGTCATCAATGGTTTCAAGTACACCTGCGCATCCCTACTGTACCCATTATCAGCGCCGGATTTCTCTTCTGGGCGCCCCTAGTCCGCGCGGTCCGACCAGGCGGCCACGCAGTCCTAGCGCCCGCCTTCCCAGCGCACCGGCGAAAAAATGCCGGCGCAGCTGGTGCAGTTGAACGGCGGCTGGGCGGCATGCCGCCCCTATTTCTTTGCCGCCCTAGGCCCGGGCCTATGCGGCCTTGCCGCAAATCCGGGCCTGCCCATTATACTTACATTTTTACATATACATTTTTTTAAAATCAATAACTATTTAAATAAGAATTGCCAAGGATATCAGATAAGTGTTCAGCGGTGGCTCAATAAACTCTAAACCCAGGCAACAGCTGTTGAGTTGAGTTGATTACACCTATCTCTTGAGCATTTGCTATATTTCCTATATTCTTTCACAGATATTAAAACAAAAAAAAGCTTAAAGTTGTTAATTTTAAACTCTTGCCAACACTGAAGAAATTGAAACCATTAATCAAACCACAGTCAGACCACTATGAACATGAATTGCTCACCAAGCCTTCCAGCATGTTCTACACACCCATTTTTTTATGGTTTAAACACAATGTCTCTGTCAGCCGGACTTTAAACAAGATCTGATTTCATGAAGAAGAGTTTGGGGGGGAAAAAAAATCGAGGTATTTTGCAGGTTGCATGAACATGATCTAGTATACTCTAAGGACACCATTGTTCATCTGTTGTAGAAATTAGAGGTTGAAATAATACACTGTGGAAAGGTATATTATATCTTCATATTGTGTTCACAGAGAAAGACTTACAGCACGGTACACCCATTGCTAAATCCTATTACGGTATAATTCTTCGATGTTTAAGAGGTCAGAGCTTTGATTTAATCCCAGCGTTTTCTCACACAGTAGTTCTCTGTCCAGTATTTGATACTTTTGGAGACATTTTGCTTGTATCATTTTTCCTTTAGGGATAGCACATACTATCATATTTTGCTAATGGTATAAGCAGCTGACACTTATTTTAAACTTGGCCTCGAGTAGCAACGTGAAAAGAAAATATAATACATGTGGTTTTTTTTGTGATCCATAAAAACGGACTCAAAAACGATATGAGGTTTAAACATGTTGCCATATATTGTTCTAAAATAATGAAAATATAATCACTGCAGATATTGAATTTAAGTGAGAAAACGGGAGCTTTTGTTACGTTATGGGCCAAAATGACTAAAAGTGGGGCAAAATTAAAAAAAATTGCCATTTGTTTATTGCAAGAATTTTATTGGGGTGTTACAATAGGAATACAACAGCTAATAAAATATCAAAATCTATTCAAAACAGCCAACAAAACATTTATCAATGAAGATCAAGAGCAATATAACAGGTATAACTGGATAGTTCTTCGCTTTAAGTGCTCTGGATTACTTCAATTGGATACTCACTCTATTAGGGTTGGCACCTTTTTTATGCTGAAAATGGGCAGGGGGCGGGCCAGTGACGTAGGGAGGTGGGCCAGTGATGTCATGTGGGGGTGGGCCAGTGACATTGGAGGGCGGGTGATGTAGGAGGCTGGTGGTCGAAGGTGGGTGACATCGGGGTTGGACCGATGATGTGGTGATCAGCGATTGGCTGATCGCCATGTCATTCACTTCAATGTCCTGTCCAGATTTCCTAATTTGGAAACCCAGACAGGAACTTGTTTCCTGGGCCGCCCTTCCAAAACCCGGGCTGTCAGGGTGAAATCTGAACAGGTGGCAACCCTGTACTCTATTCCTATGTCTCCCATGTCCCCATGTACTTGACAATATCATATGACTGGGTCAACAATTGCCGCTTTAAAATCACATAGATTGGCATAATACCTTTTCAGCCAAAACCACAGAACAATAGGTTTTCCTTTAAAACGACATTTTTGTGGTAGAAAAAAGCCTGATGCGTTTTGTGCCCCTCCTGGGCACTTAATCATAGGCTATAATTAAGTGGCTATGATTAAGTGTCCAGGAGGGGCACGAAATGCTTTAATATGTACCACAATTAATATCTAATACTGTTGTAAACTTTTTTAAGCTGCAAATTTTTTCAACTGAGGTATGTGCCAAACTTTACCCTACGTGGTTGTGTTATAAAAATGTAGTACTGTATTTTCTGACTTGATATAAAAAGGCTTTCAGCCCTGTCTTGAAATGATCTATTGTATCTGCCAAAACAACTGCCTCCTAGAGAAGAAATTCTACAATTTCACAACTTCATATAATGAAAATATATTTGACTTCATGAATGCCACATGCAAAATATTTATGTACAGCTATGAGACCTGGTATCCAGAATGCTTGGGATCTGGGGTTTTAGGGATAACGTTTCTTTCCCTAATTTGGATCTTCATACCTTAAGTCTACTAGAAAATCATGTAAATATTAAATAAACCCAATATTCTGGTTTTGCTTCCAATAAGGATTAATTATATTTCAGTTGGGATCAAGTACAATATACTGTTTTATTATTACAGAGAAATAGAAAATACATTTAAAAAATTTGGATTATTTCATTATAATTGAGTTCAGAGGGGGGCCGTCATTCCGTAATTCGGAGCTTTTTGGATAATGGGTTTCCGAAGAACGGATCCCATACCTGTATATGTGACGGGAGTTGACATAGAAATAAAAAATGTTACATCTGATTTGTTTTTGCTGCTCAATGAAGCTGAACGGAGTCAGCAAACAAACAAAAAGGAGGTGCCCTTTTACACATTTGGCTTCCCCCCACTTGTCATCGCCTGTTTCTGATGAAGTGTTTTCACCAATGACTTGTGAGTTTCCGTGTATCCGTCACATCACTGGGGAGCCGGCAGTGCTCACAATATGTTCAATACCCCCATGAAAATACAAGAAGTTTGAAAGATTTGGTGTTTGAGATTTTAGTGTTATTTGGCCGTATTGAAAGGCCAGTGATGAATAAAAATAACACATGATCCTGGTGATCCCTCCCCAAGGGTTTTAAGAAGAAATTAGTAATTGCAAAATTCCACTAATCGACCCCTGTAAACACTGAGTATAAGGTGTCAGTGACAAACACTGATTGTGCAACAATGGGACTGAGCAAGGGAACATGAGAGAGAGAACAGTGCTACAATTGGGCTGATTATTATCCATTTCTGATGGAAAATAAACAAAACTGAAGTTCACTCAATAGGCAGCGCCATGATGCTGATTTAAAGAGACAGTGTGTAAGACGAGCCGGGAGATTGCCGAAATCTCTTAACCCCAGGCACATCTCTCAAAGGCAAATTCACTAAGATGCGAAGTTGCGCCAGGCGCAACTTCGCCGCGCTTCACCAGGCGTAGTTTCGACAGCGCTCCGAAGTTGCGCACAGGGGTAGCGTAAGGTTGCGAAGTTGCGCTAGCGTTGATTCGCTATGTAAAGCGAAGTTACGCTAGCGAAGGCTAATTTGCATACGGCGCAAAATTACAATTTCAATGGAGGAACATGTATCAGCACTACAAATGCCTAGAAAACCTTCAAATCAGTAAATAAAAATTTTATTTTGCCCTACACATGTGCCCACTGTCTAGGTAAGTTGCCATGAGTCAGGAAATGTAGGGGGGAAGGAGGGGAGCCCCAAAAATATTTTCGATCTTTTTCAACCTATCACCCATCATGTAGAAAACACGCCAGCGTTTTTTGGGACTTAGAAAAAAATTTGACTTTTTTTGAAACAATCCCTATCTACTCTATTGCGCTTCGCCAGGTCTGAGATGGCGAAGGAAGTCTAGCGTAAAAGGTAGCGTTCAGTACACTGCGCAAGTTAGTGAATTTACATAGTTACGTCGCTAGCGAAAATTCGCCTGGTGTAAGGATGCGAAGTAACACTAGCGAAACTGCGAAAATTCGCCTGGTGTAAGGATGCGAAGTAACACTAACGAATTCCAGCGTTCGTTAGTGAATTTGCGCAGTAACGAAAATGCCCAACGCTAGCGAATTAACGCTAGCGTTCGGCGCTTCGGCGCTTAGTAAATTTGCCCCAAAGGTTGTTGGTGCGTAGGTCCCAAATGACGCCGATGTTTGACAGTGAGCGTCATGATGTCACTTAAAGGTGCCAAATTTGAACTCCTGCCACCAAAACAGCTTTAAAAAGCCAGTCCTCCATTTTGTGAATGCTCAAGCTCGTTTCAGTTTACTGTTCCTGCCGAAGTGTTCATATTGTGACTTGATTTCCTGGTTTTTGACTCTTGATTCCGATTCCTGCCACTTTCCTTGACCCACTGCCTTATTCTCGATCACGTTTTGTCTTATCTTGCCGGTACCTCGTTTATGAACCTTTTATTATACGCACCTTCCTTGTTGGTTTCCGCAGCAGAAAGCCCGGGCCCCAAAAGGGCGTCGGTGAACACTAGAATCCACAGGGATTACCTATGCATGAGAGTGTACACATAATCGTTCAAGGTTCCTGAGAACGAGAACATTACACAGTGTCAGACTGGGGTGTCCGGGGCTCACCAGGATTGGCGTCTGGTGGCCATGAGCACCACAATACCCCACGTCGCGCACCACTTGCCTTACTCTGTATTCAACTCTTAACAGACACAATGGGGGCAATTTATAAAGTTTGCGCAGCGAATATTTTCCGCAAATGGTTGTATTGCCCATGTTTTTTCCTGAACAATGTATTGCACTGCTCTGTGTTTGCATAAGTGCGCCCACTGTGCAAGGTTGTTGTTGCTTGAAAAAATTTGCACAGTAACTTAAATTTGCAATTTGCAAACTATTTTGCGAAAATTTTCTCTGCCACCAACGATTTTTGATATATTTAAAAAGCTCTTATAGACGCCAAGTTTATAAATAAGCCCCAATGTGTGCAGGGGGAGCACCACAATCAGCACCTGCAGCAAGAGAAGAAGCAGACCTGGGTCAGCGGGGGTCATCAGATTTTTTCCCTGTGTGCCACCTCCCCAGTCCAACTGTATAAAGAGACCTTACTCACTTGGATTGCATCTCCCGCTTCCCCTTGCTGTTCATTATTCTTGAGGGAGCACAAGAATCGCTGTCATTTGCCCACAAAAATGATGGCCAGGGCAAACAAGAAATGCAATCAGATTATATTTTTTAGCTCCCAATGAAAACGGTGAACAATTTTGCCATCTATTTGCCCTGAAGTCAATTTGTTGTGATTGGCTCATCCCTGTCTATGATCATTGACTGCCAGTTTGTAGGTTCAGGGTTATGTAATAAAAGGCACTTAGGTTGCCCAGGAGCAGTAACCACCCGTGCCCGTCCAAGCCCGACTTCCGGATTCCTTTTATAGACCCGCGCCGCCCCACTGATGACGTCACAAAAGGGTGGGGCAAGCAGGCGCAGTGTCTATAAAAGAACAACCCGGAACAACCCTGGACATAAAGTCTGCGCATCGCATATTTATTCGCAAATGTTTGTATTGCCCCTGTTTTTTTCAAAACACTAAAATATTGCATTGCTGTGCCCGTCTCTCGTTTTTTTGCGATTTGATGTAAAAAAAAAATCAAACACTATTCGGACGCCCGTGGACTTTAACGCTGGCGTCAAAATTGACACAAGCATCAAAGTTGACGTGGGCGTCAAAATTGACACGAGCGTCAATTTTCGAGTTTTGGTAATTTTTCACAGTTTCGTGAATTTTGTGAATTTTCCGGCGAAGCAAAGCGGGAGAAATTCGTCCCATCACTAGGCCTTTTAGAGGAAATTGGAGTAAGAAAAAGAGCTTTCAGTTTGTGTGAATAATGAATAAATTAGGTTGATGTTAGAGGAAGATGATTAAAAATTAAAAGAAAGGAGAAACTTAGTAGAAGTAATAATCAAAATAACAGCTCAGTCATATTAATATTACACAAAGGAACAATGTACATATCATTTACTACTGAAAATCTATTTAGTCTAAACAAATTCTTCACATACAAAACATGACAATAATGGGACTATGATTTGGCTGTACTATAACAATATCTCTCCCTTTGTAAAAAACAGAGCTGAAATCCCAGACAAGAAGCCTTATGGAGCACCTTGGAGCCCTTTCCTAGACTGCACAATTAACCCCCTAGAAGAAAAAACGTTCTCTCTCTAACTGATGTAATTATCAGCTGGGGAGTCTCCATAAATCATAAACGTCACATTGAGAAGATGAATTAAGCTTGATATCATTTTCTGATCTGAAAGCAGAACATTGCAAACACATGCGCAAAGTTGCCGACAGCCCGAGTCGTCAGCTTTTTGGCCCGTGTGGGGCCATCCGACGTGCTTCACGTTCGATATCTGGCCGAAAGTCGTCTGATCGCAATCCCATCTGCGGTCCCGCAATCCGACTGCCCTTATCAGATTCATTATGATCCGGTTGTTGGGCCCTAGGACCCACGATTGGATCAGCCCGATATCGGACACTTCAATGTGGGCATATCGGGGAGAGATCCGCTCGCTCAGGGACGGACTGGGGGGCCCTGGGCCCACCGGGACTATTGTCCAGGGCCCCCTCTGACCCCCTACTGTGATGCCTTGAGCTTGCTCGGCGTGTCTGCTTGAAAGGCGCCACTCGGAACAAAAGGCCAGGAGAGGGGTCTGGCCCGGCGGCGGCCCATTAAGGGTCGAGGCCCACCGGGCATGTCCCACACTGCGCTTGCTTGCCGACATCACCAAATGAGCGGATCTCTACATCTATGGCCACCGTAAGAAAAAGAAAAAAGAGAGAGCCCAGCGATGTTGAATGGGAAGCAGCTACAGAGCCGACAGAAAGATCTGGGATTGATGTAACGTTGGCACAGAGACAGATTTATTGATCTGGGAACAACAAGCTAATTCTGATTTTGCATGGATCAACCTGGGCCAGGGGCTGAGCAAAGCTGGAGAGTCTGGTAGAATGCGGGGCCACAGGATTCAGTTTGGTCACAGTTACATAAGCCTTTGATCTCGTTGCCAGCACATTTTTGCAGCAGTGGAGGGTACAGCTAATAGGTGGTAATTGGATGCAGGTTTAACAAACCAAGCAGGAAGGATGCTTAGTGTCTGGGATGCATCAAAGGAGCTATCCAGCTGCTGCAATGACTACACTAGAACTCCCCTGCCTCTGCAAACTGAGATTACAGGTTAGCATCTCAAAAGCCTTTAGGCTTTGCAATCAAAACGAAGCCTATGGAGCACTTTATTTCTGAGCCTTGGGAACAGTTCATCAATCTTTTATATGTGTGGAGCAATAGCACGCTGACACAGACTCGCACAAGCACGGCCAGGCCTCAGAACTAAGCCATTACAGATTAGAGGCTCACTAGAAGGTCATCCATGCTGAGAACCAGAAGGATTTTTGAGTCTAACAAGCACCCAGGGAAATACACAAACGACAAATGTTCAAGACTTTCTGTACAGACTAAGAATTAGAAAAAGCTCCATGTCTTAGGATCTAAAATTCGCTAAAAACTGAATATATGCATTTTTGTATCCATATCTTCTCCATATAACTTCACTCTGGGTGACACCGGCCCAGATCAACTTTCCTCTGCCTCTATACAAAGCTCCTGGGGAGAGATATTGTCTGCTATGTGGGCCCTCAGTTGAACATCTGCCCATGGTGAAGGAGCACTGTCTAAATGGGGGAGATCGGTACCTACATATAAATAGAAACAAGGAGAAAATGATTATGTTTGTTTAAATAAAAAAAATTAAAGTCCAGACTCTGTGATGGGTTTAATTACCAGGTTGGGCACAGTGTTGGTTAGATGGGATTTGGGCCCTCTTAGAACTGCAGGTTTATGTGTCTGGAAATGAGCTATTGCAAATGCACAAACACAATGAGTAAGGATTGTTAGGCTGTCAAAGGAGAATTAAAGCTTAATTAAAGAAGTAGGTAGAAATGTTGTACATGATGTTTTGTGCTTCTGTACCAGCCCAAGGCAACCACAGCCCTTCAGCAGTAAAGATCTGTGTCTCCAAAGATGCCCCAGTAGCTCCCCATCTTCTTTTCTGCTGATTCACTGCACATGCTCTGAGCTGCTGTCACTTACTGAGCTTAGGGACCCACTCACAATATACAGTACACATAGAATAGAAATGTCACAATATAAGGCTGATTAGTAATTAATACAGATAATTACTACATGGCAGCACAGAAACCAGTGCAATTAGCATCAGAATTTAATAATCAGCAAACCTGTAGCATCAGCTTATATTACAGGGGAAGCTCATTTACTGCTGGATAATTAGTGACGAGCCCTAAGCTTAGCTTCTCAACAGCCATTTAGTTTGGTCTAATGATAATATTCTCCTGTTAAAATAACCACGATAATAATATTCTGGCACAAAATCTGATAATTTTGACTTTATTTTGACATTGATAATATTTATTAGTACATGTTCTGTTATGATTAAGCTGTGATGACCATGCTATGATGGATTCATGCTAATTAAATATACAGTAGCTGCAGAGAAATCATAGTGACTGCCATTGATTCTCAGTATATATTAGGACCTTGTGGAAGTCGATACCGGAGTCATTCAGACTGGACGCCAGACATAAGTCATTCCTCCTATGTTTTTCTGTTCTAATATCTACATCATACCTATGAATAATGTTCAAAGATAATTTGCTATATCCTGGATAAGTCATGTCGCATGTGTAGAAATGTTGTAGTGGAGACCTTTTCCAAACGGATAAGTATAGCAGTATTACACTGAATAGAAGTGCTCCACGGTGTCAGACTGGAGGGGTCCAGGTCCACTGGGGTTTCCACATCAGGGACCCACACGTACCCACTCTGGCAACTTCAGGGCCCCCCCCATTCAGCAGCCGACTGCAACCCACCCCGCCCCCCATCCAGCACCTGCCAGGAGGGGTGCTTCTCCAATGAGGCGAGTTGAGGCTGTCGCCTCAAGCGGCAGCACCCAACTAGGTACCAGGGGCAGCAAAAATGCTGCTCCTGGTACTTTAAGAGCGAATTTCCAGTTCTCAAACCGGAAATTCAGCTCTTCTAGCACAGAGAGTGCAGTTAGGCTCTCTGCACTAGCGTACTTGCCCTCTCTGACGCCCTCCTGGACCCCCTCAGGTGCAAAAAGGTAAGTGCACGGGGGAGGGGGGCCGCAGCAACTGCTGCCTCAGGCGGCGGAGGGGCCAGGTTCGCCCCTGCCTGCCAGGCAGGTAGGAGCGGTTCTGGGTTTTTTCCCAGTGTCCTGTCAGCTCTGTCCGACCCGGTTGCTCCAACAGTCTATTCTAGCAGCTGTGAAACTCTAAGACAGATATTAGCTGATGCACTCAGGTCATTAAATTCAGGTTGAGCAGGTTTAACTATTGGGTAAAAAATAGGGTGCAGGAGATTTAAGTAGTTATGAGCAATAAAAAAATGGAAAAACTGGAGAGTCAATGGGCATTTTTAACCCATTTTTTCTTGCGCCAAATGCCTTGGAGTTGATGCGAGTTTCATCTCGACTTTATTCTAGCACCAAATGCATTGGAGTCACGTTTTTTCCCCCGAATTTGTCTCCCAGAGAAACAAAACAGATGGTGAAATTATAGCACAGATTAGTCGAATTTTGTACCACAAACGTGAATCATGTGTGAATACGTGCGAGGCGAAAAAATGTGCTCACCCCTAGATATGGGGCTCATGGACGGTTGGGATAACGGGGCTCATGGATGGTTGGGATAACGGGGCTCATGGATGGTTGGTATAGGCAGGACCGGATTTACCATATATACTCGAGTATAAGCCGATCCTAGTATAAGCCGAGGTACCTAATTTTACCTACGAAAACTGGGAAAATTTATTGACTCTAGTATAAGCCTAGACACAACTACAGCCCTGTCTCCCAGCAGCGCACATTCCGCCAAAGCGACCCCCCCAGAGTTCAACCAGACTTCTTTGCAAAGTTGATGGTGACAGAGAATTGCCAAACGGATTACTGTGTGCATTGTCCCAATGTCCCACTACCATGTGCAGAGGGTGCTGTGTGATATTGACATCACTGTTAATCTTTCATATAACCAACAGATGGCACTGTGTGATATTGCAGTCACTGTTATTCTTTCATATAACCAACAGATGGCGCTGTGTGATATTGCAGTCACTGTTATTCTTTCATATAACCAACAGATGGCGCTGTGTGATATTGCAGTCACTGATATTCTTTCATATAACCAACAGAGGGCGCACTGTTATTCTTTGATATAACCAACAGAGGGTGCTGTGTGATATTGCAGTCACTGTTATTTTTTCATATAACCAACAGAGGGCACACTGTTATTCTTTGATATAACCAACAAAGGGTGCTGTGTGATATTGCAGTCTCTCCCCAAGCGAACTGTTGGTATAGGAATGATTAAAAGTGACTGCAATCTCACCCAAGTATAAGCCCGAGGTAGACTTTTTCAGCACATTTTGGATGCTGAAAAACTCGGCTTATACTTGAGTATATACGGTACATAGCGGGCACCCTTAGGCCTGCTAACGTTCGTCATCACCGTCCTCTTCCTTTTATTTGTGCAAATTTTCATTGTCTGGATCGGAGCAATGGGGATTGGCACACTAAAAAACGATTCTATCTCCTGTGCATCCCCAGTGTTTCTGAACCAATGTGGGTATGGTTGGGCAGCATGCCGCCCCCTAAAATCTTGCCACCCTAGGCCTGGGCCTTGGTGGCCTTTCCATAAATCCAGGCCTGGGGATAGGGTGCAAAGTGCAAAAAAGCCCAAACTGTATTTGAACTGTGCATCCTGCTCTGCTTCCATGATTCAGTGGCCTGCACTCCTGCAATAAATGGGATGGGGTGAGGGGTTACATATAGGGGCTGGATTTTTAATCCAGCATGATTTTGAATGAGCACTAAGGGTTGCAATTTTGCTCTCCTTGATGCTTTTGAACTTGCATCTGGTTTATCTGGATTGTGATGATGTCCCGTTTCGCTACACCGAAAAATTTGCAAAACGGCGAGGAAATTTGCGAAACGCATTGAAGTCGATGGGCGTCAAAATAATTTTGATGTGCAACAATTTTATGGGCGCGAAGATTTTGACGCACAACAAATTTTTTTTGGTGCACGGAAATTTGCCGCAAATCCATGCCTTGTGAATTTCTTCGCCCATCACTAATTAGAGATAAAGAAGGAGGAGTAGAGTAAAATCTTGGGGAGCCTTTGCTGAAAAGCAAACTAACTGAATAGTTATGTCCATTCACTCCAGTCTTTTTTTTTTTACAAGGGCATGTAAAGTCTAAAATAGAATAAGGCTAGAAATGCTGTATTTTGTATACTAAATATAAACATGAACTGACTGCACCACAAGCCTAATCAAACAAATGATTTATGCTTTCAAAGTTGGCTACAGGGGGTCACCATCTTGTAACTTTGTTATACATCTTTGCAAGACTACGACTGTGCACATGCTCAGTGTGGTCTGGGCTGCTTAGGGATCGTCATAAACAAAGCTGCTTGAGTTCTGCATGGCTTGGAAGTAAGGCGGGGGCTCCCCCTGCTGTTCATAAGTATGATTGTTTCCCTGCTCAGCAGTTAGGGACCATCTGACAATTCCTATCCAAAGCAGTAAATGAAGGGAGAATTTCACTGTATACAGTCAGGTTTCTTATAAAAATGGTACACATCAATTAAAGTATATTGGAGATAGGTTTCTTTTTCATTAAAGAGACTAAAAATGGGATTTTATTTTTTTGCCTTTACATGCCCTTTAAGTCTACTAAAAAAATTATGTAAACATTAAATAAACCCAATAGGCTGGTTTTGCCTCCAAAAAGGATTAATTATATCTTAGTTGGGATCAAGTACAAGCTACTGTTTTATTATTACCGAGAAAAGGAAATCAATTTTGAAAATTTGGATAAAATGGAGTCTATGGGAGACGGCCTTTCTGAAGCTTTCGGGATAATGGTTTCCAGGTAAAAGATCCCATACCTATATTAGAAACATTTTTTATAGTCCCATTTACCCAGTTTCTATTTTTATACTGAACTGTTCCTTTAATGCATTTGAGAGAATGTTTTCTAGTTGAGGTTTATTACACGTCAAATCTTCTTTCACACGTTCTTGTCCTTTTGTGTTTTTTTTCCCCTTTAACCCTATTATCCAATTACTGACCCCCTGTGCAGCCCCTCTGTTTGTTCTACCACAACGTGGCCATTTGGGTTCAGTGAATAAACAACGAACGGCAGTGAAATATCTATAATTTCTTCTGTTTGGTTATTTCATTGGAAAGTGGGGCCTTTGTATTTAATACCACGGAGGCAAATAATTAGGGAATTAAAGAAGGTCCTGTCAAAGCGCTAGGAAACAGAGTAAATTTATAACAGCTCTTATGGGTAGGGGATGAAAAAAAATATCTAATTCTAGGAAAGGGACTCTTTGGGGAAATAGCTCTTTTTTGCCAGTTTTCTGAAGACTTTCTAAGATACTATTTTCTTAACCTTTTCTAGAAATGAGGTGACAGCAGATATCAATGTTTTCTCTTTCAGACAGAAATAAAAAGGCTTTTTTTTTTTTTTTGTTTGTTCAGCGTCTACATCCATTCGCAGATACAGAATCCCAAAACGATATCAATATTCCAGCAAGAAAAATAATCTTTGAGTGTAGTTGATTCTTTTGTGCTGTTTCCCCTTTCTGTTAGAGGGCATCGAGTTCGGCGGGTTTTGTTAGAATACATCTGTTTTAGCTTTGTTGCCAATTGCTTTCCATGAAATGAAAAAAGGGATTTGCAAAACAGTGACGATAAATACAGAGGTTTATTTACAAGAGGACAAGTAAAAATCCCATATGGGTAAATATTTAGTGATGGTTTTAGATCATTAAATATTAGTTATTCCAATGTGCGCACAAGTAGCTGCTCGTGCAGCATCAGACTGAGGTACCTGGGGCCACTAGAGAACCTCACCCCAGGGGCCCAGCAAACACATAAGCTGCAGAAAATAGATAATAAGCAGTCAGAGCAGTGCAGAATACGGACAATGGGCACATTAACTTTAGACATAACAGTAGGATGCACTCCTTAACCCCAGGCATGAATACTAAGATCACTGCAGAAAATCATTACTCACCCACATTTGCACAAGAAGAATGTACCAAACATGTCTTGTCTCTAATGCCACCTTGTTCTTCCTCCTGCGTAGCATAAATACTCCAGTAAAAAAGTTGGAAAAAAGTTAAAGATGGCCATGAATTCCACAGTGGAATGTACGGCCATCTTTATTTTTTTTTCTCGTGTTCCTCTGGAGTTCAGGCAGACGGCACGGCTCAGTGTGGCAGTGGGAGATCAAATGGGACCCAGTATAGTGACAGGCAGTCCATCAGTGGGGCCCAGCAGGGGGGGTTACGGTCAGCAGGGCCCAGAACAGCATTAGATGATTGGTGGGCCCAGATCAGCATTGAATGATCAGCAGGTCCAAAACAATGTTGGATGATTGGCAGGCCCAGAAAAGCAGCTAGTGATCAGGGGTGATCCTGGCCATTTTGCCACCTAAGGTGATTTCCTCAACTTTCCTTCTGCTAGTGATCAGCAGAGATCCAACACTTTAGCAGCCAGCCACTAGGGCAGAGCAGCAATGGGACCCACCAGGATTTTTAGTGGTATCTTGGTTGGCCTGTCCGATCCTTGCCTATGTTGGGGCTTTCAGATATACTGCGGTTAAGTTTAGATATATACGGCATCCCTTATCCAGAAATCCATTATCTAGAAATCTCTGAATAGACACCATAGAGTCTAGTTTACCTAAATAATTAATAGTGGATAAAAGGCAGCTATGTCCTTACCTCCTGCCAAAGAGCAGACAGTAAATTCAGGGCCCCGTTGTAGTGCTCCCTAACTTGCAGGCCCGGATTTCGAGCTGCGGCGCCCTAGGCCCGTTGGCACCTAGCACCAGTGCCCTTCCCCCTGCACGCGTGAGCATGCGCATGTGCACTGGAGATTATTCATATAGAAGTACGCACCCCCGGTGTTCTTTAGGTTGTGGGTGGGTGGCATGCCGCCCCTAAAAACTCGCCACCCTAGGCCCGGGTCTTTGTGGCCTCTCCACAAATCCGGTCCTGCTAACTTTTTAGAAGAAACACGCAGAGCTACAAATTTATAGATAAAGGAAAAAGTCTAAATACCAACCTTGCCCTCGAAATCTGAGGACAAAGAAAAAGATGATTATACAGAAAATGAAAAAAAGAAGAAACAACCCTGTAAACATAATAAACTGAATCAACCAGAATTAAAACAGAGTTAAGTCCAGTAGATGAAAAAGAAAATAAAAAGAAAGAGAAGAACACTGTCAATGTTGAATCAAACAAGAAGAAGACAAAAGAGAGGGCTCTCAATCAGACATATCCATATAAATCTGAATGTTTCACTAGTTATGGGATAGGTACAAAGGAATGACTACATGCCATCCACCCCATCAATGGCAAAATGTATTTATCAGTAGTGATGGGCAAATTTCTCCCGCGAAATTCGCTAAATGGCGAAAAGTTCAGGAAAATCGAAAATTGACATCCACATCAATTTTGACGCCTGCGTTACAGTCAGTGGGCAAACGTGAGCAACTTTTCGGATGCGTGTCCAAAATTTCTTTTGTCACCAGTGAGAAGCGGAAATTCATCACAAATTTGCACCAGGAAAATGTATTCATCCATCACTATTTATCAGGAGAAATGCAGGTCTCTTAGCTCCTTTTATTTATGTGCAGAAGTTGGATTGAGCACTTTTTTTGCACTTGGGAGCAAATTCACTAAGCGACGAAAAGGCCGCACTCGCCGCAATTCGCCAGGGGAAGTTTCTCCAGGGCTCCACTAATTCACTAGAATCCGCTCAGGGAGGCGAAAGGTAGCTTGCGTTATTTCATCAAGCACAGCAAAGTTACGCTAGCGATGCCTAATTTGCATACGGCGCCAAGTTCAAATACAATGGACGTATATGCTGCAAAAAGTACATTACACTACACAAGCCCAGGGAACCTTAATAAAATAAAATAAAGTTGTTATATTGCCCTATACATGAGCCCAGTGTATAGTTTATGTGCCATATGTTAGAAAATGTAAGGGTTACCCCAAAAATAATTTACAATCTTTTTCATCCTATCACCCTTTAAAAAGTAAAAGACTCCAGCGTTTTTTGGGAATTAGAAAAAATGTAAACTTTTTTAGAAGAAACTCCTATATACTCTATTGCATTTCGCCTGGTCTGAGGTAAAGTCTGGCGCAAGAGGTAACGTTCAGTAACGTTCCGCAAGTTGGTGAATTTGCGTAGTTACGTCTCTTCGCCATAGCACAACTTCGTCTGGCGTAAGGGTGCGAAGTAGCGCTAGAGTAGGTCCACTTCGCTAGAGAATTTACACCAGCACCCGTTAGTAAATCAGCGAAGTGGCAAAATGACATCACGCCGGCGAATTTTCGCTAGTGTTAGCCACTTCGCCCTTTAGTAAATTTGCCCCTTGGTCTTGCACAGAGTAAAGCATGTAGTAAATGAATGTTTTAACTAAATAGCACTTTGTATTATTACTGATACCTTTTAACACCTCTCACAGGTAACTGACAGGTAAAAATGCCCTTTAATTGACCTTGCTGTTTTTTTTTTTAATATTATGTTTCCTGTTATTCAGATTCACAAATGAAATCACAATGAGTAAAGTACATCATCAAGTCTATTTATCTGGGGAAGCCATTCAGTATGAACGCTATTTGCACAGGTTGCTCCCACTCTGCTTGCTCTCCAGTCGTCCAGCTCCTCTCATTATACATAGAAATGGTAAAAAAAATGAAGAAGAAAAAAAAAAAACACAAACACACACAAATGCAAAGAAATGATTCATTGGTAATTCTACCTCCAGGGGAGAATTTCCTAGAAAGCTGAAAAAGCGCTTCTGAAAACTTTCCTACTGTGTAAAGTGGCACCAAGGGGCTTAGGAAAGCACAAGCAGCATGAGAAAGAGTGGATTCCAAATATTCCTTTAATGTGAAGAAAAAAGGATTTTTAATAGGTTCAGAGCAAGGTCATACCTGAAATGTAAAGGGATCCCTGCTGCTCTTCTGCTGTTTCTCAGATGATAAGGTATTGCTTTATCAGGCTAAAAATCAAGTCAAAAACTGGACCTGGAGAGGTGCAAAGGGTAAGGAAGCTCCTTTATGTGGAGGTGTCTCTGTCCCTTGTGTAACACTATTGTGCACAGTATGTCCTTTCTGGCTGAAGAATATGCTCTCAGAATTTAATAGCTATTTTTTCTAGTTTTTGCCCATTTGTCATTATAGGCTGTGGAGCAAACGAAGAAGGGTTTTTAGATTGCATCAAAATAAATTGATGTTAAGTTAAATTTAAAACCCTTGGTTATGTTTTGCCAAGTTGTCATAATTACTGCTTGATTAAAATGACAGATACAGGTAAGAGACCCATTATCCAAAATGCTTGGGACCAGGGGGTATCCGGATAACAGATCTCTCCATGATTTGGATCTTCATCCCATAAGTCTACTAAGAAATCATTTAAATGTTAGTTGAAGCCAATAGGTTTGTTTTGCCTCCATTAAGGGTTAATTATATCTTAGTTAGGATAACATACAAGATACTGTTCTATTACAATGTGCAAAAAATGAGATTGGTAGCACCTTCCATTGGTTCACAAATTAAAACAAATTAGTGGTGTGCAGGGTCAGAGGGAGGAATAAATAAGTAGATCAAGGAAGGAAAAGCACGACCCATGAAGTTTTACCCCCCCCACTATATCAGTCAGAGATTCCCTACTTAATCATAAATAGTTAAAATAGTATGCCCAAAGTTTTAGGGAGCTAGCACACGGCAGATTCGGGGAGATTTAGTCGCCTGGCGACTAATCGCCTCTTCTACCTTCCGCCTGCTAAAATGAGAAAACACCTGCGCCAATTCATTCATGGCGCTTCGGTTTCCGAAGCCGCCTGAAATTTCCTCATGAGGAAACTTCAGGCGACTTTGGAAATTGAAGCCCCACGAGTGCATTGGCGCTAGTGTTTTCTCATTATAGCAGGCAGAAGGCAGTTCGGGGAGACTGTCGCCCCGCAGAAGAGACGATTAGTCGACAGGCGACTAAATTCCCCCGAACCTGCCCGTGTGCTAAAGCCCTTAAACAAAATCTTTAAAAGAAATTAGGAGAGAAATTTGTGCCGACTCCAAGGTCTCCAGTTTGTAGACGGAATGTGGAGGATTAAATGATAACTGAATAACTGATCTCAGCTAGTGCATTACCTCCTCTATTAACTAAATTCGGTTTACTCTGTGGTTGTGGGGATAATAGTTGTTGGATTGTAACCTAATCCAGGTTCATATTCAGAGGTATGCGGAGGTGATATCAGAACGATATATGCACAAGAGTGATAGCGTTGTGCCAAGTGGATCTGAGAATAAATAATCCAATTAATTATCGGTGGTCCCTCACTCCAATGGCCCCAAGGCTCAATCAGACAGAGTCAGTGGCACCGTCCCAGCCACGCAGCATCCAAGGTACAAGCAAAAGTTCACTCTGGAGAGCCGAAATAAATTCAGTGTGTTTTATTTGAACGCAACATGTTTCGGACAGACATGTCCTTCATCAGGTGCTTATGATAATAATAAGCACCTGATGAAGGACATGTCTGTCTGAAACATGTTGTGTTCAAATAAAGTACACTGAATTTATTTCGGCTCTCCTGAGTGAACTTTTGCTTGTACCTTGGATCTGAGAATAAGCTTTCTCTTGCTGATATATCAGTCACCTTGCGAGTGTATAAGATCCCACCCGCCCCTCGCATTCATGCTCCTCTCTTAGCAAGCTTGTGATACACCGATACTTATAGCGTGCGAATCCTGTGCCCTGCCTGTATCGAATTCTACCACCTTATGGTGCAAGAACCACCCGCATCAACCCTTCCACCCTTATAATATATTATGCGTATCCATCAAAAAAAGTTAAAATGCTGAGCGTCTATACGCAAGCTTTATTAAAGGTGAGTGAAAGGAGCGTCAGGTGCTCAACATTTTAACTTTGTTAGACAGGGAGATGGATATGCATATTATATTTTGTTGGAAGGGTTGATGTTGGGTGGTTCTCGTGCCTCTGCAGTGTCGGACTGGCCCACCTGAATACAAGGAAAACTCCCGGTGGGCCCAGGTGCCAGTGGCTCTCATTCTGCTAAAGATTTGACCTATTTTAAGGCCATTCCCTATTTCTATGAGAAAAAAGAGGCTAAATAGATGGAATTAAAGATTATAGTATTATAGTGTGTAAAGAAACGAGACTAGGAGAATAGAGGTTGAGTGAGGAGAGGAAGAATAATAGTTCTGAGAGTGGGCCCCTGGTCTAAGGTTTTTGGGTGGGCCCCTGGTGTCCTAGTCCAACACTGAGCCTCTGAATATGAACCTGGATTAGGTTACATTCCTGCAACAACTATTATCCCCACAACCACAGAGGAAACCAAACTTTGTTAATAGAGGAGGTAATGCACTCTGCATCTGAGATCAGTTATTCACTTATCATGTAATCCTCCACATACCGTCTACAAGCTGGGGACCTTGGAGTCGGCACAAATTTCTCTCCTAATTTCATTTTAACGTTTTGTTTAAAACTTTGGGCATTCTATGTTACCTATTTATGATTAAAGGTTAAGTGTTATCATAATCATATGGTGGGAATCTATGACTGATATAGTGGGGGGGAGATGCAACTTCATGGATCATTCTTTTCCTTCCTTGATCTTCTGTTCTATTATTACACAGAAAAATATAATTTTTCAATAGAAGAGTGTGTATGGGAGACTGGCTTCTCATAATTCGGAGATTTCCGGGTTTCCAGATAACGGATTCCATACATGTAATTCATAAATCATGATTTTCCATGACTTTCATGGCACAGTATGTGTTAGAGAGACATGGTGGGCCATGGCATAGAAAGACATCTACAGTAAATTGGGGGTACCCAAGAGCTACATTCAAATGTAAAAAGTACTGTGGAGCAACACAAGCAAAAAATAAGTTCCCGGTGATGCCAAATAAGGACTGTGATTGGCTATTTGGTAGACTCTATGTGGGCTGGCAGCCTTCAGGAGGCTCTGTTTGGCTGTAAACCTGGTTTTGAGGCAACCAAAATCTTCCTCCAAACCAGAAATTCTGAAATAAACACCTGCATTGAGGCCACTGGGAGCAACGTCCAAGGGGTTGGTAAGTCACTGGTTGGGGATCACTGTCTAGATAATGGTTGGTTTACTTCACCTTTACAGTATATGAATTATATTATACTTACTTGCTTGAACATATTTCAGCAGTCTTGCTCAAAACACTTCAATAGTTACCAAGACCACTTAGCTATTCCATGGGGCCTTTGTCTCATGAATTCACCGTGTTTCAATTTAATTGATCTAAATGTATATAATGTTCCATTTAAATGCCCAACTGGGATTCTAAATAGTACCCATGTGTTTAAAGGAGTTATTTCACTTCTAGTGAAGCCTCCTAAAAGCCATTTATTAAAGCTGATAAACAGAATAAAATGACATTCCATTTGCAACACTGATCCCGAGAAATGGCATCTGAATGAATTTCATTATGACAATGGCTTCTTGAAGAGCAGATGTTGAATATATACAATACATTTATTGTGGAGACCTATGTGACATAAGAGGAACAGCATCACAGTAGCTGATTTCAGCACCAGGTCCAGGAACAGCTAAATTATTCTTGTTCCAACCTTGTCTCAAGGGAAGCTCATTAGAGTCCAGAATGTACAATGGATGGAACCAAGGTTAGTGGCAGAGTAGGGTTGATGTTGATTATCATGCCGATTATCTCCAGAACATCCATGTAACTGCAACAGCTAGAACTCCTTGCTTAAAGGAGAATTCAATCCTAAAGTTAAAAAAACTCTACCCCCATACCCTATAAAGACCCCCCCCAGCCTAAGTGTCACCCCGGGCAAATGCCCCTAACGTTTTACTTCACCCTCGATGCAGGTTCAGACATCTGCACAGAGTAATCTTCGGAATGAGACCGGTGATTCAGCAAATTTCGCGAGTTTCGGAGCATGCGCAATTGTCGCAAAACTGGAAATTGCTCCAACTGCGCATGTGCCACGCCGGTCTCATTCCGAAGATTTCCGAAGAGAAGAAGATGGCGCCCATGAACTCCGCTGGACAGAATCTGCATGGAGGGGTAAGTAAAGAGTTAGGGGCATTTTCCCAGGGTAACACTTAGGCTGGGGGGACTATGTAGGGTGGGGGGTGTTTTTTTTTTTAACTTTAGGGTTGAATTCTCCTTTAAGTTTTAATTTTATCCTCTTACATGTAACATGACCCACTTTAAAAAAAAATGGAATTCTATGCCAATGGCACATCCAATACCCCCAAACAAGGATTGATGTTACCAAGCTCCTTGTTTTTCTAAATTCTTCACTTTCTATTTATTTTCACACTTCTGACAATTATTTTATTCTGTTCGGATGGTCTGGAAAACTAAACAGTGGACGTTCTGGCAATTTCGAGTCTCTTTAGCTTGGCAGTTTTCTATGTTTGGGATAATAATGAAATTATGACCTGTCAGAAACCATCAGCGTGTGGGTATAATTTAAGGTCAATGTCACCTAGAACAATTAACATACAATGCATTCAGTATGTTTAAAATGGACTGTGACAGATGAGTTCTGTTTTCACACAAATCCCATTTCTGCAATTAGATTTAAATAAAAACATAAATGTATAATATTGGGTAGAGTAACGGTTTTATTAAGACAGTTTGACAAAAGTCATTGACTTTAATTTTCATTTCTTCACACATTTCAATATTAAATCTTATTACTTTTAGTTCTACTTTTATACAGCACATGACATGTCTGGTAATAGCCCTTAGCCAGCTTTCACTGGGGGGTTTGCCTGTAATGTATGTTCTCTATGATCCTGGTCCTTCACTTGAGTTGGGGGAGTAACACAGTAAGTTAGGTTGAAAAAGACACATGTCTAGTGTTGGACTGGCCCACCAGGATACCAGGAAAACTCCCGGTGGGCCCAGGTACCAGGGGGCCCTCATGCTGCTAAACTTTTGAACTATTTCATGGCCATTCTCTATTTCTATGAGAACAAAAAGGCTAAATAGATTGAATAGTAGCTTATAATATGTAAAGAAAAGAGACTAGGAGAATAGAGGTTGAATGAGGAGAGGAAGAATATTAGTACTGAGTGTGGGCCCCTGGTCTAAGCTTTTTGGGTGGGCCCCTGCTCTAAGGTTTGTGGGTGGGCCCCTGGTGTCCCAGTCCGACACTGCACACGTCCATCAAGTTCAAACCTTTTAAGTCTATATATAACCTGCCTAACTGCTAGTTGTTCCAGAGGAAGGCAAGAAACCTAATTTGAAGCCAGACAATTCCATAAGGTAGGGGCACTAGAGGTTTTGTTCTGGTTCAGCATTCTATAAAGATAGGAACTTATGCATTTATGTGATCTGGCCACTGCTAGCTGTATATATATATATATATATATATATATATATATATATATATATATATATATATATAAAAAAACTGGAACTGAATTAGAAGAGTTTTTCCTCCTCAAATTGAATCTCATCCATAAGTTTTCATATGTTAGAAAATAATAAATTCATGTTTTCTCATTATTTTGAATCAGGCCCAATGTCTATTGATTTAGCAACATAACAGCTGACATTAAAAAAAAATACAAATGTCCAAAAAGTTTAGTTCTTCACTAGGATAATTCCTGCTGTACATAAGTTCTGGATGATCTAGAAGAAGTAAACCAGAAGAAAAACAAATTCCTCCAGAGCTTAAGATTACCAGTGCCTGTGTCACCCTTTTCCCATGAGTACTAATGGCTATTATAGCTGTTACTTGGTATTTTCTCAAGGAAAGCTCTAGTGTCCCATGGGAAGGTATAGTTCTAAAAATAATTTTCAATATTTATACAAATCATCATATCCATCTTTTAAGCACATTCTCTCCAATCAAAAACATTCTTACTTGGCCTTTATAACCAAAGATATTAACATATGTGCCCTTTTAAGAGGCTTTAAACTCTTTCTCTCATAGACCTCTCAAGAGCATTATATTTTTAAAGCCATCCCCAGGGACAGAGCTTTCCAGGTATTAAAAACAGTTAACCTTATCCAAAAATTGGGAATAAAGATTTAAAAACATTTTGTGCAAAGGCCAGGGCAAGGACCACCAATCCACTCTGTTGAAACTTTGGGGCAAATTCACTAAGATTCGTAGTTGTGCCAGGCGTAACTTTGCCGCACTTTGCCGCACTTCGCCAGGCGTAGTTTTGACAGCGCTCCGCAAATTCACTAAAATCCGAAGTTGCGCTCAGGGGTGGCATAAGGTTGCGAAGTTGCGCTAGCGTTGATTCGCGAAGCGAAGTTACGCTAGCGATGGTTAATTTGCATACGGCGCCAAATTCAAATTTCAATGGAAGAATACGTACAATCACTACAAATGTCTTGGAAACCTTCAAAACATCAAATAAAAATTTATTTTTGCCCTACACATGTGCCCACTGTATAGTTAAGTTGCCATGAGTTAGGAAATGTAAGGGGGAAGGAGGGGAGCCCCAAAATTTTTTTGATCTTTTTCAGCCTATCTCCAATAATAAAGAAAAAACGCCAGCGTTTTTTGGGACTTAGAAAAAATCTGAACTTTTTTTGAAGCAATCCCTATCTACTCTTTTGCGCTTCGCCTGGTCTGAGATGGTGAAGGAAGTCTAGCGTAAAAGGTAGCGTTCAGTACAATGCGCGCGTCAGTGAATTTGCGTAGTTACGTCCGTTGCGCAAATTCGCCGGGCGTAAGGGTGCGAAGTAACACTAGCGAATTTACGCCAGCGTTCGTTAGTGAATTTGCGAAGTAACGAAAATGACCAATGCTAGCGAATTGACGCTAGCGTTAGGCGCTTCGGCGCATAGTGAATTTGCCCCTTTATGAGAGTATCAAGCTCTAGAACCAGTTTCAGGAGAAGCACAAGCCAACATCTGTTGTTAATTGGCAGTATCAATTTAAGTTAGTGTTATATGTTCAGCTAATTAGCTAATTAGCTTCTGGAAAAGAAAACACAGATGGAGCACTGTTTATTTTCTCAGCTGATGCAGACAATGAGCATGCCAATTCATTACTTTCAATAGTAAAATGGATAAAGAAATGTAAATAAAGAGATTGGGCCATACTGTTTGCTATTTATCCTCTGGTTAGAAATATGGATATCATTTATTTACTTTCAGGTTAGATACCAAATTCTGTAGTTGACAAAAACCTTGACATGAAGAAACCAGCAAAGGCATCTTTCCAAGTGAGAACAAGCTTGTTGCTATCTCTTATTTCTATGCTACAGCAACATGTTAGATAATTAACATGGATGCAGAGAAAATAATGTAAAATGCCTAATTGGCAAAGTGTTAACAAATCATTTATGCAGGGACATGTTAGATAATTTACATGCAAGCATACAAAATGAGAGGTAAAATAGCTGATTGGCAAATCTAAGAAATCATATACAGGTATGGCATCTGTTATCCGTTAAACTCGCTATCCAGAAAGCTCAGAATTATGGAAAGGCTGTCTCCCATAGACTCCATTATAATCATATAATCCGTATTTTTAAAATTGATTTCCCTTTTCTCTGTAATAATAAAACAGTAGCTTCTACTTGATCCCAACTAAGATATAAATAATCCTTATTGGAAGCAGAACCGGCCTATTGGGTTTATTTAACGTTTACATGATTTTCTAGTAGACTTAAGTTATGGAGATCCATTATTCGGATAACCCCAGGTCCCAAGCATTCTGGATAACAGGTCCCATACCTCTGTATAGACATAATATAATGTGAATAAGGGCACAATGGAGAATTCCAGAAAATAGATTTAAAGCAAAGACCGAATACCTTTTGACTTGAGAATATGAGAATATGAGAATACCCAGCCAAAAATGACATTTTCAACAAGTATATCAAAATCAGCTTTAATATGTACATTAGCATGGGGTATCTGTCCTTACGTAAGTGAAACGTGAAAGGGAACAGAAAAGCTTGGCAAGGCAAGGGTTTTGTCCTTGTCGATTGGATGGATAAAATGTCAGTTGATGTCAGTCTATTTGAGACTGAGATTGATTTTGCAAGAGAAGTGAAGGATTGTATTAATAAAACACATATTACTCAACACTTACCTATCACTCTAGATGCTATTTAGTTTTGTTGTGCTTCTTACTTCATGTCACTCCATTTAAAGGGGTCAGCTTTTTCCCTTGATGGGAATATTGTAACTCATAGTTGCTAGGGTGCGCTGTGTAATTTGTGTCAAATTAAGTTTGCTCCGTCTGTATTTTAATATTTATCAGACATTTGCACAAAGTTACAAAAGTTGTACAATGATGTGCCCTCCTACCATATATTATACCCTGGTGCAGGCAGACATGCACTGTAGATACATACATTAAATGTCACCCTTTTGGTCAGAGGTCCCAAAACTGTGGGGCTGGCACCCTTGGGGGTGTTTGGAGGAGTGACTGCGGCAGCTTAAGGTGGAAGTTACAATCATGACAATCAGTGACTTCAAAGGTGCTCAATCAAAATTTTACGGCCACCCAGATCGATGAGCCGACTAATATCCAAGTCTTCTCCCAATATCTGTCGGCTCATTTCCCACCATAGATGCGCAGAATATTGTACGAAACTGTTGCGGAGCGCTCTGCTTTGCATCCATGATGGTGGCACCCAGGGCCCCTCATCAACGTCATTGCGCTGTGCTGTGTGCTTCATGTCATTGTTTCTAAATTAAGTGAAAATTCTAAATAAAATGAATGCCAAAATGCAGGTTCAATGCCAGAATATAGGTCAATTTCTTGGTGTTCCTGGCTGCTTTACAATTCTATATTTACTGTTTACTGGACTCTTGACATTCTGCCTTTTACCTGACGACAATCCATTGTTGCCTGCCCCTGAATCTTCTGCCTGAACTTTGACCACGATCCTCACGTAACCCTTTGGCTACCACGTATCAGACTTTGTACCTAGTGCTTTCTACTTGGTCCAGACTTCTCCACTAATTGGGCCGTCAGGTCCTGACAGAAACTTTGTATGTTATTATTGGTCCATCTATGGCCACCTTAAGCTTGAATTCTAGTAAGTGTAAGATTTGGGAAGGATTTGTGCTGTCTGGCTTGAAGTCCAGTCAGGATGAGTTTGCTCCATCTGCATCTTTCTACTGTATGTATCGGACATTTGCACACAGCTAGTCCTGGACCAACATTGATGTACTCTACCATCGATAAATAATTTACCCTGGTGCTGACCATCATGTTCTGTAGATACATACTTTACATGGAACCAGCCAGCTTATAGGTCAAAAGTCCCAAAATTGTCGGGCTTGCCCCCTTGGGGAACTTGGAGGAGCCAATTTGATTTGGTCTTATTGAAATTTTGACATACAGTAGCTTCACTGTACAAGGTTGTCATGCGCTTCAAAGTGTGTGAGAATCACATCTCACATGGGACTTCAGCTTGATCTTAATGCTTCAAACAGTTAATAGATACAAGAACTCTTACCATATTGTCTATTACGATTAATTAAAGGAGAAACAAACCCCTTATGAAAAAAAAAAATAGTTACTGCCACTGGAATCAACAGGGAGAAATACTGAGTTCGGACCCTGATTTATCGCCCTGAGTGCCAAGTGCTATCCTTGGGAGCACATGGAACTTCTTATGAAGGTGCTTGTTTATCTCTACAGAGGCCAAGTTCTCTATGCACCTTTTGGGTGAAAAGCTCCTACACAGTGGTGAGCCCCAGTTTCACTGGAGGGTATCAAATTTAAAATTTGAGACACTGTTCATTGGGTCCTGTAGCTCTGCATCATCCTATTCCCATTATTAAAGAGTTTCTATGACTTGTCGTGGTCACAGCGAGAGGAGTAAGCCTGCTGGAAACTTGTACACAGTAAATTTAGGTAAATTCAAGGGCATTTTCTTTTACATATTCACTTATTTCTCAGCTTGTTTATATAGGCAAGTAATAAAATCTTTGATTGAAAGTTTTTTTTGTCTTTATTGAATTTAATTTGATGTAACACGGTTAATTCATTTTTAATGGAAACTTTTCAGGCTGCCAGTTACTCAGAGATGACTAATATGTTCAGGAGATGTTGCATGTTTAGCTTGTTTATAAAGAGAATATCATTTTTTTTGTTGGGTTAAGAATTAAAGATTTGAGGTTGATATGATCTTCCAATAAGAACCTACATATCATTGTTCAGTCTGTGGCGCTTTAGCTGCTTTTAAAGCTAAATAACCATTTCTCCTACTTTATATAATGGGTGCCACAAACCAAAACTAAATACGGCACTATGAATTCCTTTCTATTACTCTCTTAACTCCCTCTTATTAGTTCTCTCATTTTATAATGTCTTACTGGCTAATTAAATAAACCTCAAATTTTTCTGGTTGAGTTTTTAAAGCAGGAAAACTCCAATTATTAGATATAGATTAATCGTGCTCTGAAGCTGCTAAAAATTTAAATCAAAAATACTCCAGCTAAAACCTGTTGAAATCGTATAAAAGTCAATGGCAGATGGCGGCTTTAACGATTGGAACATGTTTTTTACATTCAGGATTCTAGAAAGTGTCCTGTTTTTTTGCGCTGGTTTCGTTCGATTATCTAATAAATTCAAGTTTTCGGGGCCACAATTTGAAAAAAAGTCGAACAATTCCATTTGATTCTCGATTTTGTTACGACATTTTGTCGCACTGACTTTTCCAAGAAGTTTTATTGGTACATTAAGGGGATTCGGGTTTGGGAGTTTGGTCAATTTTTTTTTTTAGGAAAAGTCACGCTTTAGTAAATATTCACCTAAATGTTGTTCACAGTTCGTTCCACCAATAGAGCAGTTTACTGAAGGAATTGAAGCAATGAAGGGAGTTATAGGCTTATAACTTGAGTGGTGCATAGAGTCAATCCACCATTCATAAAACATAAAACACGTTGCATAGCACAGCACACTTGCATGATGCCAGAAGACCCCACCACTACATTTTGAGAGAAAAATTCCTTTGCTACTGTCTCCTTGTTTGGTAGCTTTTATTTCTCTAGGAAACATCCATGATAATAATCATTATTTCTCTTCCACTTCCAATAGCAACAGTCTTGTCCAGTATCCCAGAGCATAACCAAATGTTGGGCAAGAATTCAGCTTTTATGTAAGAAACATATGAACCACTCTAGTTCAGATTATTGAAGACTAAGTTTAATGAAGTTTATGAAAGTATATGAGACAAACATTGCCAGGACTCAATATTTGGAAGCCTCAAATGAAAATAAAAATTAAACCCAACACATAATGGACATTGCATCATTGCTCATAGGCAAAGAATATTCAAATACGGAGAGGAATGCCACTTTTTTAAGCCCTTCAGTGTACTGTAAAATGAGCAGCTCTTTATTTCACAGCCTGACAGGCTTAAGCTGATGATTGTTTATACAGAGACCTTCTCTGTGGTCTCCTGATTTGTTTTGATTATGCGCATAGAGACCAGGAAGTACAATGTGACCTCAGTTTCAATTTTTTAAATCTTTCAATTTTAGATTGCAAGGCTATACTGCTCCTATAATTAGTGATGGGAGAATAAATTCGCCTGGCAAGAATTTCCATGTTTCCCTGGCGAATAAACTTGCGAATTTCCTGCAAAAATTACCCGGTGAAAATTCGCCTGCGTCAATTTCCAATTTTCACAATTTTTTAGTGAAAACGTTCGAATTGCTAGATTTTTTCGTGAAAAGGTTTAAAATACTCAATTTTTTTTTAAAACGTTACAATTTCTCGAATTTTTCGTGAAAATGTTCGAATTTCATGATTTTTTTGTGAACTTTCCAATTTCGCAAATTTTTGCAAATTTTTGTGAATTTTGTGGAAAATTCGCAAATTTTCTGGCTAAACAGGAGAGATTCACCCATCACTACCTATAATATCTGGATCTATGTGAAATTGACTCCATTTACATAGTTTCTAGTTCACTGGAAAATCAGGGTGTCACCAGTTTTTCCTTGGACACACACACACAAACCTTGAGCATTGGGTGCAAGTACCTTGTATTTATTACTCAACAAAGGTAGATTAAGTACAGGTGCAATCCATTTTTTGTACTCACAATGCATCACTGTTTCCACAAGACGTAGATGGACCTAATGAAATTGGTACCATTGCGACAAAAATTGCAATGTGTCATAAATCATCCACAATTACTTGTCTTAAGGTGGCCATACACGGGCCGATAAAAGCTGCTGACAGACCAAAAAGTCGGCCAGATCTCGATCGGATGGGACAAAAAATCCCGCCGCATCTATGCGACCTCCCGTTAGGCATCGTTAGAATCTGATCGTTGGGCCCTAGGGCCCACGATCGGATCAGCCCGATATTGCCCACCGCAAGGTGGGCATATCGGAGGGAGATCCGCTCGTTTGGCGACATCGCCAAACTAGTGGATCTCTCCATGTATGGCCACCTTTAGTCTGGATGGTGTCACTTCAACATCAAAATGCCCAATTCTTGAGGCACAACTTTACTGCGTCCATTGATGCCTGTCTTTGGAGGTGGTGGTAGCTTCAGGGTTCCCCTTAATCAATTGATGCACTTGCATACAATTTGTAGCAGGAGGAGTTGCTGAGTGCAACTATAGAGGAGTGCAAGGATTGGTTTGGTGCTGGACACAAGGACCTCCATTGCTTTTTGAGCAGCAACTGCAGTTATTTTTGCATAACCACAATATGGAATAATAACTACTAATGAGAAAATTTGTGTTAGTTTCACATTGTGCCCAGAGAGCTCGAAAAGCAGCTCCTGGTAACTAGAGAGACAGAATTTCAGCTCTTCTAGTGCAGAGAGCGCAATTGCAGGCCCTCTCTACCCACTCCAGCGCTTGGAAAGGTAAGCATCGGGTGTGAGGGGGGGCAGCATCTAAAAGGCCATCTCAGGTGGCAAAAAACACAGAAACACCCCTGTTTAAGAAGAAACTATAGTTGGCAAATGTACCCAGACCATTTGGCCATGAATGCCATTTGTCTGAGGTCCAAACTAAAAATTCTGTTGATGCCGATGTGGATAAGGCATCAGCAAAGGCAGAAGTGAGAGGACCAACAGCCATGGTCATCCTGATTTCTCTGCTCATGTGCAATTTCCAATAATAAACATATCAGTTGGATAACTGTAAGACAGGCCTGTATAAGGCCACCCTAAGATTATGCATACTTCTCATCTATGCCCAAAAGAAAATACAAGTAATTTGGAGCAGTAATACTGAGACATGAGAACCATTTTTAGAGCAACGTCAACATTTTTCTTCTCTAAAATTAGGACTATGTAGTTTAGTGTTTCATTAACTTTCATATAGAGCAGAAGGCATGAGAAGAACAAATGATAAATGTGCCGCATCTGGCCTTCACCTAGCTCCTGCTTGTACGAAGGTCTGTGTGCTTTCACTTACACGCGTTGTTCCATCAGTGGGTCGTTTACATTAAAATAAGCTCTGATTATTTAAAAGTCATGCTTGTATTAAACATTGTTGAGAAATACGATTAAAAAAAATGAAAATGTTTAGACTTTCTACCCATTCCCTGTGTTGTATGTCAGCTACAAAGCTACGTGGGGAGAGAGTGTCATTTTATTCCCCTTTCCAAGGCTGCACAACTTGGCATTGGTCCTGATTACACAATAATGCAGCTAACAGTACCTCATTATTCCACTGGAATAACATAAAATAAAGTGAGCTGTGAGTAATTTATGAGGAAAGTCATCAATCTGACATGAGAGCTTTCCATATGGCCCAATAATGTATTTTCTAGGTCCTTTTTTCCCTGTGGGTTTAGTTAATCTATAGCTGTATTGTTATAGACACTGAAGATTATAAATGTTTTACACTTCTCAGGATCTAGTTTGCTGGCTTGGGGATCGCCTGCTTTGCTTTGGTGACCAGGAACATTTTAAAGGTAACATGGACTGGATTAACAGCTGCAAGTAGGTTTGGAGTATGGCTAAAGCGCATGCATTAGATCAGTCAGTGCTACGAAATGCCAATGACGCAACACATTTTCCTGCTGAAGTGGATTGGGAAAGAGACATCATTCTGCATGCCATACCCATGTACTGTACAAGCTTGTTGAATAAATGAAGTCCTTTAACAGTGTTACCAGGTGGTGCCCCATAACTGTATAAGCTATTTATCTTCTTCCTGGGTGTGCTAGTTTCTATGACTCACCTATGTTCCGGCTCTGATCCCCTCACCCACTCCAGGCCCTTCTACAGCTTCTATCTGGCCATATTTTCTAATTTATTGATGCTTTTAAATAATGCTTTAAATAATGTTTAAATTCTGATTAATATCTGCCAAACCCAATTTTGGGTTTGAATATTATTATTATCCTTATCACAATACACATCAGTCTCTGACCCAGAGTAGCTCACAATATAAGGTCCATATCAAGCACACACAAGGGGCAATTAACTTATTAATGGGAAAATGACAAAGTGTACCCACAGTGTACCCCTGTCTTCACTTTGTAAATTACCCCTTACATGTTTTTGGGCTGTGGCAGGAACACATCTTGGAGTAAACCTACAAAAGCATAGGGAGAGCATACAAACTTGGTTAAACCCAAGGCCCCAGAACTTATTGCAGCAATCCTAACCAGCTCACCCATGTTCTACACCTCTAAATATATTATCTCTTCCCACCCATGCAGTATTTGGCACATGCCTACATCATTGAAACTTGCAATAAACACAGCTGAGAGCTACTATCCATTTGTGACACTGGTTTTACTAGAGTAGGGGACTGGTCGTTTAGCTTTCCCTTCTGTTTGGCCAGCTACTGTATATGGGCCTAATAAATATTTAGACAGCTAACATGGTCCTAGAAGATAAGTAAGCCCTTGTTTCCTGGGTCAGTGTATGACCCCTAAAGTTCTTTAGTTTGGCCACTAGTTGCCAGTGTGTAAGAATATGAGCTAGTGCTCAGGGTCCATTTTGTTATACCACTTACCTGAGCAGACAGGAAGGGTTTCAGTGAAACCTAGAGAAGTCAGGTGACAGTGATAGGCTACTCAATTTCAAAGATCATGCTAGAAGTGATAGCTAAGGCAATTTATCCGAGCAGCAAAAGCTCCACCAGGGAGTTTGAGTGGGATTAGATTCCTGGTTATGATTGCCCAGAATTAGAGAATAATGAGATTCCTCTTAGAATAAAGCAAGGTGGGAATACCTATGTACAAGCTGCTCTCTTTGCTTAGCCTGCGGGAATATGTACTGACAATTGGCGTTTTGAGTATACAGTATGGCTATTCATGAATGTTCTATGTCCCTGCATTATTTTGAATACTCTTATGTGGACTTTGTTTAATAAATAAGTTCAATAGTTAAGTGATGAACCACTGGTATCCTGTGGGTATATGGTACACTTTAAGTGCCAATGCAGATGATTAAGTAGATGAACAGCGGATACATTATGATCTCTATGAGGAACCATGACTGCTCCTTGTCACAAAGAATTACAATTCATGGAAGAGTAGAAACATGCAGCTCTGCAACCCTAAACTGGGCGCAACTAGAGCCTGTCTGTACAATTGTAGTGTAAAGGCCAACATCAGTAGGGAGTGCACTATATTCATGATTAGTGATGAACAAATCTGTCCTGTTTCCCCGAAGAATTGGCAAAACTGTGAAAAAACTAGCAAAACAGCGAAAAATTAGCAAAACGCATTGAAGTCGATAAGCGTTAAAATTTTCATTTACGCAAGACAATTTTTTACTCACTCTTTTCTCACTCCAAATGCATTAAAGTCAATGGGCGTTTTTCTTCTGGTGACATTTTTGGCTCTGTGACTTTTTAGTCTCAGCAACTTTTTTTTGTCCAAATGCATTAAAGTCAATGGGTGTTTCTTCTTGTGGCAACTTTTTTGTCACATTGAAAATTTTCGTGACAAATTTTTGCAACAGTTTTGCAAAAAAATTTTTGCCACAAATTCATGCCTGGCAAAATCGCGTCTCACTATTCATTATCAAAGGACTGGGGACGACCTCCTCCTACATGTATGTGTCCCTAAACTTGAGTGTCACTGCTTACTGAACTGATCTAAAAATCTGGCCATGGAAGGTCTCTTAAATCCTCTTGATGTTTATTATATGGCAGCTCCATTTTTACAGTAGTTCAGGTGGAGGTGTTACCATACATAGTAAGTATTTTTAATACCTTGAACAAAAAATCAAGGTGAAGTGAGCATCTTTCTAATACTTTTAATGTTGCATATAATTAATAATTCCTGAATTGTGAGGTTCACTTACAGTATATTTTTGGTGAGGCCTTAGTGCTTCCCCATACGTGTTCCACAGTAGAATTTTTGATTTGGGATAAGACAATTAATCCGAGTTTCAAGTGATGAAAGTGACACTGTCATAAATATCAAATCCAATAGAATAACAGTAATAGCAGTAGTATAATACATGTTTCGGGCCCACGTGCCCTTTGTCAAGTGTGAAGGGCATGTGGGCCCGAAAGATGTAGTTTTTTATACTCCTAATAAAGGAAGTTTTTGCAGCAAAGTTCTGCGCCTCCAGCCTCCTCCATTCAACTGAATATTACTGTCATAAATACACAAGCAGAGAGAGTGACAATAACTTATTAATACCAATCTCCTCTTTAACTGATCAACGTTTCACTCTAGATCTGTTAACTATATATTTAAGATTCAGCATTCCATGTATCTGTGATGGTCAGGGATATAGCTTGTTGAGACTCATGGACTTTGTTTCAAAATGCTGGCTAGGGTCTCCTCCTTACAACATCAAAACATTTGTAGGGACCCTGAGATTTAGTCTACTCAGGCAGTCTTCTTTGTATTTGGCCACCTAATGTGTTTCTGGTGGTACTTTAATTAGCCCAGCGCAGCTATGTCCCTTTTCCTGGTCTATGTTTATTCATGGTATGCCCTCTAGATGGCAGCATTTAAAAGTATAAAGGGATATAGCCGCATGCACTCAAGGTCTTTCCTGGGACCTCACCTCCCTGAGTTGTTGTTACAGGTCCATCGTTACAGTGTCCAAGAATTAGAAAGGTTATTTAGAGGTTTTATCATAGTTGCTCTAGAAGCAAAAGAGTAGGCTCAGGGAAGTTAGCGAGCAGCTTCCGCTCCAACGAGGAGGACTAATGGGGTAAAGACCCCGTGGTATGTGAACCACTAGCTCAGGAACATCAGTGGGTAAGTTGAGGACCAGGCAGGACCCCAGGTTGATGATCCCTATGAGCAGCACTTTAATCTCAGGAGGGAATTGCACAGAAGTGTGGTTATTAGGGTTGCCACCTGGTCGGTATTTTACTGGCCTGGCCGGTAAAAATGATGGCTGATCCCAATGTTATTAATAGGGAAAAATTATAAATATATAGGAAGGCCGGTATTTTTTTCCAGAAAAGGTTATATTCTGTTTATTTTACCCCTGAGAGGGATTGGGATTCCTGCATTTGACTTTGCCGTGCCTAAAGCGACTGTGAATCCTCTTCAGATCGCAATTGGGCGATCCATTGTGCTGCCCTCGATTTCTCCTCCCTGCCATCCTTATAGGAGATAAGGAGGAGAAATCGAGCGCCGCACGATGGATCATCGCATGTCGCCTTTTCTGAAGAGGAGCAGAAGTGGAGTTTCCTAAGTTATTCCTTAATAAAGACAAAATAAAATTTGATTTGTCATGGTGTTTTTTTCTATTTTTTAATAGAAAAAAAACTTCAAGAAAAAACTGCAAGAAAACTTCTCTGTGACTGGATCCTTTGTTACACGGAGCAACACAAGGTCCCAGGAGTTGCTGGGAGTTGCTCAGGTACAAGTGAGTCAGTGGCACTTTTACAAGTAATGGAGCCCTGTTATCACATCACACTAAACACAGTAAAAATGCAAGTGTGTTCTACAAATCTGTCAACTCATATACTTCTGTCTCTGCAATTGAAGACTGAAAATTGATCCCTACAGTTTTTGTGTATGTGTGTGTGTGTGTTGGACTATCTATTTAGGGTTAGGGAGTCACATAAAATTCTTAGGACACATGGTATGCCCCTGATGGGGGCAATATGACAATAAATCAGCAGTAGTTGCATTCACTTACAACTCTATGAACTGCAACCTGGAGATCTTAAAGGGATATTGTCATGGGAAAAATGTTTTTTTCAAAATGAATCAGTTAATAGTGCTGCTCCAGCAGAATTCTGCACTGAAATCAATTTCTCAAAAGAACAAACAGATTTTTTTATATTCAATTTTGAAATCTGACATGGGGCTAGACATTTTGTCAATTTCCCAGCTGCCCCTGGTCATGTGACTTGTGCCTGCACTTTAGGAGAGAAATGCTTTCTGGCAGGCTGCTGTTTTTCCTTCTCAATGTAACTGAATGTGTCTTAGTGGGACATGGGTTTTTACTATTGAGTGTTGTTCTTAGATCTACCAGGCAGCTGTTATCTTGTGTTAGGGAGCTGCTATCTGGTTACCTTCCCGTTGTTCTTTTGTTTGGCTTGTGGGGGGGGGGGAGGGAGGGGGTGATATCACTCCAACTTGCAGTACAGCAGTAAAGAGGGATTGAAGTTTATCAGAGCACAAGTCACATGACTTGGGGCAGCTGGGAAATTGACAATATGTCTAGTCCCATGTCAGATTTCAAAATTGAATATAAAAAAATCTGTTTGCTCTTTTGAGAAATGGATTTCAGTGCAGAATTCTGCTGGAGCAGCACTATTAACTGATTCATTTTGAAAAAAAAATTTTTTCCCATGACAGTATCCCTTTAATATTATAATATACAATGTCATATCAGTATGGTGGTATGTGACTATGCAATAGCCAAGGCTAGATCCAGTTCATTAATGCATTTTGTTTTGCAGTGCAATTTCCAGAAACCAAATTCAAAGACAAAAGAAAAAAAAGAAACTAAACTAAAGGCAATATTATGAAGATTGATAGTTCTCATGTCAAGGTCGCTTGGTATCTGACCATGCGCATTTCAAGGATACAAATATATCTGACTCTGCACATTTTGACGGTTATTGATTTCAATAAAGAAGGAAAAGACAAACAATCCCTTCCTCTGTCTCCATGCAGCGTTCCTATCCATTTGTCTTAATATCTGTTTAATAAAACGCTTTGTTTGTGTGTGTGTTTAAACACTGACAGAATGAAACCACGCTGGCCCATATAGAGTATCCAAATCCAGGGTGAATTGCGGTTTGAACAGATACAGACGTTTTCTGTGCTTACTGGATATTGCATTCATTCGGAATAAACCTCCAAACAAAGAAAGCGACTGTTTTTAATTAAGTTTTCTTTTCTCAGAAGGTTCTTTACCCTTTGGCCACAACTGGTTCTTTAATCATAACAAATCATTATGTAAAAATAATTTTTTACACTTCAATTTACCATTAAGCGGAGAAGAAGAATTAAATCGTATGATAGCCAATCGTCTTTGCATTTCTCAGAAAACATTTCTCTGAAAACTTTTGGATTTGGTTTAATGGCTTAGGGAATGGAAATTAAAACTTCTGCCCCCCTTTTTAATGACACAAAGTATTATGTCAAGGGTAGGGGTGATATATTGGTGCACTAACCTTTAATTGTTTTCATGCAAAGGACTGAGACTTGTAAAATCCCTTAAGTAGCGTACTTTTACTCAAGACGCTACTGATGTGATCCATAGTGCTGATGTAGATAAGAAAATGACTTGTTATCTACTCCATGGAGAAGGAAGAGGCCGCCTGCCAGTACTTCTCACTCTACAAATCGAATAGTTAAAGAACAGCAAATTTAACTGCTTAAGAAATAAAGCAGATCCTAAAGCTGCACTAATGGTTTAGTGAGACAAAATACTGTACCTTAGTTAGTTGGATGATATTTTAAAAAGCTGTTGATGGACAAACTTAAAGGAGAACACAAGCCCCAATCAAGAAAAGCCCCTACTTACTAACCTAGTCCCTGTACTTCAATTGCAGTGATGGGCCAATAAATTCACCAGGCATGTCAAAATAATTTGAGCGAGCATCAGAATAGTTGCGCACATAAAAATTGTAAGAGTAAGGGCAGCAGAACTCATGGGCTCCATGTTCCAGATCTTCGGATTTCTTTGGGTCCTCTTCAGCAATTTCTAGTAATGTTGGAGCATGTGCAGTTGGTACGAACCAGAAGACTGATCCAACTGCGCATGGGCCAAAATGGAGCTCTATTACAGATTAAGATGGCTGCGCTTACTCTGCACTGATAGGTGAATAATATTTTAGGGACATTTTCAGGGCTATTGAAGTATGCGGGGGAGGGGGGGCGCAGGGAGATGGGACTATCTAGAGGTGGCCATTGACTCCAAGATCCGCTCGTTTGGCGACATCGCCAAACGAGCGGATCTTTCCCCGATATGCCACTAACAGCATGGCTATATCGGGGGGAATTCGAACATTCAGCCGTTGCGATGCGGCTCCGACAGGTCAGTCGGGTGAAAATCCAACCTTCCCGATCGATATCGTGGCCAGATATCGATCGGGAAGACCCGTCGGAAGCCCCCATACACGGGCAGATAAGCTGTCAAATTGGTCCAAACGACCGATATCGGCAGCTTTATCTGCCCGTGTATGGCCACCTTAGTAGGTATCCTAAGTAGGATTTTCCTAATTGGGGGGTTGTTCTGAATATGGATGTTTTACTTTTTATGAGCTAAGAGGAAACTTGACCTAATGATGGACCATAAAGAGGAGTTAGAACTGAAAAAAAGTCTAAAAAACTCAGTAGCTTGAATAGATCCTTGAATAGGTGTTTTTTTCTGTCTAGTCCCTCTGTAATAATTACATTGAAAATTTATGTTTATTATCTTAATCTTTTTAACACTTTCAACGTCCACCCCTGGCCTGGACCCAAAATAAGGAAATCTTATACACTGATCTCTTCAATGTAATTGGTGTTAATGTCCAAATAAAAATATCCTTCCTACATAAGCAGCTTCAGCAGAGAAATCCATAATCTCCAGTTGCATTTTGACCACATCCTGGAATGCCCTTGAGAACACCCTGTTACACCATAGTCATGCCCAGTTATGCCTTCAGCTCCAACACCTCCTGGTTTATGATTCCAGGTTCTTCTCAGATAATGCAGGAGGTTTGAAAGCTCCACATCAGTCATGCTAACCTCAAATAAGAATTCCACTGAAATCAACTCTTTTTGTAGATGGCCTATACATTTTCACATGAAATGAGTTCTATGTTTATTACTCAACATTTACTGGTCACCAGTATTTAAATTGCTTGTTCTATAAATGATTTTCCAGCACAAGGATGAAACCTTAGACACCTGCTAAACTCTATTAGGCTGCATCTGTAATGACTCCCTCGATTCTGTGGTCATCAACTTTTAATGCAATTTCCTTGCAGCAGAGATATACAAGATGGGATAAAGACCAACCAAATCCTAGATCATTTTCAAACTTGCACTTTTCTAGATACTTTCAGAAATAAAAGTGCCACTTTATTACTATAAAAAAAGCTACTATATTACTCAATTGAAGAGAATATCTAAGCATATCTTACAATCTTACGTTATATAAGCAAATAACAAAATATTCTTAGATAGAAGTACATGCACAAGTCTTAAATTATTATTTCTGCACAGAGGCTAATGTCTTTGTCTTTTGACTTCAGGAATGTGACTTAATTCAAGTGGAAGAAATTCCTGAATACAGCACTTCAGGGGAAACCTTAACTTATTGATAAGAATTGTCAGCACTTCCAATTTCTCATCAATTACTGTTACTATATCTCATTAGGTGGTTGCCTTGTCCTTTAAAAGGCGTTGCCACCTACATGGCTTTGACCCGGACAGCCCGTATTTCCAAATAAGAAAAACCAGGCAGGATCACCCTCAATTGACATGCCAATCAGCTGATCACCACGTCATAGCCCCGCCCCAGCACTCGTCTGCCCATGACATCACAGATCTGCCCTGTTGAATTAATGACCTGCCCCCGAGATTTTACTGTTCTGCTCTTTGCCCAGATTACAGTGGCAACCCTACCAACATGTGTTGGTTCTCTTTGGATAACATCTGTTGGAGGGGGTGGATGGTACTCTGAAATTGGGCAGAGGTAGGCCCACTAGATGCAGATAGTTTGCAGTTAGTTCTGCAATAACTCACTCCAGAAGTGAGAGAGAATATTAGAGTAACTATTGAGCAGCCTGAAGCTCCGCCAAGGAGAATTAGTATGATTAGCAGTCCAGGGTGTACCACCCAAAGAGTAATGATGCAAGTGTACAGACTTAGGAACTACTGCAACATGCTTAGGTTGTACTTGAAGGAACCGATACTTGGGATTAGACACTTTCAGGTTTACTCAATCCACTGACCAATTATTAACTCTGATGGGTAAAACACTGGCTGTGTTCTTTGTAAGTGAGTACATTCTAAATATTTGTACTGTGTATACAGGAGGTTGTGCAACATTCTGTTAGTTAAGAGTTGTCATTAGTTTTAAGAACCACTGGAGCCCAACTATAGAGGAAGCAGACTCTGTGGTTGCAGGGGAAGGGGGGCAGGAGGTATAGGGGCCCCGTGAGGCCTTAATGTATACACAGTTTCAATAAATTTTGGTAAAATTATTCAACCTCTAAACATTTTGGGGGCCTGAAAAATAATTTGCTGTGGGGCCCGGTAATATCTAGTTATTTGTATGGTTAACATATTCAAAAAGGTATCCCATTCTCAGCCTCTAAATTATAGGCCAGTGGCATGGGGGCCTCCCCTGAACAGCAGCCCTGGTGGGCCCGGGCCCCCCCAGTCTGACCCTAGGCCAGTTAGTCTGACATCAGCGGTAGGAAGGTTTTTCAAAGGGTTAATAAAGGATAAGATGCTGGACTTCACAGAAAATCATAATACTATGAGTTTGTGCCAGCATGGTTTTATGCGTAATAGATCTTGCCAGACTAACTTAATTTCTTTTTATGAGAAGGTGAGCAGGGACCTCAATTCTGGGATGGCAGTGGATGTGATTTACTTAGACTTTGCTAAAGCATTTGATACAGTGCCACACAGAAAGTTGCTGGTTAAATTAAAATGTTGACCTGGAACATAGTATTTTTTACCTGGATAGAGACAAAGATAGACTAGGATAAAAGATAGTCTACGAAGAGTTGTGGTAAATGGAACATTTTCTAATTTGACCATTGTTATTAGTGGAGTACGCAGAGCTCTGTACTAGGTCCCTTGCTTTTCAACTTATTTTTTAATGACCTGGAGATTGGCATTGAAAGTACTGTTTCTATGTTTGCAGATGATACTAAATTGTGCACTTTATGACACTTATGCACTTTGGCAAAAATAATATAAATGCAAGTTATACACTAAATGGCAGTATGTTGGGAGTTTCCTTAAATGAGAAGTATCTAGGGGTTTTTGTAGATAACACGTTGTCTAATTCTGGGCAGTGTCATTCTGTGGCTACTAAAGCAAATACAGTTCTGTCTTGTATAAAAAAGGGCATTAACTCAAGGGATGAAAACATAATTCTGCCTCTTTATAGGTCCCTGGTAAGGCCTCATCTGGAGTATGCAGTGCAGTTTTGGACTCCAGTCCTTAAGAGGGATATAAATGAGCTGGAGAGAGTGCAGAGACTAAATGCAACTAAACTGGTTAAAGGGATGGAAGACTTAAATTATGATGGTAGAATGTCAAGGTTGGGGTTGTTTTCTCTGGAAGAAAGGAGCTTGCAAGGGAACATGAATACACTTTACAAGTAAATTCGAGACAAATAGCAGGGGATCTTTTTACCCATAAAGTGGATCACCGTACCAGAGGCCTCCCCTTTAGACTAGAAGAAAAGAACTTTCATTTGAAGCAACGTAGGGGGTTCTTCACAGTCAGGACAGTGAGGTTGTGGAATGCACTGCCGGGTGATGTTGTGATGCTGATTCAGTTAATGACTATAAGAGGGACTTGGATGATTTCTTGGAAAGACATAATATCAAAGGCTATTGTGATACTAAACTCTATAGTTACTGTAGGTATGGGTTTATAGAATTTATGTGACGGTATGGAGAGGTGTGTATGGATGCTGGGTTTTCATTTGTTTTCATGGGGTTGAACTTGATGGTATTTTTTCAACCGAATTTAACTATGTAACTATATATTTCTGGAAAACAGCACTACCATTTAACTCTTGAGTTGCAAAATGATACCGTTTTTAAATTAACTTTTTGATTCCAACTTTTCCTTGGTTGACCGAGTGAAGTTTAATCCTAATGCTCCCCTTTCAACCAACAGCCATTTAGTATTGTGAACATGTAGAAGAGGGTATGACCCACTGAAGTGGAATTGAATATAAAGATGGGGTTCTAACCATAGCATTGGCTGAGGAGCTTTCATGCATTTGAAATCAGAAAAATATTACCAACCTGGAACTGAGCAATAATTTTCTGCTGGCACTTTTTTGTTGCCCATGGTATTATTAGATCTTGTCCAGATGTTGGCACTGGATTATTTGAGCCATTGTTCAGTGTTCTTTATGCCATGACACAATATTATTTTCCTGTGCTAAGATTTTTATTGCTCTTGTTTGCCGTGAACTTTCAGTAAAATGCATAATCTGTGGCTTTCTAAAGAGAGATCTTCAAACAAAAGACTTTTATATTTTGTAGCTTTGTGCATTGTACATGACTTATGCCCTGTTAGGAAATGTGTAATGGATTCTACTGCCAAAGGCTCTGGTTTAAAACAAGGCACAATTTGGAAATACATATGGTTTCCCTTCACACTATACCCCAACCACAGACCTATGCTGCAAAAAAAAAATGGGCTTTTTTGATTCATACCTGTCATTTTGGATTTATATTTTCTGCAGTGATATTTCCTGTGTTTATGAAAACTGTCCTCACTGCAGGAAATAAAAAGGCTTTGCAAACATAACCCAATCTTTGTTCTTCCTTTCTGCATCTAGAAGTGACTACATCACAGGCCGCTAGATCTTTGAATATGTAAAAAGTTCCGGTGGCACACAAGAGAACTTGCCAGCCTTTTGGGCTTCTCAAGTCAATAATAGAGCAGTACATAAACAAAATTCCAAAATATTGAATGTAGAAGCATAAAACTGCAATAACAAATGTTGATCTTCATGACCATAGAGCAATAAAGATCCAACAAAAATCATAAAAAGGAGATCTGAATATAATAAAAATTAAATTAGAGCAAAGAAAACATGGAAGAGATGAAACATTAAAGAACTTAGAACATTAATTGGGAAGAAGAGAAAAAAATATATAAATAAAATCCCAGGAAATATTTATTTTTTTTATTCCCTTATTCATATGACTTTATGAATCCCAACTTAGTGAGTAATTCTTTATTGGGGTTATCAAATAAATCTAGATATCTGGACCACAGACAATTTTCTTTCTCAAAATTATATCTAAAAGCTTCTTGCAAGCAGAAATGGCTTAGAAAAAAAAACTTCCTTTAAAGTAAGGATTTCTTTCTGAATCCAAATGAGTTTTCCGGTGATGTCATGGCACTCATACAAAGGTTTAATAAATACAATATCTCTTTCTCTATTTTCAAGGCTGAGTTGTCAAACAAATTATCACCCTCAATTAAATCTAATAAGGCAAACATTGGATATGGTTTGATTTTCCAATGGGCTTCTCTAACTACTCTGCGGAGATAATGCCCCAAACAAAGGAGCTCAATCGTTTTAAAAAAGCAAGATGGAAAAAAAATGGAATTGTGAGCAAAAACAACTACCAAAACGACTTTTGTTAATCATACAGCAATAGGGGAATTAAAGGCCACATTGGTGGTTTGCTTCTATTCACCAATAATTCTCAGACCAAGAAAAAAACGTTATTGTTAGGGACAGGCAAATGTGACCTGTTTTGCTTTACCAAAAATTAGCTAAACAGCATTAAAATTCACCAAACCCATTGAAGTCATTTGTAATTAGAGTCTATGGGCATTTTTTCTAAGCAAAACTTGACAAAATGTGATAACAAATTTGGTAAAGTCATTGTAAATATTGGTGGATTATTATTTTATTTAATAGCTTATACAGAATTTCCATTTTTTGTTGTGTTTATGTAGAATGATGTAACTGATTATGCAAATTTTTCCTGCTATGCGTCCATGCTGACTATGCTGTTTTAATCTACAGCCTTGAATCGTTCATTAAAAACCATCACATTGCCTTGAGGCCAATGAAGCTGAAATTTAGGTTGAATTTGTAATATCCTGCCTGGAGTCAAACTAGTCTGGTGATTCCATGCTGTCTGCATTGCCTATGAACAATGCTTAGGTCCTGATTTACTCATATTGCTATCCTTGTGATTGAAGTAGTCAGTGGCATAGGACCTGTTATCAATCTGGCCACAGGTGATCAGTGAAAAGCTGGCCATAGACACAAAGGTCCGATCGTATGAATCATCGTACATTCGGACTTCCCCATCTGCCGACCTGCCACTAACCATTCCGATCAAATAAAGTAGAAAAGTACAGATCAGCCGATGTTCTGTCCCTGACAACAATTGTACGATAGTTATGTCCGACAAAAGCTAGTGGCAGTCTCCCACTGTAAATCGAACGATCGGCAATACACGCAGAGACATTACCGGCAGCCGACAGAAATCTTTTAACCTGTCTGATCGACCAAACGACCGATCTCCACCAAGTGAAAAATGTCGGGACTCTCCACACACGGTCCAAAAATCGTATGAATCCTCGATTCATACGATTCGATGTTTGCGTCTATGGCCAGCTTTAGCCATTAAGCTGCCTATAGAAACCCCTGCTCTGCACGGAGTCATTGCCCAATGTAGGTCTATGTTTCATAGTTCCTGGGTGTGATTCTTGTCTGATTTTTGTTCCTGATCGTTGTCTGTATTTGACCTTGCTGTATCGCTGCCTGAACCGACCCGTGCCTGTTTGACCACTTTTCTGCATCCCTGACTTGGTACTGTGTTACTGATTGGTTTTGACTCTGTCCTGTCCTGACTTTGCTCCGGGTTCCTGATTCTCTACTGTCCCTGCCTGTTCCATGTCTGCACTCTCTGTACCCCATTCTTCCTGTATATGTTACAGTTCCCTTGACTGCCCAGAACCTCCCCCTTGGTCTTCTCACTTTAAGACCTTGAGGCATCTGAGTAGCGGCAGGCTCCTCCCTAAGGGAAAGGCACTTGTTAGAGGCAGAAACCAAGACTGGGACCCTGGGGTTTATTCTGGGTTTTGGGATACCATATGTGACAGAATTCTGATCTTCTGTTCTGAATTCCAATACAAAAACAGCAAAGTTCCAGTAAGAAAAATGGAGTTGAGGAAATGACCACAAAGGGGTGTATGGAGGTGTGGGCACCTCTGTTTTAGAGTTATAATTACCCTTTGACAGCAACTTATTGTGGAACCTCCATGATAAGGGGCAAATTTATTAAAATTACAGCAAAAATGTCATTTTAAATGAGTTTTATTTTTAGATTTCAAATGTATTGAAATAAAAAAAATGTGCTAGCTAAAACATGCTAAGCTTTTATAGAAGTCAATGGGAAACATCTTTCAACATTCAAGATATATATTTTTTTAGCTTTTTTATTGATAAATGTAAAACATGTTGCAGAAATCTGTTCGTTATTAAGAGCAAAATATATTTGTCAATAATATTTAAAGCATGTAATGACTTTTTATTAGACCCTTTATTAGAATTCCCAGGATAGATTAACATGTAAATCTGTAGTGCATATGGGCAGAGGCATGAAGGGAATGAGTGGCTAGTGTAAGAGTAATTAAGTATATAGATATCCAGCTGGTCTTAAACCATCTGGTCTTAAAGAACTTCCATAATCATAACCATATTAGTTCCAGCCTAATGTCTATAAAAACTGTTGGTAGAGATGGGGAAATTTTGCACGTTACTATAAATTGCTAAGTTAACACAGCTTTATTGGCACTATATGTATTAAATTTTGCAAAGAGCAACAATTTGCAAATAAAATTGCCTGTCGCAATGTAATATTCTTTGTTAGGCTTTTATTGCACTGCAAATCTTAATTGCGCATTGCGAACCTTTAACACCTGCTCTGAAGTCTCGTTAAATATTTTGTCGCAAAAAATGGTTTGCATTTGCAAAATTTTATTACATACACTGCAAATGTGCACAGAAACTATTTGGTTGCAAACTTTGCGAGAAAGTCATTGAGGTTTTTAATCAGTCCAAAATGTCGCAAACAGGGACATAATTACAGAGGAAGCAGACCCTTTGGTTGCAGGGGGGCCCAGTAAAGCCATAACTAATAAGAACATTTCAAAATATCTTGGTAGAATGCATCAATTTACCAATTCTTTGGGCCCTAAATGGAAGCTACTGTTAGGCCCACTAACATCTAGTTACACCACTGGGTGCAAACATGGTCGCTAACGTTCTCAAAGGTTTTTACGAATTTTTTTTGCACTAGCAAAACATTACATTGCCCCATTTGAGTTCAAAGAATGAATGTCATCAATATAACATATAAATGGTTATACTGGAAGACAAGAGACTTTCATTCTATGCACCTTTTCATAGAGTTCTACCCTTGAAGAACAGGTGTTAATTTTTTACACCAAACATAAATAATGACACTATCATAGGAGATATAACACTTATTACATTGAGCTACATTTCCCTCATCCATTGAGAAATTGTAGCATTGATTGACATACAGTATTATTATATTGCTTCTATCTAAAGCCATCATAAGTGCAAAATTGGGGATCCAATCACGAAACCCAGAGCTTGCACTGAAATATTTAGGGCTTGTGGCTGTCTGGTGAATATTTGGGCAGAACGAGGTACAACCAAATGGGTATAGGAGGAGCCATGATTTCATGATTTTCTCTCAATATTTTCATGGTGATTGTGATTAGTGTGGATGGATATATGCTACCTATACTCGAAACCAATGCTGTCAAACTGTTTCGAGATGATTTTGGACTAAACTATATGTTCCAGATCTCAAAAAAATTATGCTATCCAAAAAAACCCCAATGGAGCTCTTGAGTAGTCTGGCTTAGTCTCCTGTACAGATCTGTTCTGATTTTGGCTTAGAGGCATCCTGGCTCAGACCTGTTGACCTCCACCACTCCTTCAAGTTCCCACCACATCTGCAAATGATGTCACACTATCTCGGAAGTTCCTACCTCATCTGCAAGTGATGTCACACTATCTCCTCACTATAAATAGTAAGCATTCTGCCTACTATTTATTATAAGTAATGAATGATAATTAACAAAAGAAACAAGTGATTCTGATTACTTCAATGTTTATAAAATGTTTATCTGTTACTAGGAAGACCAATCGTGTATGCAGTTGAATAACAGGCCTCACTGACTTAGCTCAGAAGTCCCAATGTACTCAATACTCAATAACAACTGTCAATCAAGAGATAGTGTAGAAGCTCAGCACTTCTCATATGTTCCATCAGTCTTTCCTCAGTAGAAACCCAGTCCATGTGATTCAGTTGTTAAAACACTGCACTCATTTACATTATATGTCGATATGAGTGTTGTCCTCATGAGTTCTATCTAAGGATTTCTGGAAAGAATGTAAAGTACAAATTCCTAAGCTATTTTATAAAAATAGAAATGGGAAAAAGAAGTCAATCATCTTACCAAATGGAAACGTTTCTCTATAGCGTCCAAAACGTCTCACACCACAAAAAAGGTTTCCATGGAGGAAAAGCATCTTCATTATAAACACTTTCCCCTGCTCACATATCCCAGGTGCATGGAGGCCACATGTAGGAGAAGCATAGGAAAAAACGATACTTCCTATTGTTTAGATAGTGTGGATTCTAATGAGGTTGCAATGGACCAAGAAGGTGCTAATTATAACTCATTTAATGCTGTTTCATTTTCAGTTCTTGTGGGCTATTCAGGAGAATTATGACAATCGGTGATGTGACTGTTTATTTAACAGGGTAACACACACTGCTGAAGAAAATAAGGAAATAACTGAAATAATGAAAAGCAATACTACTTATTTACTGAACTGGGCAAAGTTGTGCCTGTACAGAACTCCCCAGGAACCAATCATACGCCTGATTGCAGTGTGTGAAGCCAGCTATAAATGTATACATCTTGTTGCTCGGCTAGGAGGTCAAAGGAGCATTTATTTGCCTGATTCTCTCTCCTCTGTTATGTACTTTTGGCTCAGACAATGGCTATTAGGGGCCCAAGAGCAGTTGATACCACACTGCCTACATGGGCTGATATGATCCTTAAAATATTTTCCCAAAACTGATATTTGAATAAGCCTAATCACATATTAATAAGACTGATTACCAGTTTGATCAAAGTTAACCACTCAGATAACCTTACTCTTTGTTTACTGTGAGTTTCAGCTCTGGAACAACTTTCCATCAACATTATATTCGTTAACATGAGTGGGGCATTGGGAAAGCTTGAGACTGAAGCTAGAGGAAGAGTATACGTATACGCAGTCATATAATCTTAGTTCTACTCATTCACTAAAGGATGTCCATAGTGGTGGGACAATAGCATGCAAATATTGTAGATGGAGGCCGCAGGTTGGATCTACACCAGTTAGATGCCTCCCAATTACAGTCCCTTCCTGTGACACCAAATAAATTTTGCACCACATTTCTCTTTGATAATATATTTCCCTGCTGCACACTATGCTACAGGAGCAGTCCCTTCCTAGAGAACAAAATGAATACATACAGTATAAAAAGGCCCCAAGAGGAGTCTGGAGCAGTCATTCCTACTTGCAACACACTAAAGAAATCTCTGTATAAATGAAACATAAAGTCTCATCCAAGACTGGTTTCCACTATTTTTGCATTTAAATGGGATGATGTTCTGTGATTTTCTGCTTGGGTATATAAGGAAACAGATAGATACAGCTGCAAATGCATAGCTGTGTATGTTAGTGTACTACCAGGTTCCATGGGTTTCCTCTATGGTCATGCTTGGGTTTTCCCCCGGAGGTAAAATTACTTTGAAGTTGAAAACATACTGGAGGAAATTAGACTTTCACTCCTTACTCCAAAGAATGACCATCATTTTTCAGTAAGTAACACCATCAGGGCTCCTGTGGGGAAAAGGAAAGGCAGTAGCAGTTAGATCCTGCCAACTAGAGCCGGATGGCTGCAACACGTTCATTTTACATTTGTTATTCTGGAACTGTAACCTGACGTGAGATCAGACAGAAGGAAATCCCTCCAGTTTCATTGAAGCCAATCTATACTGGGTCATGGGGTAACGCTCGGCACAATGCACTTAAATCTATGTGAAAGTCCAGTAAGTGTTTGAGGTGAGAATCCACCTGAAAGAAACACTCGGGCACAGCAAGGACGGGTCATGTTATCACTACAATGTTCTGACTTTGCCTATGATTTATCTTTATATAATAAACCAAATAATCATGAAAAGCATAAATCTATCGAATCATTAGGATCAGCTTACCGCTTTCCCAGTTGGGTCCGGGTGCTCATGCCCCAGACCTTCAGCACAGGGGAGTAGTTCACGGCAATTCAGTAACAGGCAGGCACCACTCCGGAACATCGAAAGTAGAATCCAAGAGCCAAAAATTGAGTATAAAATGTATAATTCTTTATTTTACATAACTTCTAAAAGGATGCAGCAAGATCTTTTTGGGGCCCCCCAAAGTTTAAAGAAATTGTACTTTTTTTTTTTTTACTTATATTGAAATTACAAATCAGTAAGAACTTCACTGGGCTCCTTAATAAATTGTGTGGTCTGTTCAGGACCTGCTGGATGTATGAGGCTAAATATGTTATAGTTTCAAACGAATGTGCTTAATATCCTCTTTGGTAGGAACCTCCTTTAGACAGTGCTTTTGTATGTAATTTCAATGAAGAGGCAAATAAGTTTTATTGTAGCATATGAGACTGAAGTTGCTATCATATCATATATGTTATCATATATCAGCTGTAGACATCAACAAGACAATTAGTCATGTCATGTTGGATCACCATGATTGTTCTGTATTGCAGAATCTCAATGAATCCACTACCCGTCAGTTTATGGGGAAACTGCTTTATGTTTCAGGGCAAATGTGCAGATCAACATTCTCCTGTAATTACATAAGTAACATAATTAAAGGAGAACTAAACCGTTAAAAATGATGTGAATTAAAATGTCTTATGTCATATACTGAACTTATTGCACGAGGCTAAAGTTTCAGCTTGTCAATAGCAGCAATGATCCAGGACTTTAAACTTGTCACAGGGGGTCACCATCTTGGAAAGTGTCTGTGACACTCACATGCTCAGTGGGCTCTGATTGGCTGTTGAGAAGCTAAGCTTAGGGCTCGTCACTAATTATCCAGCAGAAAATGAGGTTGGTCTGTAATACAAGCTGATGCCACAGGGCTGATTATTAAATTCTGATGCTAATTGCACTGGTTTCTGTGCTGCCATGTAGTAATTATCTGCATTAATTACTAATCAGCCTTATACTGTGACATTTCTATTCTGTGTGTTCTGTTTATTTTGAATCAGTCCCTAAGCTCAGTAAGTGACAGCAGCACAGAAAGAAAAGAAGTATAGGAAGCCACTGGGGCATTTTGGATTATTAATGTTCAACATTTCTAGCCTATTTCTTTAATTGAGCTTTAGTAAGTTGGGTTGAAAAAAGTCCAAACTCCATCAAGTTCAACAGCATTTCAGATGATCATGGAAACTCATTGACAGGTTATTTTAAAAAACGAAAAACAAAAATCTACAATATTGATTTAAAGAACCCTTACTGAGGCTTTTACGATTGCTTTGCAGAATAACATCGTTGTCTAGACTTAAATCTACGATAACTGTACCAACTGTTTTGGCTAAGAATTCATATCTGGGGCTCTGGGGATATCTGGGCTTCAGATAGTGATGCAGTAATAAACATAAGCTTGGAAAGGCAAGGCAAACACAGAAAAGGAAGCCTTGGAAATTGCATATATATATCAACCATGGCCTCCTATTTATACGTTAAGCCTTGCCACATTTATGAGTTTATTTTACACCTCTACTGCAGATCGAGTGTCAGTTCATTACTTAGGATTGTGTGTTCAAACTTCTGACCTAGTGACTGTTCTTCTCAAGTTGGAAACTGGAGTCTCTCACCTCATTGCACATGTCTGTCCTTCAACTAGAAATTGTCATTTGGTTTCTTTATATAAAGTGACAGATTTATCTCAATTTCCTGCACTTGGGTATACTAGTTTTTTAAAGCCTAAAACAAAGGTGGAAAGCAAATTTACAACACACCATCTGTCTTTCCAGGTTTGATTACACAATTACAAAAAAAAAAAAATCAGTCTCAACCTTTTGCACCTCAAAACAGAGAGGTACTGAGGTTGAAGTGATAAAACAATTATCATTAATTATAATTACATATCATTTTCATGACCTAACTTCCTTGGGAAGGGGACATCTCTCATTATATAAAACAGTGGTTGTCTACTTTTGTTTTTAAGCCCCGATGGTGGTCCAATCTTTGGTCATAGCCACCCTGAGCTCATAACAAGGTTGCAAATGTAGAAAAACATTGCTGTATTAGTCATTTAGTCATATATCCAAGACTATGCAGGACAGCATATAAAAGTTCACTCCAAATCTCACTCTAATTGACCTTCAAGTAGGGCTTTTACACCTACCCTAAATGGCCTTTAGGTTTAGCTGCTTCAGACTCCTACAGGTAGACCAGACTCACAACCTGGGAATGGCTGGCATAAAGTAAGTCTGGCCTATGTTTCAGGCAGCTGTAAAACAAACATTATAAAGTAATTCATGCACACACCTTTTCATTATACCCCTCCCCTATCTGGTTGCCAAAGTCAATGATCCATAGAAACTTGTTAGAAAAAACTACAAATTATAAAACGCAAAGAATCCCTTAGAATGTCTACACTATTGTACTCAAAACATACTCAAAGTTAATGGTGAATTTCCCCTTTAAAGGGCATGTAAAGTCTAAAATAGAATAAGGCTAGAAATGCTGTATTTTGTATACTAAACATAAACATGAACTTACTGCACCACAAGCTTAATCAAACAAATAATTTATGCTTTCAAAGTTGGCTACAGAGGGTCACCATCTTGTAACTTTGTTATACATCTTTGCAAGACTAAGACTGTGCACATGCTCAATGTGGTCTGGGCTGCTTAGGGATCGTCATAAACAAAGCTGCTTGAGTTCTGCATGGCTGGGAAGTAAGGCGGGGGCTCCCCCTGCTGTTCATAAGTATGATTGTTTCCCTGCTCAACAGTTAGGGACCGTCTGAGAATTCCTATCCACAGCAGTAAATGAAGGGAGAATTTCTCTGCATACAGTCAGGTTTCTTATAAAAATGGTTAATATTTTTTAATTAAAGTATATTGGAGATAGGTTTCTTTTTCATTAATGGGGTTTTATTTTTTTGCCTTTACATGCCCTTTAAGGCTACTTTTAAGCAATGAGCATTGTGTATGTATTTGATTGTTTCTTTCATTTCTTGTGGAAAAGATTGGGTTTGCTGCAGCAGAATCGTGCGGATTAAACAAATTATCGTTGTGTTTATGTTAAATGCACGTGATGAGAGGAAATCATTGTAGCCAATAAACGCTTGGGCTGTTTACATTGGGTTTATTACTGAAGGAAAAAAAAACCCTACATGTTTAGACTTGATATGTATAGAAGAAAATTTTAGTGTCAAACACGATTAGAAAGTATAAACTTCACCTCCTGTAAACACATGTGGCACATGAAGGCCAAGAACTCAATATCTGCTGAGTGCAGTAAAGTATCATTGAGATTAATCAAGCGTTGATTGTCTCCTGCAACACTTAGCAAAGAACTGTGCATGGGTTGACTTATTGAGAGATGCATTCATTTTTGTATTTACTGTGCATACAGATGAATGCTCTGCCATCCTAAAATATCATATTGGAACAGTAGAGATTAATGATTTATTATTGCTATTATCCTTGTTTTAATTGTGGCAACATTTACTGGGGGTTGTAGACTCTCCCAGACACTCATGAAACCTCATTTTGAGGGGCTCTTAATTGAGAAATCTGAATGTAAAATAAACAAATGTGTAAAGGAGGCACTAATAAAATAGGTTTGTAAGGAGCTGGTCCCAGAGCCAACCAAAGCTCTTTTAAAAAACACTTACAAAGTCCCAACCAGCACAGTTCAATGTGAAGATTAAAGTCCCAATAATGATTCCAGCCGCAATCCAGCGCTGCCTCTTTAAAATGGATGGTCAAGCCAGAAAGTCTCTATGAAACAAATTGGAAGAAGGGCAGACAATCAGCTGCTGATTGTTGTGATGAAACAGATTTTCATTATTAATTCATAATTAATTAATTAATATTAATTAACTAAAAATAATTGTTATTAATAAATAACTGTTTTAAAGGATGACAGTAGAGAAACACACCCTTCTTTTAATTTTGTTTATAGAAATATGAATGTCCACTTATTTTTTGTCCTAAACTATGGTTGAATGGCCAGCAACTGTCATACACCTATAATCCTAGATTCGCCAGGACAACGCTAGTTCAGTAAAATCCAAAGTTGTGTCCAGGGCGCCGAACGTTGGCAAGTTGCGCCAGTATTTCATGCGCCAAGCAAAGCAAAGTTGCGCTAGTGTTGGCTAATTTGCATACGTCGAGAAGTTAAAGTTCAATGGACGCATATGTTGCAGCAAATACATTACATTACACAAGACCAGGGAACCTTAATAAAATAAATAAAGTTTTATTTTGCCCTACACATGAGCTCAGTGTATAGTTTATGTGCCATATGTTAGGAAATGTAGGGGGGAAGCCGGTTACCCCCCAAAAAAATTTGTGCTCTTTTTCAGCCTATCACCCTGAAAAACAAAAAGACGCTAGTGTTTTTTGGGACTTAGAAAAATTGTCAACAATTTTTTTAGGAAGTCCTATCTACTCTATTGCACTTCGCCTTCGCTAGGTGGCAAAGGCAAGTCTGGCGTAAGAGGTAACGTTCAGTAATATCCGCATCTTAGTGAATTTGCGTAGTTATGTCCATTCGCCAGAGCGTGACGTACCGCTAGAGTCTCCTCGCTAACGAAGTTTCGCCCACGTTAGTCACTTCGTCCTTTAGTAAATTTGCCCCATAGAGTTTTGGAAGTTGTCGAAGATCTTTCTCTATACCATGAGTGATACTGTTCCCTTTATACCAGCCACAATGCTTTCTTATTTCATTTTTGCTGATTCCATTATTTGTATTGTTGAGAAACCTCTTACCATCTGGTAACCATTGTATTCCTGCCGAACAAGATCTTACTGCTTCTTGTCTTCTCCTCATTTCTTGTCCTGTCATCGTGTTTTATTCCTTTCACAAACTGTCTTTATTCTCCAAAGATTTCCCAGGCATAAAAACTCTTGGTTCCATTCAGATTGCTTGATAAAAGAAACAAGGGCACAAACATGTAGTGCGTATTTGCTTTAATGCAAACACATATGCTTGACGTGTGGTGTGATGTAGAGTGCAAAAGGGTCACAAACAGATTGCAATTGTTTTCTATCCGTTCCTTGATTCCATCCTTATATTAACTATATCTCATTAGTTTCCCATTAATTATTTCTCCAAGGCAGCACTCAAGGTGCCCCTAAGTTTAACCTGTTGTGGAAGTCAAAATTCGGGTTCTGCTGGGTCCTGGCCCTCCCAGGCTCGTCTTGAGCAAATTTCCCCAAGAAAATGTGGGTATAAAAACTACTTGAAAGCAATGGCTGGTGGAGCTACAATCAAAATACAAGAATACAAGAGTTTGGTTTGTCTGCTTTATCTGCCAGCTGTATTTATTACAATCCATTGGCTGGGAACTCCTGGTCCCTATAAAACATAGAAACATAAATTCCACTTGGGCCCCATAATCAGTGCATAAACTGATTAAAAATCATTGAGATTTATTACTAAACTCTTGAGTCTTTAATTTCTAAATAGTGATGCAGATTTAATTTGTTCAAGTAAAAACAAACCAGAGTTCTATCTTTCAACCAGTTTGTTTTATTTTGTATGGAAGTTGGGGCCCCAATCTCAACTTCTGGAATTCTTTGGAGGCTTAAAGTGGAAATAACAGGCTAAAGTTCAAGGGATAAATCCTATACTATGTTTGATATATGACATAATTTGGTTATAAAAAATATATAATTAGTCTGTTTTTACCCTTTAATTCAATAGAAACATATTTAATTCAGTGTAGGGATCATTCCCATTATGTGGGAGATTCCCAACCATGCACTTTTACCTTTTTAGCTGGGTCTGTGGGTGATATGGGTTGGAAAAGGTGTTCTCTTTTGGCACAGAGATGGAGAAGTGTCTGTTTCCCTAATTCACAAAAGGGGAGGGGGAAGCCATGTTTAGGCCTTTTTAAATTCTATGTAATTTTGGCGAAGGGTGGGTTGTGCTAGGTAAGTAGGCATGTAAAAGCTCCATATCTATGGAAGTCAGGAATGTAGGACCACTTAACTGAGGACTAGCTAAATAGAGGGTTAGCTGCTGTTATAATTCACTGTAGGAGTGAGTGGTTGGTTTAGGGTAGCTAGCAGAGCAGTTAGAGGATCCACAGAGGGAAAAAAAGGATTGTATCCCAGGCTTTACCCATCAGCAAAGACAGCCAAGTGTATAGCTCAGCTTATTTTTTAATGATTGAGCTCAACATTTACCATGTAGAAAATGAATTTATAGGAAAATCTTGCAGTCTTCCTTTTTAAATTGTTTTTAGGCTTTTGATTTAATGATATTCTGTTCTGCACCTCTCCCATTTGTGACTAAAAGGAGAACTGTCATAAAAAAATGTAATATAATAAATAAGAAACTTTCTAAATATGACCAATTAAAATTTCTGTTTCTTAAATAATCAAGTTACTCTTCATTACCACTCTCTTAGCAATCTGCCTGTCTTTATGCACCTTGGTGTCGGAGTTGGTTATTTTGATAGTTCCCTCTAATAGATCATTGGTCTGTGTGCTCTGTTTTCCCATTTTTGCTTGCAATTGTGCATATTTTTATGAAAAATGTATATGAAAAATGGGGTTTCCCGTGAACTTTCAAGTAAGCTGATAAATTGCAACTGGCATAACATCCCACTTAAAATGTAGAACGTATATTTCCAGGGTTAAGGTTAGACTACGGGAAATAAATATGGAATAGCAGTGTGCTCTTCTCCAAACCTACAACTGTGAAAAAAACTTGCAGGGTAAGTGTTACATCTGAAGATGAAACATTTTTATTTAGAGATCAAGGTTTGCTCCATTTTGAATATGTAAATTAGAAATCAGAGATCGTTGAGGTATAGGGTTAAAAAAAAATATGGATTGGTTAATTCTAGTGATGGGCGAATTTATTCGCCAGGCGCGAATTCGCGGCGAATTTGCGCGATTCGCGCCCAGCGAATAAATTCGCGAAACGCCCGCGAAAATTTTTGGTAAAAATTCGCCGGCGTCAAAAAAATTTTTTTCCGAAAAAACGGACGCCGGTGTCAAAAATGGGCGCCGGCGTCGAAAAAAATGGGCGCCGCGTCAAAAACGAGACGCCGGCGCAGTTTCGCGAATTTTTCGCCGTTTCGCGAATTTCGTGCGAAATTCGCGAATTTTTCGGCGAAGCAAAACGGCGCAAATTCGCCCATCACTAGTTAATTCCCTACATTTGATAGCTCAGACTGACTGGAGATATGTATTCCTTTTCAACAAATAGGATATTTATTTTGATTTGTGGACAAAGTATATAAAACTTTTGTCATGAAAATGAGAACAGCAAATTTTATGGTTGTACAAAAATCCTGAATCATATCAAAGTAGAGCACAAACAGTGATCCGAAAAGGGGATAATCCATATGCTCCAGGGAATCAGCAAAGAACACGAAATGAAAGCAAACGATTGTAAGATGTAATGTTGGCTTGTTTGTCCTGGAACAGAATACATCTGCCAAATTCACCCCTATTTAAAAATAAGAGATTTTAGTAATAAATCTAAATGCATTTCAATTGGCTTATGCTTCCAATTACAAAATTACATAACAAATCATAGAAATCGTCCAACCCCAGGGCACCATAAGTGTTTTTATTAGAAGAAAGTATGTAGTTTACTCTTTATTTAAGATGAGTTGTGTTTATGTTGTTCCTCAAACTGGGTCAGATATCTACCAGTCACCTCATTTTATTAAAATCAGATGTCCAAGAGTTTTGTGGAGTTATTTGGCAAATTGGAGGGCAAACAAAATCCATTGGAGGTGGACAATATTAAGCTTCAAGTGAAGGAATAATATCGTGATGTTAAAGGGCATGTAAAGGCAAAAAAATAAAATCCCATTTTTACTTTCTTTAATGAAAAAGAAATCTATCTCCAATATACTTTAATTGAAAAATGTGTATCATTTTTATAAGAAACCTGACTGTATGCAGTGAAATTCTCCCTTCATTTACTGCTGTGGATAGGAATTTTCAGATGGTCCCTAACTGCTGAGCAGGGAAACAATCATACTTATGAACAACAGGGGGAGACCCCGCCTTACTTCCCAGCCATGCAGAACTCAAGCAGCTTTGTTTATGACGATCCCTAAGCAGCCCAGACCACACTGAGCATGTGTACAGTCTTAGTCTTGCAAAGATGTTTAACAAAGTTACAAGATGGTGACCCCCTGTAGCCAACTTTGAAAGCATAAATCATTTGTTTGATTAGGCTTGTGGTGCAGTAAGTTCATGTTTATGTTTAGTTTACAAAATACAGCATTTCTAGCCTGTAACCGTCGGCACCCAACACCAGAACAAACACCAGGCACCCTGGTCTCGGCTCGTGCTTCACCAGTAGTGTGACCGACTTTAGGCCTTGGGAGGAGCCCTCGGCTTACTTGGATGCCACCTGGACTTAAATGAGAGGTACAAGATGAGGGTTCTGGATAGGCAGAGGGGCACGACTGTAGAGCAAAGTCTTTGGACAGAAGGTTGTAGTACAATGCAATAGAGTAGTCAGATCAGGCCCGGTCGAGGCAGGCAGAAAGTCAGCGTAAACAATTCAGGCCGGGTCTGGGCAGGCAGCGTTCAAAGCGAGGTCAGGCAGGCAAGGGTCAAAACTGAGAGATCAATCAGAGGGATACGGCAGAAGAGGTAGTCGAAATTCAGGCAATGGATCAGGATACAGGGGTCACAACAGGTAGTCAGGATCAAGTACTGAATCAGAATAGCAACAGCTAAAGACACCAGGAACAACCTATAATGAGAGTGAGAATCTGTACAATGGCCCTTTAAATTTTCAAATTTTCACGCCATTGCGCGCTGATGTCATCACGCCAGTGCGCATGCGCCAATATAAACAGCAGAGGCGCGTCGTGCGCGCCCTAACAGTTCGGCGCAGTAAGAAGAGGATGCGGCGGGCGTCCCCGCCGAGGGGGCGGCAGGTGTCCCTGCCGTCCCCCCACTAGACCACCAGGGTAAGCCTTTACATAGCCTTATTCTATTTTAGACTTTACATGCCCTTTAACAGCTAGTTTATAATGTAGATATAATAAACATATGCCGGTGCCTCCCTCCTCCAGAGAAGACTATAGTACACTGATGGATCTTGGAGGTTTTATCACAGGTAGCAAATCTTAATGCTAGTGCTTTTAGCACCAGAGTTCCCCTGCAAGGACCCCACTAAGACTTTACAGTGGAATGACTTTGAGGCTAATGTGATTGTACCTGATAACAGGGTCGGGCAAAAAGCCAAAATCCCAACCCATAAACGTATGCACTTGGATTCTCTCCTTTATCAGTGAACAAGAGGTTTCTTTGAGGAATATTAGGATTTCAGTAATCTGTCCTTTTTGTGTGAAGCCATTGGATAAAGCTCCATTCTCTGCTCTGAGCGGTTTTAAAATAATAATAATGATAATAATATTATATTTTCTGAGCTTTCCTGCCCTGGCTCCCCTTTCTAGATTCTGTGCTAATTCCTTTTCTGCTGCTTCCCCAATAGATATCTTAATTCTTGGTGCAAATTATTTCATTTGGCCAAAACACATATTTTATAGGATGCAGTTTCAGATTCCCTAAAAGTGTGTGCCTTCATTTTCTGCTTTACATGAATGCTATAGACTGATAGCCCTGCAGAAAGTTCTGGGAGCCTTCTACCCTACTTCTACTTCTACCCTACTTCTACTTCTACCCTACTTTCATGCACCTGCATGTTCGAACCATCATTCAGGGCAATGAATGCAATGCGCCCCTTGTGTTATTGCCCTAATAATGAGTTACTCAGAAAATCATCTTTGTTTCTTATTACTTTCCTCTGCTGCAAGGACCTTTGGAGCTTCATTTTAAAATCCATTGAGCATAACTTCTAGTTATTAGATCTTCACATGACCAAGAATAATATTACAGTTCAGAATTATAAAATACAAACAGTGTTTTTTTACCATGTGTAATGACTAATCCATGTAAAAGCTCCTTTCAAAAATGTATAAAAATATGAACTGAAGACTTATTGAATTTTAGGGATAATTCATTCCATATGTGTGTGAATGTTCATAAGTGTTAAGGCTGTACAATGTTTTGGATCCTGTGATATTCATTAACTTCATGTAGGGAAGTGGTTCTTGGGGAATATGTATTTGATCACAGTGATACATCTGGACCAACCCTGAAGTAAAAACAAGATATTCTCTTGCGCTGTACCAATGGGCAGGTCATCTTAAAACCATTGCTTAGTAAAAGGTAGTAAAAGGTAGTATCCAGAGACTGCAATTCATTTTCACTGTTTGAGATATATATATATATATATATATATATATATATATATATAAGCTCTAGAAACCTTAAAAAAAGCTGAATTTCCAAGCCTTACAGCTACAGAACAAAAACCACTAAAAAAAAGAATTAAAAAAAAAAAAGAATAATAATAATAAAAAAAAAAAAAAATATATATATATATATATATATATATATATATATATATATATATATTCTTTTTTTAGTGGTTTTTGTTCTGTAGCTGTCAGGCTTGGTAATTCAGCTTCTTTAAGGTTTCTAGAGCTTAAAGGGCATGTAAAGTCTAAAATAGAATAAGGCTAGAAATGCTGTATTTTGTATACTAAATATAAACATGAACTTACTGTACCACAAGCCTAATCAAACAAATAATTTATGCTTTCAAAGTTGACTACAGGGGGTCACCATCTTGTAACTTTGTTATACATCTTTGCAAGACTAAGACTGTGCACATGCTCAGTGTGGTCTGGGCTGCTTAGGGATCATCATAAACAAAGCTGCTTGAGTTCTGCATGGCTGGGAAGTAAGGCGGGGGCTCCCCCTGCTGTTCATAAGTATGATTGTTTCCCTGCTCAGCAGTTAGGGACCGTCTGACAATTCCTATTCACAGCAGTAAATGAAGGGATAATTTCACTGCATACAGTCAGGTTTCTTATAAAAATGATACACATTTTTTAATTAAAGTATATTGGAGATAGGTTTCTTTTTCATTAAAGAAAGTAAAAATGGGATTTTATTTTTTTGCCTTTACATGCCCTTCAATGAAAGATGGGAGAAGGTCCAAGTGACAACAAAAAACAGTTCAAAATAAGAATAATAATAACATTGAAGGCAGTCCATTTTTATTGGTTGCCGGGGTCAGTGACCCCAAACAACTAGATTCTATTTTCAGTTGCAGACTGGACAGTTATCTTAAAAAAAAGATTAAAATACAAAATACTGTAAATGACATGCAGTTGCATAAGATAATAAAAAAAGGCAAGAGACTCTGTCTGAGTAAATTGTAAATGACCCTTTATTTGTGCATGCTGGCAACAGGTTGAGGAATTATATATGGAGTGTGGTTCTCTGATTGGGATCTAAGTTGTGTGATTAGATATATGGACAGACAATCCCTGTTTTGTTTAAAAGGGGAGGGCATTTTTTAGAGGGTTAGGTCACAAATAAAAGTGCAGAGGACATCTTTTTTTATCTGTTTGAATTTTGTGGTCACAGCCTCATTGCACTTCTGCCTAATGGTTTAAAATGTAGTGATGAGCACAACTTTACTTTTTTGTTGTTCTCTCCCTGTAGTGGGAAACCCATTATCCAGAAAGCTCTGAATTATGGGAAGGCCTTCTCCCAAAGACTCCATTTTATCCAAATAATCCAAATTTTCGAGTACATGATCCAAACTAAGATATAATTAGTGATGGGTGAATTCACGAAACGGCGCCGGCGTCTCGTTTTTGATGCCGGCGTCCGTTTTTTTGATGCCCATGCCTGTTTTTTGATGCCGACGCCTGTTTTTACACCGACGCCCCGATTTTCCCGCCCGTTACCGCTTTTCCGTTTTTTTTATGCTGGCGACAATGTTTTTTTTGATGCCAAATTTTTGTGCCCGTTTTGCGAATTCGCGCCTGGAGAATAAATTCGCCCATCACTAGATATAATTAATTCATATTAAAAACTGAGCCAAATGATTGGGTTTATTTAATGTTTACATGATTTCCTAGTAGACTTAAGGTATGGAGATTCAAATTAAGGAAAGACCTGTTATCCAGAAAACCGCAGCATTCTGGAAAACAGGTCTCACACCTGTACGAGCCGTTGCATGAGATAGCTTCAAGAATGGGTTGAGCCATTAAATGGCAAGTAAAGTCTAAAATAGAATAAGGCTAGAAATGCTGTATTCTGTATACTTAACATAAACATGAACTTACTGCACCACAAGTCTAATCAAACAAATAATTTATGCTTTCAAAGTTGGCTACAGGGGGTCACCATCTTGTAACTTTCTTATACATCTTTGCAAGACTTAAGACTGTGCACATGCTCAGTGTGGTCTGGGCTGCTTTGGGATTGTCATAAATGATCAAAACAGCACAAGTCAAATAATATCTGCCAGAAGCTGATACAGCAAGACTGATTAATAATCAGAATATACAGACTGGCTCCATGATCTTTGTCCCTGCAGCTGGAGTTGGAAACAGTAAAGGGGATGTAAAGGCAAAAATACAATCCAATACAAATCTCTACACAGTCGCTGACTGTTCTACAAGGAAACAAACAAAGCTGTTTGAGTTCTGCATGGCTGGGAAGTAAGGTGGGGGCTCCTCCTGCTGACAATTCCTATCCACAGCAGTTAATGAAGGGAGACTTTTACTAAATTAAATTTCTTATACAAACGTAACACATTTTTTAATTAAAGTATATTGGAGATAGGTTTCTTTTTCATTAAAGAAAGTAAAAATGGGATTTTTTTTTTTTTGCCTTTACATGTCATTTAAGAACAATTCAATGTTACTCAGTTCAATGTTGGAGTAAGGAAGACTTTTTATTTTCTTCTAATACAAACTGGACACAGCTTCAGATGATGTTCATATCCCTTCTTCTGGATCAGCTAGAAGTTAGGTGGGATTTGCTTGGTGGTTGACGTTTATGAATGTACAATATTTCATAGTTTAACCAACATTTTGCTGCTATGTAACAGGTCTATTTGCAACATTCCAATAGTTAAACATGAACTTCTCTTGTAACTCTTGCAGCAATTAAGTAACTTATAGCACACAATTAGTGATGAGCAAAATTTTACATAGAGTTTCTCCACTAAAACTACCCCATACTCTTAAGGGTGAAAAAAATTGTCAAAAATTTGCTGCACAATTTGTCACTGACCTTCTGTCACACTACTGTTACTTCTGGGGGAATTCAAGTACTAATCCAGTGGTTTGTGATCAAATTGTTGCTCACCAACCCCTTGGATGTTGCTCCCAGTGGCCTCAAAGCAGGTGTTTATTCTTGATTTCCTGGCTTGGAGACAAGTTTTGGTTTCATAAAAATCAGATATACTGAAAACAGAGCCCCCAGTAGCTTGCCAGTCCACACAGGGGCTACCAGTAGTCAATCACAGTCCATAATTGGCACAGGAACTTATTGCATGCTTGTGTTGCTCTCCAACCGTTTTTACATTTGAATGTGGCTTTCAGGACTGATCACAGGTGTGTGGCTGGCAGGTAGGAGCCTATGCAGTGTATGCAATTGTGATGATGAAAGGCAGCAGTCATATTGCAATGAAGAAAGAAGATTTAATGAAAGACAAGGATACAACAGAGTCTGAACAAGCATAAAGAGATAAACAAGTCCTAATACCAGTCCAGTGGTCAAAGGCAGGCAGCTAGCAAGGTCCGTGAAACAGGCAGAGGGTCCTGACAAACAGCAAACAAGGAACATCCAGTGAAAAGGCAGAGTCCAATAACAGGCCATGGTCAATATTAGGAAATCAAACCAGAATCAGGCAGAGAACTGGAGCGGGGAACAAGGGCACAATGCAGAGAACCGGGCAGGATACGAGCAGGTACAGGGAACAGGTAGAGACTCAGGAAACAGGTGATAATAGGCTTGGGAAAATTGAAGGTCAAGCACTCACTTTTGTGTGAGACAAGTCTATATAACTCCTTGATTGTGAAATTACAGACACATGGACTTAATAAGGGAGGAGGTGATTAGAGAGAAAATAACAAATGGAGACATAACTTTATGTGAAATGCTGGGCTCCAAGGTCTCCAGTGGCTCAAAAGGATTATGCACTGCCACAAAACCATGCAGTACAGAGTTCTAATACAGGCAGTTCCTGACAGTGGCTCATGGCTAAAAAAGCAGGTGTTTCTGTGCTAAATAAATCAATAAGCAGAAGTTTCTTCTCAACGCTTAGTTGAGCTCAGGAACATCTCTTTACCAGCACAGTTTCCACAGTGATACTTGCCACACACAATCTTCCCCAATATATCTTAAACTGAATTAGGAGTCCCATTGTCTTTGGTGATTTTTTAAAACGAATAATATTTATAAATGTAGGGACCCATATAAAGGGCATGTAAAGGCAAATAACAGCCTTCCCGGACAAGTACCAGTAGAGCACCGGTTACACTGGACTCTCGCACCCAGAGTGGGCCTTCGCACAGAGGAAGAGGAAGGTGATGGTACTAGTCCAGGAAGGCTGTTATTGAACCCAAACAATGTTCTTTGTGTATAGGGTCACTTGTCTACTCAAGACTAGTCTTGCTCCTGATTAGAACGGAAGGGACCATAGCTTGACATGCAACATGGACTTCAGTTTTTATTGCAAGGGCATCTCTTCAACTGAGACTCTTCACTGCCCAAGGGTTAAAGCATTTACTGGCAGGAGGGTATATACCATATCCCATTCTTCCCACTAATACGTGACAGACTCTTCCTCATCAGACGCCTTAAAATAACAAAGCTGACCAACCTTTACCCACAGGCTCCTCGTATGCGTATTTACACTTGAAATGGCACAAAGAGCATTGTAACTGTACTCAATTAAAGCAAAACAAAATAATAACAAAAGAAAACGCACACACACACAAGCTGGCTTATGCGACTGCACAAATGTATAAATGACTCAGACCCAGACCAGGAAGCAATTTGTTGAAACAGATGTTTGTACGTTCAATGCAGATGGTTCATGATAACAACTCTCTGAAAGCAGCTGGCAAATGACGGAGCCACAGTTTGGGGACACGACAATGAAAAAGATCTTATGTTTTGTAAATATTAAATGATCAAATAAACGTCAGAATAAAATTGGTTTGATTATGGTGATATTATTTACTGGCAAAGAGCAAAGCACTAAAAAAATCCCCCACCCCTTCCAATATACAATTCTATTTCCCCACAGAGTTCCAAGGCACTTGCACTGCATCCTCATCCTTAAAGGAATTACAAGCGTGGGTCACCCCATAAACCTGCTTGATTTCACAAATACAAAACAGATTGTGGGCAGCAGTGCCTAAATGGAACCCTGGGCTTGATGTCTGGTCAATGCCCGATGTTATTAAGCCCATACTAGGAGGCCAGCGCCATTCTTGGCTCACAGTGTTATCAACAAACAAGGGAAAGTTGTCTATATGTATTTTGTGGTCACAGCCTCATTGCACCCCCGCCTAATGGTTTTTAAAAACTAGTGGTGAGCACAACTTTCCCTTGTTTGTTATAATTCTACAGGAGCAGTGACCAGCTCCATGTTGTAGCTCCCACCCTCTCCAACTATAGTCAGGTGATCCCACTGGTGGCCAATAAAAGGGCAGCCAAGTTTGGGATTTTTACTTTGAAAGCAGCAAGTAAGTTGCAGGTAAAACGTTTTTGTCCCTTTTATAAAATGTATAATGAAACTATAGAATTCTTAATGAATCAGATGAAAATTGAGCATAGGACTGGCCAGATATGGGATGACTTTGAAGTAGTTGACCATCTTAAATATACTGCAATATATGGACAAACAATCCCTGTTTTGTTTAAAGGGTAAGGCATTTTTCAGTAGCAGTATGCACAAAATGTCTCAATGTCTTAAATATATTGATAATGGGTTGAGTGCTGAGGACTCTTGTAATTGTCTATATATATATATATATATATATATATATATATAACATGCATTTATATACTATAGTGAAAACATATTAGCTAGTATAATGAGATCTTGAAATTCCATTACATGAGTATATATCTTTTATGCTCACCTGTTGGCGTGGGACAAACTTATATAACTCTCACATGGAACCAGCTAAAAGAACACAAAATGACACACATGATACAGTTCAGGTAATAACTTTATGAAAAAACAACACAGGGCTACGCAATATGTTGGCACTATAAAAATACATGTTAATAATAATACCCAGCTAGTACATAACGCAATCCTGGTGAGGTGACACTAAATGCCTTCTTCTTTGTGTATATCACTGGCTCAATTGCTTTTGATTCTCTGCTCCAAAAGCTCAACAACTAGATAAAAGTATAATGTATCCATCTACTACCCCCATCTGAAAGGATGAGTGTGAAGTCTAGTGGGCCGGTGGGGATGACCAGTGCACCTTCGGCAGGGACGCCCACAGCGGTGATCCTCTTCTCTTTGTTGCCGGTTCTTAGTATCTGGGTGCGATTTTCTGTCTGTTTATTCCAGTTTTGATCCTGCCTGCCTGACTATTCTGAACTCTGCCAACCCAGACCCTTGCCTGCCTGACTATTCTTTGAACGTTGCCTGTACTGACCCCGGCCTGATTGACCCTGCTTGAACTCCGCCTGTACCGACTTGGCCTGCCTGACTACGCTTTTCGTCTACTCCTTGAACTGTTGACTTCCATCCAAAACCTTGGAAACGCATGTGCCCCTTTGCTCATTCAGAACATCTGCTTTGCTCCTCTCAAGTAAGACCTGGTGGCATCTGAGTAGCTGAGGGCTCCTCCCAAAGCCAAAGGCAGCTGCTACAGGCGGAAGATTGAGCCGTAACCAGGGAGCTTAGCACTTGTTCTGAATTTAGTGAGCCGTACGTGACAATAAGGCTGGGTGGTTTGAAGACTCCCACCCCATCCCATACAGTTCTAAATAACTGAGACCGTTTTAGCACATGGTAAACTGGGCATCTTCCCATAGTACCAAGTGTCAGGTGGTTCCTTGGACAAGAAATTGCCCTGGTGACAAATATTTTGACAATTGATTTATTTTTAAATATTGGCATTTCACTTAGGTTTCTCCCATAGGGATTAATGAGCAGCAACACAACTTTTAGGTATGTATGAATGACACTTACGCATTATTTAAAACTCTTAATAAAAATGAATAAAAATCAAATTTGCTGTGTCACCTTTCGAAGGGTGGGCAAGGTTTGTTCAAGCCCTTTACCTGCTGAGATGAATTCTGCCCACAACATTTTCAGGCGAACTAAAACCTAAAACCCAACAAGCTTGAGTTACTGCCTGTTCCTCTGGTTCAGGAATTTCAACTTTGAAGTATATTTGAAGCGTATCAAAAACGTATTTAAATAGGAGATGAAAAAAAGCTTTTTAACTTCTTCGAAGCCTTAATAATAACTGTGAAAACGACTAAACCAAAAACCTCGACATATAGACATGCCGGTCAGAGTCTTACCAGAGACTAATGGCGAGTTGGAGAAGTGCCAGTGTTCTGCTAATGGCTCTCAGGTGAAGAGAACTGGCATGGAGCCCAGTAGGGTATATATATACAGTATATGTATATATATACATATGTGTGTGTGTGTATATTTGCAATTCCCTTTTAAATGTGTCTATTGAGCCTCACATCATACATGACAGCCATAGTTAAAAATCAACCTTGGAAATTTACACATTCGAGGTCAGCTGAACAGATCTGAAATGGCATGAAAAAGAAAACTCTCTAGAATTCTGTCCCTAAACTCAAATTCATACAAAATCTATACAACTTGACATACGCTCGACATGTGGCAGTTTTTATGTTTCTCGTTTTCTAAACTTTCCAAGAAAATATTACATAACCTTTATTCTTTCTGCTCACCTCGTTGCTTTTCATGAATCCCTTGTGCCCTGCTGGAAAATAAAACAACTGAGCAAATATAGAATTCATACATTAAAACTGTTAAAAAATATTCTGGTTTGTAATTGTATATTGCTAACCAATTTAAAGCAGCAGAAACCACACTAAGGGGCAGATTTACATATGGTCGGATATCGAGGGTTAATTAACCCTTGATATTCGACTGCCGAATGTAAATCCTTCGACTTCGAATATCGAAGTCGAAGGATTTAGTGCTATTCCTACGATCGAACGATCTAAGGATATTCCTTCGATCAGAAAATTGTTAGGAAGCTAACATTGGCCTCGGTAGGTTTAAAGGGCATGTTAAGTCTAAAATAGAATAGGGCTAGAAATGCTGTATTTTTTATACTAAATATAAACATGAACTTACTGCAACACAAGCCTAATCAAACAAATAATTTATGCTTTCAAAGTTGGCTACAGGGGGTCACCATCTTGTAACTTTGTTATACATCTTTGCAAGACTAAGACTGTGCACATGCTCAGTGTGGTCTGGGCTGCTTAGGGATCGTCATAAACAAAGCTGCTTGAGTTCTGCATGGCTGGGAAGTAAGGCGGGGGCTCCCCCTGCTGTTCATAAGTATGATTGTTTCCCTGCTCAGCAGTTAGGGACCGTCTGACAATTCCTATCCACAGCAGTAAATGAAGGGAGAATTTCACTGCAAACAGTCAGGTTTCTTATAAAAACGGTACACATTTTTTAATTAAAGTGTATTGGAGATAGGTTTCTTTTTCATTAAAGAAAGTAAAAATGGGATTTTATTTTTTTGCCTTTACATGCCCTTTAAGGTGGCGAACTAGGGGGTCGAAGTAATTTTTAAAGAGACAGTACTTCGACTATCGAATGGTTGAATGGTCGAATAGTCGAACGATTTTTAGTTTGAAACGTTCGATTCAAAGTCGAAATTTTAGTCGAAGGTCAAAGTAGCCTATTCGATGGTTGAAGTAGCCATATTCGACCATTCGAAATTCAAAGTATTTTTTCTTCTATTCCTTCACTCGAGTAAATGGGCCCCTAACTATTATTAATTAACATAAAATATTAAAAAAAATAGTAATTATATGGTTGACTAATATTTGTTTTATAGAAGGAGATAATAAAGTTGTGTGCATGTTTATAAACCTTGGTTTAGCATAGCTCCATGTTCCTTTTTACTTTGGCAGAAAGTAAATACCCGCTTAAGTTAAGATTAAATACATCAAGGCTTTAAAGTACAAGTTATCTATTGTGTATCCTGTGCTTGAATGGCTGCCCCCATAGCTACACAGCAGCTTGTTTATAAAAACTATAGTAGTAATTGTCTGTTATCTACTGTGTATCCTGTGCTTGCATGGCTGCCCTCATGGCTACACAGCAGCTTGTTTATATAAACTATAGTAGTACTTATCTGTTATCTACTGTGTATCCTGTGCTTAAATGGCTGCCCCTATGGCTACACAGCAGCTTGTTTATATAAACTATAGTAGTGTTCCTGAAGAGAACACACTAGTTTTACGAGTACAGGTAAACACTACTTATATTGTCATATATATATATATATATATATATATATATATATATATATATATATATATATATTCAGTGGGAGACACTGGTATCCCTTACACATAATTTATTAAATTATAGAAAAACATTTTCTATAAAATCTGCGTTCATTTATACATAGATTGATAAACATAGGGGGCATGTTGATATACATTTAAAAATATTTGGTCTCTGTGGATAGACATAACATTTGTAAAAAGTTGTCAGTACAGGTATGGGACCTGTAATCTGGAATGCTTTGGACCTTTCCGGATAACGGATTTTTCCGTAATTTGGATGTTCATACATACTCAACTAGAAAATCATGTAAACATGAAATAAAGCCAACAGGCTGGTTGGGTCATCTCCTTCCACCTCCTTCTTTCTAACTCTCCTTTTTGCTTTCTTCTTTTCTTTCTATTATTTTTCCATGGTGCATTATTCATTTTTGTGTGTTTCACAGCAGTATTTTTCAGTAGGAAATGGCAGGGCCTCCAGTTAAAAATCTCATGAATTTGAAGAAAAGGTCAAAGCACTAGAACATTATAAAAAAGAAAGAAATCAGACAAGTATTCAAATTTGGAGCTGGAAACTACAATTCGGTTTCATTGCACATCCTCGTCCCATGTACGAAGCTGAAAGGACTCATTTTATTACTCAGGGTTATTTTTTTTTAATCATTTCCAGGAGTTGCCTGCAAGTTTTTTGGAAGTGACTGCTGTTCTGGGACTCCTCCTAGAATTGACTAATCTTTGTATGCACTTGGACCAAATGTAGTGAGACCTAAAGGAAGAAAGCTATTCATTCAAAGTTGTCAGCACATCTTCTAAATGAATAACTCTCCCGAAGCCGCTGCCATTTTTTTTTTTTCAACAACAAAAGGCTCACACAGAAATTGAGGCCCATTGAAGGTTTGCCATCACAAACATACTGTACATTTGTTCAGTTGTGTAGATTTGATACCATATGTTGTGTTTAGTAAACATAATCACAGGGGGGGGGGGGAAGTGATGTTTTAATGGTTTGGGTCTGTATGCTCTAAATATTGATTTCATTAGCATTAATTGCAGACCACATGAACCATAGAAATGTTATAACCACATGTGAGTTAGCATGCTTTGTGAATGTCCTCCCCAAATATTTGTTCTTGGTAGGCATTCTATCATACTCCGATATAGAGTCCTGCAGCGGGTCGGGTATCTGCAGGTTACCCGCAAAGAAAGCGGGCACCCTGTGGAATGAGTAAAATGTAGTAGAAGTCAGCACTCAGCAATGGAAATTCTTGCAGCTGGGGTGCATGTCTCAGGCAGCCATTTCCACCTGAATACTAAACTCTATTTTCCCAGGTAGACAGCACCACACATCCAGTCATTTTTCTTAAAACGCCTTTTATTGGCAAAAGGGCTTTAATAGGACAGAAATACAGCCTTTCCTCAAGCTACTAAATGCATGAAGTGAACACATTTATATACTATCTCTATACAGCGCCATCTATTGGCTACTTTGATAATAAAGAAACAGCTGAACTTCCTCAAGTTAAAGGGCATGTAAAGGCAAAAATATAAAATCCCATTTTTACATTCTTTAATGAAAAAGAAATCTATCTCCAATATACTTTAATTAAAAAATGTGTACCGTTTTAATAAGAAACCTGACTGTATGCAGTGAAATTCTCCCTTCATTTACTGCTGTGGATAGGAATTGTCAGACGGTCCCTAACAGCTGAGCAGGGAAACAATCATACTTATGAACAGCAGGGGGAGCCCCCGCCTTACTTCCCAGCCATGCAGAACTCAAGCAGCTTTGTTTATGATGCTAGCTTAACTAGATTTTATTGGGCCCCACAGCAAATTAATTTTAGGGCTCCAAGCATATGCAGATGTTGTCCTGTTCTACCAATAGATAATTAAATTACTCATTATTTGGGCCTTGTGGGGCCCCCTATACCTCCTGGGCCCCCCTAAAATTGCAGGGTCTGCTTCCTCTGTAGTTACACCCCTGGACGATCCCTAAGCAGCCCAGACCACACTGAGCATGTGCACAGTCTTAGTCTTGCAAAGATGTATAACAAAGTTACAAGATGGTGACCCCCTGTAGCCAACTTTGAAAGCATAAATTATTTGTTTGATTAGGCTTGTGGTGCAGTAAGTTCATGTTTATATTTAGTATACAAAATACAGCATTTCTAGCCTTATTCTATTTTAGACTTTACATTCCCTTTAAGCTCTAGAAACCTTAAAGAAGCGGAAATTCCAAACCTGACAGCTACAGAACAAAAACCACTAAAAAAATAAAAAAGAATTAAAAAAAATAAAAAAATAATAAAAAAAAAAAAAAAAATATATATATATATATATATATATATATATATATATATATATATATATAACAAAGTTACAAGATGGTGATCCCCTGTAGCCAACTTTGAAAGCATAAATTATTTGTTTGATTAGGCTTGTGGTGCAGTAAGTTCATGTTTATATTTAGTATAAAAAATACAGCATTTCTAGCCTTATTCTATTTTAGACTTTACATGCCCTTTAAAGGAATTGTACAGTGTAAAAATAAAAACTGGGTAAATAGACAGGCTGTGCAATATAAAAAATGTTTCTAATATAGTTAGTTAGCCAAAAATCTAATGTATAAAGGCTGGAGTGATTTCATGTATAACAAGTCAGTCAGATCACTACTTCCTGCTTTTCAGCTCTTTTTGTTTACACTGACTGGTTGCCCTGGCTACCAGACAGTAACCAATCAGAGACTTGAGGGGGGGGCACATGGGTCATATCTGTTGCTTTTGAATCTGAGCTGAATGCTGAGGATCAATTACAAACTCACTGAACAGAAATGTCCCATGTGGCCCCCCTTCAAGTCGCTGACTAACTCAGAGTTATAGAGCTGAAAAGCAGGAAGTTGGATTCTGGCTGTTTTATTAGACATCTGTTCACTCCAGCCTTTATATATTACATTTTTGCCTAACTAACTATATTAGAAACATTTTTTATTTTGCACAGCCTATCTATTTACACAGTTTTTATTTTCACACTGAACTATTCCTTTAATGAGAACACGCAATGTTGCAAAAATACTTCAGGGATTATATACTTCTTGAAACAAATCTTCCTACTCCATCATTGAATGTTTCCATGAGCCTTACATCAATCCAAATGACACAACTTGTAAAATAAAACCAATAAAAAAACATTATTATATATTTGCTATAAAAACACATTATTGAAAGATTTTATGCAGCTCATACTCCCTATTCAACCCCCCAGGTGTAAGGGTGCCCAATAAGCGTATCCACATTGACTCCTTTTTTAATAATACTTTTAATCTATCACCCCGGCGATGTGGTTTGGGGACCCCGTCTACTACTTGGTATTTCAATTGATGGACCCCATGTCCCTCCCCTACAAAGTGACAAGCTACTGCTTGCTCCATTTTTTTCGTTCTAATAGCAGACTTGTGCTCACATATGCGATCCTTGACCATGCGGGTAATCTGACCTACATACTGTAGCCCACATGGTCACTTTATCACATACATTACAAATGTATAGGAGCAGGTAAAGAAACCTTTAATTTTAATTGGGGTGCTTTTATGAGAGTGGTAAATGAATTCCCCTCTTTGGCAATTCGAGCAACAATTGCATGACAGGCAAGGATAGATAACATTTTTCACCGGTCGCAGCAATTATTGTGTTTCTTTTGGGGTCCCTATGTCAGATCTCACTAAGGCAGAACCCACAATTTTGTAGGCCATCATAGGTAGGGACTGAAATTCCCGTATGGCAGGTATACCATCTCTAAGTAACCCCCAATGCTTATGAATCATTTTTGTAATATGTGGGCTCAATGGATTATATTTGGAGACAAAAGTTAACCGTCCCCCATCGTTAGATAGCCCTGATGTCTGGGTTTGATCTACATTTTGCCCTTCCACTAGGGAACGCTGTTCCTTCAATAATGTCAAAGGGTACCCTCTCTCCTGAAATTCATCTCTTCCAATCTCCCATGCAAGGTCTCTTGGTCAGATACAATACGTTTAACTCGTGTATACTGTGATTTAGGTAGAGATCTCTTTGCATGAGGTGGATGAAAAGATCCATAATGTAATAAAGTATTTTTATCTGTAGGTTTCACGTAAAGATCCGACCAGAGAACTTGGTTGACACGAAACACGTCAGGCCTTGGTTCTTAATTATGGAAAATAAAATGTAAGCTTTTAATCTTTAGCATCTGACTTCAGCTTTTCTACTTGGGGTGGTCCAGGCTTGTGCCAGCCTTAATTATATCTTAGTTTGGATCAAGCTACTGTTTTATTATTACAGAGAATTTTTTTTTTTTTTTTTTTAGGTGAAATGGAGTCTATGAGCTGCAAATTCACTAACGAAAATTCACCAGGACAACGCTAATTAACTAAAATGCGAAGTTGTGCCCAAGACGCCGAATGATGGCGAAATTTTGCTAGCGCTACTGCGGCAAGAGAAGCGATTTGCTGTTCTATATACTGGTATGGGACCTGTTATCCAGACTGCTCGGGACCTGAGATTTTCCACTTAACAATCTTGCCATAATTTGGATCTTCATATCTTAAGTCTACTAGAAAATCAAGTAGACATTAAATAAACCCAATAGGCTGGTTTTGCTTCCAATAAGGATTAATTATATCTTAGTTGGGATCAAGTACAAGCTACTGTTTTATTATTACAGAGAAAAAAGGGATATAATTTTTAAAAAATTTGGATTATTTGGATAAAATGGAGTCTAGGGGAGACAGCCTTTCTGTAATTCTGAGGTTTCTGGATAACAGGTTTCCAGATAACAGATCCCATATCTGTATTGTATTGTTGGAACTATGACCCTACAGCAATGTTTTCATATATGTGTTACTGTGTTTTGAACTAAGACAGGCCCTTGAAAAGACTTCCAAGGTGACTGAATAAGTATATGAGTGCCTATGCTTATTGGCCATTAGCAGTGCTACAACAATCCCTAAATCGGGTGCCATGAATGATTTATGCTACCTAGCTAGGTTAATAACATGTATTAATCTTATTACTGATACTGCCATACGCAGCCTGTTACAAGGGGCTAGTGATGGGAGAATCTGTGCTGAAAAATTCGTGAGTTAACCGATAAATTTGCAAAATTCTGAAAAATTTGTGAAACGCATTAAAGTCAATGCGCGTCAAAAGTCTTATACACAGACTATGTTGTCCAAATGCATTAAAGTCAATGGGCGTCCGAATAATTTTGACGCAACGATTTTATGTGCAACTACTCTGACGCACAACAGTTTTTTTGTGGCGGTGGATTTTTTGCCAGCAGTCTGCATCTGTTACTTTGGAACATAGCCAAATTCATTTCCCCTTGGCGTAACATGGCATTTAGACAACTGGTCAGCAATAACACTAACAGTAATCAGGAAAGTACAGTATAGGATCAGTATATGCAAAGAGAAAACACATTGCATATTATGTCAACACAAGCAAACACAATCCCAACAATATTTATGCCATCAAGGGAACCTTTACATGCACAGCAGAATGTAATACATTTTAATGCATGCAATATGGGATGTCACTTTGGAGAAATGAGTGTAAAACTCCAGCCAAGGAGGAAACATGGCATTTAGTTCATTGTAATGAAAAACCTTAGCTCCAGTTGGATTCCATTTCTCCCTGGCATATAATTCTACTGGAATTACTGGGATAAAGATTCTCAGCGGGAATTCTGAAGGTAGTGAATGTAGATAAACATATGAAAGATGATCATGTGCTTAATAGCAAACTAGACTTTATTTATGTTTGGGAAAGAAGAGGCACAGTAAAAACTCTTGAACAGTAAATTAATGTAGTAAAACAAGTAAACAATTTCTTTAAGTAACGACATCTTTTTTTTGTCATTATTTGCCTCAATGTTTGTACCAGTCACTATATGATTGAATTAAACCAAGTTAAAAATCAAAAATGATTCAAGCCTCTGGGCATATGAATGCGTATCTTGTTACTTACCCCTCTGCGCAGGTCCAGTCCACGGAGTTCTCAGACGCCATATTTTTCCAAGCGATCTTCTTCCTGCTTTGACCGGCCCATGCGCAGTAGGAGCTACGGATCTACTGCACATGTGCCAAAAGTCATGAAGTGAAATCGGAAAACTTTGTGACTTTTGGTGCATGCGCAGTAGATCCGTACCGGCAAATGCTCCTACTGCTCCAAAAACGCCGGTCAAAGCAGGAAGAAGATCGCGTGGAAGAAGATGGCGTCTGTGAACTCCATGGACTGGACCTGCGCAGAGGGATAAGTAACAAGTTAGGGGCATTTGCCCAGCGAGACGGGTAGGCCAGGGGGTAGGAGGGAGGGGGAGCAACACAGGGGAGGGGGGAGGGTTTTTGCACCCAGGGGGTTTCATTCTCCTTTAACCAGAAATCCAGTATAAACTAGATTACATACCATATTCCAGCACAACTGTAGGTGCCCAGTACAGGTTGCATGCAATCAAACAGCACCCACTAATTTACCCTGAACATTTATACTGACAATTTATAGAAGATGTTGTCAACTCAAACACTAATCAGCATCCGATCCACTAGCCACTAGTCAGTTGTGTCTATACCCAACATATGCCAGGATATTGGTAGTTTCAGGGATTCTGCAAGTACCCTTGTGAATAGTGTCAATGATTGCTCTATTTTTCATCTTAATTCATGCTTAATTTATGGACATTGACGCTATCAATAATTATTTGCACCCATAGATACTCCATGCAACTTGCAGCCAGAAGCTGCTTCTTGTAGCCCCACTCAGCAAGCTCTGGTGAATTGCCTGCAACTGCGTCCATATACTTTAGAGAACCCAGACAGTCTGCACCTGGTGGTATTTGCAGGTCAACCTTACTGGATTGCATTCATGGATGCAACTAACTTTGGCGAAGCAAACTGTACATGAATGCTATTATCCTGCAGGCATTGCTGTAGCAGAATCAACCCAAACCCTCTGAGATAGTCTGCTTTAACTTTTTGTGGATAAAAAAAACATACTGATTTGCTTCAGAAACTTGTTCCTTGTATCTGTATTAGTAAATGAGCCCTCTTCTGCATGTGAAATACAAGGACATAAAAAGGAATATAGATTAACATCTGTAACAGATCTGAGACTTTTATAAAGGACTCTTGACCAACATATAGGATGGCGTTTAGCTGCAGTTTACATATGTAGGATACTGCAAACATCTGGATTTCATGTCCTGTTGGCTAGAGTGAGCTTTGCAAGGGGGGATTATACAGCAAATTTTGCTTGTTTCACATTTTCTCAATGTAGCATTAAAATTCAGCTGCACAGAACCCACTGAAAATCAGCCCTTAAAGGCCAAATGTCACTTTTATAAAAATGGACAGTGTCGCATCGGGTTTTTCCAGTAGATTTATTTCAATATCTATAGGCTTGTTTAAAACTAGATTTTTTTAACATAAATGTTTTCATGATTGAATAATTTTTTTTTCACATAAGAGGAAGAGCGTCACGGGTTAATAAACGCAAAAAGAGACTGCAGCCTCCAAGAATGTTCAGTTCTACTTGAACTTCATGGTATCTCACTGGGAAAAAGCAAAATCTTATTTATCAGTTAAATTTTAAAGGAAAGCTAGAGTGACAGCTTGTGTGCTCAGAAATGTTAGATGGGCCAACTGATTCATTCAATAAAATGGCGGTCTTTCCAGGTTGATATGCAGAATACAGTACAGTGGTTGATGGTTTACTCCTGGCACCAAATTCAAATATTTAAGCCTATTGAGACACAAGTTTTGATTATCTTAGCATCGATGTATTTGGTTCAGATGCTCAGAAATGCCAAACTGGGATTAGGCCAGCACCTTAAAGGGCATGTAAAGGCAAAAAAATAAAATCCCATTTTTATTTTCTTTAATGAAAAAGAAACCTATCTCCAATATACTTTAAAAAATGTGTACCGTTTTTATAAGAAACCTGACAGTAGGCAGTGAAATTCTCCCTTCATTTACTGCTGTGGATAGGAATTGTCAGACAGTCCCTAACTGCTGAGCAGGGAAACAATCATACTTATGAACAGCAGGGGGAGCCCCCGCCTTACTTCCCAGCCATGCAGAACTCAAGCAGCTTTGTTTATGATGATCCCTAAGCAGCCCAGACCACACTGAGCATGTGCACAGTCTTAGTCTTGCAAAGATGTATAACAAAGTTACAAGATGGTGACCCCCTGTGGCCAACTTTGAAAGCATAAATTATTTGTTTGATTAGGCTTGTGGTGCAGTAAGTTCATGTTTATATTTAGTATACAAAATACAGCATTTCTAGCCTTATTCTATTTTAGACTTTACATGCCCTTTAAGTATAGTGGCTTTGGTATGCCACTGGTTGACCTATGGTGTATCTGTCAAACTGAGTGCATATTGGTATGGATGCAATTGCTGGAGCACTAATAAACCTTTGGACCCATACAAGAAGTACATACAGACCAGAGGGAGGAACAACAGGTCAAGGAGCAACAACAGAGTTCCCTGTGCCTGTTTTATGCCCATGTCCTTCTGCCTTTGACTCAGTGTTGGGCCTAGCCATTGGTCTCCCTAGACGGCCCAGCCGGCAATGTCACCCCTACCCTGAAATCCGAATACCACGAAAAGCTCTAATAATTGGACAATTCGTAGCAACAAATATCTAAAAAAAAATGCTAACATTCTGATTGGTTAGTAAATGGCCAATGCCACAAAAAATTAGCTCATCACTATCGTGGATATTTGGGAGGGGGCAACACTTTTTGTCCTAGATATTTGTGAAACAGTAGGATGATGGACATGGGCATAACCTAACATAAAAAGTAGCAAACAGGATTAAATAGCTTTCACAGCCCTTTTCCCTGACAATCTTCTTCATCTTCTTTGTTCTGCACTTGTTAGAGCTAAATAGTGGTGACTGATTTTAAAAGCACAATTTTAAGTGCATTACTTTTAGCTATTTTATACAAATAAAATGTTTTACACTATGGGTGATTTGCCTGTGTTTTAACTTTAACTTTAGGTCGCTATGTGGTAGAACGGGTAATGCAGAAGATAAGTTACCTATTTTGATGTGTGAATTGACAATTACTTGATTGTAACTGGCTGCACGAGGTGTTAGTGGAAGTCATTTTCCCCCATGAGGACACAAACATTCAACATTGGTTCCTACAAGTGCATAGGGTTTCTCCTGTTTTTGAACGTAATGCCAATTTAAAGGAGAACTAAACCCTAAAAATTAATTTGACTAAAAATGACGTATTCTAAATACTGAACTTGTTGCACCAGACTAAAGTTTGAGCTTGTCAATAGCAGCAATGATCCAGGACTTCAAACTTGTCACAGGGGGTCACCATCTTGGAAAGTGTCTGTGACACTCACATGCTCAGTGGGCTCTGATTGGCTGTTGAGAAGCTAAGCTTAGGGCTCGTCACTAATTATCCAGCAGAAAATGAGCTTCCCCTGTAATATAAGCTGATGCTACAGGTTTGCTGATTATTAAATTCTGATACTAATTGCACTGGTTTCTGTGCTGCCATGTAGTAATTATGTGTATTAATTACTAATCAGCCTTATATTGTGACATTTCTATTCTATGTGTACTGTATATTGTGAGTGGCTCCCTAAGCTCAGTAAGTGACAGCAGCACAGAGCATGTGCAGTGAATCAGCAGAAAAGAAGATGGGGAGCTACTGGGGCATCTTTGGAGACACAGATCTTTACTGCTAAAGGGCTGTGGTTGCCTTGGGCTAGTACAGAAGCACAAAACATAATATACAACATTTCTACCTACTTACAGTATTTAGTTAAGCTTTAGTTCTCCTTAAAAGGCAGCTAAACCTGTGTTTATTGAACATGTCTTGTTGTTTATTTCTTCATTAGACTTACAACGCTGATCATATTCGGATGTGCATCATACATACATAAATTTGCGATGAATTAAATGAGGAACCCTGGCCCAAGGTTGGACCATGGAATCCTACAGCTTCTGTTTCTGTGTTTGCCCTCCGCCCAACAACAATATCTGTATGTAAATGTGTTAGGGAAAAGATCTGATACCACTCAACAGCGAGTAGGTATTTTTGTGTTTAAATGAGCGTCTGTGCTGTGAATGAATAAGAAGCTACAGCTTAACCATTTGACATTCATCAAATCTTCATTAGACCTGTCTCCCCGCTGCATAAATACATTTAACTTGACATATTTATAAGCTGATTTGAAAAACTTTGAAGGGGAAGCAATTTGTCTGTAATCTGTCACTGTCACTTCCTAGGCTGAACTTTATCTTCTACATCTTTTTTATGTCATTAGTCAACTGGCTGTAACTTACCTTAGGTTCTATCTAAAGACCACACAGGATGAATTACAAACTCGCTACAGTTCATTTGCTTTAATAGGATATGGCCCATTCTTGATTTTGCGGACAAATGATGCTGTTTCAGTTTGCGGACTTGAGAAAAATGTCATAAATAAATATAATTTCATTCTTTTAGACTCACATATATAATCTGCACAGATTGGGATATCCCATGGTTCCATATTCATTTAAATTCCAACAGTGATTCAATCTCTTGCTTCTATGTAAAGTGAAAAATGTTTCTCCAGCTACAGCCAAAGGCAGCCTGGAGAGGAACGTGTAAATATGATAGAGATGGGCAGATGATTCGATTACTGCAGATAGAGAAGACTAAATCAAGGTGGGAAAAAACCCCATTAACTATTATATTATATATATTTCCTAATATATATTATTAGGAAATAAATTGTTTTCTTTATTTTACATTAGAAGGAATGATTTTTGGAGGAGGCAAAATGTCAGCATAATATACATGAATTGCAAAAGACACACTGATGCACAGATTTCAGCTTTATCAATGGGGCATGGTCAGTTTTTGGTTAGTGCTATAAGTCACAAGAGAATCAGTGGTGTTATAGGGGAGCAGGAATGGCATCTGCTTTGGGGAGCAGGAATGGCATCTGCTTTGGGGAGCAGACCCCCAACTTCCAGGTTAAACTGATTCCCAAACAACGTGCTTCCACATGTCTACATTATACCTCCCTCACAATTACATGTTTTAAAGACCTTGATCCCGAATCCAAATATCCAAATGTGGATAACCTTAGATTGACAGGGCGATCGGCTAATCAATACCACGTCATCACCCTGCCCTGAGATGTCATTATGCCACCCATTCATCATCACCCGGCCACAACCCGGCCCCTGCAGCATCACAACCCTGACTGGATATAAGGGGGGGAACATTATAGGTAAAAAACATGACAATTTGTATCCAAAACTGTATCCAAAAAAGGAAAAAGGCACAGGATACACCACAGATAACAGATAAGCTCTGTAGCATACAATGAGATTCCTCAGAACGTATCTGTTATCTACTGTGTATCCTGTGTATCCTGTGCTTGAATGGCTGCCCCCATGGCTACACAGCAGCTTGTTTATATAAACTATAGTAGTACTTATCTGTTATCTACTGTGTATCCTGTGCTTGAATGGCTGCCCCCATGGCTACACAGCAGCTTGTTTATATAAACTATAGTAGTACTTATCTGTTATCTACTGTGTATCCTGTGCTTGAATGGCTGCCCCCATGGCTACACAGCAGCTTGTTTATATAAACTATAGTAGTACTTATCTGTTATCTACTGTGTATCCTGTGCTTGAATGGCGGCCCCCATGGCTACACAGCAGCTTGTTTATATAAACTATAGTAGTACTTATCTGTTATCTACTGTGTGTCCTGTGCTTGAATGGCTGCCCCCATGGCTACACAGCAGCTTGTTTATATAAACTATAGTAGTACTTATCTGTTATCTACTGTGTATCCTGTGCTTGAATGTCTGCCCCATGGCTACCCAGCAGCTTGTTTATATAAACTATAGTAGTACTTATCTGTTATCTACTGTGTATCCTGTGCTTGAATGGCTGCCCCTATGGCTACACAGCAGCTTGTTTATATAAACTATAGTAGTACTTATCTGTTATCTACTGTGTATCCTGTGCTTGAATGGCTGCCCCCATGGCTACACAGCAGCTTGTTTATATAAACTATAGTAGTACTTATCTGTTATCTACTGTGTATCCTGTGCTTGAATGGCTGCCCCCATGGCTACACAGCAGCTTGTTTATATAAACTATAGTAGTACTTATCTGTTATCTACTGTGTATCCTGTGCTTGAATGGCTGCCCCTATGACTACACAGCAGCTTGTTTATATAAACTATAGTAGTACTTATCTGTTATCTACTGTGTATCCTGTGCTTGAATGGCTGCCCCTATGGCTACACAGCAGCTTGTTTATATAAACTATAGTTGTGTTTCTGAAGCAAAGACACCAGTTTTACCAGTGCAGCACAACAGTACATGCTATTTTCATTTCTTTAGGACACTTTAATTTTTTGGTGTTACTGTTCCTTTAACTTTATGATATTATGCTGGAATGAGACATCAGGAAGGAGCACATATTGCTATTTAGCTGGTCTGTGATAGAAAAAATGTATTTAAAACTTCTAAATCCAGTTGCAGGAACAAAGAACACGGATTCAGGTGGGATCCTGAATTGATTGAATATATTATTTAACATTATTTCATTGTTCTTTAACTGACATTGAAGGAGTTCTAAGCATCATCATGTAAATCTGAGTAGAACATTTTTGCATGGAATGATATTAAGAGATGTGTTATGGACCTTTATGCGCATTGTTATGCTATACTGGGATTCCTTTCATTTGCTGAACCTTACAAGTCTGCAGAATAAATGTTTCATTAGTAGTTGAAACTTGGTCTCATTTTATGCCCTGTCATTGGGAAACCCATAAATAGGGGCACATTTTGGTAGGATGGTGAAGCACAGCTTCTCCGAACACAGCATTTTTGTATGGACATACAGCAGGAGCCACAAATCTGGGGTTCTGGGGAACAAAATGTTTAATTGCCCAAATTCCCCCAATTTGCTGCATTTCACTTTGCCCTCTAACTAAGTGTAGCCTGAGGCAATGCTTTCATTTAGTTTCCCAGCTGTGACCCCCTCTCTGTGGCTGCACTGCTACTGTAAATCCCCTCAACTTACTTATTATAATTGGGACGTACTGGTGCTGCTTTTTTTTTCTATTGTATTTACCAAAATAACTAGAAGAGAAAAGAACTGCTAGAATTGAATATGTTGGGGAAATAAAATAAAACCAAATTGCGTACTGATGGTAAAATGTTTTCTAGTCTGACCAGAGACCCTGAAATCAGCGTGACAGAACTTTTCTGTTTACATTTCATGTTATCACCTCGGCGAGGTTTTTTGGCTCAAACTGTGTTGAGTTAAGATTCTGTGGACCTGCCCTTTCAGCCTCGTCCGTTCCCAGCCCAGAGGAGCCTTATGGGGGTCACCATTTTAGTGCTGTGCTTTCCTCCCATGAGCTTTACTGTGTGTCAGATTAAACAAATCTTTATCTGGATGTTTCACAGAACTGACATGGAAACGATACTGATACCCAAAGTAGTTTCTTTCCAGTGCCCTGTGCCATCAGACTTTATTAGACCTAAAGGTCTCAGTGCAGAAGGGTTTGTGTAACCTATACACTTTGTACAAATCAATCTCAAAATGATGTATTGTAAAGCAATAGTGACATCTGACAAATGATCAGACCAGGTTTTTGGGAACCATGAGTTTTTGTACCTACAGTGTAGGACTTTGGCATAGAAGTATCAGAAAACCTTGCGGCTCAAATAGCATTGTAGGAGGAAGCTGATAGAAGCTCAATCCAAAAGAGGTATCAGAAGTGTTAAAGGGATACTGTCATGGGAAAAAATTTCAAAATGAATCAGTTAATAGTGCTGCCCCAGCAGAATTCTGCACTGAAATCCATTTCTCAAAAGAGCAAACAGATTTTTTTTTATATTCAATTTTGAAATCTGACATGGGGCTAGACATTTTGTCAATTTCCCAGCTGCCCCTGGTCATGTGACTTGTGCCTGCACTTTAGGAGAGAAATGCTTTCTGGCAGGCTGCTGTTTTTCCTTCTCAATGTAACTGAACGTGTCTCAGTGGGACATGGGTTTTTACTATTGAGTGTTGTTCTTAGATCTACCAGGCAGCTGTTATCTTGTGTTAGGGAGCTGTTATCTGGTTACCTTCCCATTGTTCTTTTGTTTGGCTGCTGGGGGGGGGAAAAGGGAGGAGTTGATATCATTCCAACTTGCAGTACGGCAGTAAAGAGTGATTGAAGTTTATCAGAGCACAAGTCACATGACTTGGGGCAGCTGGGAAATTGACAATATGTCTAGCCCCTTGTCAGATTTCAAAATTGAATATAAAAAAAAATCTGTTTGCTCGTTTGAGAAATGGATTTCAGTGCAGAATTCTGCTGACGCAGCACTATTAACTGATTCATTTTGGAAAAAAAATTTTTTCCCATGACAGTATCCCTTTAAGCAAGTTTGTGGTCGTATTCAGGCAAAGGGTCAGTGCAGAAAGAAGAGGTTCGTAGTCAATGGACAAAGCCGAGGTCAGGATCAGGAATCAGTTAAAAAATACAGAAGAAGTGTGCCCAGGAACGTACAGAAGTAGAACCTATTTACTGACAAGGGTTCTGAGGCTTTAGCTTTTGAAAAAAAAGGGGCATGCAGACGATGCAAGTTGACGCACGGATGTCTCATCTCAACATAATGATGTCATGGCACAGTGGCGAGGCACTTCAGTTCCATGGGCGCCGCCATCTTGCCTGTGGCGCCGAAGACCTCACAAAAAGATATTAAAGAGAAAGCTAAAACCTGTCCCTTTGTGCACAAAACAGACTAGGGTTTTCCAACCTTTTTTTTTTTTTTTTTAAAAAATGTGAGCCACATTCAAATGTAAAGAAAGTTGGAGAGCAACACAAGCATGCAAAAAGTTCTTGGGGTGCCAATTATGGACTGTGATTGGCTGTTGGTAGCTCCAATGCAGACTGGCAGCCTACAGGAGGCTCTGTAGTACACATGCAACTAGAACTTGCCACTGGTTGGGGATCACTGGTCTGGCTCAAGCTCACATAATACTGTTGGATGACTATGCAATCCCCTTTTTCAGTTTCGGCGACCAAACAAGATGGAGACCAAACAAGACTAATACTGAACAATGCATGTCTCAACAAAACCCTGAACAATGCATTTTTCATAACGTTAGCATGTCTGTATACACGTACTGGCAACTGCCATGAGTTTTTCATCATATTCTCTCTCTCACTTACTGTTCCTATTTAAAGACCACGGTGGTGCTATAAAATACATCTGTAATGCTGTTACCTTATCTCATTAATACCAGCCATTTATAAGTTTCACATGCTGGATGAATGATTATGCTACTGTAGCCTGGAGCCTGTATCTTCCTTGGTGATTACTAATTAGCTCTTTACACAATGTGTATTACTGTGTGTTTCTCATATCTGGAATGTATTAAAGGGATGAGATAACAACTGTACGTGTGTATTTAACATAAAATGCCCCTTCCTGTAATACACTTGCATCCTGAAACAGTAAAGTATTCTTGAATGACTATCTCCCTTTGTGGCAAAAGGCATTACTACTGGAGTCACATCAGTTGTGGCTAATGATGGGTGAATAAATTTGCCAGACACGAATTCGCAGCGAATTTCCACATTTTGCTGCAAGTGAACTAATTCACAAAACTGCGGTGACAATTCGCTGGCAAATTATTTTGACGCCCATTGACTTCAAAGCAGTTCGAAAATTTTTCACCGTTTTCACGGTCAATTTGCAAATTTTTCTGCTAAACAGCACAGATTCGCCCATCACTAGTTGTGGCTTGACTTTTTTGGCTTCCTCCTCATCTAAAGTCTCCAGTGTGTCCTGCTGAAGGGCAAGTTCAAGAAGGTACATGGTCTTGCATAACAATGGCAGCTGCTTACTCCCCACCCAAAACAGTGGACTCATCCTTGCACTTGCCCTTCAGTTCAAGGTATAGAGGTTCAGTGATGGGCCAAGAACTAACATTGTGTTGAAGAAATCAGGGTTGCCTAGTTGTGCTATGACTATAAGTAAACCAGATATGTACTGATTAGAGACATTTTGGCAGTAGAACACAGATTACAACATCCAACATATCTGGCCAAAAGCATATTTCATTGGTTCTTCTTTCATCATGTGTCCCAACCTTCTGTCTCAGGGGCCAACTATTTCTGTATGATTGTTTCTAACTTTAAGGAGCTCCAAAAACTTTGTAACTAAGTTGCCCTTGTGACATTTTGCTAAACCTTTCTTCTATAATAGTACTTTGAGCTTATAAGTGTTATTGCAACAGTAGGTCAAGGAGAAATTCTATAAACTCTAGGTGACTGTGACTCAGTTGAAGATGTTGATCTACAAAGGTCAGGAAAGCAATTTAAATTGCAGCATAAATAAAGGCAGAATGAAAACAGAACAACTCATTAACATTTCCTAGAAGCTCATTAACTCTATTTATCTGTTTGATTCCATTTCACGTCATCCATTGGAGGAAGCGTTGACTCTGAAGCACATTATGAAGCAAGTCAGGCAATGGAAGCTAATGGAACTCGTTACTCAAAGGAACCGGATCTGACTTGGACACAAAACTTTCTTCCTTGTAACGTTACCGTCACTCAGTCACATTTCGACACTTGTAAGAAATATGTTTATGAGAAAACATTTTCAAGAAGTTGGAATACTGGATAACAATCAGAATTTCAGGATAAGTTAGATAGAATGCTTAAGAAATCTATAGGGTTTGTTTTACTGTGTGTAACGTTGTCTTTGTATATTAAAAGGCATTGGGAAATCAATTGTGTCTGTATTCTCTATTGCCTGGTGTCTCCATATTCATCATGAAGAGCCATAAAGTCATCCAGGAGACCCTTGATGCAAGAGCACTAAGGGGCTCAATAGTGTGCCCCTTAGTTCTTATTCCAAAAGAGTATTTGCCTGAGGTCTAGTTGCACAACGCTGTTGTGTCCTGCTCCAGGTGCAGAACGCAGTTCTAGTGGAAACAAGGCAGCCCTGTCCTTGTGAATTAGTAGTACAGTAGTGGTAGGACAGTAGTGGGAAGCGGATATGGCAAAGATCATATTACATTAATTGTTACAGCTGTGCCAATAGATAGAAAAGATAAAAGGGAAGGATCCAAGAACAGAAGCACAAGACTAAGGCTAATGCCAGACATAGTGGATCTTGGCCTGTGGAAAAACACAGGCTGAGAATCTACTACTACGCTACTTGGGTTTGCCTGCACCCAGATACATTACATCTGCCCCTGTAAAGGGACACGGTGGATTTTGTCACAAAAATGCATACTCTTGTGTTTCGGCTCCTGTACCTGGGTCAATGTGATATATCCTGATGAAGGCACATCCGCAGGTTGAGATTAGTGATGGGTGAATCTGTCCCCTTTTGCTTTGCCAACAAATTAGCGAAACTCGCAAAACGCCTAAAATTTTTAGAAACAAATTGTCAATGGGTGTCAAATTTATTTTGACACGTGACGATTTTACATAGTAACATAGTAACAGAGTAAGTTGGGTTGAAAAAAGACACACGTCCACCACACAAGCAATTTTTATACGCACTACACTTTTGTCCAAATTCATTAAAGTCAATGGGCGTCCAGATAATTTTGACACGCAACAATTTTTATATTTTGAAGCATCACAATTTTTTTTTGTCAAAAATTATCAAATTTTTCCTATGCTAATTTTCGCAGCAGGTTCACAAAAACAATTGCGGACGGTGAAGCGCGTAAATTCGCCATAAATTCATGCCTGGCGAATAAATTCGCCCATCGCTAGTTGAGATCCACTGGATCTGGCATTAACTTAACACATCTGAACAGATGGAGCACAAAATCAACTTTTAAACGATACTTGGGAGCAAAGATTTGTCTTGAAATTGAATTGCGACTTGCAAAGCTGGATCTCATTCTTTTGACTTAATGTAATGCAACTGGCAACATTTACCAAAGCCTAGTAACCCATAGTAACCATTTATTATTATTACATTCATTTATAAAGAACCTTCATATTCCATAAGTCTGTACCTAAGGGTGTGAGGGCCTTGCCCACAAGGGTTTATAATCAGCTTACCAGTAGATGCTATCTGATGATTGCTTGCTATGGGTTAGTAGTAGACCTCTAGCAAACTCTAGTAAAAAAAGTACTATTCATAAATATCCCAAAATGATGACACATTACTATTGTATGGGTCACATTGGGGTAATTTGCAACTAGATCTGCAGAGACAGCTGTATATTAGTATATATATATATTGCATCTTAGATCTTGCTGGGTTGGTAGAATAGCAAAAAAGCACGATTTTAATGATTTATTTTTAAAAAAAACTATGTACTATGTATAGGTATAAGACCTGTTATCCAGAATCCTTGGGGCCTGGAGTTTTCCAGATGAGGGGTCTTTCTGTAATTTGGATCCCAGTACCTTAATTACTTAAACATTAATTAAACCCAATATAATGGGTTTGCCTTCCATAAGAAATACTTACAGTAGGTATAAGACTTGCTGTACATTGGGGAGCCAGGTTTATATATTTTCGCATGTAATTTATTTTGAAATTCAATCACAAAAAAAATAAAAAAATTCTCAGACTTGTTAAAGGACAAGGAAAGTCTAAAATAGAATAAGGCTAGATATGCTGTATTTTGTATACTAAATATAAACATGAACTTACTGCACCACAAGCCTAATCAAACAAATAATTTATGCTTTCAAAGTTGGCCACAGGGGGTCACCATCTTGTAACTTTGTTAAACATCTTTGCCTGACCCTGACCCTGCACATGCTCAGTGTGGTCTGGGCTGCTTAGGGATCGTCATAAACAAAGCTGCTTGAATTCTGCATGGCTGGGAAGTAAGGCGGGGTCTCCCCCTGCTGTTCATAAGTATGATTGTTTCCCTGCTCAGCAGTTAGGGACCATCTGACAATTCCTATCCACAGCAGTAAATGAAGGGAGAATTTCACTGCATACAGTCAGGTTTCTTATTAAAACGGTACACATTTTTTAATTAAAGTATATTGGAGAAAAGTTTCTTTTTCATTAAAGAAAGTAAAAATGGGATTTTATTTTTTTGCCTTTCCTTGTCCTTTAATATATGGAGAAAAACTAGATTGCCGTGACAATCTCACAGTTTCATACATTTTTACAAATTGCTTGAATATTAAATATATGGCTTTTTTTTTTAAGATAAAATGTTATTGTTTTTCACAACATAAAACATAAAACCATGCCATAACAATGCTACAGTATTAGGTATAATTTCCATGGCGAGTGCTTAAGCATTTTACATTGTATTCACCGTTTCGCAAATTTCGCGGAAAATTCTGCAATTTTTTGGCAAAGCGAAACAGCGTAAAATTCGCAAAACTGCGTTGTCGTCTCATTTTTGGCGCCGGCGTCCGTTCTTTTGAACGGATAATAAATTCGCCCATCACTAGTTGTAACCATTTCAATTTAATTAACTTGTCTCTTACAGAATATAAGTAATAGTAGCTTTTGACTGTTGCCTCATCCCATTCCTCCTCAGTGATGTTTGGGATGCCAGCTTGCCATTTGCAGTATGCTTTTTTGAAAGGTGAGGGGATTGTTTGTATTAAGATTTAATACAATGTTGACGTTGGTTTAGTTAGTGTTGTGGACCAGAGTACTGTTTCAAATTGGGGTTGGGAAGTTTGTATATCCAGTCTACCAAATTGTGCCAGGAATACCTGCCTGAGTGGGAAATATCTAAACTGAGATAAGTTAGGTTCAGTGAGTTTCTCTTTGAAGAATTCATAAGATCCAAATGTGGTTCCATCTAGTACATCTTACAAACGTCTAATTCTTTTTTTAGGCCAGTATAGAAAATCAGGGAACTTCTGAAAATGGGAAAGGCAGGAGTTCGCCCATAGGAGTGTGTTCGGGGTTAGAATTGGAGATTGTTGGGGGTAAAGCTTGAGTGCCAGATTCCAAGCCTTTCTTGGAGTAGCCATAACCGCTGGTAGGTTCTCATAATCTGCTGGTGCTCTATACAGAAGATGCCTGAGGCCTTCTAGTGATCCCACAGCCAGCGCTTGGAGATTCGTGTTTGGGTTGTAAGGGTCTGGGTCAAACCACCATTTAACATAATGCAGTTGACTGGCTAGGTAATAGAGGTATAAATCTGGTAATCCCAGACCCCCTTCTTTAGTGGCGTGGACTAGTTTACGCCAGGCCAGCCTGGGTATCTTTCCCCCAATATGAAGTGCGTCAGGACTTGATTGACAGTTTTAAAAAAACTTTTGGGGATATGAATGGGTGAATTATGGAATATGTACAGAAATCGTGGAAAATATACTATTTTGAATATGTTAATTTCCCCCCCAAAGAGTTAATGGGAGTTTGGACCATATAGGAAGTGTAGTATTGAGGGCTGATAGCAGTGGATCGAGGTTACGTGATAGTAAAGGTATGTAGGTTAGGGTGGATGTTAATCCCTAGGTATTTAAAGCTTTCTACTGTCACTAGGGGGATGTTCTGTGGTACATCAGGGAGTGGTGTAGGGTCTATTCGTAATAACACAGATTTATCCCAATTAATTTGGAGTCCAGAAAGTTTTTCAAAATGTGTTATAATTGTGGCTAACGTGTTAAGTGATGGGCCCGCATCTGCTAAGTATACTAATAGGTCATCTGCATATAAAGAGATTCTCTCCTCTACTGGTCCCAGATGCCAACCCTCAAATGAGGGAGCCTGTCGTATCATTATCGCAAGAGGCTCAATGTCTAGTGCAAACAGCAGAGGTGAGAGGGGGCATCCCTGCCTTGTGCCTCTCGCAAGTGAAAAGGGTTTGGATGTTGTGCCATTTGCTTTGACTCGCGCTGTGGGGGTCAAGTAAAGCATTTGAATCCAGTTTACAAAATTGGTTCTAAAGCCAAATTTAGAGAGTACTGCCCATAGATAATTCCACTCCACTATCTTGTGGCGTAGATCGTAGTGTACCATCTGCAGCTGCTATAGATGCTATTGCAGTTGTGGGGGCTTGTATTTTTGCTAAATAAGCCAGAGTCCTACTACTTCTGTCCACAGTTTCAAAAGTTCGCTGATAAGAATTTAACTGTGCTTTATGGGTAAGGAGGGTCTGTTCTCTATCTAGGGAGTGGTGGGAGTCTACTAGTTTGCTGTAGTTTGATGGGGAGGGGTTGGCTGTGTAGGCTGATTCAGCTTCCTCTAAATCTTTCTCAGCCTCCTCCACTTGTGCCTTGGCTTCCGTCCTGGTTTTGTGGACAGCCCTAGTGAGTTGTTCTCTCATATATGCTTTTGAGGCATCCCAAAGGATAGGTGGTGCAGCAGATCCTGCATTTTTTCCCAATACTCTGCAACTGCTGTGCAGAAACGGAACTAGAGGGGGGCGTGCCCTGGCACAGGATGCGCAGCCGTGCCCCCCGCCCCCCTCCGTAAACCCGGAACTGGCCGGGATATGCACGGCGCGAGGACTGCCGGTGGGCCCTGAGGGGGTGCAGGACCATAGTTAGGGTAATTGACAGCGGTGAATGGTCTGAAAGAATGCGGGGAAGGTATTGTATATTACCTACTCTAGGAAGGAGGTCAGGCATTGCCAACACTAGGTCTATTCTTGTCAAATACTGATGCGTGGTGGAATGGCAGGAGTAAGCTTTTTGTCTAGGGTTTTTCCATCTCCATACATCTGAAAGGCCCAATGTTTTAGCCCATGTCATTAATTTGTTCCCGGTAGGATAAGGAGGGTTTAGTTTGTACAACTGCGGATCTATTAGAGCATTGAAATCTCCTATATAACAAGTAGGAGCGGTGGGAAGATCTGCTAATTTCTTGTCAATAATGTTCAAAATATGTCCAAATATGTAGTAAAAGGCAATATTTATTATTCAACACTATGCCAAGTATCAAGTTAAAAACCAATTAAAATAAAACTAAGCAGCGCTGCATGTGCAAAAGGGATCCCTTGTAATGGTCTCTAGATATACCACAGCATGGATAACAATTTGTATGCTGTAATATAAAAGTAGCGTGTCTGGAACCAAACCGGAGAGCTCCAATGATAAACCACAATCTCAATTTTTTGAGAGAGTAAGCAGTCCCAGACAATCCGGTATTAATGTTCAGTTAGTTGTAGCCAAAACATAATGTTCAATTGAATTGAAACTCCGCAACCTTTGTTGCCAATTGGTTTCCTCAAACGATTTGCAAGTTCCTCATATAGGACAATCATTGCCAGGTTAGCAATGTGGGTAGTGATGGTGGAATACAGTATTGGATAACTCTATGTTGTTTCATGGCATCTCTTAGATGAAAGCATAATGATGAAAATATCATAATGAAGACCAAGTAACAATCAAATAAATCAATGGTAAGTAAACCAAATTGAATTAAACAGAAATAAGGCAAAGCACCAAAATACAATAGAGTACAACAAATAAACCTTGAAATCAGAACAAGAAAAATAAATGAAATAAAATAAAACACACAAAAACAAAGAAATAGAGTAAAGAACGAAACAAAAGAGAAAGAAAAATTGGTTGGTAAGGAAATTTTGTATCCGGGACAACTGGTCTTAGTACATGAGGGAGGAGGGGGGGGAGTTCTTTTATAAGCATGGTGGGCATTAGGGATGCACCGAATCCACTTTTTTGAATTTGGCCGAACCCCCAAATCCTTCGTGAAAGATTCAGCTGAATACAGAACCGAATCCGAACCCTAATTTGCATATGCAAATTAGGGGTGGTAAGGGGAAAACATTTTTTACTTCCTTGTTTTCTGACAAAAAGTCATGCAATTTCCCTCCCGCCCCTAATTTGCATATGCAAATTAGGATTCGGATTCGGTTCGGCTGGGCAGAAGGATTTGGCCGAATCCGAATCCTGCTGAAAAACACCAAATCCCGAACCGAATCCTGGATTCGGTTCATCCCTAGTGGGCATTGTCAACCAGTAGCAAGTTCGACAATTTTCTTACTTTGATCCCAAAAGATGGTAAGGACCCAACGGTATGTACCAATTATAGGCTGATCACCTTATTAAACACCGATCTAAAGCTATTTTCCAAATTGTTAGCTAACCCTCTAGCCCCCTTGTTGCCGAAATTGATCAATGCTGACCAAGTAGGCTTCTTCCTTGGTCGCCAGGCAGGGGATAACACTAGACGAGTGGTTAATTTACTTGACATTTTGGACTCACAAAAAAAGCAAGCACTGTTACTAAGTTTAGACGTGGAGAAGGCGTTTGATCGCCTTGATTGGACGTACCTTTTCGCCCTTCTCCTACACCTTTACTTAACAGGCCCCTTTCTCCAGGCCCTGCAGGCCCTCTATAGCAATCCCGCGACCTACCTTAAACTACCTGGCCGTCCTACAGCCTCCATTAAGATCTCAAACGGTCCAAGGCAGGGGTGCCCTCTTTCACCCCTTCTCTATGCATTAAGCATAGAACCACTAGCCGCCCACATACGCAATCATAGGGACATTAAAGGGGTAGAGGTAGGTCCTACTCAACACAAGATCGCTCTCTTCGCAGATGACGTGCTCTTAACGTTAACCAACCCACAGGTCTCTCTTCCTTCTCTACACAAATTGCTAGATACTTATAGCACTCTCTCCGGCTATAAAGTCAATGTAACTAAGACTAAAGCACTCCCTTTATTTATCCCTACTCCATCCTTGGAAGCATTACAGGCCACATTTAAGTATAATTGGAAGAGGGACTATATCACTTACTTAGGAATAAAGATCACACCTAAATATGGAGACCTTTTCAGGTACAACTTCCCACCTTTGATTCAGGAGACTAAATATAAACTTCAGAAATGGACGGACTATTCCATATCGTGGATGGGCAGAATCACCTCTCTAAAAATGTCTATCCTCCCAAAATACCTCTATCTCTTTGAAACTTTGCCTATCTCTCTCCCCTTGACAGTATTGAAGGAGATTCAGACACTGTTCCATGTCTTTATATGGGGGAAAAAGAGACATAGGATAAATCGGAAAACCTTAACAACCCCGACACAAATAGGTGGTATGGGGGCTCCACAGCTTCAACGCTATTATGAAGTTGCCCAACTCCGTCAAGTTTTGGCATGGTCTTGATGGTCTTCTGATATTATATGGGCAAACATTGAAACACACCACTTTCAACCCTACCATCCTAATGCCAGGGTCTGGTCCAACCTGGGAAAGGCTAAGCCCAAAGTGCAGATGCTTAAGGCCACAGAGCATACACTCAGACTCTGGTGGAGGTTACGATTCAAATATAAGCTAGCCTCAAATCCATCCCTACTACTTTCACACTTGGGCAACCCTCAATTCCAGCCTGCATTAAATCCGCAATACGTCCAACACTGGATAAATGACCCTTTTTTCACCCTGAGAGATTTGACCCAGCTGGCCAATGGCACTTTCCCAACGAGGGAAATACTACGGGATAAGGCACCGGGTCTCTCACTCTCATGGGATGCATATTTTCAGCTAAAGCACTACTATACCCCATTGTTGGTGACAAGAGATGACCCACTTATTCCCTTTGAACACCTGGCGGTCCGGGGGTTGCCCCAAAAAGGTTTAAACTCCTCCATTTATAAGTTATTAGTCAGCCCCCCCTGGACACAGGATCTAGACACAGCTATATGCAAAAATGGGATGATTGTGTAGGACAAAGGATCGATATTAAGGAATGGGAGGCGATCTGGGATAATACCAAAAGAGGGATCACTTGTGTTAGGCAACAGGAAAATGTTTTTAAAATTTTAATGTTTTGGTATCACACTCCAGTTCAGCTCAATAGGTTGTTCCCAGAAACTTCCTCTAGCTGCTGGAGAGATTGTGGGCACAGAGGGGATTTACCCCATATATTCTGGTTCTGCCCCCGATTACTAACATTCTGGGATGACATTATAACTCTGCTAAACCAGGTGACCCTGTATCTCAAGGTCTGGTCTCCTTGGGAGCTTTTCTCAGACTCCACCCAACTGTGATCCCTACTCACACATATGGTAATATGGTTAGCATTCAGTGAACTTAGGACCCCTTCCCCTACTATTCCCACCCCACCCCACAGGCCACATTGAACTCTATCTGTCTTTTTTTTCCTCCTTTCTCATGATGTTTGACTTTATATACATGTTTCAATACTCATTTTTTTTATGTCCGATGTACTGTAACATGTACTGTATAACACGTATCATGCATGTATGCACTGGACCCCAACATGTTATTTGAAGCTCATGTCATTTTTTCAATGGTCTGTGCCAGAATTGTATCAGACATGTTATTGCTGTATCTTTCTTTGATGAAAAATAAAATTTAAGTTACAAAAAAAAGTGTTGAGTCTGGGTTAATATAAGATAGCCCATAAGGATTTGGAATTAAGGTATTAATATAGATACTTATAGCACTCTCTCCGGCTATAAAGTCAATGTAACTAAGACTAAAGCACTCCCTTTATTTATCCCTACTCCATCCTTGGAAGCATTACAGGCCACATTTAAGTATAATTGGAAGAGGGACTATGTCACTTACTTAGGAATAAAGATCACACCTAAATATGGAGACCTTTTCAGGTACAACTTCCCACCTTTGATTCAGGAGACTAAATATAAACTTCAGAAATGGACGGACTATTCCATATCCTGGATGGGCAGAATCACCTCTCTAAAAATGTCTATCCTCCCAAAATACCTCTATCTCTTTGAAACTTTGCCTATCTCTCTCCCCTTGACAGTATTGAAGGAGATTCAGACACTGGGGCATGTTTACTAACATTGGAGATAAATATCTGGAGAGATTTCTGGAGATGTTGCCCATAGCAACCATTCAGATCTTTGCTTTTGTTTTCTAAGTTATAGATGGCTGTTTAAATCTAATTGCTGATTGGTTGCCATGGGCAACATCTCCAGAAATCTCTCCAGATATTTATCTCCAATGTTAGTAAACATGCCCCACTGTTCCATGTCTTCATATGGGGGAAAAAGAGACATAGGATAAATCGGAAATCCTTAACAACCCCGACACAAATGGGTGGTATGGGGGCTCCACAGCTTCAACGCTATTATGAAGTTGCCCAACTCCGTCAAGTTTTGGCATGGTCTTGATGGTCTTCTGATATTATATGGGCAAACATTGAAACACACCACTTTCAACCCTACCATCCTAATGCCAGGGTCTGGTCCAACCTGGGAAAGGCTAAGCCCAAAGTGCAGATGCTTAAGGCCACAGAGCATACACTCAGACTCTGGTGGAGGTTACGGTTCAAATATAAGCTAGCCTCAAATCCATCCCTACTACTTTCACACTTGGGCAACCCTCAATTCCAGCCTGCGTTAAATCCGCAATACGTCCAACACTGGATAAATGACCCTTTTTTCACCCTGAGAGATTTGACCCAGCTGGCCAATGGCACTTTCCCAACGAGGGAAATACTACGGGATAAGGCACCGGGTCTCTCACTCTCATGGTATGCATATTTTCAGCTAAAGCACTACTATACTCCATTGTTGGTGACAAGAGATGACCCACTTACTCCCTTTGAACACCTGGCGGTCCGGGGGTTGCCCCAAAAAGGTTTAATCTCCTCCATTTATAAGTTATTAGTCACCCCCCCGTACACAGGATCTAGACACAGCTATATGCAAAAATGGGATGATTGTGTAGGACGAAGGATCGATATTAAGGAATGGGAGGCGATCTGGGATAATACCAAAAGAGGGATCACTTGTGTTAGGCAACAGGAAAATGTTTTTAAAATGTTAATGTTTTGGTATCACACTCCAGTTCAGCTCAATAGGTTGTTCCCGGAAACTTCCTCTAGCTGCTGGAGAGATTGTGGGCACCGAGGGGATTTACTCCATATATTCTGGTTCTGCCCCCGATTAATAACATTCTGGGATTATATTATAACTCTGCTAAACCAGGTGACCCATCAAACTCTGGATAAATGCATTTTACATGTACTCTTGGGGAAACCGTACAAGCAGCTTTCTAAGCACATACAAAAGCTGGCTAATCAGATACTTTCAGCTGCCCGTATCTCGATTGCTGCCAAATGGAAAACCTCTTCTATCCCCTCCCTCCGAGAAGTGCAGCAAAGGGTTAATGGTATCAAACGGTATGAATACAATTTGGCAAGGATTCAAAACAGAATCCCCCTGTATCTCAAGGTCTGGTCTCCTTGGGAGCTTTTCTCAGACTCCACCCAACTGTGATCCCTACTCACACATGGTATGGTAATACGGTTAGCATTCAGTGAACTTAGGACCCCTTCCCCTACTATTCCCCCCTCTTTAGTTGAACTCTATCTGTCTTTTTTTTTCCTCCTTTCTCATGATGTTTGACTTTATATACATGTTTCAATACTCATTGTTATATGTCCGATGTAACATGTATAACACGTATCATGCATGTATGCACTGGACCCCAACATGTTATTTGAAGCTCATGTCATTTTTTCAATGGTCTGTGCCAGAATTGTATAAGACATGTTATTGCTGTATCTTTCTTTGATGAAAAATAAAATTTAAGTTACAAAAAAAAAGTGTTGAGTCTGGGTTAATATAAGATAGCCCATAAGGATTTGGAATTAAGGTATTGTGATGTGTGATTTGTAAAGTTACCTTAATTGTGACCATCGTAGGCTATTTCCCGAGATCTAGGGAATCGTCCTCATCTCTGCAACGATGTTGTATCCTACTTGACGGTGAGTGATTCCTTCAATGTGTATCAGTGGGTTCCTGATCAAGTTTAACTGTGATGTAGGTTGTTTGCTGAGTTCAGTGGAATCGTCCTCATCTCTGCAATGATGTTGTTTCCTATTGGGGACTGTTCAGAGGGGTTCTCCTGTCTCTTGGCAGGGACTGTCTTTACCTTTGCGTGTCAGCCAGTCCTCTGCTTCTGTTGGTGTATTGAGGAATAGTACCCAAACTCCATTCAGGATTCGTAGCTTCGCTGGGTAGAGCATGCTGTATGGCATCTCTCAGACGCCTCTTTACTGTTGTAAAGGTGGCTCTTTGCTTTTGAATTGTAGGTGAAAAATCAGGATAGAGAGACACTGTTACTCCATTGTAGATCATGGGCCCTTTTACTCTGGCCGCTTTCAGTGCAGCATCTCTGTCTCTATATAGTGTAGTAGCTTTGGAAGAAATGGCCGTGATGGGGCACCTGGCGGGAGGGCTCTGGTAGGGATCTGATGTCCTCTCTCTATTGCAAAGAGTGGGGTAAAGGTATCTGTGCCCAGAGTGTCCTTTAGCCATTTCTCAATAAAAGCTTCTGGGTGTTGCCGATAATACGGACATTATTTTTGCGTAGTATGTTTTCAAGATCATTAGTCTTGTCTAACACTTGCTTGAGCTGAGTTTTAATATCCCGGATGTCTTGTTGCATAGGTGGGATTTAGTCTTCCACATCTGATACTCTATTTTCTACTGCCGTTGTGCATTCACGAATATTTTGTAAGTCGTGACGCAGCAGAGATAAGTCAACTTTAATTGCTTCCAGTTGTGATCTTGTGGTGATACGACTTTTCATTATTGCCCCCAGAAGCTCGCTCATGGTTGGCTCTGGGGCCGAGTCAACAGTGTAGGAGGAGGGGATGGTGGTGGAGAGGGATTTGATTCCTCCTCTGGGAGAGGTGGCTTTGACTGGGAGTGGGCAAACCGCTCTAGGTGGGCTCTGTCTTGGTTTTTTGAGAGTGTTTCCCCATATCGAGTCCTGTATAATACTGCTGTTTTAATATTCTGTTTGTTGCTATTTGTAGTTCCAGAGGATAAAAAGGCAGCAATGTGCTGGTTCAAGTATTGGTTGACACACACAAACTTCTAGTGTATAAATCACATGTGTGTTATTTATGCACCGTCTTATACTGTATATTCAAGAGTTTAACATAGAGGTCCAGCCATAGCAGGTTGTACTTCTATCTGTGGTTAGAGTTGTTTTGCTTTATACAGATGGGGTGAGCACTTTTATCCTGCTTTAACTTTAGTTCCTGGCATCAGTAAGCTGTATTTTCCCCCTCTCCTCTCTTCACAAGCCAGTTGATTACTATAAGTGATGGGCATAGATCAGGTGCAGGGAGTGTTTATGTAACTCACTCAGTACTTGTGGGTAATGCCCTCAGATGTGCCCAGCCTGGGTGCTGCTATTTACTGAGTCTCTAGTCCTCCTTCTCCCCCTGGCACTTTCAGCGTTATTGCTGTTAATATGGGGGAGATGCAAACAGCCTATTGAGTTGCAGGCAAATGAATCAGCAGCTTACTGGCACCAGCGTGCTGCTCCCACGGCCAAGCTGTGGGATGGTAGGTAAAGGGCAGCGCTCCTGGGAACTCGTGCACACTCACATGCAGGCAGGACCAGCCTCGTCCCTCAAAGACTCCAGTGGTGTCCGGCTCCCCTGCGCCCGTGGGTGGGCGTTGAGCAGGCACCAGAGGTCGGAGCCTCCATCTCAGCAGTAGGCCGCAACCAAGATTGCCATATTTTTTCATTCAAATTTCCAACATGAATGGGCACATTTACTAAGTTCGAGTGAAGGATTAGAATAAAAAAAAACTTAGAATTTTGAAGGTTTTTTTTGGCTACTTCGACCATCGAATTGGCTACTTCGACCTTCGACTACGACTTCGACTTTGAATCTAACTATTCAAACTAAAAATCGTTCGACTATTCGACCATTCGATAGTCGAAGTACTGTCTCTTTAAAACAAAACTTCGACCCCCTACTTCGCCACCTAAAACCTACCGAGGTGCAATGTTAGCCTATGGGGAAGGTCCCCATAAGCTTTCCTAGGTTTTTTGATCGAAGGAGAATCGTTCGATCGATGGATTAAAATCCTTTGAATCGTTCGATTTGAAGGATTTAATTGTTCGATCGAACGACTATTTCTTCGATCGTTCGAACGAACGAATAGCGGTAAATCCTTCGACTTCGCTATTCGAAGTCGACGGATTTAACTTCGATAGTCGAATATCGAGGGTTAATTAACCCTCGATATTCGACCAATAGTAAATGTGCCCCTCAGTCAATTGATACATCTCATAAATAAGAGTTTGGAAAGTTCTAGATTACCAGGTGTGCAATAGTTATTTCTAAGAATATATTTATATACATACATTTATGTTTCATGTGGAAAGTGTAATGATGTTTCCAAAAATTTGGTTTCATAAGGAAATTATGATATTAGCTTCCAAACATTTTCCCCTTAGATAAAATGTTTTCTATATGAAGGTTAAAGTGAAGTACAGATTGTTTTACTGCAGTGATTTATCAGGGGAAATCTAGTAGTTGGAGCTGTGAATTCATTTGCTTTGAGTGGACGTTAATGTTAATGAGACCAGCAAGGCCCCCCTGTGAATGTTCCTGAGTTTGCAACAGAGGGACGGTGGAAAAAATGTCCTTGAATTTGTTCGAGGTTTTATAAATTACATTGTAAAATATCTGTGATATTTTTCTTGGCTCCCTTTGCCTGGTCTGTTATAGGAATGATGTAAACGCACATTCTTTTCACTTTCCTCCTTCATTTGAGCAATTTATTGCTTCCTTTTTCATCTAAGTAGGTCTCCCTATTTTGCTGATTGTTAATTCCTCTGATGTTGCCCAGATGAGGAAACTTCTCAGTTATACACATTGGAGATTCTTTCTTCTTGTTACCATAATGGCCTCATCTACTGTTCTGATCAGAAAAGGAAAAAAAAAATGGCTGGGGGGATTTAGGGTGTATTTACATAAGATTTTTTTCACTTGCGTTTTAGAGCTATGTTATACAAGACATTAAATCCTCTGTTACTTATCATGGGCTCCTTCCCATGGACATCAATGGTGCATTTCTGGTCAGAGGAGACCTTCTAACCAGAATGCTTTAGTCTTAAAGGACATGTAAAGGCAAATAAATAAAATCCCGTTTTTACTTTCTTTAATGAAAAAGAAACATATCTCCAATATACTTTAATTAAAAAATATGTACCATTTTTATAAGAAACCTGACTGTATGCAGTGAAATTCTCCCTTCATTTACTGCTGTGGATAGGAATTGTCAGACGGTCCCTAACTGCTGAGCAGGGAAACAATCATACTTATGAACAGCAGGGGGAGCCCCCGCCTTACTTCCCAGCCATGCAGAACTCAAGCAGCTTTGTTTATGACGATCCCTAAGCAACCCAGACCACACTGAGCATGTGCACAGTCTTAGTCTTGCAAAGATGTTTAACAAAGTTACAAGATGGTGACCCCCTGTAGCCAACTTTGAAAGCATAAATTATTTGTTTGATTAGGCTTGTGGTGCAGTAAGTTCATGTTTATGTTTAGTATACAAAATACAGCATTTCTAGCCTTATTCTATTTTAGACTTTACATGCCCTTTAACTAAACTGCCATTGGCTCTTTGGCCACAGCCTTCCTCATTAACCTTGAAGTGTTATAATCTCTTTAATTTAAATTATAATCATATGACAAAGCCTTTATAACCAAAGGCCATTGTGTCAGAAGAGCTCTGCTTTGTGCAAGTGTTTCAGAACAAAAATTCACAATAAAATGACACCAGAGAAGTTCAGTGCCGGAATATAAGTCTTTCTTACTAAAGTTTGTGGGTTTTCCTAAATTGCTATCTTACCTTGATTCGTCGGTTCCTGACCTCCTGCTTTGACTCACTGCCTGCCCTGATCTTGTTGCCTGGATCAAACTATGACCTCACTTAACCCCTCAAATACCGCAAACTGGACTTTCTGTATACAGCTTCTTCCTTGTTCCCAACTTCAACCTACTAGAAGCGCTAGGCCATGACACATTAGAACAGTTAGAAGATGACGGCTTTTTTTTTTGAGGCATCACTTCTGGTTAGACCATCCGTCTGACGAAGACTAAAAATTCCCAGGCTTTGAAATAATTTGATATTTACTGCTAATTAACATTTGTCTTAATTGCAGTTTATCTCACTTCCTGAAATCTGTTCTCATGTGTCAAATAGTCTTGAAGGCTGTGCATTGAAGATGAAGGGAAGGCTAATCCTAGGTCCATCTCTTTTTTTCATTCTTTCTCTGCCTTTCTGTAGCCCTCGTCTGACCTTCTCAATCTGTTGAAATCTTTTTCTGACTTTTTTTTCTACTCTAATCTTGTAATTAGGTTAATACAGTGAAGATCATACAGAAAACAATTCTGGAGTAAAAAGTCATCTGTTATACCTGTTTTTAATTACTCTAGCATGCTGTATCTTTGAATTCTATTCCAATAAAAATATATTTAATGTAAATACTAGTAACCCCATTAAGGAGCATAAAACAGTCTGCGTTCATCATGTTTGGTATTGTTTGCTGGTGGGAAGTACAAATTCGTTTTTAATCATCAACAGAAATTAAAAGGTGACCTAAAACATGTCGACCTTAAGTGAACTACTATTGGATGCGAGTGTGTATTCCAGTGTAGAACCCATGTATTTCCTCCAATCTGGCAATGTTTTGCTTTACCGTATTGTTTGTAGGATAGGTGCAAAGAGCAATTCTCCAGGCAGTAGTAGTAAAAAGAGGTCTTTATTGCAGTACAAGTGTGGATTACAGCCTTAGGTGTTTTGTGTTTTCACAACACTTAGGGGCCAATTCATTAACTTCGAGTGAATGATTCGAACTAAAAATCGTTCGACTATTTGACCATTCGATAGTTGAAGTACTGTCTCTTTAAGAAAAAACTTCGACCCCCTAGTTCGCCACCTAAAAGCTACCAAACCCAATGTTAGCCTATGGGGAAGGTCCCAATAGGCTTGGCTAAGTTTTTTTGGTCGAAGGATAATCCTTCGATCGTTGGATTGAAATCCTTTAATCGTTCGATCGAGCGATTATTCCTTCGATCATTCGATCGCAGTATTTGCGCAAAATCCTTCGACTTCGATATTCGAAGTCGAAGGATTTTCATTCCCAGTCGAATATCGAGGGTTAATTAACCCTCGATATTCGACCCTTGATGAATTTGCCCCTTAATCATAGGCTACCGACAGATTGCACATGCACAGTATTTAAGCTTACATCCACCAATTATATCAAATAATATTACCAACGCTATAAATTTTTCTAAATCGGGAATATTTTTCTGTATAGAATGTTCAATAACACCATGCGGTAAGTACAAGGAAGGCTTACTAACGGCTCAACAATTACTTTTATTGGTTTGGGTGCATCAGGCCCCGAACCCTGTGCTTGAAGAGTAAAACAGCCTCTGCTTAGATAATTTAGTTCAACAATACACTCAGTCAGACCGCCCCACAGACAGACCGCCAACGTCACGATTTCAGTTAAAAAGGTATACATTTTTTTTGAACATTAGATATGTGTATAAGCGTCTGAGGTCTGTTTGTGGGGTCCGGAGTGCGCTGTCCAAAAATTGACAATATCCACCAATTACATTTGTACTATAATTAATCAGTGGGTATTATAAATCTACCAATCTGAGTCGTTCTTAGGTTAAAATGGGAGAGGAGAAAGAGGAAGGACAAACCTGGTTATTTGTCACATGACTTGTTCCTAATGGCCATCTTGGTACTCCCCTTGTGAAGTTAAGTTTTAAAAAAAACAACTTTATTAACAGTGTCATGCATTAACAAAAACACAAAAAACTACATTAAAAACAAATAATTGCTCTATCATGTTTACACTTGCACAGAGAGCCTTCTCTGATATTGGGACTATTTGCGGGTATCTTTTTCACATCTATATGCCTACTATTAACAACTTAATTAGAAGTAACATAATATATCGTGTTCATTGTTCATTCCCTTAAATGCCATTCCTCCAGTGGTAGCAACTACTTCTTTAGAGGGTTTACCTACAGCTTACACAGATTTTGCAGATGTTTTTTCTAAGAGAGTCGCAGAGACCTTACCCCCACACAGGCAGTATGACTGTCCAATTGACCTCATCCCTGGGTCTACTCCCCCTCGAGGAAGAACTTACCCTCTCTCCTTGCCTGAAGCCCAGACAATGAAACAGTATATTCAGGAAAACCTTGAAAGAGGTTTCATCAGACCCTCTAGTTCCCCTGCTGGTGCTGGTTTCTTTTTTGTTGGGAAAAAAGATGGTGGTCTTCGCCCTTGTATAGACTTCAGGGGTCTTAATAAGATCACCATAAAAAATTGTTACCCCCTTCCTTTGATTTCCGAATTGTTTGATCAAGTTAAGGATGCAAAGATTTATTCTAAACTTGATCTTAGGGGGGCTTACAACCTCATCCGTATCAGAGAGGGGGATGAGTGGAAAACGGCCTTTAACACCAACACTCTTGCTTTCTCTTTAAGACATCTATCTACATGTCTGCCCACATATTGCTTCTCACATTTTTTATACACAATTACATATATTACATTCTTGGTATTTATATACTGCTTTGTTTTATAAAGGATGTATCTTTCGTTGTGTTGTATTGGCAGGTAACACATCTCTGTGCTCCACATTTAAAACAACTTAAGATATTTAACAACGTCACATTCTCATGTTTGATACAAGGGATCATGCTAGGAGACAAAATATTTTTTAGGGTTTTTTGATTTACGGGGTACAAAATGTCACCCTCTCTTGAGTATTACTTCTAGCACAGGATCTGTTTTTAAAATAGTCAAATTTCTCTTAATTATATTAGTAATGTCATTGTATTGAGGGCTATATGTTAAAACACAAGTGATTTTGTTAGTATGTGGTGCAGATTTTTTATTTTTGTAACTGCAGGAAACATCTTGCAATTTATATTTGTCAAAAAGTGCCTCTCGTGGAGTTATCCTTGCTCTTAAGGCCCCCATACATGGGCCGATAAAAGCTCATGTGTGGGGCCATCCAACGGGTTTCTCCTATCAATATCTGGCCGAAAGTTGGCCAGTTCTCGATTGGGCAAGTCAAAGATTCCTGTCATGGTTGCATCTGTGCTTCTATGCGTTCCCATGATCCGACCACCTGTATCAGATCCATTCTGATCCGATCGTTGGACTCGCGGTCAGCCGGATATTGCCCACTTCAATATGGGCATATCGGGGAGAGATCTATAAAAAGAGGCCATAGACGTAGAGATCTGCTTGTAGAGACATTTCCAAATAAGCAGATCTCTACGTCTATGGACACTTTTATAAAGGCCATTTTTAAATCATCCATTGAATACCCACCTGCTAATAGTCTGTCTCTTAAGTCACATGATTTATTATAATTTATTATATTATAATCCTGTAACAAAGTCCACTCACCCTGGTGGTCTAGTGGGGGGGATGGCAAGGACGCCTGCCGCCCCCTCGGCGGGGACACCTGCCGTGCCGAACTGCTCCACTGCAGGTGCTGGTCTCTCAGGGCGCGCGCGCCTCTTCCTGGCGTGATGACGTCAGCGCGCCTTGGCGCGAAAATTCTAATGTATTTAAAGGTACATTTTCTTTTTACACACTGCCCGTTATAGGAGTTTGTTCCTGGTGCTTTCTAGCATTTGCTATCCTGTTTTGAACCTGTCTTGATTCCTGTTGTGACCCCTGCCTGGTTTTTGACTATTCTGACCTCTAGATCCTGACCCCTGCCTGAATACCTCTTCTGCTTAACCCTTCTGATTGACTTCATGGTTTGACCCTTGCCTACCTAACTACGTTTATTTTCTGCCTGCCTCGACCAGGCCTGATCTGACTACTCTATTGCCTAACGCCTTGTACTATGACTTCTGCCCAAAGACTCTCGCTAACATTCGTGCCTCCAGAACCTCTAGCCTTCCACTTCTCGTTTAAGTCCTGGTGGCATCCAAGTAGCTGAGGGCTCCTACCGAGGCCAAAGGTGGTCACACTACAGGTGAAGCACTAGCTGAGACCAGGGTGTTTGGCATTTGTTCTGGTGTTGGGTGCCGACCATGACAAATCCTCATACACTGAACACAAACATTTGAGTCTGAGAAATTGCCCCGTGGGTATATTTCGAATTAGGTGTTGTGGGTGTGATAAAATATATTAAATATACTAGTAACCCCATTAAGGAGCTTGAAACAGTCTACATTCAGCATGTTTGATATTGCTTGCTGGTGGGAAGTACAAATTAGTTTTTAATCAACAGAAATTAAAAGGTGACCTAAAAGATGACTTTAAGTGAACTACTATTGGATGCGAGTGTATATTCCAGTATAGAACCCATGTATTTCCTACAATCTGGAAATGTTTTGCTTTATACAGTAGCACTCATAGATAAGAAGGCAGTATTATCACCCTTGCAAGATACTCAAAAGAAACGCCAAACAAGGTTATATTAGACTCCATACTCATACACTGAGGTTCCTCCACTGTAAGAACAGTTGTTTACAAAAGTGGAAGTGCTGAAATAGGTGTGATTTGAAAGAGAAGAGCTACAGATTACTTGAAGACCTTTTGTGAAGCAAACCATTCTTGGAACTTTCTTCCAATGATGATTCTGGGCAAGTATGTCCTGGTCAACAAGTATACAATGGTTACCAGACCCCTTGAACAGAACAATGCCTTGTATTTCAAGCATTTTAAATAATTTCTCAAGGTATATCAGAATATTCCAATTTGAAGCCAATACCTGTAGAGAATAAATGGTAAAGGAGATGTATACCCTTAAAACATGTTGGAATGTTTGGAAGCAAACGTAATGTAGGGATGGGGGTTGTTTAAAGAACTACAGTATGTGGTCCTCCTTAACTAGTCTTCAGTGTTCCATCTCATCCCCCTCATTTTCCACAATAGTTTTTATAAATTTGCATTTTTCTTCCCCCTGGGTGCTGCATGTGTGGGATTAAGTCAATTCTTAAGGCTTATTGGAGAATAGCCAATCATCAGCAGATCCAATTGGGTCATATTACATTGCCTTGAGTGTACTGTTACGTGTCTGCTTCCCAGCATGACCCGACTAGTCTCCCAGAAATCTGTGGTAGTGGCTGACAAAGATGATTTGAGCTTTTTGGCGAGATACCTGTACAGCAACTCAGCATGGGAGAGAAAGAAGATTTATTACCAGTCACAGTTGCCACGCATGAAAGGCTGTAAGTATTTGTAGAGAGACGACATGTGGTATGTAGGTTCATGCCTTTCCTATTGACATTATTGGATACTTTCAATTACTGGAAGTGTAATTTGCTACTTCAGTAGACATGACACATAAAGGTTATGGTCCTCAGTATAGGCTCATGTGTTCTGCAAAGAATAATTAGTTAAAGGGCCAAAATATAGGGACTGTGTTGGTAATGCATACTGCCTTCTGCCTATATGAATAAAATGTACTAAACAAGTCCAGTGAAACTGAAGACTGTAGTTTAAAGTTCATTCCACTTTCTATTCTGAGAGGAGGAAAAGTTATGTCAGCTAACAAATATACATGTGTTCAACAAACTCCTCCTTATATGAAAGACTAAGACATAGATGGCAGTTATGGCAAAACATTATACAGATCTTATTGTCTCCAGTGGATGACTTTAAGAATAAGTATGAAACCACAGTCATTAACCAAAAACATTTAGTTCAAAGTGAAAAGAAAGGCGGAACACATTTTCAATGCAAACCCTTTACAATGATACATTTAGCCTTTGTTCAGCTTATATGCATATTGTCCCTCAAACCAATTCCATCCAATACTGTGCAGTAATTCTGACCTATGAGTATAAAAGTTGGCTCATCAGATTATACATCCCACCCCAAAAAATTAAAAGATTTGAGATGGTGAAGATGGAGATCAGGGTAGTAGCGGAGAGTAAAAAATTTTCCTAATTTTCATAACTATGAAGCTTTTCCTTCATTTAGGTCATGGTATATCTTGTGTAGGTAATTTTAGAGCAACTGGACTTGCGGAGTAATCATTGAAGACATTTCACTACTCATCCAACAAATAAAGTAAAACAAAGCAAGGTAGTATATGCAGTCCAGTGTAGCAAGGAGTGCACACTCTGTATATTGGGGAGACGAAGCAACTGCTCCCCAAGCGAATGGCTTAGCATAGGAGGGTGAACTCTACAGGGCAAGACTCCGCTGTCTCCCTACACCTAAAAGACACTCCTTTGAAGATAACGATGTCTTAATTTTGGATAAAGAAGACCACTGGTTTGAACGAAGCTTGAAAGAGGTGATTCATGATAAGGTGGAGAAACCATCCCTGAATAGTGGAGGGCCTTTGACACCACCTGTCTGCTACATACAATGCTGTTCTAACATCTGTACCCCAGTGGTTTTAGAACACCACACATCCATTCATGCAACTCTCACAAATAACACCTGTTTCTACGAGTTGCTTGATATCTTGGGAATCCTATCACAGTTACCCTACTGAATCACACCTCTGTGAGTTTCAGGTGCCATCTCTCTAAAGAGTTACAATGTGCCATTGTGATTGGATAAGTGGAAGAGTTTATATGAAGAGGACTTCCCATACCAGTCAGTTGAACTAAAGAAGCTGCTCGGATGAGTAGTGAAACGTCTTCAATGATTACTCAGCAAGCCCAGTTGCCCTAATTTTCATAATGAGGACATTGGGGGCTTGTACTATAAATATGGTATTATAGATCTGAAAAGGTCTCAAAATTAAATGTCAGGGTTTTGGTTTGTAATGCATCACAGGAGGAAAAGTAAGAGTGGGGAAAAGTATACTGGGTAATGAGCAAGACGGGGTCATCTTTTAGGGGCTGATCCATTGATGCTTGGGTATGGGTAAAACCATGTCAGGAAATGTGATTTTTTTGGCGATAGAGTTAAAGAAAACATTTCATGAAAAGTTTTGACCAAAATCCAAGCATCAATAGATAATAAATTAATCCCTAAGACTCATTAGTTGGTGAATATTAATCATTTAACCCCATTAAGGAGCTTGAAACAACTGTAGCATCTACTGAGCTGGCTTAAAAAAATGCCACCTCAGCACAGCACCAAAGACTTAAGGAATGAAATAACCACAAAAACATTGAACGCTGCCAAAACAAATGCCACGCCTCCATCAGAGATAAGTGGACCAATCATGCGAGATGTCGACTGTATGAACTGGGATTATGTTCATATGGGGCCTAAACAAAAACATGTGGGCGTTTTGCCAAATTTAGCCCGTAACATGTTGAAATGTGCTGAAAGCCATTCAAATATGGGAATTATTCACACAGTCTCAGATTTCCAGAAATACTTCTTTTATTTGTGATATGTCAAGGAGTGATTGGGAAAGTTACTACTGCATGATGTATTGTTTTACAGGGGTAAAGGCAGGGTGTAAACATGGCACTGGCATATGCCCTATATAATATAGACATAAAACAGCAGATAAAGCAGATAGTTTGCAAACAGAATTGCATTTTTTTCCATACTGCGAATGTCCATAAATGCTTTTTAAATTTGGTAAAAATTACTAATTGTGAATATTTATGTGCTCACACTGCATTTGAATGACACCACAACTTTGGTGGCAGAGAAAATATTTGTAAAACAGTTTTGCAAATTGCAAATTTAAGTTACTGTGAGTGCTATTTTCGTGCACAACAACCTTGCACAGTGGGTGCACTCACGCAAATTACTTTTATTAATTTATGCGCAATGCAAATTCACAAAAAATGGAAAGATGGGCACAGCAGTGCAATATTTTAGTGTTCATGAAAAAGCATAGGCAATACATCCATTTGCTAATAAATATGTGTTGTGCAAACTTTATAAATGACCAGCAGGGTCTGCTGCCCCATCCAACCTATAGTAACCTTGAAGGACTTTGGTGGATTGACACTCTTTTCACTCATCTTATTTTTGCCCCTAGTATCTTCTTTTTCACATACTCTCATCTATTCTTTCCTCCATTCCATGTTTTTGTTCTCATTTGGGCGCAAATTCACTAAGCGCCGAAGCGCCGAACGCTAGCGTTAATTCGCTAGCGTTTGGCATTTTTTGTTACTGCGCAAATTCACTAACGAACGCTGGCGTAGTTTCGCTAGTGTTACTTCGCACCCTTACGCCAGGCGAATTTTCGCTAGCGACGTAACTACGCAAATTCACTAATGAGCGCAGTGTACTGAACGCTACCTTTTACGCTAGACTTCCTTCGCCACCTCAGACCTGGCGAAGCGCAATAGAGTAGATAGGGATTGTTTCCAAAAAAGTCAAATTTTTTTCTAAGTCCCAAAAAACGCTGGCGTGTTTTCTACATGATGGGTGATAGGCTGAAAAAGATCGAAAATTACCTAGCCTAGACATGTGCCCACTTACCTAGACAGTGGGCACATGTGTAGGGCAAAATAAAAATTTTAGTTGCTGATTTGAAGGTTTTCTAGGCATTTGAAGTGGTGATACGTGTTCCTCCATTGAAATTTGAATTTCGCGCCGTATGCAAATGAACCATCGCTAGCGAAACTTCGCTTCACTTGGCAAATTAACGCTAGCGCAACTTCGAAAACTTACGCTACCCCTGTGCGCAACTTCGGATTTTAGTGAATTTGCGGAGCGCTGGCGAAAATACGCCTGGCGAAGTGTGGCGAAGTGCGGCGAAGTTGCGCCTGCCCCATAGAATTTGGGAGTGACCATGGGATAAATATACAAGACCAAGAAATTGGGGTAAACTGAAGGGTCCATTAACATCTGGGCCACTGATATATTTCCTGGTACTTGTTGGACCAGTGTAAAACCCAAACCCATTTATGGCGCATTTGGGCAAGAAGTCAAAGGGTGACCCTTGTGCTGTTTCATTACAACAGGTTCAGAGGGGACGTGAACTTTAAACCCAATAATTCAGAATAAAATCTCAAGATTAGCAAAGTCAAGATGCAATGTTTGGAATTAGAACATGACCAGGGGACTCCTCAATTGACACTTCTCTTTTGGCCTTTCCACTGAACCCCATTGCTGCATACCTTAATGAAACACCAGGAACCAGAAATGGGGTAAAATGTCCACAGTATTTATTCACATTTTATCAAATAAGTAGGGCCTTGTCAGCCTCACCCCAAGGCAATATTCAAAACCAGAATTCCATGGGGCTAATTTACTAGGGCGAAGTGACGTCATTTCGGCACTTGGCCAATTTACTAACGGGCGCTGGCGGAATTACACTAGCGAAGGAAATATACTCTGGCGCAACTTCACAATCTAACGTCAGGCGAATTTTCGCTCTGGCGAAAGTGCGTTACTATGTACTGTTCACTAAGTTATTGATTTTATTGAATGTTACCGCTATCACCAGACTTGCCTTTGCCACCTCAGACCAGGCGAAGTGCAATAGAGTGGACTTGGTCCAAAAAAAGTTGAAATTTTTTTCTAAGTCCCAAAAAACGCTCGGGTCTTTTCCTTTTTTACAGGGTCATAGGCTGAAAAGGATCAAAATTTTTTTTGGGGTACCCTCGTTCCCCCCTACATTTGATAATATATACTATACTGTGGGCACATGTGTTGGGCAATATAACACCTCTATATAATTTTATTAAGGTTCCTTGGCCTTGTGTAGTGTAATGTATTTGCTGCAGCGTATACAGCCATTGTACTTAAAATGCACGCCGTATGCGTAACTTTGAACTGCTGATCGTATCTTCGCTAGCGAAACCTCGCAAGCATCCAGTACCCTGTGCACAACTTCGGATCTTCTTGAATTAGCATTGTCCAGGTGAATTTACACCTGGCAAAGGGTTCCGATGTGCGCGAACCCAGCACTGGCGAATTTTTGGCCGTTAGTGAATTTCCCCCCATAAGAGATAGCTACTATGCTCTGCTGTAGCTCACTTGAGATCAACACTATGGCATTATATCCTTCAGTGAGTATAAGGCTGCTGCCACCTACAGGATGGTCCCCAAATCTGCTACCAGCAGGAACTGCATCTCCCACCATGAGAGAAGTTCAGCAGCCCTGATTCAGCAGTGTGTAGATGATAGGAAATCACAGGCTGTCACCTAGAACAAGCAGTCATCAACCCACCGTGCAGTCACAGGAGAGAACCTCCTTTCTCCCTCTTCTAAATTTGCCTGTGCAGTACTCAGCAAGGTCCTACCACTGCTGTGACAAATACAATTTAAAATACATTATCATATATCCACTGTTTTGGTCCAGAGAAGGGCAAAAAACCCAGCCCAAAGCCAATGGCAATTATGCCTCAAGAGGGGAAAAATATATATCTCAAAAGATGGAGGCATATAGTGTGGGTCAGCACTGGCAGATACAATGATAAAATGACCACGATGGACAGTTGTCTTTTTTTCATCCCAAATTATCTATCGGGTAGTGACCTATTTCACTTCACCCAAAATTCGTGAAATGGCAAAAAAAAAAAAGTCAATGGGTGACAACATTCAGGTATCGGACCTGTTATCCAGAATGCTTGGGACCTGGGGTTTTCTGAAGAAGGCATACCTTAAATCTACTAAAAAAAATAATTTAAACATGAATTAAACTCAATAGAATTATTTTGCCTGCAGTAACAATTCATTATATCTTAACTGGGATCAAGTACAAGGTACTGTTGTATTAATACAGAGAAAAATGGAACAATTTGAAAAAATTCGAATTTTTTGATTAAAATTAAGTATATGGGAGATGAAGTCTATTTGGAGTATTCTGGATAAGCGTGTTTCTGGATAATGGATCCCATACCTGTATAACCCTATGGTCACAGAACTTTAAAATGACTTTGTATCTTAAAACTCAGATGCATCTATTTACAATCTCCAATAACTAAATTATCCTGCTGAGAAAAGGATTCAGAAATTCAAAACAACAGCTAAAAAATTATACATATATGTTTACTTGATTTTCTAGTAGACTTGAGGTATGAAGATCCAAATTACCAAAAGATCCATTACCCGGAAAACCCCAGGTCCCGAGCATTTTGAATAAGAGATCCCATACCTGAACATTACTAGTGATGGGCTAATTCCCGCGATTTGGCACTGGTGAATCCATTCGCTAAAGTGACGCAAAAATTCAAAAACAGACTCCGGCGTAAATAACTAGACGCCTGCGCCGTTTCGTGAAATTTTTGCCGTTTCCCACATGATCAGCAAGTGAGGTGACATTTATCATATCTTAAGCCAAGATTATTATGCTAAAAAGTAAAACGTTATACAGATCAGATAGGGGAAATCATTACCCATACTATAGATGAGAATTTTATTTCCATGTGTGTTGTTAATGAATTTAGCCACCAGCTTATGTCAATCACGTACGTCTGACACTCACATTATATAAGTACAACTGACATCCAGCAGGCTAAAATCAATAAGAGCCGTTGGAATATTTATTTTTTATTATATTGTTATCTGAGAGCTGTCAGACCTTATGCGGAGTGGTCACAGATCAAACATATGTTCCCGAAGGGAATCCGAACTCCTTTAGCACATGCACTAAGTCAAGATAAAATAAATAGAGACCAATTAGAAATAATGAATGGTGGTTGTGGGTCTAAAGAAGCTCAGCTACCTTGGCTGGTTTTAGGCTTGTGCAGGGGATGGGAATGTGTCCCCAAAATGGGAAAGGCCCCTGGTGTAATCATTAAAGGGCATGTAAAGGCAAAAAAATAAAATCCCATTTTTATTTTTTTTTTAATGAAAACAAAACATATCCTGCTGTGGATAGGAATTATCAGATGGTCCCTAACTGCTGAGCAGGGAAACAATCATACTTATGAACAGCAGGGGGAGCCCCCGCCTTACTTCCCAGCCATGCAGAACTCAAGCAGCTTTGTTTATGACGATTCCTAAGCAGCCCAGACCACACTGAGCATGTGCACAGTCTTAGTCTTGCAAAGATGTATAACAAAGTTACAAGATGGTGACCCCCTGTAGCCAACTTTGAAAGCATAAATTATTTGTTTGATTAGGCTTGTGGTGCAGTAAGTTCATGTTTATATTTAGTATACAAAATACAGCATTTCTAGCCTTATTCTATTTTACACTTTACATGCCCTTTAAGAGATATTTTCAGTACATACTGAACATGCTGGAGGGCTGAAGGCTGGGTATCCTTTATAGATGTGCTGCAAATATCTAAAAGATTTTGTATTGCCAGTGCCCTTCTAATCTATAGCGTCTAAACTATTAGGCTCCTTATTCACTGCCCCCCCTACCAAGGTCAGCAAAAGTTCCTTCTAACCCCAAGAAGCACATTTATCTAAGGCTGAAATGTAAATTCACATCTCCACAATTTACCAAAAAAAAGTGGCTGCCTATATTCATTTAATATCTGAAAAGGCATTTTCTTGGCATGTGTTCTCCTGGTTCCATAACATATGCATACAATGCAAAGAACAGAAAACATTACTATTTTCCAGAGAGAGAGTTTTCACTTATTTAATATTATTCTTAAGAATAAGAATATCATTTTTTATGACCATCGCACTTGGGGTGCTCGGATTCACGCTGTGCTCTGAGAGATTGAGACTCAACAAAATCTCCACATTCAGTTTAATGGGAAATGGTTTTCTAATGATTGAGTGATACTGGGGCGGATAGCAGGACTTGGCCTTGGAATTCATATTCTTAGGTCAGCGCTAGTATCTGTCAAGGGTGCCATATTTCTCCTGCAATTGAAATGGAAGTGGCTGTGGGCAGAGCGGGAGGTCCACCAACATCAAAATGCCCAATGTTCTTAAATCCTTAAAGGGCATGTAAAGTCTAAAATAGAGATAGAAATGCTGTATTTTGTATACTAAATATAAACATGAACTTACCGCATCACAAGCCTAATCAAACAAATAATTTATGCTTTCAAAGTTGGCTACAGGGGGTCACCATCTTGTAACTTTGTTATACACCTTTGCAAGACTAAGACTGTGCACATGCTCAGTGTGGTCTGGGCTGCTTAGGGATCGTCATAAACAAAGCTGCTTGAGTTCTGCATGGCTGGGAAGTAAGGCGGGGGCTCCCCCTGCTGTTCATAAGTATGATTGTTTCCCTGCTCAGCAGTTAGGGACCGTCTGACAATTCCTATTCACAGCAGTAAATGAAGGGAGAATTTCACTGCATACAGTCAGGTTTCTTATAAAAACTGTACACATTTTTTAATTAAAGTATATTTGAGATAGGTTTCTTTTTCATTAAAATTGAAAATGTTTGTTTTTTTGCCTTTAAAAAACACTTTCCCTGGGTTATACACTATCCCACATATTTTTAGGTGGAAAGCACCCTATTTTTGCATGCATTCTCAGCTCACCCCCATACTCATGTCGTATACCCCTATCTATGTTCTTATATATCCTGTTCTTTATTTACTCCCCTACTTTCCTCATGAGAAAATTGAAACTTCTATGACAACACTGATTCTGATGTTTATAACTATATGTTAAAATGTTGGCCAATGGAACCTGCTGGTTGGAAAATAAATAAAAGATGTATCCTACTGATATGGTAACATATGTTTCATTTAAAATTCATTATTCATATTTAAGATTTGGGCAGAAGTCCATGCAGCAGATGAAGCACCACTTGAGAGCTGAGACATCAGAAATAAGATTATCTTAGTATGCACTGTGGCCAGCTAGGAATGGGCGGATAATATCATTGATAATATAACGGAAATGTTCTCCAAAATAAAATCAGAGGGCCTTACTTGCAAGAGCTAACATTTGCCTCTTCAATGCAGCAGAAAGTTCTTTGAAATCCCTTGAATCAAATCTCTAGATTTGCATGTTGATTGCCTAAAGTCAATGCAATGCTTTAAATGCAAGGACTAGAATGAACCAAAGTGTTCTAGACCTACTCAACAAATGCATGATCGACCGTTTCTGCCTTATACTTCATCCAAACAGTAACCACAATTACAGAATATTTGTTGCAGTAGCACTTAATGGCCGGTATCAACCTAATGAGTTTTTTTCTGCTGGGCTACAGAAGAACTATGGAATCTGATTTGTGCTGCTGATAAGACACAAATGTGTGGGCTGAAGCCAATTTCAAGTAGATGGAGCTCTACACTATATCTGTTTCATACTGAAAACCATAAAAAAAAAAAAACCTTTATGACATGCTCAGGCACTTGTCACCCCATGGTGCCATGCTGTCCCGTTCTCTATTGCTCAGGGTGAAATCTTATACTACTCCACTTTTGTTTATAACATTGTTAGTAAAATGGAGCATACGGTAACTATTAAATGTATATGCCAGGAAAAATTAAACATGTATATAAATGGTCTGTATCAAGTGATCGAAAATGATAATTTTCCGTATAATTTGTATCACTATCATCAATTATATGGAATGCTATACATAATATAACTTTAAAGAGCTAGTCTAGCATTTATTTCATAAGATTTGACCACTAGGTCTCAAGTTGTACAACCTTGGTCCATGTATAAGGGTGCCTGGTGGTCTAGTGGGGCAGCTGAAATGGCCGCATCCTTCAGCACGCATGTCCTTTCTGGTTTTGACCATTCTAATTCCCATCGCCCAATGTAGGTCTATTGTTAGATAGTTCCTGGGTTCCTGGTTTCCTGTTCTTGAGCCTTACCTGTCCATGACCTCTGCTGATTTGCTGCCTGTACCGACCTTTGCCTGTTGCTGACCATTCTCCTGTATCCTGACTTTGTACTGCATTACTAATTTGACCCTGGCCTGTCCCATGACTACACTTACTCTTTCCCTGTCCTTCCTGTCACACGTTATGGTTCCCTTGTTTGCCCAGAACTCTCACTTATAAGACCTGGAGGCATCCAAGTAGCAGAGGGCTCCTCCCAAAGTAAAAGACTGCTGTTATAGGCAGTAGTGGAACCTGTGACCGGAACCTTGGCACCTTTCTGGGTTTGAGGATACCAAACGTGACACCATGATTGGTGGTCTGCTCTAATAATGCTAAATAATGGGGATTGTTATGCTTCTCTAAAAAAATTAAAAAAATACAATATAAAAAATATCTAATTAAACAAAACTATCATAAAGGTAAAAAATTTAACTGCTCTAAGTAAAATATACATAATATATATACATATAATAATCATTTTTCTACCCTTCCTTTCTATTCTTCCCATTGCTTTCTGCCATCCCTTGTTTTTTTATGTAACCTTTTGTTGGTACACTCACTTACTTTGGTGCCTTCAGGCTGACTTGGACCTCTTTGCAGGAAAGATACTGGAATACTGTGATTTATAGCACAGTGCATCCACCTAGTGGGCAATTCACCTCAGAGGAATTCCACTAGGAAAATAAACCACACAATTTGCAGTAACCAATTATTAAGTTATATAGAAGTTGTAAAAGAAAGAAATGGGCTTAATAGTGATGGACGAATTTATTCACCAGGTGCTAATTCACGGCAATTCCCGCAATTCGCGCTGGCAAATCAATTTGTGAAACCGCAGCAAAAATTAGCTGGCGTCAAAAACGCCAGCGCAATTTCGTCAAAAATCTGTGGAAATCTGTGAATTTTCCAGCGAATTTTCCAGCGAAGTGAAACGCCCCAAATTCGCCCTAATACATCTAATACATAGTACACTCCTGCACTGGGAACACGTGGGAACCTATCTAACTCACTAGTAGATATACCACTGTCTAACTAACACACTCCTTTTATAATCACAGTCCCAATCAACTCCGGATTAAACAAGACACAACTTCCAGCCAATCAGTCACTTCCGTGCCTTTAACCGGGCTTGGTGATGTCACATGCAGAACAGGGGAAGGTGTGTATAGGTATAGGACCTGTTATCCAGAATGCTTGTGTCACGGTCGGCACCCAACACCAGAACAAACACCAAGCACCCTGGTCTCAGCTCATGCTTCACCAGTAGTGTGACCGCCTTTGGGCCTCGGGAGGAGCCCTCGGGCTTACTTGGATGCCACCTGGACTTAAACGAGAGTTGCAAGATGAGGGTTCTGGATAGGCAGAGAGGCACGACTGTAGATAGCGTCTTTAAGGCCAAAGGTTATGGTACAAGCAGGAATAGGCAAATTTGTGGTCAGACTGGCAGGATCGAGGGAGGTAGATAGCAAGGATCATCAGGCAGGCAAGGGTCAAAAACGGGTAATCAATCAGATGGGATGAGGCAGAATCGGAATCAAACAACAGGCAGGAGTCAAATCAGGAAGTCAATCAGGAGGGACAAGTGGAATCAAAGTCGGTTTCAGGCAAGGGTCAGGTAGTCAGAGTCAGAGTAGTCAAAAAGCCAGGTCGGGTCAAACACAGGAGATCAGAACAGATTTCAGGCAAGCAGGAACTAGCACAAGGCTCAGGAAACCACCAGGAATCAAATCCTATCACGGGCAATGAGAAACAGTACAAAATGCCCCTTTAATACCTTTAAATTTCGTGCCATTGCACGCTGACGTCATCACGCCAGCGCGCATGCGCCTATAAAACCCGGAAGTGCACGCCACGTGCGCACTAGGAAGGTTTAGGCAGAGGAGGAAAGGAGCGGCGTGACGGGCGTCCCCGCCGCACCACTAGACCACCAGTGTTAGTCTTCGTTACAGCTTGAGACCTATAAGATGGAAACAGTAGTAAATGTAATAGGTGTTACATAAACCAATGGTGGAAATAACAGAGGGCTGATGGGGCCCCTGTAAAACCTGGAACATGTCAGTATCACTGTAAGAACAAATAAAATCTCATATTACACAGGACTTTCATCTCTTGCTTAGGAACCAGCTATACTTCTTGTTTTACTATATTTGTTTATAATCATAAACAACATAATTTTTTTAGGAGGAAAAAGATATTTTTTATTATGAGAAGATGACGGCCATAAAATTCCTCCTTCTGGGTCAGTTATAAGTGCATCCCTGGCATTTTGTATCTTCTGTATACTAGCATGTAGCTTGTCCAGGGGTTTAAGTCTTAGAATTAAATCATTGTACATTGATACATGCATCTTAAAGTAAGTTTGTGAAGCTTGTCAGAAAGAATTGGTTGGCTTCTATGGAGCACTTCTAGGGGAAAGCTCATACACTACCTCTTTTGTGCTCCTAAATATGAGCTAATGACTGATGAGTTATTAAATTTTCTATAGGCAAAGTCTATATACTGCGTTCACAAAAGACCCCTCACCAACTGACATAGCATCATTTCCCATTATAGCTGATAAAAGTTGGCTTGTCTTCCCTGAAAAACTGAAATAAGGCAGCAGTTAGAGGAGACATAAACCTTCGAAGCAAATTAATGCAACATTCTTTTAAGCAGTTTTGTAATTAACTTTATTATACGTTTTTTACACAGCTAATTTAATGAATTTGAAACACTACCACCTGCTGTTCATTCCAGCAGACTGCCTGTTAGAAAATTAAGTTAGTGAGAGAAAGGAAAGTCTTGTGATGTTGCTTAGCTCCAAAAAGTAAGTCAGTGAGAAGAGAAGACTAATATGTTATTTAGGTGGTCAGGTCTAAGCCATAATTTCACAACATTTTCAGCTGAAATTAAAAGCAAGTGGCGAAATTGTTCCAAATTCATTATATCAGGAGTGCAAAAACTGCTAATATCTTGAAAACTAAAGAGTCATTTATGTAAAATAATGCACATTGAGCAATTTTACCATTTGTTTTGAGGGGTTACATTTGCTTTGAAACTACTATAAATGTTATACAGCTTTCTGGCACATTACCCAGTCCCCCAGTGCAGTAACTCATAGGAGTCAGAGATTGTTTTAAAGACTGATCGAAGCTTATTTCTTATTGTGGTTAAGAGGGCTAGAGAACTTGAGAGCTAAAACAAGATAAATGGTTCAATGATCCAACAATGGGGGCTAGGAAAGGTCTGGCTTAAATAGGTACTTGATAACTGGATACCTGCCTTAAAGGAGAACCAGACCCTTAATTATGATAACCTCTATCCTACATAGACCCCCCCTCCCTGCTCCCCCCCAGCCTAGCTGTTACCTTTGGTAAATGCCCCTAACTCTTTACTTACTTCTCTTTGCAGATTCAGCGCAGCGGAGCTCACAGGAACCATCTTTACTTCTTTAATCTTCTGGTCTTCTTCCGGCACTACTGCAATTTTCCGCATTTGTCAGAAGCCCAAAGACTGCTCAAACTGCGCATGCGTGGATATGGCACTTGCTTCTTGAAGAAGACCGAAGAGAAGAAGATGGCACCTGCGAGCTCTGCTGCACTGAATCTGCAAAGAGAGGTGAGTAAAGTGAGTGAGTTAGGGGCATTTACTGAAAGTAACAGCTTGGCTGGGGAGGAGCAGGGAGGGGGTCTTTGTAGGGTAGGGGTATTTATAATTAAGGGTTTGGTTCTCCTTTAATGAAGTGGATGACAGTTGCAGATCCCTGTACATTGCTCCTTATGCCATAGCCATAACAGACAGGCCAGAAAGAAGACTGTAGCTGAGACAACCCCAGTAGAACAAAAAGTCACATACATATAGAGTAAGATGATGAGCTTTGGCTTCAGTGGCATTTGTCCTTTAATCCTTGTGGTATAATTTCTTCATGTTCGTTTTGACCAAATTTTAAATTTTTAATGAGATGTTTATTTTTTACAAGGAGTTTGTTTATTTTACAAAATGTGTTTAACTGTACTGTTTAGAAAATTATTTTAAATACATTTTCTGTTGTATTCGTTATTGTTACCCATTTTTTATGACAGGACAGTTTTTCAAACTTTTTTTTTTTTAGCTGAACCAGAGCTACAGTGGTATCTTTCTCATTTTTCTAAAGCCTATTTTTGCTTGCCTCATCTTTTTTTCAGAGTTTTTATTTTTAGAGGAGTGGCTTTGTGTCCTCATTTACTGCACCTTCCACTCCTGTTCTCCTGCCTTCCTAATGTCAAAAACAACCATATAACCCAATTCCACATGTCCACTGCTTAACAGTCACTTTTGTCCTCTCATTCATTCTCTACATCTAAAGGTTTTCTAGCCACCATGACCATAGGGACATTTTTCATATTTGATCCATCCTCATAAAAGAGGAGGGCAAAATTCTAGTACAAGCACAACCCCTACATGTAACCTTTGGTCTATACATGGCCTTCTTCTGTCCTCCTTACTAATAACTTTGCTCTTAATCCTTCATCCAGGACTTCTTACGTGCTGCACCCTCCTCTGGAACACCCTTCCACCCCCCAAAAGAAACTCCAGAAACCTCTAAGTTTTAAAATTATCACTTAAAACCCATTCTTTCATTCTAGCCTATAACCTAAGCCACCCAGCAACTTGACCACCATCTTATTAACCTTACTCTTCAGTAAGACACATACACACTAACTACTGGTTCTCCATTTTTCACTATGTACTTACCATTATTATCGTAACCAAAAAGACCTCTTTGGCAAAAGGTACTGGTTTATTGTTTTGGTAGAAACACACACTTTAATCAAGCTGCCCGAGAAAACCTATTTTATAAGGGAGTAAAGTGTGGGAATTGTATTCAGTCCATGGCATACACAAGATTTTTCTTTTTTGTAATGACATCTGGAACAGAATTTCAACTTCGTTTTCTTTCATCCTTTGCTTTTTGCAGTGTGCTGTGTAATGGCAACTGACTTTTTTTAAGATACATGTTCCTGTTTCTAAAGTTGAAAATGCATTAGTAGTATCCATGACCCTACAGTATACAGATACGTTCCAGTTAGTTCATCCATCTGCAACTCAATAAGTTGATGTATACATGCTCGAGATGTGGTCACTGAACGTTTTTGAAAATAAAGTTGTTCATGGTCAGTTTCAATTTTCATAGTGTAGGAAACACAGAATGAGAGAATGTGTTGGCAGATAAGAACCAAATGGTCCATCTACATCTCCATAGTAAAGCCTAGTATAAGCAGATAAAAAACTTGAAAGCTTGAGTTTGTAATAAAAATGGCATTTTTAAAACAAGCAAATCTGGGTAAATTAATTACTTAATACTTTTTAACATCATCAGAACAAGAAAGAAGCTTTGGTAGGAACAGTCACCTTCGTTCCTGCAGACCCAAGGTATAGACAGTGCACAACTATTGGTATTTGTATTATCCTATGTGGGATGAACAGAAGCACAGGTGCAAAAATAACAGTTTATTTTATCTTTCCATCTTGTGGAACTTCTCCCCTGTATTTTTACCTGACTTTCATGTGTCTGGTCTTCCTGTCTTGCTTTGTGGCAAGAGGGACCTGTCAGGGGTCTTGCGGCTCCAGTAGCGGAGGAGTCTAGACCAAGTAGGATGAAAAAGTAGTGTAGTCAGGTTTCAGGCAGAAATTCAGTAGGCAGGATCGATGTCAGGGTCAAAGCAAGGGAATTTAGAAAAACCCAGGAACACTTAGGGGCCAATTCACTAAGATTCGTAGTTGTGCCAGCGTCCGCTTCGCCGCACTTCGCCAGGCGTATTTTCGCCCGCGCTGCGCAAATTCACTAAAATCCGAAGTTGCACTCAGGGAAGCGTAAGGTTGCGAAGTTGCGCTAGCGTTAATTCGCCAAGCAAAGTGACGTTATGCTAACTTTTACATACCGCACAAAATTGAAGTTACAATGGAGGTATATGTAGCATCACTACACAAGCCTGGGAAACCTTCAAAACAGCAAATAACATTTTTATTTTGCCCTACACATGTGCCCACTGTATAGTTAAAGTGCCATGAGTTAGGAAATGTAGGGGGGAAGGAGGGGAGCCCCCAAAAAAATTTCAATCTTTTTCAGCCTATCACCCATAAAAAAAGAAAAAACGCCAGCGTTTTACCTTTTTTTGAAGCAATCCCAATCCCTATCTACTCTATTGCACTTCGCCTGGTCTGCGGTGGCGAAGGAAGTCTGGCGTAAAAGGTAGCGTTCAGAAAAGTGCGCGTGTCAGTGAATTTGCGTAGTTACGTCCGTTGCGCAAATTCGCCAGGCGTAAGGGTGCGAAGTAACACTAGCGAATTTACGCCAGCGTCCGTTAGTGAATCGGCGAATTAACGAAAATGCGCTATGCTAGCGAATTAACGCTAGTGTAGGCGCTTCGTCCTGTGAATCAAAAGTTGTGCCTCTTCATGCATGCAGTGCCAGGACTACATAAAGAATGGGCAGCATATGGGTGGGATGTAGGCACTACTGTGCAAGGCAGGAGCACCAGATTAAATCAAGGGATTAAGCAGAAGGCTCCCTTGTGCCTATATGAGTGACCTTGTAAAGAATGGATAATCTGCCTCAAATTGCACCTGCCACTGGTTCCGGCAAAAGTGGTCTGTGTATGGGCCCTAAGGGGCACCCTTTTGGTCCCCAACATATGTGCCGGTACCAATGGAAAATGAGGAAAATGAGCCATGAGGAGTTCCAGTAAAGTATAGTGTAGTAAAGTGCACTGAGGGAGCTGCTGTGCTGCCAGTTGGGTCTGTGGAAACTGCCAAATAACCCACTTAGACCCTTTTTTACACCTATGAAATTGCTTTTTCAGTAAGTCTAATTTCTTCAAAAGTATGCACGTGCAAAATTGTCTGTGCTTCAGATTTCACAAACTGTTCTCCCGGCTCCACTTAACTAATGAATGTTATTATTTAGAATGCATTTAGGCTCTCATTTCGGGCTACCTTTAACATCACAGAGCAAAATAAAATTGCTCTCTTGCCTGTAAGGAACAAAGCCCACAGTCAGTCTTTGCTGGCCCGCAGCCCAGAAGCTGGTGCCATTTATTACCACCCTGGAGACATCAGAGCCTCCATTTTTTCTGTTCTTGAAGGGAAAGGGTTTTTTTTATTTTTTTTATTTCTGTAAGTCAGGAAATGAGCTAACGCTGCTGAGGCCTCCTTATTTCTCACTTATTTCGCAGGGGCGACGTTGTTGCTTGCACAGTTTATAGATCTGCGGTACCTTGTTTTCTCTTCTTATTTGACATGAAAGGAGAACCATTCTTACTGAGAGAGAACCATTCAGAACTATGTGAAATAGGAATGAGCAATAGACACAAATATCTTCCATGAGTACTCACTAACTGACCCACAACTTCAGCAACTGGCCCAGTCTGTTGTGTTTCACTGCAATCCAACCACCCCTGCCATGTTCAGAAAACCAACCTAAACAAAAGCTGGTTAATACATACTTTATATTCATTTTATCTGATTATTAACTGCTCAAGGTTGCTAGTCATGTACAGTAGCTGCTTGCCCTTATTGAAAGACTAACAAAAAAGGGGCATATCTCTTACTTGGAGGGTGCAACCAGTGCCTGGCATAATGTCATATACAGTCAGCACTAACTCATATCCAGATACACCAATACAGATACAACAGAAATGCCTGTTTGATAAATTGCAACCACTTTGCCCTGGACACAATTTGCATATGACTTGAGTTAGAACAGTGTCACTTCTGGCCCATGGCATTAGCTTTGCAGTGTCTATTGAAGCAAAACACTCGCTGGAACTATTACCATATTTAGGGTTCCTTGTTCCAATGTGCACAGTTCCATAGGGCGCAGGATTGTCAAGTGCTGTGGCACTCCTCACAAGTACTGGCAAGCGTAAGCATCATAATGTGAGGGGTATGGGGGTTACGCCCGCCGCATGGTCCTTGAGCCGGTGCTGGCGCCTGCGCCATCTTGGGTTCTAGGGCGCGCGCGGCGCACCTGCGTGCTTCTTAAAGGCGCAGGCACACTGGCATGTTTGCGCCAGCATGTTTGGCACGCGCACGTTTGGAACAAAATTTTAAACTATTTAAGGGCCATTCTGTGTTCAGCCCCTTGCCCATGATAGAACTTGTTCTAGTGGTTTTCCTGAGCCTTGTGCGTTTGTCTTGAAATTTCTGATCTGATTATCCGTGTTTGACCTTGCTTGTTCCTGACTATTCTCCAATCTGTATCCTGACCCTTGCCTGCCTACGACAACTCTCCTGCTTAACCCCTTGATTGACTACCTGGTTTTGACCCTTGCCTGCCTGACGATTCTGATATCCACCTGCCTTGACCCAGCCTGTCTGACGATCCACTTGCCTAATCCTCTTGTACTGTGACCTACGGCCCAAAAGACTTTGCTTCCAGCCGTACCCCTTTGCCAGCCAGAACACCTATCCTTGCACCCCTCGTTAAGTCCAGGTGGCACCCAAGTAAGCTGAGGGCTCCTCCCGAAGCCCAACGGTGGTCACACTACTGGTGAAGCCGAGCTGAGACCAGGGTGCTTGGCACTTGTTCTGGTATTGGGTGCCGGCCGTGACACATGTATGGGTGTAAGTACAAATACTTTTTATGTATCAGGTTAATGTTTTGGTTGTGTTGTGAATAAGTCCTAGAGAGAGTTACCTCTGATTCTCTAGGACAGGGGTCCTCAACCTTTTTTTTACCTGTGAGCCATATTCAACTGTAAAAAGAGTTGGGGAGCAACACATGCATGAAAAAAAGTTCCCGAGGTGCCAAATAAGAGCTGTGATTGTCCATTTAGTAACCCCTATGTGAACTGTCAGCCTACAGGAGGTTCTGTTTGACAGTACATTTGACTTTTGCTGCCCTTGCTGCATGGATAGGGTGCCTGAGATCATGACCAATATGATTTGTGCAAGTTATAGTCAAACTGGCAAAAATACCATTATTTAGTTTTTTACCACTTTATTTTCCATTGTTTGTACATTTCCTTAAAGGATGGCAGTATACAGAGAAGCTAACAGGATGTTATGGTACAGTATATGTCACAAAAGTAAAATATTTGATGCCTTCTTAGTGGTGTCTTCATTGTCCTTCCTTAAAACCGGATGACTCAATATATTTCCTACCATTTGAGTATACTTTGTTGGCTCTTCTGCATTTGATGGTGCTGTTAGCATTTGGCATTTACATCCAATACTTTTCTTCTCTATATCTTTGTACTAAAGGGGATGCCTTGTATAAAACTGTATATATGTATATGTTGACATTGTATTGATTTTAATGGCTATGATGTCACTGTTTGGAACAGAAGCATTTAGGGCTTGTTAGAACAGACTCCAGTTTGACTTTGGCAAAGACTCCAGTTATGGCAAAGTGAGCTCATAGGAAACAGGGAGTGACTGAATTATAAAGGGAAGAACCAACATTAAATCTCAAACAAATGGTTCCAGTTTCCGGTATTTGGGATTAATGGGAAGTATTGTCAAAAGATGCAAAGTTTTTTTACTGGTCTGGTAACCCATACCAGCCAATCAGCATTAACTGGTCAGTTGTTTGAAAACACACATCTCACAACCATCTGGGTAACCCAACCTGTGCCCACTGCCTGTAAGAAAAGTACCTGGGTCGTGGCGGCGTGGACGGCCGCCACGCCGCTGCGCTCCTTCTCCGTCGGCTTCCGGGTCCTAGTGCGCGCGTGGCGCGCATGCACATTATTTAAAGGCGCAGGCGCGCTGGCGTAATTACGTCAGCGCACAATGGCGTGAATTTCAAACAGTATTTAAGCCCATTCATTGTTACTGCTGGTTGCCCGTGATAGGATTTATCCTGTGGTTTTGCCTGAAGCCTTGTGCTGTTTGTCCATGTATATTCTGCTTTTTATCCGGTTTTGACCTCAGCCTGTTTCCTGACGACGCTCCCATCTGAATCCTGACCTGTGCCTGTTACCCGACTACTCTATTGCCTGTACCCCTTCTGCTTGATACCCGGTTTTGACCCTTGCCTGCCTGACAATCCTTGCTATCTGCCTGCCTCGACCCAGCCTGTCTGACTATCCTCTCTGCCTCATCCTTGCCTGTAACCGTGATCCTCGGCCCAAAAGACTCTAGATACTTGCTGTGCCCCATTGACCGCCAGAACTCTAGCCTTGCCCACTCATAAGTCCAGGTGGCACCCCAGTAGGCGGAGGGCCTTCCCGAAGCCCAAAAGTGGTCACACATACTGGTGAAGAGAGCTCTGATCACGGTGCTTGGCTCTAGTTCTGGTATTGGGTGCCGGCCGTGACACTGCCCCTTCTATTCCACAACCAATTATCTACATGTGTCACTGCGACCCGACAACAGCAAAAGTACTAGCTGTTAATAAAACTGTTTCTCAAACCGTGTTCATTATTTTTTGTGATAACATTCTCTAATATTCTATGTTTTCTTAGTATCCTCTTACAGTGGAAAATGTATTTTAATGTACTCAAAAACCTTTGCCTTAAAGGGCTACTATCATCCAAAAATCATCATCCCCTATAGAAAATATGCATGCACTTCTAATTCACAGTGTAGACTACACCCCAAAACATTACAGGTGTCAGTTATCTGTTGGTTGAGTACTCATTCTGAAAGTATTGGGGATATTTTTGGGGAAAAAAAAGAATAAAAAGTTGAATAAGTACTTAATCTGCCATAATTAAGTTTGAAGGTGCAAGGTCCACAGGAGCCTCCTCACTCTTAAACTAGCTTTCTGAAGATACCTCTGTGTTTTCCGTGAGTTAGGTGACCCCCTCAGGTGACACCCAGTGGTTAAAATGACAACAAAACTTTCAAATTGAAAAATATGGCACTTGAATGTGCCATGAAGGTTCTAAATGACTGTTTCTTAAGTAATAAAATAGAAGATTTTAGCTAGTTACAACGATGTACCTTATTGTCCACATTCCCATTATAGAACTATAGAAATAGCTTTTAGATCATATATACCTCAGCACTCAGGGTATAAACATTGCAGCTCACTTATATCTAAGGTCAACTAATAGGGACAAGGGATGTGTTCAAAAAATCTATACTGTATGCATCACCCAGTTAGCTTTATGTGCTTAATATCTAAAAATCTAAAAAAATATATCCCTAAAGAATCTATGGCCTAACAATAAAACTGCCATATTGTCAGATACGGTAAGTCAAGATACAAATATTGATTTCCAATGGCTTTGTATAAAGTTATATTACTGATCAGACAAAAATATATTTATGGTAATCAGCTTTATTGGATAGTGAGTGTGTGAAACACTAGATGGCAGAAATAGACAGCGGGGAAATCAGATAACCCAGGAATTTGCATTCATGTAAAAGATCCTGATGACGTTGGTTAAGACTATAGGCACTGCTGATATAGATCGAAGTACCCTGGGAATTTGGAAAATGTCTGATACAGATAATAAACTTGTATAAGTGAAACACGATGATGGACCCTTGTCCTTGTAACTATTTATTTAAAAAGGGTTGACACTTTTATCTTAAATTCTTAAATAATATATAAATGTAATTGATAGAAAATAGAAATTAAACCCTAAAAATTAATTTGGCTTGAAATGCCATATTTTATGTACTGAATTTATAGAACCATCCTAAGGGTTCACCATCTCAATAGTAGTAATGATCCAGGGCTTCAAGGTTGTCACAGGAGATTCCCATCTTGGATTTTGTTAGAAGTGTCAGTGACACGCACATGCTCAGTGGGCTCTGAGCAGCTGTTGAGAAGCTAAGCTTAGGGGTCGTCACTAATTATCCAGCAGAAAATGAGCTTCCCCTGTAATATAAGCTGATGCTACAGGGCTGATGCTAATTGCACTGGTTTCTGTGCTGCCATGTAGTATCTGTATTAATTACTAATCAGCTTTCATTGTGACATTTCTATTCTATGTGTACTGTATATTGTGAGTGGGTCCCTAAGCTCAGTAAGTGACAGCAGCACAGAGCATGTGCAGTGAATCAGCAGAAAAGAAGATGGGGAGCTACTGGGGCATCTTTGGAGACATAGATCTTTACTACTAAAGGGCTGTGGTTGCCTTGGGCTGGTACAGAAGCACAAAATATAATGCACAACATTTCTATCTACTTCTTTAGTAAGGCTGTAGTTCTCCTTTAAAATTAACTCCTTAACCTCTTTAAAACATTTAAGGATTTATATTTATTTGGATGAATTTTAACTGTCTAAATTATTTCCCGTATTACATTACTTAGTTACATTGTAAATCATTTTTAATTTTTATTTACCCATCTAGACGGCCATGTTTTCCTATTTTATATTGGTATTGTATATTTATTGTAAAGGGGGCATTCAAATTTATTTTAAAAATGTATGAATTGTTAATTGAAATATTTCAAAGCCAAAGTCTTGGATCGTGCAGATAAAAATAGGCCGGTGTTCATTCCCACCACAAGTTACCAAGTTCCCTGAAAGAGAATCTGGTTTTGATCACCCTGCTCCTGAATTTATAGATATATTCGTTATATTACTTGGGCGATCAACAACTTTGGCAGAGATTGGTTTGGGCTTATGCTACCTTGCTTTTTTAATGTATTTATAAATACACACTTGCCTTTAATGGCAGAGAAAATGACTATGATTGATGAGCATAGGATTAGCTCTATTTAGCTCTTTTATAAATTGAAGGACAACCCTACTAGTGATACATAGTTGGCGATTTGTCAACCCACAACCAACACAAACCCAACTGACCCACTGAGAAAAGACACTTTATATATCTGTGCTTAAACCTGCCCATGTTTGAGGTCAGAGAGAGTAGGGACTATCAATGGGACGAATTAGGCCTCCCGCTTACCTGTGACCTGCTACCAGGTTTGGACTGGTTGGGGACCCAGTCCTGCTAAGCTCCCCTGCTAGTCCCATTATCTGCCCACTATGTGGCACCAAGGCACTTGCCAAAGTATTCACTGGAGTTGGAACTCACAAGCAGTGGTCGGCAGATGGGCTTTGTGTTGTGTACATCAAGAGGGGAGATCAACAGCTGTTGGCAGGAGGGGAGTTGTGGGGTGTCCATCAAGAGCAGATTCATCTTTGGTGGTTGGAAGGGGACTCTTGAGATTGGGCCTCATACTTCATATGACCAAACAATTTTCATATGTGCTCTAACCCAACGTATATTAATCCCATTGTTTTTCTACATTTAAGTGGAAATTGACAAAAGCACAATTATTAATCTAAAATCCTCACCAAATAATTGGTTTGGGTGCCTATGCCCCGAACCTTCCACTCCATACATTTCAGAGAGATGGGTCACTCACTGTGCCCATTCGGTGGTCCGGGTGCGGCGCCCCAAACCTGCAGTAAGGGAAGACTCCAGTCAATCAATGCAAATGTGTCATGCACTTCACAAACCTTCAGGCAGCGGTAAAATCAATGCAGCTTTATTTCACAGATTCATATGATGATGCATTTTGTGCGTTATTACACATTCCTACTAAACACTACCTATAAATAGCTTTAAAATAAGCTAAGGCAAAACATAATGTAAAATATCAACTGCAACTAAATTTCTCTGAAAAGTAGGTCTGTACCAAATTCATAACTTTTGAATTCCACTGATTTCCGAACTCTTCACAAAACAATTGTAGGAATATCGAATCAAACCTGAACCTCAGTTTGAGACAAATAAAAAAGCTGCATCATCCGTAAATGAAACCGGCAAAAAGTGCTGGTATTCACCCAGATCCAGAATCAAATGCTCAATTCTGTGAATTCCTCCTGAGGAGACAGCCCTATTTACTCCAGAAGAAATGGGACATTTATTTCTATGTGTTTTGTGAATGTTTTGCAGATGCCTCATATAGAACCTGAAACACAGAACTAGAGGAACATTGAATCATATTTGAATTTGAATCTTTTTCATCTTAAATGATCCTTATTTTCTTACATTTGTAAACATTTTCCTTTTTTTGTAAGGCTACATGATACTGGCCAATATGGGACTCATTAAGTAAGACAATGTGCTTGTATTCATTGCAGCCTTGTTTGATTTCTGAATAAGCTTCTTATTGCCTTAAGCAAGTTTCTTAACTTATGAGTAAATATAATATTGTGCACGCAATGTTTTTAAATGGGAGAGGACAAAGATATAGATATGGAGGCACAGCGCTTAGTATTGTTGCCTTGGCTTTCATTCTAAATTAGATTCAGAATGGCACATCATCTTAATGGGTCAAAGTTTGTCAATGGGAATCTAATTTGCAGCTATGTCCCACAGTAATCATCATCATCTGTATGAGCTTTGTAACAGGGCAATTACATTGTAAGGAACTAGAATAGATTGGCACTCCCAAACAGACCACAGTGTAAAATACAAAATGTCTTCATTCAATTAAGAAATCAATAAAAGCCTCACGAGTTTTATTCCCTGGCCAGATTTTACATAGTTACATAGTTAAATCTGGATGAAAAAAGACAAAGTCCATCAAGTTCAACCCCTCCAAATGAAAACCCAGCATCCATACACACACCCCTCCCTACTTTTAATTAAATTCTATATACCCATATCTATACTAACTATAGAGCTTAGTATCAGAATAGCCTTTGATATTGTAACGCTAATCTAACTAGGCAGTCCAAAAAGGGGTTAATGTCCAGCTAGATGTGGGAGCATGGGTTACGTGGAAGAATTCCCAGGTGGAGTAGTATAACTACAACTCTCACACTACTTTGCTACACCAAATAGAAATAATGGGCGCCAGGAGATTCTTGTGATGAACCAAACAAATAACAGTTTATTTGTACAATACAAATGAGCCCAGGGTTTACTTACAGAGGTACAAGGCATACACAAGGCAAGGTAGCCAGGTAGTACATCCATTTTCTTCTGCAATATACCTCAAAGTGGTCCTGCTCCCACCCAGTGAAGTGGTTAGGGAGAACACATTCTAATCTTGACACCCTATCCACTGTGGCCCCTTCACTCTAGGCAATTCAAAAGCCATGGGAAGCTACTCCCTACTACAATCATCGATGGAGCTCCAGCTGCTCATATATCTGTGCTCTCTACCTTACTATTCTAGAGAGTTTACAACAAAACTAACCCTGTTTAGCCAACCTCATTCCCTGCTCCCCGACTCAGACACTACAGGACCCAATCCCTCTAGGGCTAACACTTTACTGGGCCTTGTTGTACCCAGGCTCAATGGGAACAAACAGTTGATCAGGACACCAGCAGCCAAAGAGGAAGATCCACCTCTTCTCTCTCACTATACCAAAGTGTGACAGGGTGTGGTCACAGCGCCTCCTGGCCAATAACTTGGGTATGCAAATACTTGATACATGAGCTTCTGCCCATTAACTAGGAAAGGGAAATACAGCCATAGGGGCACATTAACCTTTGGGTCCCTACACTATTATGTCTGTCCAAGAAATCATCCAAGTTACTCTTAAAAGCATTAACAGAATCAACATCACAACATCATCAGATGATTCCACAACCTCACTGTTCTCATTGTGAAGAACCACCTACTCTGCTTCAAATGAAAGTTCTTTTCTTGTAGTCTAAAGGGGAGGCCTCTGGTACGGTGATCCACTTTATGGGTAAAAGGGTCCCCTGCTATTTGTCTATAATGTCCTCTAATGTACTTGTAAAGTGTAATCATGTCCCCTCACAAGCGCCTTTTTCCTAGTGAAAAAAACCCCAACCTTGACAGTCTCCACTCCACAATTTAACTCTTCCCTTCCTCTAACCAGTTTAGTTGCACTTAGTCTCTCTCTCCAGCTCATTTATATCCCTCTTAAGGACTTGAGTCCAAAACTGCCCCCCATACTCCAGGTGAGGCCTTACCAAGGACCTATAAATTGGCATAATTATGTTTTCATCCCTTAAGTTAATGCCCTTTTTTATACAAGACAGAACTTTATTTGCTTTAGTAGCCACAGAATGACACTGCCCAGAATTTAGTAGTTTGCTGATATAGTAGCCGGCATATGACTAGGTCATGGAGCCCTGATGGACTGATTGACCAATGACTAAAACAATGTCCAATGCATTCATGTCTGTTTTAAGTGAGCCCCCCGAAATGTTGTGCCATACACAGCATGCACTTTATAAGCATTTATATGAAGCAATCAAATATTTTAAAGAGAAGCTTTTGAACCCCAGCTGAAATCTGAAGTGCTTGCCTCTATTTCATTTTATCCATGTTTGGAACAGCAAACCAGGCTGTGAAGGTGAATAGCACCCAAAATTGTGAGGAAGTCTTTGAGGTCTGTAATCAGTCTAAAAGGACACAGAAATGGTCGCTAACATTCCCAAAGTTGTTTGCAAAAGTTTTTAGCACAAAACTTATAACATTCCCCCATAAAAGACTTTAACTGGTTACCGTGGAATTCCAAATTTATTCATTAAAAAAAACAGTGAAAATTACGGAATTGTTCATCACTATTGGGCATGCCTGATATTATATTTTACTATTATTATTATAATTATTGTGCATATCTGGTATAAAATACTTCATGTTTGCGAATGAGGTTATTGTAAAAAAGATTTCTCAATTCCTCGCACATTAAAACCAACAATTTCAGGGCATTGTATTTCGGCACATAGGGCCCTGGTAATTTTTTAAAGCGCCTCGGGGAGGTCAGGGAAATTTTCGAATGTTTGTAGTTTGCTAGTGAACTGGATCCTCTGCATGTATCTCCCTCCAATATTCATTGTTTAGAAAGGGAACTGAATTGGGAGAGATTTAAACAGTCCTCTCATCTGTTTTCTCTTGTAAGATTTCAATTCCTCGAGGATGTTCACCATCAGGACCAAAAAGAAAGAAAAAAAAAAAAAAAAAGTAAAACATTACAAACGTGCTTGATATGGGAAAAACTTCAAATGGTGGGAAAATTCAACCCAGATGACACAGAGGGAATCATTTTAGGACTCCTTTCTTTAAGTTTACTAGGTAATCAAGCCGTGTGCCAGATGTTGAGGAACACATATGGACGTATCAGACCTAATGCGATAGACACAGGACATGGTTACATAGACTCTGTAATAACAGGACACACTTGCATTTTTTACTAGTCGAGTCCTATGAGTTATAGCTATTAGTCATATATACATTGTGACACATCCAGGTCATTGATATAAACTGATGATTCATCTTGGTGCTGATTCATCTTGGCCATATGTTAATTGCCTAAGCCCTAGTTTTTTTTCCTTTTTTTTCCACCCATAACAAGGACCCGTAAAACTTCAGATCTAAATATAGATGGGAACAGGGATGGACGAATTTTTTCATCTTGTTTCACCGCGGAAATGACGCCCATAGACTTGTATGGCGTCACGCGTAAAAAAAATGACACACGTCTATGACATTTTTCCGGTGGCAAATTTTTACCGAAACAAAACGGTCAAATTCGCCCAAGCCTATTGGGAAGTCCAAACTTACAGACTGACTAGGACTACAAACAGCAGCCCCCCATACTTTGCTACCTTAGTTATTCCTTTTTTCTCTATATTAGCAGTTTTCTTCTCAATGGGGCTTCTTTATGACCAAGTGCAAGTGCATCTAGGTTTATATGTTTCATTAAAGGTACTTGTGTCCAAACATCAAACAAGGGAAAGTTGTGCTCACCACTAGTTTTTAAAACCATTAGGCGGGGGTGCAATGAGGCTGTGGCCACAAAATACATATAGTCAAATACAAGAGTCCTCTGCACTCAACCCATTATCAATATATTTAAGACATTGAGACATTTTGTACATATAAGCTACTAAAAATGCCTTACCCTTTAAACAAAACAGGTGAGCACAACTTTCCCTTGTTTGTTATAGTTATACAGGAGCAGTGACCAGCTCCATGTTGTAGCCCCCACCCTTCCCAGCTATAGTCAGGTGATCCCACTGGTGGCCAATAAAAGGGCAGCCAAGTTTGGGAGTTTTACTTTGAAAGCAGCAAGTAAGTTACAAGTTAAATTTAGTCCCTTTGTCAAATGTATAATGAAGCAATAGAATTCTTAATGAATCAGATGAAAATTGAGTGTAGGACTGGCCAGATATGGGATGACTTTGACGTAGTTGGCCAGCTTAAATATATTGCAATATATGGACAAACAATCCCTGTTTTGTTTAAAGGGTAAGGCATTTTTCAGTAGCAGTATGCACAAAATGTCTCTGTCTTAAATATATTGATAATGGGTTGTGTCCAAACATCCTTATACCTCCGCATTGCTGAATTTGGCATCCGTTCATTCAGAAGATTCTGTGTTTACTGATGGAAAGTAAGTGCACCTAATGACACAAGGTGCTACAGTGGACTGTGTCAATAGATACAACAGACTTGCACCCAAAAAAAATCACACACTAATGTAATGTGAATGCCGAATGCCAATGAGACAGCTTCCATACTACAAAAATTGCTGCTGCAACGTGCGCCCAGTTAACAAACAACCAACACCTAATTGTGTTTATTTGGTGTATCAATTGCCATTGGGACTAACATAGTCACAATTATGCTGGAGTTGTGGAAAAACAATGTATTGTGGGTAATAAAACATGGTGAATGCATCAGACATTGCACACTTAACTTGCTTAAGTAAATGACCCTTATTGTCTTTAATTCTTCCTCCATGTCTTTTTTGCCATGATTAACCTGTCGACCTTATGTACTTCTATAACCTCCTTTAATTCTCATGCCATTTCACTGTATTTTTCTTTTCTTTCATGTCTTTCTGCCAATTCTTTTCTTTTGACTTTTTATATTCTCGGTTCTCCCTATCCTCTGTTTGAGCTCCAAATTCCATCTTTTATTCTGCTCTCCCCTTTATTATGCTCTTCACTTTTCTTGGCCCATCTGCCTTTCTTTTTCCCCCACTTCAATATTAGTCACTTTTCTCTACTCATTCTTCTGTTTTTATCAGTTCTCTTTTTAATGTTTCACTGTTCCTTAGCTGCTAGCAAAGATATCCAGTTCAATTCAACCTGTCTCATTAAGCCTTAGAAGAATGGGACTGACCAGCCTGATATATCCAATATGCAAATTATTTGCAGATATTCTCTGGTCTTGAGATGGTAATTTTGGGCTCAAGTGGATCACACTTGATTCTGGTATAAAGGAGCTAAAAGTACTTGCTGAGCATGTCAGAATTCATGAGTGCTACAATCGATGCATGGAATTAAATTTGGCAGCAGACTCCCTTGCCTTCCACCAGGCCCGGACTGGCAATCTGTGGGTTCTGGCAAATGCCAGAGGGGCTGCCATAAAGTGCCATACAAAGTGACTATTTAGTGGGCTGGTGGGGGCTGTTTGGGCCTCTGTGTGGGCAGATTGGGCCTCTGTGTACCTTAAATGCCAGGGCCTATTTTAATTCTCAGTCCGGACCTGCCTTCCACCCCAGACAACTCCCCTACACACATCAATGGGTTTTCTCACACTTATTGGACATCACAGATCAAGACCAGGAACAATCCAAAATTTAATTTGTAAAAGATGTTTGATAATAAAATACTTTTCACCAACTTGAAATGGAACTGAAGCGCCAAATAAAGTCTTCTGTCTGTTGATGCTCCACGAGGCCCAGCAGTGGTGCTATGTAGACTTTATTGTACTAGGCACATCCAAGCTGGAAGACACACTGCAGCTAGACAGGTTAACTAAACCTCTTGCAATATTTACAGTCTCTCATGAATTCAAACTACAGGCTCTCGCTCCTAGGGCTATGGACCTAAATCTATTTCATAAAAATATTGTCGCAGCCAAAAGTAGTATAATACATATGGATTTTTTTTGTATAGATTCTTCTTCATAAAACAGAGCAACTTGATGTAGAAGAGATAAGCACAAGTGAAGGGTGAATCTGTCCCGTTTCGCTGGAAAATTCTCGAAACTCCGGAAAAATTTGCAAAACGAAACAAAAAATTTGTAAAACGCATTAGTGTCAAGTTGATTTTGACACGCAACAATTCTGACACGAGCGACAATTTATTTACGCTCTACTCTTTTGTCCAAATGCATTGAAGTCAATGGGCGTCTACAAATTTTTGACGTGCAACAATTTTTATTTGTCACGGCAAATTTTCGCCTCCATTTTGTGAGAACATTCTCGAGCAGTGAAATGAGGAAATTCATGCCTGGCGAATAATTTCACCCATCACTAATTAGAACATGCCTTTATTTTATTTGGATTTGCAAGGAGGTGCAAGCCTACTGGTCCCAGATATACCAGAAATCATGCCATGTGCCTGGGAGGGGCGGCAGGATTTTTTCCCTGTGTCCCACTGGCCCAGTCCGACCCTGGGTCATGCTTCTCAGTTTGGATGCTGAACTTGATACATACAAATATGAAAGAAAACTTTTCAAGCCGTTTTGGTTGTCATATCAAGTTGCAATTCTTTTTGCAGTACATACACATGGGAAAGCTATGTTTTACTTCTTTAGCTATTGCTTAACCACAATTTATCCCCAGTTTGGGTTAATAATAGCTATAGGGCTGCAAGTGGATATCCTTGTATTTTTTAACCAATATGATGAAGGTATTATCCTTCCTTCATTACGAGAGCCCCCTAGATCCAAAGCTGAGATGTGTACAGATTTTTCCCAGAAAACATAAAATAGACTTCTGTTCTCTGACTCATAGACATGTAAATACTTGCGTGCAAACAACCCATTTCAAATTGGACTAGATGTACAATAGATTTGTAACCAACGCAGCTTATATAGGGTAGACAGTCACTGCTTAGGTATGTACCAGGTGCAGTTTATATGGTGTAAGCACTCCCTGCTTATCCATGTAACTAAAGAGACTGTGCATGTTACATACTGAAAATGGGTTGAAAAAAGACCAAAGTCCATCAAGTTTCCACATGAAACCCAGTGTCTGGTGCAGTGGTCCTCTTAATGGGTAAAAGGACCCCTGCTATTTGTCTATAATGTCCTCTAATGTACTTGTAAAGTGTAATCATGTCCCCTCGCAAGCACCTTTTTTCCAGAGAACATTATGACTTTCATTATGACATACCAACAGAAAATACAGTGCAATTTTTTAAGCAGGACACTCAAAACACATTAAACGCAGACTTAAAGGCAAAAAGAAGTAGAAGAACTCTTAAGGTCCCTTATTGGCCCGTGTGTGGGGCCATCTGACGGGCTTCCTCGATCGGCAGGTTGAAAGATCGCGGCCGCATATGTTCGTTTATGAGGTCCCGCAATCTGACCGTCCGTATCGGATGCATTGTGATCCGACCGTTGGGCCCTAGGGTCCACGATCGGATCAGCCTGATATCCCCCACCTCAATGTGGGGAGAGATCTACATCTATGGCCACCTTTAGAGATTTATATTTCTCCATTTTGAGACGTTTGAGGTGCAGAATCTGATCCTTTCCTTCAGGAAACCCAAATCAGCCACTGCAGACTTCACTATCAGGTCAATAATAACATCCTCCTGGCCAAAGGATCTCCTACAGCGGGATTGCTACAGGTGGTACCTCATCACTGATATTATTATGTACATCATTCCTCTGTCAAAAGGGTGTTGGACAGACAAAATGGCCATGTCGGCATAAGAAAGTTGCCTAATGTGCGGGACCAACTGAACCCACACAGTCTTTGTCACAGGGCAATCAACTAGAAAATGTTTAATTATGGCTTGATATGATTCAGTACGTGTATTCCACACCTCTTGCTTTGATCAGGACTCAGGAGACAGTTTTCAAACCATGCAGGGAAGTGCCAGCCTATGAAAAATATGAGCCGAGGTGGATAATTAGAACCACCATGTGGAGTTTACCGCGATTTGGTATGGTGGCTTGCCAATTCTATGATCAAAACCTTATTGTGGAAAATGTATGCACTTAACCAGATTAAATTGCTAATGAAACAGAGGTTGGGACATTTGCATTGATTGAATAGCTGTGCTTCTGGAAGGTGTGGAGCTAAAGAGAAGGAAAGTCTATTTTGAAAGACCTTGTGAGTCCTACGTGGACCCGGACACGAACCCGAAGCCTGCGCCCCGAAACCTGCATATATACCCGATTGGATCCGCTACTCAGGGTCAGACTTGGTCTGCGGGAGACCGGGAAAAAAGCTCGTGGGCCCCGGCCCTCATGGGTCCCCACAGGCCCAAACTTGCTCTCCCGAGTGGCTGATCAGTTGTTGTGCCGTGTCTTTCAAGCATGGTTACACAGTGCAAGTTTAGAAGTCTGCAGGCTGCCCCCGAGGACTGCCATGAGGGCCCTTTGTTTTGCAGCCCTGGTGGGCATCCAATGCTCCAGTCCAATCCTGCCATTACCCGACCCAGCTCACAGCTGCCTTATATGCAACCCACTGACCACCATTAAACAGGAAGGGCTGTTGCTGCAAACTGGAAGTGGCATAATCAGAAGTGGGCGGAGACAGAAAAACATTTTGTAAAATTTTAAAAGGAGTAAATATAGACAATATAACATAAGATAAGAAATATAGATGAGACCCGCAACTCGTTGACCAACATCTATACACACTCTCGAAAAATACAACCCTCATCCAGTAAGGTACCCACTGCAGGACTCTACAGGTACTTTTTCCACTAATTGCTGAGTATACAGGTAATAAAGCAAATAAATAAGTAAATAAAGTTCCAGTCCATCCTGATGGTCAGAAAGACACCACAATGAAAGCCATATGTCTGTGATCTTTCCTCTGTAGTCTGAGTTTTCCCAAAACCACATGCAGTAATATCCTTGATGGTACAATTCTGCTGATCATATAACAGTCTTTAATTTGTAGACATTCCAATACAGAAGAACCTGCTCACAGACCTCATACAGCTTTACATTCCTAAACAAAAGCAGAAGGATAACTATTGGCTGATAACCATCTTGGGCTTTCTGTAAACAAACTTTTTCTTCAACTGTGTTAGATATTTGGGTGTTCTGAAATGTAGTTAAGGATTCTCTAGTTTCTTGGTAATGGTTTAAGGTTATGCTTCCCTGAACCAAGGTTCCTGACTTCTGGAAAGAATTATTGATTGAACTACGGTACATTTATATATCTCACTGACATCCCATAATTAGGAACATGCTACTTTTTTTACCTAAATGTTTTACTGTATATTGCAATGAATACTGAAAAGTGTATTAAATACATCTTTAACATCTGTTTCACGGTGCTACCTTGAGACACGGGAGTCTTCTCTGGCCAGTGTAATGGCGCATTGACCAATTGGCACTTATCTTTCCAAAGCAAATGTCTTGTTACTTAGGTTATTGTACTTGTGAATTTCCATTTTTGCTGCAAGCCTGAACTCATGTACTGTTATTTCTGAACCCTTTGGGCATGTTACACATCACTTTGGGCTTAAGACCTCCATTGCCTTGACCAGTTTAATAACTGCTCCAAACCTTGTGTAGGTTACAACCTTGCCGACGTATCTGGGTTTCTGACTACTGATCATACATGATTTCCAAAATGTCCCAATCATCAGCTTTGGCCTTAAGTAGGACAGAGGATAAACTCTACTATGCCCAATACATCCCAACAATGCTGTTCTAGACAGTTTAAAGGAACAGTAACATCAAAAAATTAAATTGTTTTAAAGTAATACAAATATAATGCAGTGTTGCCCTGCACTGGTAAAACTGATGTATTTGCTTCAGAAACACTACTATTGTTTATATAAATAAGCTGCTGTGTAGCCATGGGGGCAGCCATTCAAGGAGAAAAGGCTCAGGTTACACAGCAGATAGAACATAATGGTGTTATCTGATATCCACTATTTAACCTGTGCCATATAGTCTTTTTTAAATTTCCACCATGGCTACACAGCAGCTTGTTTATATGAACTATAGTAGTGTTTCTCAAGCAAACAGATCAGTTTTACCAGTGCAGTACATGATATTTTCATTACTTTAAAACGCTTTAATTTTTTGGTGTTACTGTTCCTTTAAGATGAAAGACACACACACACACACACACACACAATTTTTTTATCCACATGAACCCCAGAATGTTGACCTTCTTTAAAATATTATTTTAAAGGTATAGTTCACCATTAAATTAAATTCCCCTAGCAACCATATATTGATTTGAATAAGAGACTGAAATATGAATAGGATATGAATATGAATATGAATAGGAGAGGCCTGAATAGAAAACTAAAAATTAGCAATAACAGTGCATTTGTAAACTTACAGAGCATTTGTTTTTTTTTTAGATGGGATCAGTGACCCCTATCTGAAAGCTGAAAAGAGTCAGACGAAAAAGTCAGATAATTAAAAACTATAAAAAATGAAGGCAAATTGAAATGTATTTATGAATTAGCCATTCTATACCATACTAGCAGTTAACTTAATGGTGGACCATCCCTTAAAGGCACACTGTAAAAGCCTTTCTGCAAGTGTATTAAACAATTTATAAACTGAAATTTGATAATAACATTCATCTGTAATGCTGCTTATGAAGAGAGAGAGTGAGATAAAAGGAGGGCTCTGGCAATGCAGGATAGTGGGGCTTCCATCTGAAGGGGTCGGGAGCACTACATAAACCAGCAGGTGTGTTGGATACAGGGGTTGCAGTACAGCAGCAGAAGCATCTGGAGAGCCACAAGTCAAACATCCCTGACATATACTGAAAATATACAACATAATATTCCCTTTGTTCTTTCATTCATGTTTTTATCCAAAGGGGCTTTTGATTGATTGTGGAGGCCTCTCCTCCCTACGCTAAAGCCAGCCCTAGCTGCAACACAAGTTATTTTTACTAACACATAGATTGTTATTGTTATTTTACAGACACATGGGCACATTCGTGGCATCAACAGATGTGCAGCTAATTGTTGTTTGACATGACTGTTTTATGCACATTGATCCCAGCAGGAAGGGAAATGTTACTCTGTTTTTTTAGGTTTGGGCTCTGAAGTTTAATAAGCTAGCAGGTGTCCTTGCCCTCGTGAACCCAGATTTGTAAATACCCTGTCAACAGCCGAGTGGTTTTAACACAGTCTTTCACCAGTAGCCGAACACTGGAGTCACATCTCAGCATTTTGTCTCATGCATTTTGTGGAGGCGAGATGTATTGAAGAAATCATTATTATCAAGTAATCATCTAAATTATTATGGGTTGTCTCCAAGACTCCAGATGAAGTATACACTGTGAACAGTCAGCCATTAAAAATATAATTAAATACAAACAAATGTAATGTGTGTCTTGCATCAACCGACATTATGCAATATGGACGATGAGGTGCTTCTTTGGTTGGACGTTCATTTTTTGTTAAAACGTGATAACCTATAAAACGCAGGAATGGTTGAGCTTTTGTGATGAACTTGGCCAACTACTGCCAAGATTAATTCATGGCCTTTATGGAACAAAACTCTATATAAGTTGTGTTTAATGATTTGATCAATCAGTGTCTGTCTTCTTTTGAGTTCCTTTGATATCCCAAATTCTAGCCAGCTTGCACTCATTGGATTGAGTATGAACTCATAGAGATAGATCATGCATTTTGTCTTCCCACCCTTGGGTCCGTCCATCTCTATGCATGATAACCTATAAAATGCAAGAGTGTTTGAGCTTTTGTAATGACCTTGGGCAACTACTTCCAACTCATGGCCTTTATGGAACAAAACTCTTTATAAGGTGTGTTTACTTATTTGTTCAATCAGTTTCTGTCTTCTTTTGCGTTCCTTTGATATTCCAAATTATAGCCATGTTTCACTCATTGGATAGAGTATAAACTCATAGAGACAGAGCATGCATTTTGTCTTCCCACCCTGGGAGACTTGTCAGTAGGGGGTTTCTGTACAAGATTGATATGGAAGTTTTCTATTGAAATGCATATGATATGGCTAAACTGGCATCTTTATCATGATGGGATAATCATTCATGACCAGCTCCATCTCTTTCCTGGTGCTCATGCTGAACGCTGACATCATTGTTTCCTATTCTGCTTCCAGAACACAATGTATAAAAATATTATTGATTCCAGAGGCTGCACAGCAAATGGATACCTTCTGCTACTAACTGTAGGGGGTCTGCCCTACTACGCTGCTCTCAGGCTAACATTTATCAAACATGTATCCCCTGCATGCATGAATCCATATCAGATACCGGCAGAAAGCTGACAAGAGGTCACAATTATGGGTACATTACAAACAACACAGTTTTATAGCAGAGGTCTTGGGCTGGAAATGGAATGGTTTCATTACAATGTGTAACTGAATACAGGTATGGGACCTGTTATCCAGAATACTCGGGACCTGGGGTTCTCTGGATAACAGATCTTTCTGTAATTTGGATCTTCATACCTTAAGTCTACTAGAAAATCATGTAAGCATTAATTAAACCCAATAGGCTGGTTTTGCTTCCAATAATGCTTAATTCTATCTTTGTTGGCATCAAGTACAGGGTACTGTTTTATCACTACAGAAAAAAAGGGAATCGTTTTAAAAATTTGGATAAAAATGGAGTCTAAGGGAGATGGTATTTTAAGCTCAAGCGGTTGCCCATGTGCCATTAGGGTTGCCACGTGTTTTGTTTTTCTAAGGCCTCAACTTTCTGTTGGTTATTTAGTTTTGTGAACAATAATCTGACCAATAAATGAAAAACATTTAAAAAGATACTCACCTCTACATGGCTTGGTTATTATCAAGTGCGGTTGATTTCTTATTACTACAGAAACTATAATAAGAAATCAATATAATATATATATAAGAAAGTGTACTTCTAAATTGGCATTGCTGTATTTCAGAGCTTTCTGGATAGCTGATTTCTGTATAATAGATTGCATATCTCTAATTAAAGGGTTGGGCTTACTCATCAAACAGATTATAGAAAGAGATAGGTTTGCCACCCATGTGGTTTTCAGCTGGACATCTGAGTTTTTCAAAGTGCTGTCCATTGAAAACGTCCTGTAACTCAGTGAGAAAACTGCACAGAAATCCAGCCAATTGAATCTAAGTTGCCACCCTGGCATCAAAAATCCATCAGCATCATTGTGCCTGTCTCTGATGTCATCACGTCCACTCCACCATCACTGCCCCACCCCCAATGTTATCTTCCCTTCCACCTTTGTTCAGGTTTAGCCGCCACCAAAGGTTTCAACCCTATGTGCCATTCACCTCCCCAATCTAGGAGCACAAACAGGTGACCCTGAATGGGTTAAGGTTCAAAGTAAAGGTATGGGATCTGTCGTTCATTCTTGATCCCAACTAAGATATAATTAATCCTTATTGGAAGCAGAACCAGCCTGTTGGGTTTGTTTAATGTTTATATGATTTTTTAGTAGGCTCGAAGTATGAAGATCCAAATTACGGAAAGATTTATTATCTGGAAAGCCCCAGGTCCTGAGCATTCTGCATAACAGGTCAAAATATAGATAAAAAAAACCTTTGTGTTAGGCTCCGTTGTTCATGGTCTAACCTTTAATGATGGGCGAATTTGTCCCGTTTAAAAATTAGCGAATTGCCTGTGAAATTCGTGAAACGGAGAAAAATTAGTGAAGCGCAAATTTTTGACGACTGCAACAATTTTGACGCTCGCAATACATTTTGGACGCCCCCGTCAATTTGACGTGCGCCTATTTTGTCAAAATGCATTAAAGTCAATGGGCGTCCGAATAATTTTGACGCGCGTTTTTATGTGCACGTCCAATTGTTGCGGGGGTCAAAAAATGTTTGGGTGTGCTGAATTTTCGCGAATTTATTCACTACTTAACTTCAGTCCTCCCTTGCAGGGCCAGTATTGGAGGAAATACAGATATTAAACATCCCTGCTGATATGTATTGTAGAAAGGAGAATTATTCTGTGTTGTTGCCTGTACTGGGTAAGCTAATTGAGCACAACTGCAGTTCTTTATGCTCCCTGTACAAGTAATACCTGTTTGGCCCTAAACAGTGTGGGGCCAAACGTCTATCTATCAGCACCCCATGAATTCAGCTCTGCTCAAAAGACTTCAAAACTAATAGTCATTTTTAACATACATCTCGGTACATTTAGAGCTTTTACAGCTGCTTCTCACATTTGTACGTAAGAAATGCAGGGCCCTCTCCCAGAGACAAAAATGAATGTTCACAGCTGGTGGCTCAGCCTCGTGGAACTTCTCTTCTTTGAAGTAAAAGAGGAGTTTATTAGTTGGACACTGCAGATCTGTACTCACCCTTGTGTATTGTTCCAGAGGTACAACAGTGAGTGCCTTGTGCAAAACCCCTTATTGTGCCTTATGCACCAGTGCATTGTGCAAGAAAGTGGTTTATATATTGTCTGATATGGGACTTCATAAGGTATAAATTGGGGGGGGGGATCTCATTTACTGTTGTGGGAAACAGTAGCTCAAGGTGATTCTTGGAAGCAAATGTCCATGTTCTCTACCTACAATGCAGTATTATCTCCAAATTGTGGGTGTATACTAAGTTGCTTTTCATGCAGCTGTCACACAGTGCACCAATATAAAGTTTTAGCATGCAGCCTGCATTCATTACTAGTGATGGGCGAATTTGCGCCGTTTCGCTTCGCCCAAAAATTTGCGAATTTCCCGCGTAATTCACACAGCGACAAAAAATTTGCGAAACAGCACCGGCGTCTCGTTTTTGTTGATGCCAGCGAATTTTTGCCAGCGAATTTTGGGGCAAATCACGCATATTCGACGCAAATTCGCGCCTGGCGAATAAATTCGGCCATCACTATTCATTACACATTTTCTATGTTTTCTAAATTATTAGTATATGTATTGCTATTAAAAGCAGTGTTTGTCTGTCTGTTTCTATTCTGTGCACTGGTGGCTCAGACTTTTGATACAATGTTAGGGTAGGACTTCACGCAAAAACGTAGGCGTCACCTCGGGTGCGACAGAAATAAGGTAGGTAATGGAAATGTCCGACAGTCGTGTCACGTCGGATCAACGCTGCGGCACACAATGCATTCACTTACCTTATTTCCATCGCATCCGATTTGATGCCTGCGTTTTTGAGCAGCTTGTCGGATTGCTGCAAAATCGTCCGTGGAGTTCCTCCCTAAAACAAAGCAGCTGATTATCAGACCTGACTTTGCTGCTGGGGAACTAATGGTCCCCATAGACGCGACGATTCTTCTTGCTGAACGACCGATTTTAGGGAAGCCCGACCGATCCTTCGAAATTATCGTGAGGTTAGTGGTATTCGAACGATCGTACATCTTACGATTTTTCGGCCGACATCTGTCGGGAAATTGATCGGCCAGGTCAAAAAATCTTTGTCGGTCCCAGTGCAATCTCTCTATGTTTGCAGGGCCAAGCAGGCAGTTCCCCTTTGTTTTCCTGGTAAATTGGTCTTTTTAGTTGATGGTAGATTCGTACGATCGTACGATCGTTCTGAGAAGATCGTGGTCTCACGATCAGGATCTGATCTTTTAAAAATCTCAACATCTATGGCCAGCTTAAGACTTTTGTTTAAACATTGTTTAAAAAGTAACAACCAGGAGTAAAGCAAATGTTGCTTTCAATACCAATTGCTTTTTCAAATAACTTTAAAAGCACTGACAATTTTTAATAAACGTATACAGGTATGGGATCCATTTTCCGGAAACCCGTTATTCAGAAAGATCGGAATTACAGAAAGCTCATCTTCCATAGACATTTTATCCAAATAATCCAAATCTTTAAAAATGATTCCCTTTTTCTCTGTAATAATAAAACAGTAGCTTGTACTTGATCCCAACTAAGATATAATTAATCCTTATTGGAAACAAAACCAGCCTATTGGGTTTATTTAATATTTACATGATTTTCTAGTAGACTTAACATATGGAGTTGCATTATCCGGAAAACCCCAAGAATTCTGGATAACAGGTCCCATACCTGTATTGGAAAGTTGCTTAAAATTAAGTTTTCTTTTATTAAGCAATTTTCAAAAAATCTAATTCAAAAATGCATTAGCATCTAATTCACTTGGGGCCAGTAAGCTGGGGCTATCGAATTTATTCACCAGACATGGATTCATGGCGAAATTCCGAATTTCACTGTGGGCAATTTTTTCTGTGAAACTGCAGCTAAAAATTCACCGCAGGAAAATTTGCAGTGAAAAAATGCCCATTGACGTTAATGCATTAGGACAAAAAAAAGTTGCCATAATAAAAAATGCCCATTGACTTTAATGCATTTGGAGAAAAAAGTCGCCATAAGAAAAAAACACTCATTTACTTTAATGCATTAAGAGAAAAAAAGTCGCCATAAGAAAAAAACGCCCATTGACTTTAATTCATTAGGAGAAAAAAAGTCGCCATAAGAAAAAAATGCCCATTGACTTTAATGCATTAGGAGAAAAAAAGTCGCCATAAGAAAAAATACCCATTGACTTTAATGCATTAAGAGAAAAAAAGTAGCCATAAGAAAAAAACATCCATTGACTTTAATGCATTAGGAGAGAGAAATATTGTCGCATGCGTAAAAATTGTCGCACGTAAAAAAAAAAACCATTGGCTTCAACGTGTTTTGCAAAATTTCGCTGCTGTTTCACAAACTTTTTGCAGTTTTGTACTTTTTTTGCAAAGCGAAATGGGACAGATTCATTCATCACTAGCTGGGGCCATTTACACAATCTGCCATTGAAAACTGAAGGTCTAGTCTAGTGGCAATTCCAGGGTTCCCTTCTGTCAATACATGAGATAGTATCAGTTCAGGTTAACTGGGCATATTGGCATTCACCACACTCGGAGCATACATGGGCGAAAGTACCTTTCTAAATCACGCCAATGTGAACTCACTTTTGCACTTCGTACTGTGTTCATAAATTGCAAAAATTGGACTATTTTATAGCAGGTGCATATTTTCACCATCCTCAGAGGATCTCATTCACATTAATAAGCACAACTGTTATATTGACAGATTGTGCAAAGCTTTTTATTGGGATCTGAATGTTGTATGTTGTTTTAAAGCACACAGATTGAAATGTGTTTCTGCTCCTTGTGCCTGCAATACAAATTGGCAACCCCCTCAATGATTACAAATGTCTACCACAGAAGGACGGTTTCTAGGATCATCAAAGTTTTCAAAGTCATTTACATAAGAACGTTTTGTAACTGACTTGAGAAATGTCATATCTCCGAAATATTTTGGATATTTTGTTATAATGAGTGTCAACTTAATGAACTGGAAACCATCTGTGGAAAATAGTCGCCATGTGCGCTCTTTATTCGAAGGCTTACGGAAGAGAATACAAACATATTAGAAAGCATTGCTATGATGATCACTGTCTAATGACACGTACACTCTTATAAGCCGGCTAATAGGGTTCATTGGTGTCAGGGGCCTATCAACTTCCAGTGGGAGAAGTCAGGACCAAGGAGGAAGCTATGGGTAAAAGTCCAGGTTCAGCGGTATCCAAAAGGGGTCAGGCGAAATTGTAGTCAAAATCCAGGCAAAAGATCAATAGGAAGGCAGATGAGTAGCAATGTCAAAGTTCAGGCAGGGTCAAAAGGTTCAGGAATCAGACAATAGTAATTTTAGAAGCACCCAGGAAACCCTATCATCGGGCATCAAACCTGTGACCTGGAAGGGCTTTTATTTCAAATTCTTCGCTGTTCCTCGGCGTGCTGACTTCACGTGTCCGGCGAGGGATTTTTAGCTTGTAAACCAACCAAACCTGAAACCTACATGGCTGTCTCTATGTCATGTTCTGTATGTTGTCTATGTTAGTGGGGGGGCATGTTAAACACTTAAAGGAAAACTATACCCCCGAACAATAAAGGTCTCTATAAAAAGATATTGCATTTACCAGCTCATGTGTAAAACCCTGCTTCATGTCAATAAACCATTTTCGTAATAATATACTTTTTAGTAGTATGTGCCATTGGGTAATCATAAATAGAAAACTGTGATTTTAAAAAAATAAGGGCCGTCCCCTGGGATCCTAGGATTCACAGTGCACACAAACATACCAAACAAACTATACTTGTTAGGTCACATGAGCCAATTAACAGACAGAGTTCTGTCTTTTGCTTCCACACTTCTTCCTATTACAGTTAGAGCTGCAGTATTTCTGGTCAGGTGATCTCTTCCTGTTACAGTTAGAGCTGCAGTATTTCTGGTCAGGTGATCTCTTCCTGTTACAGTTAGAGCTGCAGTATTTCTGGTCAGGTGATCTTTGAGGCAGCACACAAACCATCACAAAATGGTGGTTCAAGGCAAGCGATGTAAAAGGGCAATATTTACTTAAATATATATACCAGTTTGCTAATATTCAAGGATTAATTTTTGGGGTAAAGTTTTCCTTTACACACATTGTTTAGCAAGAGTATATTGTATATAATCCTGCAATAACCAGAGGGACCAGAATATAGGTGCATTTAATAGGTGTTTCTCCTTTGCTTGTTTGCAGACTCTGCCATGCTCAAATATGTGGTTAGAGGGTCAGATGAAGAATCAAGATAATGGAATTGTATCAGAATATCCATCAAAGGTTGGAGAGCTGTGTGGGAAACAGACAATAGCCGGGTGAAGAATGTTCTGGTTAGAGCAGCTGGTCTAGATGTTGTTCTGAGAAAGATGTGAGTTGTAACATAATGGGAAGTCATTGATACAGTATTATTAGCATAGGCTGATATGAGGAATAGTGATGGGCAAATTTGTCCCATTTGCAAAACGAAAATTTTGATGCTAGTGGCGCTAGAGGCGTTAAAGTCAATGGGCGTCCGTAAAATGTTGACGCGCAACGGTTTTGACGAGAGTGACTTTTCCCGATACTCGTCCAAAAATGTTTTTGACCCCGGCAAATTTTGTGGCACTTTCGCAAATATATTCGCTGGTGACGGAGTTTTGAGGATGATGTGCAGCTAGAGAATTCATTGATGTGTCTGTGTGTGGCTGTATAGCAGGAATTGTCAGAGTGAACTCTAACACATCTTCTAGCAGCCCCCCAAAGGATGCATTAGACCTAACTGCCAATCAAAAACTGACAAATACAAGAGGTCCTCTGCACTCAACTCATTATCAATTTATTTAAGACATTGATACATATTGTGCACACTAGACTAGACCCTCATTAAAGAATATGTCCCTTTTATGAAACTATGTTATTCCTGGGGTCTTCTAAGGTGACAATGGTGACTTGAAAGGACTGAAAGGTGTTCCTAGTATACACACTAGCCCATAAGACAAGCATAATATCTATTCTGGTTGGATATTTGTATGCTGGTGGTGGGTCTTGGTTAGACCAATCACTGGGATAAGGTGGCTGACTTGACATACAGTATTTAGCTTTGATTCATGCTGTAACTATTCTTTTGGCCATAATGGCATCATCATGAAAATACATTTGCAAAAGAACCTGCCCCATATCAGCCCAGACAGCTTTTAAAGCTGAAACTAAAAAATGTTTACAAGCTTCATCACACTGAAATAAGAAACTTTCTCAATATAATCAATTAAATATTATGTACCGTTTCTGAAATAACCAAGTAACTCTTCACCATCCCATACTCAGCAATCTGTCTCACTTTCTTTTCTCTTTATGCAGTAGGTGGAGTCAGTTTTTGATTGACAGTTACGTCTAATGCATCCTTTGGGGGGTTGCTAGAAGATGTGTTAGAGTTCACTCTTAAAATAACTGTCACTGATTGAAATCCTGTTTTGCTACATGCAGTGTGTGTGCCAGAGTCAATTCTTTTGTTAGCTTTTGTTTGTACTGGAGTTAGTTATTTGAGTTAAACTCTAAACATCTACTAGGAAAGAGAACCCCCCTAAAAGACATATTAGACCTACCTGTCAATCAAAATCTGACCCAGACCTCAGCATGAAGACAGCATTGAGAGAGACAGGTTGCTAAGGGTGAGATACTGAAGAGCAACTTGATTATTTCATAAACAATACAGAAATTTTCATTGATTCTATTTAGAAAGTGTCTAATTTTAACGAGATGAAGCTTATATTTTATAGATATTTTCATTTTCGTAATAGTTCCCCTTTAAGTGGAGCAGTTTATCTTTTCCTAAGTGGGGACATATATAACAGCTATTATTTCTAATGAGACATACCAAAGATTAAGAGTAGAAAGCATGATTTTAATTGTAGTTTGTCCTATAAGGGTCCAGTATTAGAATTAGCCCTTTGAGATTGTCCATATGTAAATAGTGATGGGCGAATTTATTCGGCAGGCGCGAATTTGCGTTAAATTCCCACGATTCGCGGAACCGCCGCGAAAATTTGGCACGCCGGTGTCAAAAACGGACAGTGGCTTAAAAAACCAGACGCCTGCGCCGTTTCGCGAATTTTTTGCAGTTTCGCAGGAAATTCGCAAATTTTTCTGCAAAATGCCCCAAATTCACCAATCACTATGTGGAAAACATACAGTATGTAGAAAAAAAAACCCCTATGTACTTTCTCCACTTTTAAACTTAATTTTTTAGTTTACAGAAGTGTTTGCAATATTTAGGGAAGATCCAATGTATTTACAGGAGCCTGTGACAGTTCTTTGCAACTTCCATTCACCCAGAATAACCTCACAAATGTTAGAGACCAGGAATAAATATTTAGATTTCAGTTCTGAAATCCTAACCGAAGCCTGAGCCATAACAATGCAATCAAATGACCGACAATAATCCTCTGTTTATTTTCCCCGCAGCTGTAATGCAATTCACCAGCAAAAAAAACCTCTTCACATAAAACCTATAAAACCAATCAGCGATCAGCCAGTATCCCACCCCGGTTTCTCTCTCATGTGCCAAACAAATATAAAACTTCAGCACAGATATAAAAAGTAAATGAAATATAATATTATTGAGGCTGGACTTATCGTATGATAACAGCAAACCATTAAACAAATTGGTTGTCTTGCATCTGGTGTGTTGCTTGTTGCTTGGCTCTGTTAACTACATTACAATCTCAGATATAGTTTATAGGTTTGCCAAGAAATATGAACTAATGGTGCACAATTTAATGACCGTGCTGACTCCTACCTGCCCCTTTCCAACCCACACCCTACCCGGCCTGACATACCCCTATGATTTTTATACCCACGCCCCAACCCAGAGACCCAAATAGCCAGAGGTTGTCCTGTTTTACCAATACATTTTAAAATTACTCATTAAATAGGGTCTCATGGGCCCCCTATTCCTCCTTGGCCTGCCTGCAGCCGCAGGGTCTGCTTCCTCTGTAGTTACGCCCCTGCTCAGAGATAGGCAGCGTATTGGCACACACAAGACTGGAGGAGGAGATACAGGTGGTGGCTTTATTGGAGGGCTTGGAATAGATCAAGGAGATTATAAGACAGAAGTTATTCATACCACTTGCAAATGATTGAAAGCATTTTGTGGCCTGAAACACTCCCTAACAGCAGATCCCAAGGGTTATACGCTAAATAGCATGAACATTTGGATATTATAATTCATTCAAGGGGCTGATTTATTGACATATGAGTTTTTAATCTTTTATGCAATTCAAGTTTTGCAGCCTTTAAGAAACTCAAATTAGATTTTTTTAAAAAAATAATTATAGTTTTCCAATTTCATGCTTTCACCTTATACAAATTGAAAAAAAATATTGAAAATTCAAACTGGGAAAATTAAGCTACTGGCTATTAGAATCCAACTTTAGTGTAACTGAATTATCGTTTTTTGTTAAAAATGGACCTAGCATTGTGAATGTTCTCAATTGTACAGTGATCTTCAACCAATGCTTCCTGAGCAACATGTTCCTCATCAAGCCTTTTGATGTTTCCAGTGGCCTCAAAGCAGTTGCTTATTTTTGAATTTCTGACTTGCTGGAGGCATAAAAACCATGATGTAAGGGGCCTGAAGGCTCTGCCAGGAATAGCGGACCAAGGAGGAAATACCAGTCCAACACAGTTCAAGGTAACCAACAAGGATGAGGCAGAAGAATAGTCATGTCCAGGCAGATGGGTCAATGCAGGCAGAGAAGGTTCAAAGACAAATAAACAGGGTGAGGTCAAACACAGGAATCAGTAGTAATAATCAGTAAAGCGCACAACGGAGCACACAAGGTAGAACCTATATTTGGTCAATGATTGCAGTGTTTTGGCGCCTTAAATATGCCTCATTTGGCACCAAAAGAGCGTGATGGCATCACAATGCTGCGTCCATTCTGATGCTGGCGTCATGAGGCTGGCGTCCATTCTGACTCTGGTGTCCGATCAAGCCGCGTGGACTCCCTGGGCGCATCCATCGTGGGAAGGCAGGAGGAAGCGGCAGTAGCAGCGCCAGGGCCGGAAGTAAGTATTCCTTACATGGGCACTTCCAAACAGAACTTCCTGTTGTCTGTCAGTCCACATAGGGGCTACCAAATAGCCAATCATAGTCCTTATTTAGCTCTCCATGGGATATTTTTTCTTGCTTGTGTTGCTTCCCAACTTTTTATTATATTTATATGTGGATCATGAGTAAAAAAGGTTGGGTTCTAGAAGATGGGCAGGGTACATAATTTCATTTTCACTTCAACCAACAGTTTCATTATTGTAGCAAAACATTTTGAGGATTGTCAGACAACTGTCAGGAGCGCCCGATGGCGCTCCCGTCTCCGGTGGCAACACGTCCAAGATGACGGCGCCCAGGGCGCATGTGGGAAGACGCCAGAGATGACATCATGCGCTTGGTGTGAAAATTTGAAATAAGAAGATGCCAAGGTCACGGGTTCAATGCCCGATTATAGGAAATTCTAGCTTGTGTTCCTGGGTGTTCCTAAATTGACTATTAATATTCTCCTGGACTTTTGACCCTGCCTGAACCCTCTGACCTTGATCTTTGCCATCTGCCTACTGAACTACTGCCTGAACTTTGACGAAGAATACTCTTGATCCCTCTGGTTACCGCAAACTTGTTCTTTGTCCTAAAGCTTCCACCTTGGTCCGGACTTCCCTGCACTTGGAGCCAATAGGCCCCTGACAACGACCTTCATTCATACAATTGTGGGAATTGCCAAAACTGGTTCTGTATTGTCATGCTATAATTGTAATTCCTCAGAACTGTGTCTATCAACCCATAACAACACATTATGAAATGCTATTTGCTGATTGGTTACTATGGTTTGCTTGATCTGGAGAAAAAATGGCATCTTTCCGTGTATTATGCCCACTGTATTACATCTGTTATACTTTTCTGGTGGAATTTGGTCTCTGTTTTTGAGGTATGGAGATAATAAACTGAACAAGGAAAAGCTACTGGATCTTGGAGTATGAATGGTTCTTCTACTGCAACATAGGAATGATTATTTTATTAATGGAAACGTAATATGGGAGTCACTGGCGACTTTGCAAAGTTTCTCAGGTCTGCTGGCTCTTAACATGTTATCCCTGTATACCACGGCACCTACTCCCCACAATGCAATGTTTTCAAACACCTGGTGGGGAGTAAGCTACAGGAGCCCCCCCCCCCATTCAAGATCAAGGGGCTGGTATTTTTTGTTCTTTAAAGTAATTTGAATGCACAGAATGAAGAGCAAATAGGGAACAAACAACGTCCTATTTTGGAATTGAGTCGGTAGGAGGTCTGATATGAGCGGAAATAAAACATGGACTTATGTGGCATGTGATGTGACTTTTATTAGTAAAACACAAGATACTGGACTTTCTGCTTGTACCAGCAGCATGTGTTTAGCATATTGAAATGATTTGGTTTGGATCAAGTTATAGTTTTTGTGGAAGTCATGGCAGTATTCCTTTTACAAAACAAAAAAAAAAACAAAAAATCTGTTTTAAAAGCAATACACTTAATAACTCTACTACACTCTTGGACTACAGTCTTGGACTACACTCTTGTTCCAGTAGGGCAAAATCCTTTTGGCCTTAAGACTGCTAGCTCCTGCCTACAGCTGGCTTATTTTATTTATTTTTTTATATATTCAACAAAATACATCAGT